>OY776674.1:153546106-154746106 GCA_963675555.1 Leptura quadrifasciata
CTCATGGCCTATAGTATCATTATGGCTTGAATTTACACTACACTAAAAGTTTTTATAAAAAAGTTCTGCATAGAATACCAGCTGTGACACCTATACCACCTTCTCAAGTTATTTAAGTCCTTTTTTCTATACTTGATTCAGTGCCGATGCATTTCTTTAGTTTGTAAGTATTTTACTGATTATTTATTATTTTTACCATTTTGTTACAGTTTTCGTGATTATTTTCACTTCAGTGCTTTTCGGTAACGACAGCCGTTCTTACATTTTACAATCTTCACTGTTTTACTAACTTGATTGTTTATTTTACCCTTGAACTGTTCCTTAAGTTATGTTTAGTCTTTTTTATGATTTTAGATTGATTTGCCATCTTTATACTTATAAATGATCAATTTATTAATATTTTTAGATTAAATTTTGGAGTTTAATCTCTATTGAACAGTTTTTTCTCCATTCCACTTAGGTTGCAGAACTCTCTTTTTGAAACTATGCCACTATGAAGAAGTTTATTAAAGTTTTATTATGGAGAACTTAGTACACTTTACAGTACGTTTATAGCGTTGCGTAGAAATGTCTCTATTTACTCTTTTTGAACTTAAACTATTTAATAATTATTATTAACTAAATCAGTCAATTTCTTATTTCAACTGCTTTATTAGTCTTTTGGGATATCAAAATACATGTTCTTTCGGTCCTTTCTGCACTTCTTATATGTTCTTGTTTATATTTTTGTTTTCTCTAGTGAATAGAGTAATAGAGTTTTCTGAAATTTTTTGAATCTCAATAAATCGATAATATATTCTATTTGCTAAATCGTTTGATTTGTGGCCAATTGCACCAACTTCAATAAACTGGAAACTGGAAAATATGTAGGATAATACCACAGAAAAAGGAAACTGCAAATATAATTATACATTATAAATAGAGAATGATAATAAAGATTATTATACAAATCAAGTTTATTTATTCATCTTTTATCACCCAAGGAAAATCTTTGTGCACATTTTCCAGTGGAGTTTTAAATCATTGCTTTCCATTTAGATCATTGCGTGTCCAGCAGAGAAACAGAATGATAACAATTTGTCATTTTATAAGTGTGACAGACAAGCATTTACCAAAATGAATGCTCAAACACCGTTGTTTTCAATTCTAACCGTGTTACGAATTGCGACAGTTACAAATTTGTACTATTTCCCGTTAAGATAGACTTAACAGGAATCCCAGAGAGGATGAACATTAATTTAATTTTTTGAACGAAAGTAGAAATTAATTAATATTGGTAAAAGAAGCGTAAATAACTGCACAGCGTAGCTTATAATTCAAATCTTTCCACTATTTTTACATCTTCAAAGCAAGTAAAATATAGTTTTGCGCTCACACCTTCAGTGGATCCTTTTCCAACTGTAGGTACTTTTATTTTAAGTATTCCAAATAATAGGTTTCCATAATGTAATTAATTTTGTACCTGTGTTAGCTAATATCATGAAAGAACCTTATTGAACGAAATTCAATTAAAATTACTTTTTAAATGTATTTCAATGTTTTTTGAAAGTGAGTATTGGAGGGTATTATAAGCGTGCGGAATCATCACCCCCGCTGTTTTTGACCCTAGTATATAATGGCCTTTTTAACCTCTCCACAATAAAATTGTGAGAGGTTACTAAAATTGGTTCAAAAACGAAAATTGAGATAACATCAAATCTTTATGTTTTGAGGTCCTAGGAACCCAAAAAAGTGGTTTTTGAAAAATGTCTGTGTGTGTATGTGTGTTAGCATGGTAGCGCCTAAACTACTGAACGGATTTGAATGAAACTTTGCATGTGCGTTTCTTTAGTGCCCCAGAAGATCTGAAAACGTTTTGGTCGAGATCGGATTACGTTTAGTGCCATTTTGACGCAACAAGTTGTTTATTTTATAATTACTTTCAATTTGTAATAGAACCATTGAAAAGCAGTTAAAATTCTGATTTCAACGATATATCACACTTTCATTCGATTTGGTTTCCGTGAAAAAAATTAAAAACAAAGCAAATATGAAGCATAGATCGCATTTCGCATGACATGATCGATGCGCGTAGCCGTTGCGTCGTGAAACTCATCACATGACGTGTCAATTCACGTGTGAGGGTTTCTTTACTGCTCTAGAAGTAGAGCGGATTACGTTTAGTGCAGTTTTTAAATATATATACAAACAAATCGAAGAATTAAACTACAAATATTCCTCTAAAATCTAGTAAAATTACTGAAATGCTAATGTTTCATTTAACAAAAACAGCCGCGAGCGATCGGATTGCAATGAGCAAATTTTGACGATTGTCATTGTCATCGTTTGTCATCCGACAACGTTGGTGTCATGTCATGTTAATAAGATTTCCGCATATTTATAACTTTTAGTGGATTGTCACAAACTTTAAAGGTAGATGTAACAATATCAATATCATATGCTTTCTGTAACTTCCTTGGTGTATTTATTATAGATTATCATTTTACCAATTTTCAGTTTGTTGCTTTACAAATCTGTAGTATTTAGGATAACTAGACTTTCTTAGTCGTTCAAGTGATCAGTTAATATCCTAATAGTATATTATTCAACGAGCGATAATGTAGGTAATAACTCGCATAGATGATTGTAAATTCATTAAGTTGCGGGTTTTTTTAGTGCCCCAGAAGATCTGAAAAGGTTTTGGATGAGATCGGATTACGTTTAATGCCATTTTGTCACACAATTTAATGCTCTTTTCTGCTTCAAAGATCCACCGAGTGAGGAGGTTCCAGCCGCTTCCAGTAGCTGCCGATTTTTTTTTATATATCTCGTATCCAAGCAATATACAACAATTTGTAACCAAGTGAAATATAATAGCTATTTATTGTATAAGTGTTTTAGATAGCTTTTTATCCACGCCAGAAAGTTTAAACTCGAGAACGAAGGTCGAGAGTTTAATTTTCTTGAGTGGATAAAACGCGACTAAATACTTATACAATACAACGTTTTATCCACAATCACGGTCATTTAGAATCAGATTTCATCCAAAAATGATTTAAAATTTCGCTCTGTCAGCGGCTGTAACGTAAAAAATTATTGAAATTAATTTAAAAAACTTGGAAAGTGTTAAAACTTCGACAAGCACTATGCGTTCTGAAACCGATGACAACTACAAGCTTGTTAAAACATAATATTTTTAATCGCGAACTCCTCTATAAAATCCTTATTTTCCTATAAGGAACGTAACCAGACTGCAACCAGCAGCTACTCTCCGAGCTATGTGCCCCGCCGAGCGCTGAATTGCAAGTTACAGGCCTGGCGCGTTAGCTGTAATAATTGCATATTACCATCAAAACACTAATGCTTCGACTGCAACAAACACCAGCCGAAAGACTAATCCTACTTAAAGGGGCTCTCGTGTCAGTCGTCACACACCACTTGCAGACTGCAGTTTCGAACTGTTGGCTCTCGTCAGTGCAGGGTAGGCATGTGACGACCGACTCGAGGATCACTTGACCATTTAGTACATTTCGGTATCTTTGGAATAGTGACATGTAAAATAATCAGCAGGCGCCATCTAGCGGCCCAGTGTCTCTTGCAATCGAGAAATAAATAGCCTGACTGGGCTTAGCATAGTTCAAATATGCATTTGGAGGGCGGAATATTAAAACATAATATATTTAATCGCAAACTCCTCTATAAAATCCCTATTTTACTATAAGGAACGCAACCAGACTGCAACCAACAGCTAGTTTCCGGGCTATGTGCCCCGCCGAGCGCTGAATTACAGGTTACAGGCTTGGCGCGTTAAGTGTAATAATTGCATATTACCATCAAAACGCTAATGCTTCGATTGCAACAAACACCAGCCGAAAAACTAATCCTACATAAAGGAGCTCTCGTGCCAGTCGTCACAATTCAACGTTCGGCGGGGCACATAGCCCGGAGAGTAGCTGTTAGTTGCAGTCTGGTTACGTTCCTTATAGTAAAATAAGGATTTTATAGAGGAGTTTGCGACTAAAAATATTATGTTTTAATATTCCGCCCCTTAAAAGCACATTTGTACAAGCTTGTTGTTCCATTAGTGGAATAAAGTAATTTCATTATTCCACTAGTGGATAAAGTGGTACTTTATATGCTTTATAAGTGAGGATAAAACTCCAATTATAATGTGATTGTGGATAATATACTTTTATTCAAAATAACATGAATTTTCCAATAGCGACATAGGCCCACGAATTTAAATACGATTAAAATCATTTGTTTGAGTAGTAATGATCTTTTCATGATTCATGAAAATGACTGCCTAGCAAAGAATTCGATGAGATCTCTTAAAGAGGGGGTCGAGACAAGCCGCCATTTTGTTTTTACAGGTTAAAAATGATTTTTTTTCTACTCCCTTATGTAAATATGTTGTTTTCCGTACAGTCTGTAGAATGGATAAGTGGGCCATTCCAGTTAACTGAACGGATATATTTCATATACATGAATCGACCTATTCGTTTTAAAAAATTCAAGCTATTGCGTAAGCTGTCAAAGTAATTGTCTGTGTGTTTTCGCGCAGTTTGAACTAAAAAATAAGTTTAAATGAGTGATTCCAGTGAAGAGTGGATAAACGGTATACACCAAAAATTTTACTGAAATTATTATATACAGACAAAATGTTAGAGATATATGGCAAAAGAAAGTAGGTATGTGGGAGGGATTGAACCTGCGACCTCTTGCATTCGAATCGTCAGTTCATTCAATTCAAAAGATATTTATTCATATTAACATATAGAAACAGTTGCCTCTCCAGGACCTGCTCCGGAACCGATCGTGCAACCACCGCGTTGACTAAAGCATGAGATTAAGCAGAAGCTAAGTTTGCATTATTAAAATTTGATTAAAGCTGTTATTTGTAGTTTTTTCTTAATTCGGTCGTAGAAACAGTATACTGTACAACTCGAGTGGATGATCCATATCACACTCGTTGTGCTCAATCTTCTTTCTCGTGCGATAAGGCTATCATATCCACTCTCGTTGCACAAACTACTATTGCCGAATATCTCCTTGCCCTTGATTTTTCGTTAAAAAGAGCTATTATCGATCTTTGAGAGAAAAAAAAAACGAATTACAACTTTTTTCTAAAAAGCAGTGTAAATAGTACAGTCTTAAGAAAATCAAAATGGGGCGAGCGTAGGTGCGTCTTTACTATGTACATACTTCGGTATGCGATGTAAGGCAACGATAGGCGCAGTTAGTACTTGGATTGGTGACCATTCCAACGGAAACCGCGTTCTCGCCTCACACATCTTCCAGCGGCTTGTATATCAGTGTATGCGCGGAAGCTATACAACCTTAGGCGAGGATTGTATAGGAGATATACCATCCTTCGGAGGGGATGTAAAGCCGTCGGTCCCTTGTCTATTTAATGTTAGGCAAGTAAAAGATCCCTACTCTTCTTAAGGGAAGAGGTTCGGCAAAATTCTGGTTGGGGGTAGCTCGTCTACAGGCGTCGGTGTTAGGCCTCAGTAGCGGAAATAGGCCGACGTTAAATAAATGTATAAAAAAAAGAAGAAAATCATTGGAAATATCCATTTATTTGGAAAAATTTCATATTTCGAGCTTTTATAAATTGAATATGTAACAGTTATGTTTTGCGATTATTTCCTTTATTAAATAAATGATAATAATGATAGCATGGCAGAGTTCAGTCAAAATACTAAATCATATATAATAGTATTTATAAAACCAATTAGTAAAATTTTAAATAATAATAATAAAAAATAAATAACAAGAAATAACAATAAATCTTATATTGTAACAGTTTCTAATAAGATTTGATTTCTATTGTACTTCCAAAAATTTTTATGGAGGTATTATCAAAATATGTCGCACTCAATTCCAAAATATAGTGGAGCGTGTGTCTGAAAAAAGCCGAAAATTGTAAATATTATATTATAATAGAGTTAAACGCTCATCACATATTTTCCAAACGTGAAATTTTTTGTACCGCTCGTCTTCGAGGATGCTGAATACGGTGGTGATGGTGAATGTTTTTCTGACGAGATACATTCAAAGTTACGCGGGTTCTCGGGAGTACAGCATTCCACACAGCTTACACGCACCTGTTTTTGCTCTAGCTTCCCTACGTGCATCAGTACCGCTGGACGTGATTTCCTTAACTTTGTCGAGTAGACTCCGGACTCTTCACCAGAAACCTAGTTTTTCTAACGATAAAGAATTTGATAATCTATCATTTTTATTCTAATAAGTGGCTGCTTGAAAACTTCAGCAAAAGTAAGTACCAAACCAATTGAAATCTCCCGTTGTAGGTTTAATATGTAGTGTGTTGTATACAAATGGTCGGTGCGAGAATTATCAAAATACTACAGTACAAGATGAAAATGGACGGTAAACTGCACGAATGGATCCCACCTTGCATTTTATGCCCATACGTTGAAATTTGGTACACTTATTCGTTAGACCCTACCCTTTGATATAAGATATGTGGCCATTGTCGGGGCCCCGATGGGGGCCCTGTTATAGCATAGTTGCCTACCTTCGGCGTTAAATCACCGCTTTCGTTTGTTTTGTTGCTGAAAAGTGTCGTAGAGGGCTGAATATGCAGAATTTGGGTTACTTAAAGTCTCAAGCAAGTGTCCCAGAGCCCACGGCCCTTTTTTCCAAATGGCGGCGGGAAAAATGCATAAAATAACATTATTTTCAACGAAAGTTTACTCTACCGCATTTTTTCGAGTGAGGTCTCATTTCATGTGTTTTCGGGGCCACTGATTTTGAAAAATCATGTTTTGAGTACGTGCGGTCGATGAATACTACGCTGTGGCTGTAGCCGTGCAATTTAATAAGCGCGAATCACCTTTCCGCAGACTTGAGTTTCACCTGCCGCGCAGCGCCGGCCCGCATGGCGTTCCGGTCGAGTTCGAGCGCGACGTTACTGTTGTACCCCTTCTAGAAGGCATTGGCTCGCCCGACGCTTCTCTCATAGAAGCAGGTTGCAACCAGTTGCGACTAGTTAATTCTGTGAAAGCGTTTCAAGTGAATATCGAGCTAAGTGTTGTGTGGTTTTTGTTTGAAGTGAAACGTAGTGTCGTGTGGTGCAGTTTGCATCGACTTTTCAGTAAGTTCTGTTTGGCAGCATCAGTTATGGCCGTGATGTCACGTGCGCTCCCGACATTGCAATTGATATGAAAAAAGGGTTGACTTGCACAGAGAAATTATTTTAACTTTCCCACGCAGTTTAGTAATTTTTGTTTTATTTCAGGTACATTGACAAGTGTGAAGAATGGCACACGGGTAAAACGCGGAGAAGGCACGAGAATTCGCATGTCATTGTCAACCAAAGTGCCAAAGAGATGGGAAAATTTTCTCCAGCATGCTGACAACAAGACGGAACTGTTTCACCTGCTTGCCACTAGCATTGCCGATTTGAACAACCCAGGAAAAACATGTTTTGCCACTTTGGAAGAGAATGTCATTAAAAGTCTGAAAGATGCTGATTGTTCCTCTCTGGTGCCATGTAACCGCGCGGAGGTCGATACACGTTAATTTGTTCATCTCGCAGACGCTGTGACTAATGGCTGTGAAAAAATTATGAAAAGGACATGCGATACGGATGTACTAGTGTTTGCGGTTTTTTGTATGCAACACTGGTCTAACCTCAAAGAGCTTTGGATGTACTTTGACAGGGGAAAGCACGCCAAATTGTTAGCTGCCCACGAACTTACGAGGATTTGGTAAGTTACCACATATAGTCTCTATTTTACTCATTTTAGAACACGATTGATGAGATGTATTAATTTTGTGTCCAGGTCCTGAAAAATCTCAGTCCATAATAGGATTTCACGCAGTTATCGGATGCGATACCTATCTTTTTCCATGGAATTGGAAATCTCACGGCTATTAATGCCTGCCTACAGTATGCTAGAGCTACAGAGGCATTCACAGTCCTGTAGACTGGAGATGTTGGAAAAGCAATGGAAACTCTGGAAAAATTTGTCGCTTTAACGTACGGCAGGTAATTGAAAGGTACCAATAAGGAGCAATTTTGAAAACTACATATAAATAAAAAACTACATATCAAGTCAAATAAAAAATTGTTTTATTTTTCCAGAACCGTGTCCTGTGACACTGTGAACGAATGCCGGAGAGTGCTATTTACCAAACTCGATTGTCAGCTGGTATCGATTACATCAACAAGAGATGCTCTAGAACAGCTTGCCAGACGCGCTTCCCTTGAAAGCTAAATATGGAGACAGTCGCTTCAGCACCTTC
This sequence comes from Leptura quadrifasciata, assembly GCA_963675555.1. Classification (NCBI taxonomy): domain Eukaryota; kingdom Metazoa; phylum Arthropoda; class Insecta; order Coleoptera; family Cerambycidae; genus Leptura; species Leptura quadrifasciata. The sequence goes on from OY776674.1 coordinate 153,554,363, forward strand.
CAGATCCATTAGATTTTGGATGGAAAAAATTTGACGGTATTTGGGAACCCGCGTGGCGCGCACAAAGCCTGTAGCCATAGAAGCGTGCGAAGCCTTAGTTAAGTGTAGCTGTAAAAGGGACTGCGTTGCAAATCGCTGTAAATGTCTGAAAAACGATCTGAAATGATGTGATCTATGTAAATGTAGCTGTGACACATCTGAAAGTATATAGTAGTTAATAAAAGTGTTATTCCACTATTATTATATGAAAATTGGCGTATTAATTTATTCGCTACGTCATTATTTTCGGCCTCGCGTACTAAAAACATAATTTCTCGAAATCAATTTTGGTCGCTCCTCGGAGCTTAAAAATACTTGAATCGCAAGGACTTTGAATTATATTATAGCAATTATAAATTCATACGTTCAGGCAAGGCGGTCCCATGCACATATGAGTACATGGTAAAGATACTTTTCTGATACCGAATCACTGAGGAACCGGTTTAGGGCAAATCCCGTTAAAACTCATCATTTTCCCGTCAAAATCGACTGCTAGGAAATGATGGGGTCCCTTGTCGCTAAAGGCTATTTTCGCTAAAACTCTCGATATACTTTAAATAGAAGCTGGATTAATTTGTCCTCATATTTAACACAACGCTCCTTAGAGCTAGAATATGATTAAAAATATAAAAACCTCTTCCAACGATATTTTTACGTGAAGCACGCTTTTCATGCGAAATGTTTCCTAATCCGGATTTTGTTACAGTTTCGAAAAGTACATCGACGGCTTTATCGTGTTCTTTAACATGCTCAGCATCCTCGAAAACGAGGAGAGGAGGTACTCTCATAGCATAGCCAAATATTTTGTTAAAGAACGCTATAACCCCGATATACTTTTCGACGTTGTAACAAAATCCGACTTAGGAAATACTTCGTAAGAAAAGCGTGCTTCACGTAAAAACGCCGTGGAGGAGGTTTTTAATTCTTGGAAATATATTTTTGCTCTTCGGAGCGTTTTTTATGCCAAATTTTCGCTAACTCTTCGAGGAGCGTTAATTTGGTAAGTGTAGTAAATGTCGCTGCACAGGGACGTAATGTCGCCCCGACCACCCAATTTTAGAAAGTATAATAAAATTGGACTTGAACTTCCAAATTTCCAAGATTAAAAACCCTTTTACGAATCCACGTTGTCAAGCACTGCAACTCTTACGAAGTGTTGAATATGAGGACAAGTTAGTCCAACGACTATTCAAAGTATATCGGAAGTTATAGCGAAAATAGCCCTTAGCGACATGGGACCCCCATCATTTCCTAGCAGTCGGATTTGACGGGGAAATGATGACTTTTGACGGGGTTTGCCCTAAACCGGTTCCTCAGTGATTCGGAGTCAAAAAAGTATCTATACCATGTACTCACACGTGCATGGGATCTGCCTTGCCTGAACGTAAAATTTGTTATTGCATAATACAAACGAAGTAGATACGCTTCAAGCAATTTTAAGCTCCGAGGAGCGACCAAAATTTATGTGAATTAATAAAATACGTTTATAAGACAGGCAAGCATAAGCCCACCAAAATTTCAGTTACATGAAACTTTCCTTGAATCTTTTTGTGCATCGTTAGCTTTTCAAACTGCATATTGGATGGTAGTTGGTACCGTATGAATCGTCCCGTTCCTCACCATGTGTTGTACACGGGTCAGACCATTGTTTGTTAACATTTTCTCTGAAGAAGTTGTTGTAAAAACATAAATTTTTTAAAGATTTAATATACATTTTTTGAACTTTATATTGTCTTTTACTTGTGTTTTCTAACAAAATTTCCCTTTCAGATTTAATTTTAAGAGAGTGTGAAACAGACAGTGTTAGATTTATAGTGTTACGACGTCTTCCAATTGATACCATCAGAGCCGCAGTTAAGCATAAACGACAGTAAGTATGATTTATCCATTAATCTCCGTCTGAAACAGTCACTTTGAACCCTAAAAATTTTGTGAACGTAATATTTTTATTTAGAATTTAGAAAAGGTTGAGGAAAAAGAAAATTAATTTTTTCTTTTTCCTATTTTTTTTAATTTTTCTAAGTTTTTCGAGCAGAAAATACGTCCTTCAGACTTCCATCAAAGCATGGATCGTTCACATGGCGCCCGAACAGGGACCATGCCGTCCCCAAACCCAACAAATCCTTTCTCATTCATGGCGGAAGACTCCGAGGGGTCGACCCCAAGAGAATTTTATGAGCGAGTCACCGCACCGCTCGTCGACGACGGTTCTAGAGGGATAGAACCACAGCGACTGTTTCCAGAGGGAAATAATGTTAATTTATCAGCTTCACAGCCACAAACTGCTTCGATGGAAAGTATGTTTCTGAAAATGGCAGAGGGCTTCGTGCAGGCGATACAGAACGTGTCGACCTGTACGCCCCATGAGAGACAAAGATGTCCGAACGTGACGTTCCATGGGCTTGATCATGAAGATCCAGAAGCATTTCTGAAAATTATGGAGGAATATTTCGACAGAGCTCGCATAAGCCAAGACTATGATCGCCTCCATAACGTAACCGGCCAACTCAAGGGCGAAGCTCAACGATGGTCCGAACAATTTAGGACGTTGACTACTTCGTATGCCTTATTCAAGGAAAGATTCCTTACGAGATTTAATTCTCCCGACATACAGTCACGAGCTATTGCTCAACTGTATGCCGTCAAGCAAACGTCTTTAGACGACACGGCAGTGTTTATCACAAGGAAAACCTGTCTTTTCGATCGTATTGATCCCTTTAAATCCGAAGCCATCAGAGCTCGGGTCATCATGGACCAACTGCGTCCAGAAATTAGGTCACGCTTGAGAAGCAACCTAATTTCAACCACCGAGATGTTAATAGCAGCGGCTACTAACGTCGAGCGGGATTCAGCTGACGAACAGACGTCGCTAATCCAACTTATCGATCAACGTCTGTCCCGCGCGTCTTACTATCAAGAGCCGGGACACATCAGTCAACAAAATTCTAGTAACAGGAGCAATGGAAGCCCAACTCCGACAGCACCGAGGGTGCATTTCCGAGAGGACGTATCTCGACAGGACGGTCCAGGCAGAGCGCCTGGTCGTCCTTTTTTTATGCCTAATTCTTCAAGCGGATCAGTGAATCCTGACCGCAGGCAAACCAATTTCAATGGCGGATCGGGGAAATTCCGAGTACCCGACCGACCGGCAACCCCGTGCCGATACTGTACAGACACAGTGCAGTGGCACTTCCATAGCCAATGCCCGAATAACCCGCATCTCAACAGGAGACCGGGAAACTTTCGAGGGGCCAGAGACCCAGGCCAGGGTCCATCTGCAAGATCCCCGGCACAACGGCCGAACCAAGGCGGCAGCAATGTCCAATAATTTTTTCCGATACTCATGACCACTACGACGCTCCTCTGCACAAGACAAAGGAAGCAATAAATTATATGAGCGAAGCGTTCCCTTTGCCTCGTATAAAAGTTCAAATTAATGAACATGCGGTCGACGCACTGATCGATTCAGGCTCGACGCGAAACGTTATCCATCCGAGGATGTTGGATAATTTTAAAAATCTCACGACACGCCGATCATTTGCTATGGCGTGCGGAGATCGAATGGTGGACTCTCTTGGAACGACAAAATTAAAAGTAATAATTTCAGGCACTTCTTTTGAAATTGATTTTCAAGTAATCGAAAATTTGAACGAAACGATAATATTAGGATCACCATTCTTATATATGAACAATGTCGCATATGATTATGGCCGAAAATGCCTATATGCCGGCACGGAAGAGCGTATTACCGTCTTCTGGAATCAAGCTTCTCAGAGGGAGAGACAGCAGGCAAAGCTTCCTGAAGAGCTTGTTATTAAAGACAAATTTCTACGGCCGCTGTTCGAAGAATTTGTCGATCTGTTCACTGCGGAACCGACTCAAGCAACCACAGTGACTGTGAAACACAAAATTACAGTAAAAGACACTAAACCATTTAATATCAGACCATATCCGATGTCTCCGAGTACTAAGAAAATTATGTACGACCAAATCGAAGAGATGTTGAAAGCTGGCGTCATCGAACCTAGCACTGCCCAATATAGTTCACCACCCGTGATCATAAAACGCTCGGACAAGAAACCACGATTTTGCATCGACTATCGCCATTTGAATGAAATGACTGAAGACGAGGCTTCCGTCTTACCAAAAATACACGAAAGTATTAAAGATTTAGGCAATTCGAAGATTTTTTCTGTGTTGGATTTAAAAAGTGGATATTGGCAAATACCGCTAGATGAAGCATCAAAAGATTTTTCGACTTTTACCACTCCTGATGGGGCAGCTTACAGATTTAATGTCATGCCTTTCGGCCTCAAGACAGCTCCCTGTACCTTTCAGAAATTCATGGCAAAGGACGTTTTAACGGGTTACCTGCACCATTTCTGTAAAGTGTATTTAGATGATATAATCGTTTACAGCGTAAACGTGAAGGAGCATATGTCCCACTTGAGGTTAGTCTTTGAAAGACTACGTCTGCACAATCTGAAAGTGTCACCGGAAAAGTGTGTAATAGCGACGAATGAAATTCAATATTTAGGCCATACAATTAGAACTGATACTTCCCAACCATTAGAAAAACATGTCTTACAAATTCAAAATTATCCCGTTCCAGCTACAAAAAAGCAGCTACAAAGTTTCCTAGGGCTTTGCAACTGGGTACGAGAATATCTACCAAATGTGGCGATGATCACGAAGCCACTAACGAAACTTCTTTCGAAGGAAAATCGTTTTCACTGGAACCATACATGCGATGAAGCGTTTAGAAAATTAAAAGAATTATTATCCGGACCGCTGGAACTCCATCGGCTGGATTTTTCACGTCAATTCATTTTGCAAACAGATGCATCACTACAAGGCCTTTCGGCCGTATTATATCAATTAGGCGACAACGGCGAAAAATATATAATTTCGTATGCGAGCAACACGTTATCTCCAGCAGAGAGACGTTACCACATAAACGAGCTAGAATGCTTGGCGGTGGTGAACTATATTAAAAAGTACAAGATGTACTTAGCTGACAAACCGTTCTTGGTGAAGACGGACAACAGGGCGTTACTTTGGTTAAACAAACATAAGGACGACAAAACAAAATTTACACGATGGTCATTACTATTGCAAGAATATGCATTCAAAATTGAACACTGTCCCGGAAAGGAGAATTTGTTAGCAGATTTTCTCAGTCGTAACCCACAAAATCAATATGTCGAGACAGACGATGAAGAGGAAAGAATGTTCCTACCAAATTACAAGTGTCCAGAACGTATTTCTGTTTTAACGCATTCAGAAATATACGAAGATATCGTACAGGCTCAATTGAGTTCAAGAGATATTCAAGACAAGATCCGCCGTTGGAATGATCTATTTCAACAGGAACAACGTTCCGATGCGGATCTTATTTTTATGAAAAAATTTCACGTCCAAGACGATGTACTTTTTAAAGATTGCGAACGAAATTTTAAATTAATAGTTCCAAAGAGGAAAATAAAAGAATTGATTTACCATTATCATGACCGAGATGAAGCATGTCATCCAGGAAGAGACGAGACTCTCAGGAAAATAGCGAAACGCTACTATTTCAATAATATGGCCAGGATCGTAGGCAGATACATAAACGACTGTCTGATATGCCAGTCTGTAAAGACAAGACAAGCCCAACCCAATGCTCCACTTAGAAGTCATGCACCACAAAATGCATTTGAAACCTTGAGCGTCGACGTAATTGGCCCGCTGCAGAGGACTAAAGACGCCGAAAACAGATACATGATTATCGTCGAAGACGTTTTCAGTAAATGGATAGAGGCAAAGGCATACATTCAGGTCGACGGCAGAACGATAGCCAAATATATCGACGAAGAAATAGTAGCAAGATTCGGAGTCCCTCGAGTCATAATTTCCGACAATGGTGGTCATTTCAATTCCGAATGGTACATCACATTTTGCGAAAGGAATGGTATCGAACGATACTTAATTCCGGCATATCACCAACAGTCCAACCCCGTGGAACGACGGGTTCAGGAATGCAAGAAAATTTTAAAGACTCTTTTATTCAAAAAGCCAAACGACACTTGGGATCGCTACGTGCATCAGATGACATACATATTAAGAAATCGTAGGAACGCCGCTACAAATCAAACACCTAGCATGATCGTGTTAGGATATGATCCAGCCGAAAGAGGCGAATGGGATTTGTATGCCTGGAGGCAAGAAAGAGCCAAGCAACAAACGCTTCCACGATACGAGCGGATCAAGGAAGCCCGTCAGGCCCAACAAAATTACAAACAGAAATATGCGCCAAAAGAGGCCGTCACTCCGATCGTTTACAAAGTAGGAGACAGAGTCATGAGTAAGAGAAAAAAGAAGGTACATACCTTCACGCCGTCTTGGTCAGGCCCAACCAGAATTCTGAAGAAGTTTTCAGACGAGGTGTATCTCGTGCAAAAGGGAAATGTAACGACAAGAGTACATGTCGATGATTTGAGACCAGCCCCGCCAGAGGAGCACAACTTGGAAATCGAATCTTCCGATGAAGAAAATGCTAGTCCAGGCGGAACATCACTCGATGGAAATGATTCCCCGTTCTCAGACGATTCCACAGAACCTCCACCGCCGGAGCAAACGGTTGTACAAATTCATGCACCGCCACGAGATGCTTCCACTTCTGATTCAGAATCAAGTTCTGGAGATTCAATCATATTTTTATAACATTTTTCAACCTAGGCTAAGTTTTAACTTAGTGCTAGGTTTATTTTATATCAAAATTTCCATACCAACTTCTTGTCGTGTCAGGCAAGAGTTGGTATTTTTTATGCATTTTTTACAAGTTATTTTCATTGGGGATATTGTATCGTCCATACAAATCTTCCAAATTCACTGCAGCAACTCTGACCGTGTCCGGCAGAGTTGGTAATTTTTATAATTTTTCTAAGTCCACATATGTTCAAAACATATACATCTGTAAGCAGAGTCCGACCCAAAGGGTCCAAACAAATGTTCCATTGGCACGGCATGGAAAGACGACGACTCTGACGCAAGAGCGCGATTCAGACGAGTCTAGCAACTCAAGGGCGAGATGCCGCCACGTCTGCTGGAGGGGCAGATGCAACGATCCGACGGATGCAGATTCTGTCGCAGATTTCTCACAAGAAGAGATTTTAATAAAAAAACATTTCAATCAATATAAGTCAACAAAATTCAATGTTCCTATTCTCAAAGACGACGATATGTTATCGGTCGCAGATCCCCAGACGGGATATGAACAAACATTTTACTAAAATTTTGTTTTATATTGTTTCATATAAATGAGCAGAGCCATAGTATAGCTGGAGCCAAGCAGTCCGAGGACCACCTAAGCTGTTCCAGAAGGCAGTTCGACACCGAAGGTGATCGACGAGGCATAGACACGAGGAGGAGCAGACGCAAGCCCGCATTAGTGGAAGAACACTAAGAAAGATAAGTGCGTCGAAAGTGTTTGTGTTGTGTCATCGAAAATCCGAGGATTTTCGATTTTTTCTTTTTTTTTATGCCATTTTGGAAACCCAATGTTCAATAATTCAATCGAATGCTATGCATCGATATATGTTCAAGTTTATCACCATTTTTTAGATTTGCATCTATGTTTTGTTCAGATAGGCCGGTCTGAACTATAACCGAATACAACACATGGGAGACTACATCCAATGATCCATTTTATTTTCAAACAACCAATTTACCAAACGTTACACAAAAAGATTCACGGAAAGGAGGGGAGCGTTAAAGAACGCTATAACCCCGATATACTTTTCGACGTTGTAACAAAATCCGACTTAGGAAATACTTCGTAAGAAAAGCGTGCTTCACGTAAAAACGCCGTGGAGGAGGTTTTTAATTCTTGGAAATATATTTTTGCTCTTCGGAGCGTTTTTTATGCCAAATTTTCGCTAACTCTTCGAGGAGCGTTAATTTGGTAAGTGTAGTAAATGTCGCTGCACAGGGACGTAATGTCGCCCCGACCACCCAATTTTAGAAAGTATAATAAAATTGGACTCCACGTTGTCAAGCACTGCAACTCTTACGAAGTGTTGAATATGAGGACAAGTTAGTCCAACGACTATTCAAAGTATATCGGAAGTTATAGCGAAAATAGCCCTTAGCGACATGGGACCCCCATCATTTCCTAGCAGTCGGATTTGACGGGGAAATGATGACTTTTGACGGGGTTTGCCCTAAACCGGTTCCTCAGTGATTCGGAGTCAAAAAAGTACCTATACCATGTACTCACACGTGCATGGGATCTGCCTTGCCTGAACGTAAAATTTGTTATTGCATAATACAAACGAAGTAGATACGCTTCAAGCAATTTTAAGCTCCGAGGAGCGACCAAAATTTATGTGAATTAATAAAATACGTTTATAAGACAGGCAAGCATAAGCCCACCAAAATTTCAGTTACATGAAACTTTCCTTGAATCTTTTTGTGCATCGTTAGCTTTTCAAACTGCATATTGGATGGTAGTTGGTACCGTATGAATCGTCCCGTTCCTCACCATGTGTTGTACACGGGTCAGACCATTGTTTGTTAACATTTTCTCTGAAGAAGTTGTTGTAAAAACATAAATTTTTTAAAGATTTAATATACATTTTTTGAACTTTATATTGTCTTTTACTTGTGTTTTCTAACAAAATTTCCCTTTCAGATTTAATTTTAAGAGAGTGTGAAACAGACAGTGTTAGATTTATAGTGTTACGACGTCTTCCAATTGATACCATCAGAGCCGCAGTTAAGCATAAACGACAGTAAGTATGATTTATCCATTAATCTCCGTCTGAAACAGTCACTTTGAACCCTAAAAATTTTGTGAACGTAATATTTTTATTTAGAATTTAGAAAAGGTTGAGGAAAAAGAAAATTAATTTTTTCTTTTTCCTATTTTTTTTAATTTTTCTAAGTTTTTCGAGCAGAAAATACGTCCTTCAGACTTCCATCAAAGCATGGATCGTTCACAATTTGTCCGACTCACACACTCCACTAATATCTGTTTGTCAGATTTCGTTGCAGTTCCTAAAAATCCCTTCGAAGAAGATTTTCATGGCACATTGACAATCGCACAGGTATATCTTAGAACAAGTAATTTACAAAAAATATTCCGTTAAAAATGGAAATAATTAAGCTGTCATTTTTTATAAGTTGGAAGGGACATATATGAAACCATAGAATTCCAAAGTAAATTCTGTCTCAGCTTTTGATTTCCTTGTTTTAGAATCACGTTGTTGGAATTTATGAATATTTGTATTTTTCAAATAAACTATTCATATATCTATCAATTCTAAAAATTACATAAATTATAAATCACTTCCATTATATATGGTATACAAACATGTAATAAAAACTGTCACCGAGATATTCTTTCCGTGCCGTATTTTGTTAGAGAGCATGCTGGAAAAGCGCGCTTTGTTCCAGAATTACAACCAACCTATTGTCTTACTGCTATGTATCAGAATGCAACACTGAGTTTGCAACCTAATATTGTAGATTAACGGACCCTATTCAGGATAAGAACAAACAGAGATGTTGCCTCGCACACAGTATTCAATACGCCAAGTAATTACGTGTTTAATGCTTGCTGAAGAATAGTCTTTGTTGAATCATCTTTATTAAACTACCGGAATTTAAGTTCGCAGCAGAAAACGTTGTTAAAATTTGTTCATTATTCTCTTATTATGTAAATTCTTACTTATATATCGAGTAAATTTTTACTAAAAATTTGCTATATCATATTATTACAAGAAATGCGTAAGGATGTATCTCGGTATATTATATGGTATTATCGGTTTTATTTACTCATCTATAATAGATAAAGGATTGTCGTTGTGAAAAAATCTAAAATTTAGTCAAAAATAAAAATGGGAGTTTTGAAGTCTTTTTTTTTATACATTTATTTAACGTCGGCCTATTTCCGCTACTGAGGCCTAACACCGACGCCTGTAGACGAGCTATCCCCAACCAGGAATTTTGCCGAACCTCTTCCCTTAAGAAGAGTAGGGATCTTTTACTTGCCTAACATTTAATAGACAAGGGACCGACGGCTTTACATCCCCTCCGAAGGATGGTATATCTCCTATACAACCCTCGCCTAAAGTTGTATAGCTTCCGCGCATCCACTGATATACAAGCCGCTGGAAGATGTGTGAGGCGAGGACGCGGTTTCCGTTGGAATGATCACCCATCCAACTACTAACTGCGTCTGTCGTTGCTTTACATCGCATACCGAAGTATGTACATAGTAAAGACGCACCTACGCTTGCCCCTGTTTTGAAGCCTAAAGTATCGAATATATCTAATCGGCATGCCGTCTGAGTATGTGTCCGTCTGTCTCTTTGTCATACGTTTTTATCGAAGTCGGCTAAACGTAAACATTTGAGATTTTAAATATAAGACATGGAAGGTCCAATGAAGAACGCTACTGAATATTAGTGTAATCGGTGCACTAGGGGCAGCTTTAGGTAGGGCCAAAATATATTTTTGGGTCTAATTTAAAAATATTGCAAGTGAAAATTGTTTAAGGCGGAATAGTCTTTTGAAAATTTTTTGTCATGGGACTGTCAACAGAACTGGCGTTGGGTTGATGTTTCGCCCTTATGGCGGACGCCGTCAGGAACTCGGTATGAATTTCTTAGACAGGTACGTGGACACCAGTACCGACTTCTTTGGTTTGTAGGAACACAGTGTCGAACTAGGGCGGTTTTCCTTTGGATCGGGTTCGTTAGAGACACCTGTGATTTGTTTTGAGTAGAGTGAGTCTGTTTGTGCCCAGCTTCGACGTAGTCACTTAGACTTTAGATACTGCTTTTAGATATTGGACATGGAAGGAGTCCATGATGATGCCTATTTTATATTCAGGGAAGTTAGCTCTGCTAGGGAAGTTGTCTCTAGATGGAGGCGAGTGCAAATGGAATGAAAATCACTTTTTCAAAAACTACTGTATTAACACTATTTAAAATATTTACAAAACGAAAAAACGATTTATTTTGTTTACAGTTGGATTTTAGCAAACACTTTTTTGTAGCTAAGACGCGCTACTAGCTAGGATGTCGTTGGTTTAATGATCGCGGCGGACAGAGTATTGATAGGTTAAGTGGCTAGCCACAGAAGTTGATACGTTGAACGAGCGCGGTAGGCTGTTGTTAAATGCGCGATGGCAAAATGGTTTAGAACTTTTTTACTTGGTACGGCCAAGGAAACAGCTGCAGTGGCATGGTTATAGAGAACGTTAAGGGTGCACGTACCGGACTGGACTTGCTCGAGGTCATCGTGCTAAGATTTTTATATAGTTCGCCGGGGAAAGGTCTGGAAATGTCCCCGCCCATTCCGTGTGGGCACGATTCCGCACTAATGCATCAAAAAAGATAAAGATGAAAAATTCGGACATGAAAATTATATGATCGTATCGGTATTAAAATGGGAAATATTTTGATACATGACGAACGAAATTCGAATTGATTTGAATACAGAAGTTATTATTAACGGAAATTAGTCGGAAATATTTATTAAATTTGAAACGACCCCGTCAAGTCGTCCAGGAGGTCTTTGCATTTAAAGTTGAATATGATATGAAATTGTGCCGATACATTTACGGTTAATTAATTACGTATATTTGATACATAGCTTATGTTTCCGGAAGTAAGTTTTGATAATGATGGGGACGAAAGTAACGGTATTCTATTGGGACAATTTTAATGGAGTTGATTGTATGTTGATATTTAGGACGCGGAATTGAATGAACGGTGGAATCGAAAGAAAGAATAATTTATAAAAAGTTTGTGTGATTGAAATAAAATATTTTGAATGCGGGTATGGAAATAAGTCTTGATGTCAATCGGAACATGCGACATGGAAAGAAGTTTTGATGAATGCTCAACTTGCACATCAGAAAAGTTAATATGTATTTTGATGTATGAATTAGAAGTTAAAATTGGGAGAAAAATGATTAATAAAAATTGATACAAGTGAAATATAGCATTGTGGCTTGGGGTTGAAGAAAGTGGCTGTGATGCGAATCGAGATAATAAGGGGGCTGGGGGCTGTATTTTTTAGAGACGTAGTTTGTAATTTTTGAGCTGTAATTTGGTTAACTTGAATGTTTGAATGGTTTTATCGATGAATTCAGAATATTTATGAATTATTGATGATTCGTGCACTTTTCCTAGATACGAAATAAACGATCTTTGCTGACAGAACCAGGCACGAATCCAGGTAGGGCTCAAAAACAAAGTGTCGCGGAATATAAAAATGTTTTATCACAAGAATTGTTTAGAATAGAAAATTTTTGAGAAAAGGTTATTTTAAGCTTGTCTCCAAAGTAGCAGAGTGAACCTTGGCAACATCATATTCTCACGTTTGACTGTATTTGCTACGATCTGGTGCCTATACTTTGCAATAAGAGCACTAAACTAGGGAGACTTATCGAAGATCTAATATTATTATATAAGAATTAATATTAAATTGTTATATAGATGTATGTAAGTAATTAAGAGTATAAAGCCCAATAATTGCGCCTTGGCGCACACGTATTTTGACTTATATGCGTTATCCCAATCGAGTGAATGGTCTTTGTCTTCTGGAGTAAATACATAGGTAAATAAACAGTTCTTTGGTAGCTTCTATAAATCGCCATTGAACGTATGCTATAGCATCGTTGGAACCAGTTTATCAGATTTATTATTCTATTTTAAACATATATAGATATATCTTCAGCTGTTGACTTACGATCTTGAGATTTTATAAAAAATCAAGTACCAATTATTTTAAAATCAGGGCAGCAATGCGTCTACAAGGCAAAGCAACAATACACATTACCACCATATGTTTTTTGATTGCTTCAATCAAAAATCAAATCTGTTGGATCGACAGCGAGAACTCGGTCAGTATGATGCTCAAATTTAACCCTACTAGATTATTGCCTTTGACAATACAATAAGGATTCGCTTATGTAGAGATGATCAATAATTGAGACGCGTTAGTTAGTATTAGAGTGTGAGACAATTTCCATATCTTACCATGCTTAATTGTATATTAAGGTCGCAGTAGGAAATAATTTTGAATAACAATTGTACCTTATTTAGTTACTATCTTTTGCATATTTTCGATCGTTCGTAAATAAAAAGCATTGTTTATGAAACTGTTCATATTTCTCTTCAACAAGCCATAGCTGTCTTAATTTTCATGTTCAGGTCTAAGTTGACACAACTTTTGTTTAAAGTTATACAGAGATATATATACCCACGTTTGTTAGATGCCTACTTTCCTAGACGGCCTACATACTATAAAAATACATGAATTTCAAACTGTCGTCATTAATTCAAAAACCAATTTACGCTCTTTTGTATGCTCGTTGTAAAATTGAATTCTACTTAAATGCTTACAAAAATAAAAATAAAATGCATTATGTAATGGTAAAGCTTTATTGACTTAGTTAAAATGGTGCTTTGACAAACTGTTTGCATTTAGTTTGCATGTTGCACTGAAAGCTGTTGCCGTTCTCACTGTCGGTATTAGGCGAGCACATTATGAAGTCACGCATCAAATTCTCTGTTCTATGTAGAGTTTGTGCTGCTTCATCACATGCCGATTGGCGAGACTCATTTATTAATTTATTTCTTGGGTACAACTAAAACTAGATTGGATTTAAGGAATTGAGGAATTTATGGTTATGGTTATTTTGCTTGTTGGTTCTATGTTTTCCTCAATAACAGTCCACTTTTTCATAAATCCATCATATTACTGTTTTTCATATTTAAATAATTAAAAATCATTAATATACGCAATATTTATTTATCTGCCGTTTATTTCCACGCACTTTCATACGAGTCTTGTAGTAGGCTAATTATAACCCAGTTATTTTAGACATAAGAATGGCCAATATGGCAACAAAATAGAATTGAGAGGGATTTTAAAGAATGTGTGAAAAGTCTTAATTGAAATAGTCCTGGTATCGGAAGTTAAAAGTCACGAATGTCGGTTTGTTGCAAATATCTCACTTTTTATTCGGCACACATCAATAGAGTATATTATGAGAAGTGCAGATACCAAAATTTTCCACATAGCATATTACCAGCGATTTAGAGATGACTGAAATCGAGCGGGACTATTGTTGTTTACCTTATATCATCGCTGTAGACCTGGACGCCCACATAAGGGATGCGTCTGATTTTTGGTCAACCCTGCTCACAAATGTGAGTCAACTCAACTAAACAATTCTTTAAGAATTTAATCAATTGCCTCCCCAGACTCTCTTCCTCCTCCGGGACCGACTCACTGTAAAATTTGCGGTGGCGGATTACAGGGTCGGGCGGATTAGGTCTGGTTTGGTTAAAAACAACTAAAACTTAAACCTAAACACCTTCCGTTAACAAACAGATTAAAAAAGGTGTTAAAATTGCTATATCTAAATGAACAGACTATTTAAAACTTAAAACTACACAAAAAGTTTTCACTTTACTTTTTTAAAATTTTGGTACTGACGCAGACACCTCAACTTAAACGAGGAGCCTTCCACGAGGTGTGAAAATGCCGGGCTTCGCACAGGCTAGCCAAAACTTTCATATAAATAATTTTGGTGTTCCGAAAATTTTAGTTTCTGTTAGAATTTGAGAGAAATGTGAGTGGTGTGGGCGATATCTGCAGATCTCCTTTGATTCATTGACATCCTGTCGCCTAGATCGACGTTATGGTAGGATGGGCTATATAATGCACAGCCTAAATCTTTCTGACAGTGGTTTGGAGAGGCACAGGGCTGAGGAAATTAGAGACGGTGGCATCTGGGCGTCAGCTGAATCTCGGTTTTGTCTCCTCAGCATGTGGTAGAGTAGCGCCTGTCTTGTCTTCGCTTTTTTGAATATGGCCTCCTTATTGCATTTCGATGTCAAGCTTCAGTCCATGATCATATTAAGGTAATTGACGGTATGATGCCATTGAATTTCGTGTCCGTTCATGGTTACGTGTCCTGTGGGTACCTCCTTCCTTATTCTTCTAAAGAGTATTCTCTTACTGTTCTCAGCGTTGATGAATACTTTCTACTTGTTGCTTCATTCATCCAGAAGGGATGCGCTTCCTGAAGATAGTAGGTGGTTTGCGCCGCTTACCAGGATCTGGCGACGATCGCTGTCAGGGAGGTCCTGTCCGTCCTCGATAGATCTGGGGTGTAAATGGTGAAAAAGTGTGAGGAAAGCATGGATATTTGCAGTATTTCTGATTCTCTGGGCCTGTCAGGCAACTTTCATCTTCACTCGGAGTTGCCCTCGATGGAGGTAGGACCACATCAGTTTGACGAGGACGATGTTTTCTATCCTGTAGCATCCAGGTGCTCTGAGACTTGGGACTCCTTGCTTTCCTCTGCAGAGGTCGGAGTAATGATATCCTAGTCTAGCATGTGGTGCAACCTATGGACCCTGCACTCCACGTCGTCTATCCAGTCCTCGTCTTCATCTTCGATATGATTCTCTTTGCATTGCAGTTCAAGGCTGTCGGCGCGAGCCTAGACCTTGATCTGGTGTGTATAGACGAACCCATTTTCCATGAATAGGAGACATCGGTTTTTGTCTGATTCGCAGGGCCCGTTGGATGCTCCACATGCTTCTGTCCTGAGGGTCTAGCGATGCCAAATGACACTGTCATCTCTTTTGACGTTGTTCTTGTAGAATGACCTTCATCCTTCAGTTAAGACAGTTTAGGTTCTATCTATCTATTGGGAGTCTCAACCGCTGCACCCGCTTCTTTAGTCACTTTCTGTCTCTGTTATGCTGCATGGCGTGCACCGTGAGGCCTACCAACGGCGCTGCAGATTACCTAGTCACAGTTTTCGTTCGTTGTGCTTTCCCTCACTGCTTCTTAGATGTTGTTTTCAGAGAAATGGTGGCCTCCTCGATGTCCTCCTCTGTTTTCCCTCTGTTCCCTAGCTGCAGCAAGATAGGGTTGTGGTCGAAGGATCCTCCTGTTCCATTCTGGGAATTTAGCATTGAAATCCCCCAAAGTAACGCTCTGCCATCTTCTCAGAAGGAGGGCGTCCAGATCGGCGTTCAGGAGTGATCGGCGAGGTAGCTGGTAGCATAACGTCAGAGTGAGGTCTCCGTTTCTGTTGTGAACACTGCTAAGGAGGAAGCCTCGATGTTTTTCAGCTCCGGCATAGTAGTTGGGTGATGATCCAGGGTATTCTTGATAAGCAGTTCATCTTCTGCTTTTGCGTGTCCTTAGTACGGGAAGTGAACTTCCAGGGCCGGCATCAGTAAAGTTTCCTGCAGTGCTATCACATCCATGTTATACCTGGTGAGCAAATTTTCTAATTCTTTTTCCTAATTTCTAATTTTCTCGCTCTCAGTTTTAACCTTGCCGACTGTGCTGGTGTAGCTCGTGTTTGAAGTCACCTTCGTGGCGGGTGCCAGTGAAGTGGAGTTCTTAGTTCCGCTGTTTTATGGAGGGCCGCTGAACCTCTTTGGATAGTTCGGACATCGCCTATAGTTGGTTGGGTGTACACTTCGCCGACGTGTCGGACTTTTTCTTACACTCTGCGGAGTGGTGGGCGTTTCCACACTTCACGAATTTGATCTGGACTGTGCACCTACTTTGAACGTGGGCAAAGCGCTGGCAACCGTGACACTGGGAGGGCTCAACTTTGGCTTTCTGTCTCTCAGCCTAGACGACAGCACCTGTTGACGGCCAAAATCTTGTCCAGGTCTAGTGGAACTTGCACTAGTATCAAGGGAATTTCCTTTCTGGTCCTTTTTGAGGACATCATCTGGACGGAGATCGGCACAAATCCCTGATTCACGAGGTCAAGTTCATGTCCTCGCATGTGATGCCGCTGTGGATGCCTCGGATGATCATCTTCAGCAGCCTCTCTCCTTCTCTCCTAACAGAGAGTAGGTGTGGTACTCCCACCTTTTGTTGGCCTACAATGTTGTCATTCGCCTATAGCTATCGCTGGTTTCAAGGGTGAAAAATTGTCAGATTTCGAATTCCGTATCTTGGGTTTCGAGAATAATGTGAAAAACCTGTTTCTTGGATTTTGGTCGTGAATTTGGGGATGAAAAAATATTTCCTCGAACTTTTTTTTTATTTATAAATACCCAAAATGCTACAAGTTAAAGCAAGTATGTCTTAGATTCCCAAAAAACCTATTTTGCAAATGTATTACTATATTATAAGGTGTGTATAGGTACAAAAATGGGTTATTATGCATCATCATGCACATTAAACATAGTTCTAAATTATAACACGAAGGCAATTTACAATAATTCTAACATAAAATGTAGACACAATTTTTGTTGGTTTGACCGACGTTAGTGCAGGTTAAGATTAATGAGGAAGTGTTTATTATAACAATATGTGTTAAGGGAACAATTTAATTTAAAGTAACACAAGGGATAACCCTCACAGACCTTAAAGTTACGGCCGCGGTCTTTCTTAATACGTCGGACTCTGTACCTAATTTCTTACGAAAGTTCCAGTAACTATTAAAACATGTATTAACAATGTGCGAAAGAGGAACAAAATGACCTAACGGCAGAATAGTCCAATGCATTTGCGGACTTGGAAAAGTTGCCATCTAATGAAATTATTATAAACAAGCGATTAGAGTCCTTTTCCGGATTTTATTTTGGTATTATGTATGCTGAGTTCGTATAACTAACTCATATATAGCAAACAAGTATAATTTCTTACGATAGAAGTATCTAAATTAAGTAAAGATAAAATTAGTTTCACGTTACATGCATCTATACACTTAGATATGTGTCAATGATGTGTAATGAATTACATACTTTAAGCTGCCGCATTTATTATCACAAAGGCAATCAGTTCATTAAATCACAAACATCCACTACTTCAATTGCCATCAGCAGAAAGGTTTTAAACTTTTCAGAAACATGAGGAGTAATAGTTGTAGTAATTGTATATTGGGTAAACTTTTATTTACTACTAGCTTATGCTTGCAGCTACGCTAGCGAGGATCTTCCTCTTCACTTCCTACATTCTTCTCCTTTGCCATTTCTTTTCTACCTATCACCGGATTACACCTTTCTACTAGATTCTTCCATATTTCAACAACCTTACCCCAATGACAATGATAATGATAACGATGACGATAACGATAATGACAATATTAATAAGTGAAAAACCTCTTTTGTATGGACGGCTTTAAACTATTTGCTAAAAATGAAACGCAACTAAAGCAAGAGTTTACTATCGTTAAAGCATTCAGTGATGACATCAGAGTGGAATTTGGTTTGAATAAATGTGCTACAGTGGTGCTCCAGTGATGTAAAGTCAAAACATCGTGCTGAGTGATGATTCTGAAATATAAAATATGAATTCGGGTGAAACATACAAGTATTTGGGAGACGAGGAATGCACCGGAATCGGCACTAGCTATCTGGTAAGAGGAGAGATCAAGAAGTGCATAAGTTCGCATTATTAGGAACAGCGCATATATTAAGGAAAGTGCTGGAGTAGGAGTATCTGTGATTTCTTGTTGATATCTGGATTCTGAAATACAGGATAAAACAAACATCCAGCCAAACTCCAGGAACATCAGATCCTGGAACGGACTCCATCAGAGCCAACTTAACGGCGAGGGGTCGGTGAATGTTTTCCGAATCCGGCTGAGAAAGTGAACGCTTAATTCTGTAATATAATTAACAATAATAGTCTTTATCGGGGGCGAGCGTGGGTGCGTCTTTACTATATACATACTTCGATATGCGATGTAAAGCAACGTAAGGCGCGGTTAGTAGTTGGATGGGTGACCGTTCCAACGAAGACCGCGTCCTCGCCTCACACATCTTCTAGCGGCTTGTATATCAGTGTATGCGCGGAAGCTATACAACCTTAGGCGAGGGTTGTATAGGGGATATACCATCCTTCGGAGGGGATGTAAAGCCGTCGGTCCCTTGCCTATTAAATGTTAGGCAAGTAAAAGATCCCTACTCTTCTTAAGGGAAGAGGTTCGGCAAAATTCCTGGTTGGGGGTAGCTCGTCGACAGGCGTCGGTGTTAGGCCTCAGTAGCGGAAATAGGCCGACGTTAAATAAATGTATAAAAAAAAAAATAGTCTTTATCGTCCAACAGATTACAGGACAAATAGTTCATAACTATTTGTGATTAAATAATAGTAAGTGTAGGAGATTATAACATAGTCGTATATTTCGAAATTGTGTAATCGGAGAATTCTAAAAATTGTGTTTATGTTCCATACTAATACTAATCTCTTTTAAATTTTTGTTGAAAATGTCACAAAACGTATTTAGTTTATTAAAGTACAACATATAACATACATGAATGAATGGAGCAATAAGGTGGTTCTAGCCATTGGCAAATTAAAAATGTTTATTTGTCAAGATGAAAACCTTGGCATTCGAAAATTCAGCTCACCAAGGAGGTGCATGCTATCAATTTGATTGTCCAGAAGTTTAAAGCCAAAGTTTAAATTGACTAAAACACGCCTCAATTATAGTGATGGCATATCAAAATTATCAAGTAGTAACTGATTATCGTAACCTCTTTCGGGATAAGGACCATAAACTTTGAATTGCATAAATTTTAAGCATTTTCTTTGTACATTTTATGCATATTATGAAAATTCCGACAGTTTCCAATAATTAAGCCCAACATGCATAATGAGGGTGACACAGATTGACTAATGTGATCGTTAAATGAGAATTTGGTATCAAAAATTACGCCGAGGTCTTTTATGAATTCACATGGATTTAAATCTATTGAATTTACTTTTATGTAAATTCGATAGTTTGTTTTTTACAGTAATGCTCATAGTACTACATCTCTGAGTATTTAACTGTAATCTATTCACCTGACACCAAATTTGTTTACGCGGATATCGGGTTTACATGAAAGAAAATAATTTGGCGTAGCTAGGTTGTGAAACAATGAGGAGTGGTAGGATGAACAATAGGTGGATAGAATAGTAAGTATAACACATAATTATATTCTATAATACACGTATGTACAAATATCAAAATCAATTCATATAAATAAATCTGCGTGGGAAGTTATATTTACGGTATTATGTTTTTCTTAGATATTTTTAGGTTTCTATTGTTCAATGATACTAAAGGCAGTAACTTATCGGTAACGTCTTTACAATTCAGGTTTCATAAAACGAAACAATAGAATTAATGTACGGAATATACTTGCGGCGTATACACAAATTCATTATTTTGGCCGAAGAAAATTTACTTTAAGCAAAATATTTCTGGGAACCTCATATTGCGAGTCTTGTCACAGGAGATGATACGTGCAAATAATGGACTATTTAATGGCAGTTATATAATAACAATAATAATAATTATAATAAACTTTATTTCTATAAGACTTTTACACGAAAAGTATTAGGATTGTCAAACACATAATGTATAAGTATAAATATAAATAAATATAGAAATAAAAAATATATAAAAATAGCTATATATAATATGTAAATAACGAACAACATATAAATGTAGAGTCAATAAAATATATAGTATGTAAATAACGAACAACATATAAGCGTGTAGTCAATAAAATATTTGTAAGTCGACACTTTAAAAAAAAAACAGAAAGAACAAAGATTACAAATGCAAAGAAAAATATTTAATGATTACAGTGAGTGAGTTACCTAATCTAGAGTAGCGCAGTAGAAAAAAATTCATGAACTGTATGAAAACTATGCCCTAATAATAATAATTTTACTGATTTCTTGAACATATTTATAATTACCCCAGTTTATAATGCCATAACTAAGAACTGAATTTACGTACGCATAATAGTATGCTAGTAATGTATGTTTATTAACAGACTTTCTCATTTGCCATATTGAAAAACAGGTTACTGAAAATTTTTTCAAAACTATTTCGATTTGAGGAAACCACGAAAGGTTACAATCGATTTCTAATCCCAGAAATTTGACGGCAGGGCTCTGAATTAATGATTTATTTGAAGTTCTACCTAATAAACTGCAATTGTTATTTCTTGTCGAAAATTAAATTAGTTGGGATTTTACCGTGCTTAGTATTAATCTATTATTACTGCAGTAGTTTTCCATATTTCCGGTACAAATACTGGCTTTTTGGCTTAGAGATTTAAAGTCCTTATCTGATGTGACTGTTGCTGTATTATCCGCAAACAGTGAAATATGTCCAAAGTTCAAGCCCTTATTAATGTCATTAATAAACAATAAAAATAATAGAGGGCCTAACGTGCTACTCTGCGGAACCCCTACTCGTAAAGGCGTAAAATGTCAGAATGGTACTTCCCTTGTTCCAGATTTTAAAATGACTTTTTGTGCTCTGCCTGTCAGGTAGGAACATAGCCAATTATAGGCTGGTCCTCTAAGACTACAGTTGTAGACCTTCTTTAATAGAATACTATGGTCTACCATGTCAAAGGCACGTGTAAAATGAAAGAAAATTCCAACAACATTTTGATTTTTGTCAAGTTGTTCTAAAATATAATTGGTAAAAGAAACCATAGCATCTTGAGTTGACAACCCTTCACGAAAACCAAACTGATATTTATAAAGTATATTATTATCTATGAACTTAATCTATTATAGAAGGCATTTTCATATACTTTGGAGAATACAGATAAAAGACATCCTGCTCGATAATTGGCTATATCCATGCTATCGTTTTTCTTATGAATTGGAATAACGATAGCTGTTTTAAGGTTTTCTGGAAATATACCTTGACAAAAGGATGAGTTAATTAACTCTGTTAAAACTGGAGCAATGAAGTCAATTACGTGAATAAGAATGGAACATGGGATACCATCGTAACCTTCAGAATTTTTTACAGAAACTTTCCTTATGATTTCTTTAGTATCATTAATGTCTATGGGACTTAAGAATATACTTGAGTTAACAGAATTTTCTACTAGTGGTGGGTTAGAGGGACGTAGTAGTTGGATGAGACTATCAGTGGAATCTATAAAGAAATTGTTAAATTCTTGTGCAGCATCAGACAGATTTGATAATTGATTTCCCTCTTTATCGTTAAAAAATTGAGGATATGGTCTCACCTAATCACTACTACTTTCATTTCTAATCAATTGCCAGACTATTTTATATTTATTGTTAGCATTTTGATACCTCAAATCGTTAAAAGAACGTTTAGCTATATGAATACCATTTTTATAATTTTTTAAAAGTATATTGTAACGTTTCTTAAGTTTCTCATCATTTGTTACTTTATAAGCTTTAAGTAATTGACGTAAGAATTCACCTTGATTTATAATTTCGTCAGTTAGCCAACCTTTGTGACGCCTTTTGTTTGCACTAAATTTTTATACGCACCAGAGGAAATGCTTCCTCTAATATGTGACTTAGTCTAACACAAAAAAACATTGAATTTATCATTTGCATTAATGAGCGAGTATAGATTATTCCACTATTCAATTATTGATACCAGATACTTAAAATTCATTATATACAGGGTTACTGGTAATTCGATACATTCCTTTGGAGATGGGATGGGGCATGAGCTAAGGAGTAAATCTAGCCCTAACATACATTATGCAAAACTCAATAGTTTTTGAGATATTTAAATTTTTTTGTTTTTCTCAAAAAAGTAGATCTTAATGTCTTAAAAGTTAATTTCCGAAAAATCTACTTGACATTTTTAATTTCTTTTTACTGGATTACTTGTCCAATATTATAGATATCCGTTTGGAATGAAAAATATCTGGAAACATTTCGATCATGTGAACATTTAAAATAAAAACTTGTAAAAAATTTTTTTTCAAATCAGTTATGAAATTTACCTATTAGGTTTTTTCAAAAAGATATTAATGTAGCACGTGTACAAATCATTATAAAAACTTCCTTATTTCAATAGCTATCTAACTAGGTAGGAATGTTTAATGATAGTTCTTGATAGTTCTAATAAAAAATTAGTAAAGATAATGCTGGTGGCGGAATTTATTAAACGACTAATCGTTCATTTTCATTTAAGTCAGTCAGTCCTTGACTTTGACGTTTGTGCATATATGTCATTAACTGACATTCTTATCTCCTTGTCCCTTAAGTTTGTTGGTCTTGTTAAATTAGTTATCGAAAATTTTGATTTTGCTCTTAGTTGTTGTTATTAGTTGTTGTTATTGTATTTTCTGTGCCATGGCCGCGTATGCCAACGCAGAATACGCTGATATCTTGTTTGTCTATGGATACTGTGGCGACAACGCTGCTGAAGCTCGCCGAGAATATGGTCTTTGGTACCCTAACCGCCGCTTACCAAATGCACGTGTATTCAGTACGGCATATCGAAATATCGCTGAAACTGGCTCCGTGAAATGTAGAAGTGACGCTGGTGCTCCTCCCGTTTATGAACCAGATGATGAGGAAGAAATATTGAGGTATTTTGAGGAAGACCCAACTATTTCAACTAATAAAGTCGCAAGACTAACCGGAGCGTCACAATGGAAAGTTTGGTCTACGATACGTAGAGTTGGATGTCATCCTTACCACTATACCCCTGTCCAAGGCTTGGAGGAAGGTGATCCTGGAAGGAGAGTGGAATTCTGCCGCTTTATGTTAAATTCAGATGCAGAAAGTGCAAATTTTTTAACAAGTATTTTATGGACGGACGAGTCGAATTTTAATCGCGAGGGTATAACAAATTTCCACAACCTACATTATTGGGCAGAGGAAAATCCCAAGTTAACACATGGAACTAGTTTCCAAATGAAATTTTCTATTAATGTGTGGATGGGAGTCATTGGCCACTATTTAATAGGGCCACACTTTCTTCCTCAAAATTTAAACGGGGAAATCTATGAAAATTTTATAAGAAATGATCTGGCGGTGATTTTAGAAGATGTTCCTCTCGCCGTCAGACAGCGAATGATGTTTCAGAACGACGGTTGTCTAGCACATTATCGGCTGACAGTACGACAGTTACTTGATCAACGTTTCCCTAACCGTTGGATTGGAAGAGCGGGCCCAATACCTTGGCCAGCGCGAAGCCCTGACTTAACACCCCTTAATTATTACGTATGGGGTCATATGAAGGAGATGGTCTATGCCGCACCAGTCAATACTATAGAAAACCTTAGACAAAGGATAGTCGATGCTGCCCAACACATAAGGCATAATCTGACAACCAGAGTAACAAGGACGGAAATAAGAAGACGCTGTCGTGTCTGTATACGGAATAGGGGCTCCCATTTTGAGCAAGACACATAAAAAATAAAGTACAACTTTGAAATTAATGAAGAATTAAACTCTACTTTTAAAATGTTTTTTACTGTTTATCTAAAAATAAAATTCGTACTACTTGTGTTATTTTTACTAGTATTTTCTTAGAACTATTAAGGGTACATTGAACATTTGTACCTTGTTAGATAGCTATTGAAATAAGGCAGTTTTTATAATAATTTATACGCGTGTTACGTTAATATTTTTTTGAAAAAAACCTAATAGGTAAATTTCATAGCTGATTTAAAAAAAAAATTGAAAGTTTTTATTTCAGATGTTCACATGATCGAAATGTTCCCAGATATTTTTCATTCCAAACGGATATCTACAATATTGGACAAGTAATCCAGTAAAAAAAAAATTTTAAAATGTCAAATAGATTTTTCGAAAATTAACTTTTAGGACATTAAGATCTACTTTTTGAGAAAAACAAAAAAATTAAATATCTCAAAAACTATTGAGTTTTGCATAATATATGTTAGGGCTAAATTTACTTCTTAGATCATGCCCCATCACATCTCCAAAGGAATGTATCGAATTACCAGTAACCCTGTATATTAGATTATAAAATTGTCTGCAACTTATGGTCGGACAAATGAGTATCTAAAACATTAACGGTATCAATATCAAAGTTTGTAAAAATATTATCTATAATAGCCCTTGATGAACCTTGAATTCTTGTGTACTCATTAATACATTGAAAGATTCTATAACATGAAATAATATTCTTTAAAAAAATTTTTTTATACATTTATTTAACGTCGGCCTATTTCCGCTACTGAGGCCTAACACTGACGCCTATAGACGAGCTACCTCCAACCAGGAATTTTGTCGAACCTCTTCCCTTAAGAAGAGTAGAGATCTTTTACTTGCCTAACATTTAATAGACAAGGGACCGACGGCTTTACATCCCCTCCGAAGGATGGTATATCTCCTATACAACCCTCCCCTAAGGTTGTATAGCTTCCGCGCATACACTGATATACAAGCCGCCGGATGATGTGTGAGACGAGGACGAGGTTTCCGTTGGAATGGTCACCCATCCAAGTACTAACTGCGCCTGTCGTTGCTTTACATCGCATACCGAAGTATGTACATAGTAAAGACGCACCTACGCTCGCCCCCTTATTATATTATTCTTTAAATGAATTGCATTTTTGTCATTAGCCTTAGAGTCAAAGTTTACATTAAAGTCACCACATATTATTTGATAATTAGATTTAATATTAATTTTCTCTATAAAACTTTCAAAACATTTGTTAAATTCCATTATGTTAGCCATGGGCGCTCGATAAAAACAGCTTACAGTTCGAGTTATATTTGTAACAATAATATCTGTCGTAGTATACTCACAAATGGAGTCACAGCCACTGGTACTAATTCTACTAGATTTAAACTCAATGTCAATACGAGTAAAAATTATGACACCTCCTCCTCTTGTTTCTGAGCGGCAATAATCTGCTACAGGTCGATAACGCTCTCTATATTACCGCTATATTATGGTTATATTTTCATTTGATGGTCCTTGATAATTTTTTAACTATGATTTTTTTCTCTGATTGAAATTTTTTAAGGGAGAGTTAATTTACTGCAAATTAAACATAAATATATTTAAGTAGGTAATTTTGAAATAGCACTTGTCGACTTATACAAAGATCTACAATAAATGAAAAGAACCTTGTAATAATTATGTCAGCGAAAATTTTACACATTTGTTTTATAGTTAGTCAAATACTATTGTTTTGAATCGTTGTTATGACAAAGAGAAAAATTTTCGGAAATATTTATCTCTGTGGGTACCGTAAGCAAAATTACTATGGATTTCTTTTTCCAATTTGATAAGCTCTTCCATATAGTCCAATCAAATTACCTTTCAGGTGCCAAAAAATAGTTCAGTAATTGAAAATATGTAAAAATTAGGAAAAATTCTGTAGAATTCAATGAACTACTTTACCCCACCTGAATTTTTGGGCTTCATTTTCAAAATGGCGCCCAAAGTTCGCAAAAAACAGTTTTTTTCATTTATAAAAAAACTAAACATTTAAAAAAATGTATTAAATAAAAATTGTAGGAATTTTTAATAAGGATAGAATAAGCTCAAACCTGTTGATCGATAAATAAATTATTAGTTATTGCAAAAAAACCGTTAAAAATTCGCAATTTTTTCAAATAGCTGTATCTCTTTCGAAAATAAATATATATTTTTTATAATATGAAACTTGATGAAAGGAGAGCTCTTGGTGAGGAAAATAAAATGATTTTTTTCAAAATATTTTATAGTTTTTGCAAAAATCGAGTTTTTTTGAAAGAAAAGCGTTTTATAAAATCCCCATAATTCGTAGGCCTCCACATCTTTAGGAACGGGGTTGGGTTTAAAATTTTCTTTAATAATTACACTATTATGTGCAAATATTGCGCGAGCCTCAGATCGATTTCAAATATCGCAAGAAGCGATCGAAAAATCTTTTTTTTTCAGGGCCATAAAACTTTGATAACTTTTTTATTTCAATTCGTATCAAAATGTCTATACTGCCATTCGAAAGCTGACATTTTTTCACGAATTTAAGAAAAAAGTCTGTCTTACGACCAACAGGGGCCGAGAAAAATATATTTCTACCACCTTTACTCAAATAATATTGTCATAACGTTATAGATTAAACTTCAATTAGCCTACTTCTTAATTAATATGTTATATACTAAAGTTGGTAAATTAACATTGCGTAATTATTTTATGCATATTATTTTTATAAATCTCTCCATCAAAAATACTTCCATATTCCATTTATTTGTATATTGTGATTTTTCTACAATTATATAGGACAATGTAAAAGATTTAAATTGAATACAACTTCAAATATAAGGAGCACATATACCTATAACGAGCTTTAAAAATAAGAAAAGCTAAAAACTAAACATATCGTTATCTATTTATAACTAAAATTTGAAGAAAACATAGAAAGACGGAGCAAGCGTTCTCTAATACTACTGCCAACAAATTTTATTCAAACTAAGCGAACTCGGTAAGTAAATAATTATGAGGGGGCGGAAAAGATACATAAAATGGAAAGTAAAAGTTGAGCATGCTAATTAGAATATTAAAATTTCCAACTTTTGCATAACTTTTTCTAATTGCTTCATGTCCTATTAGTGTAAGCAAATCGTATTATCTCTGAAAGAGTACGTGTTCTGCTCAAACAAAGTAGTCTCGAGATGCTTGTTAATTTCAGTGAACTCCAGGAGAACATTCGTCTAAGTCAGTCGCTTTGCGTTCCCTTAAAAACCAAGTAATCAAATTAAAACAAAAAGAGAACGTCTTTCTTAAATCCTCATCTTGGTGTTGTTTAAATGCTTTACTTATTATAGAAACTATTTAATATTTGCTTCCAGTTAATTTTATACCTTTAATGCTATTAATAACATACTGACCGTTTCTTATAAATACTTAATTTCATCAAATCCGTTTATCATAATCGGTAAAAAAAATTCATTCATCATCTTGGAAGAAAATGTTTGAAGTCGTACATCATAATACGGTGAACACAAATATCAATTAAAGAGTGTATATATGTGTGCATATGAATGTGATAGATACAGTGAGATCCATAAGTAACGGATAAATTTCATTATCTAGGTAATTAACAATTTATGAAGGGGGTATGCGATGTAAAGCAACGTAAGGCGCGGTTAGTAGTTGGGTGGGTTACCGTTACAACGAAGACCGCGTCCTCGCCTCACACATCTTCCAGCGGCTTGTAAACCATTTATGAGTAAAATCCTAAAACAAGTCAATTTTCAATTCTAAAATGACATTTTTGAGCATACTTTTATACATCCCTTTCAACCCCCTCGGAGTGACAGCTACTCCTTTAAAATATTTAAATGAAAGGGTTTTTAATTCACTATCCAGCAATATAAGGTTTTTGAGTTTTGTATATTTCTTTATCAAGAAAATTTAATTTGAAAAGATGAATAAGGCAAAAAATTAATCAAATCACACCGGAAACGATACCAAATATTTTAGAAGAATTTCATCAATGCCTCCATTATTGTCAAGAAGCTACGAGCACTCAGATTGAACATTTGATTTAATAGTTCAAATGTGCTTTTAGAGGGCGGACTATTAAAACATAACCAGACTGCCACCAACAGCTACTCTCCGGGCTATGTGCCCCGCCAAGCGCTGAATTACAAGTTACAAGCCTGGCGCGTTAAGTGTAATAATTGCATATTACCATCAAATCGCTAATGCTTCGATGGCAACAAACACCAGCCGAACCACCGACTAATCCTACTTAAAAGAGCTCTCGTGCCAGTCGTCATACGCCACTTGCAGACTGCAGTTTCGAGCTGTAGGCTCTCGTCAGTGCAAGGTAGGCATGTGACGACCGACACGAGGATCACTTGACCATTTAGTACATTTCGGTATCTTTGGGATAGCGACATGTAAAATAGTCAGCAGACGCAATCTAGCGGTCCAGTGTCTGTTGCAATCGAGAAATAAATATCCTGACTGGGGTTAGCATAGTTCAAATGTGCTTTTAGGGGGCGGAATATTAAAACATAATATTTTTAGTCGCAAACTCCTCTATAAAATCCTTATTTTACTATAAGGAACGTAACCAGACTGCAACCAACAGCTACTCTCCGAACTATGTGCCCCTCCGAGCGCTGAATTATAAGTTACAAGCCTGACGCGTTAAGTGTAATAATTGTATATTACCATCAAAACGTTAATGCTTCGATTGCAACACACACCAGCCAAAAGACTAATCGTACTTAATCGGCGGGGCACATAGCCCGGAGAGTAGCTGTTGGTTGCAGTCTGGTTACGTTCCTTATAGTAAAATAAGGATTTTATAGAGGAGTTTGCGACTAAAAATATTATGTTTTAATTTGATTTAATGTTTCATGTTCTTTTGTTTACTTACTAACATTAAAAATGCAATATTTGTCAATAAAAAAATTACAGAAATTCAAAAAATATTATATTGCTGGATAGAAAATTAAAAACCGTAAGTTTTTAAAGTACTTTACGGTAATATAATTTAAAATAAAAATATTTCAAAAAGGAATATTTTTTACAATTTTCTGGAATGCACTTTCTTTGGCCCTCCTTTATTTCATCCCCTTTTCTACTGAACAGGATGCAGCATATACCGTCTCTCTACTTTACGAGTTCCACACCAAATATCTCGCTTAGTATCTATTGTAGAAGAATAAAGTTTTAGAAAGTTATCCCATTTTTTATGAGCTATATTTCAGTAAAAAGAAATTTGAAATCCATAGCCTACTTTATGAGATATATTACAAAAACCTGAAAAATAGGAAAACCACAAACGGTTATAGCTTCCTTATTTGAGGAGATACGGAAAAAGTTAAAGGGTTGAAAGTTGACGGCAAAAACAATAGGAATAATGTGTATCAAAAAATTCGAAAAACGCAGTTGGCCTTGACATACGCTCCTGTGCAAAAATGAAAAGAATAAATTTCAAAGTAGGCCATGACACCATTAATCCTGTTTATTTTTTCTCTTTCCAACAATACAAAACATGTCATAAAACAGTCGACTTAGTATTAAAATTTCTCAGGTTGGTACTCTATGACAGCTGACTCTCAAACTGTTAGTTTAAGTCATATTCTTTTGTTTTTATAAGCTAGAATTGTTTTATAAATATCACTTTGCTAAGTGATTAATTTAGATAAAAAGGCACGTGGTTGCTACTCGGTTTGGTACCGGATAAAAAAACTAGATTTCACATATTTTAAATTAATATTTTGGATTACTTTAGTTGGAATTTCGATTAATTCGGATTTAATTAGCAAGTATCGTCCAGAAGTATTCTGGGTAAGTTTTAATTTCTTAGATTTTTTATAGACACGTGCTCAGGTTAGAGGTTAATGTTGAGATTAATTTTGTAAATTTAATTATAGACAATTTGGTATTGCTAGATTTTGATTTGGTACAGCTAGTCTTTGGGCACCGTTAGAACTTTCCAACTGTTCTATTTTTGATATTTGTGGACTTGGAGTTTTGGATCATTCTGCTATTCTCTCGTACACGATTTTTGGTATTCGAATTTGCCCTGATTTGCACTTTGATTGATAAAAGGCCTATTTAATTATTTGTGATGATTTCTACAATCAGCAAGGATCACGATCGATAAGAGAAACCTTCATATCTGGAGCACCTGGAAAATCTCCAATTTTGTAAGTAAGTCCTGTAGATTATTTTTCTTGTAAAACTTTTTAAATTTCTAATTCTTTTCCTAGCGTTAGCTGAAGAAAACCCTAGACCTTAATATGTTTATTATTGTAAGATTTTTACCTTGAAATTTTCTTTGTTTGTACTGTAGTTTGCATATTGTTATTTATTTATTTATTTATTTATTTACATACACTGTTCAACAGGTAAACCCATTTAGAGAGCAGGACAAATACACAAATTTAGCATTACATAGCAGTATGATACAGGTACAAAACAAACAAAAAAAATACATATAGAGAAAGAATATAAAAAATACACAATACAAAATACAAAGAAGTACAAAATGAAATTACCAACTAAGGAAAAACAAAGGTTCAAGTAGGGTTAAAGAGTTTTTTAATATCATTGATTGAGCTGTGAAAAATGTCAAACAGTCCACAGTTTTTGTTGTAATTGTTACACATAGTATGGAGAGGAGAGGATTCTGAAACATTAGAATGCGGGAGCCAAGGTAAAAAGTTTGTGAACTTCTGGAATTCAAATTCGGAACCCGGAAATTTAATTGACTTAAAATGTCTTGACAGCGTATATTGCTGTGAACAATATTGTATAAAAATACGAGAGAAAAGTATTCGCGTCTGATAACCAAAGAATTTATGGAAAATCTAGCTAGGAGTTCTTGCTGCGGGAAGCCAACCTCCGGGTATACTCCATCCGACTTAAACCAGAGCAATTTTACAAATCGTCTCTGCACACTCTCCAAGGCGTCAATGTGAATAATGTAATGGGGATTCCAGACGAGAGATGCATAATCTAGTTTAGACCAGAGAAAAACAAAGTGGAGGATCTTTAGTGTACAAATGTTTGAGAAATATCTGCTCATTCCGATTATAAAGCCCAGAGTTTTAAAAGATTTGGCTACAACATTGTTTACATGCGGTACAAATGTAAGCTCTTTATCGAAGATTACGCCAAGGTCTACAAGGGTATCAGGTCTCTGAAGCACTGCGCCATCTAC
Source organism: Leptura quadrifasciata (assembly GCA_963675555.1). Lineage (NCBI taxonomy): Eukaryota > Metazoa > Arthropoda > Insecta > Coleoptera > Cerambycidae > Leptura > Leptura quadrifasciata. The sequence continues at coordinate 153,585,835 of OY776674.1, forward strand.
ATTATAGTCGAAAATAACCGGCCTTGCACTAGTTGTGTAGGTCATAACATTACATTTTGACACGTTTAGATATAATTTGTTTCGAGTACACCAGTTGCATATGCGTGCTAGACTATCCTGCAGTGTGATGCAGTCCTCCAGAGATGAGACTGTATTAAATATTTTAAGATCGTCAGCAGACAGCAAACAGGATACTTGAATACAATTCACGATATCATTTACGAAAATGTTGAATTACAGGGGTCCAAGAATTGATCCCTGCGGAATACCAGATGTTGCACCGTATTCGACAGACCGAAACCCACCTTAAGCATCATATTGCCTCCTATTTGACAGGTAGGAATGAAAAAATGAGATGAGTTGAAAAGAGAATCCAAAATCAGACAATTTATTTAGCAATATAGTGAGATCCAGTCTGTCGAATGCCTTAGAGAAGTTAGTATATATTACGTCCGTTTGCTTACGCTGGTCAATGGCTTCTGAGATATACTGGGTGATACAAGTTAAATTAAAGGTGGTGGAGCGCCCTTTCATAAAACCATGTTGATACACCGATAATTGGGCACTAACACTAAAGTAAATAGTATCATGTAGTAAGATTTCAAGAGTTTTACGAAAATTTCACAGAATAGATATAGGTCTAAAATTGGAGATGTCATTTATATTGCCTATTTTTGAAAACTTGGCACACTTTTGAACATTTCCAAGTATCTTTGAGACAGCAGTTTTTCATACACAGATTGAAAAGTACCGATATTGAAGTTGCAAAGATACAAGCACAGTCCCTCTTATAATAAATTGTTTTTCAAACGTCAGAAAATTTTGATATTTCTTACTTATTTCATGACATTAAAGTTTGACATTTCAGACGGCTGTGCGTTGCCATTAGCAACGGAAGTAAATGTAATTTTCCTTTCGTTCGAGCGGACATTTATTTCAGTTGCTAATGGCAACGCACAGCTAAATTTTTTATCTTTATTTTTTTTATAGATAATCGACGTTTGAAGAAAAACTAACACGTCTTATTCGGAGTAAAAGCCACTTTTGTGACTCGTCTGTAATTATCGGACTCAATTCGTTCGTCCGGCAAACCTATAAACTCGTCACAAAAGTATCACTTTTACTCCTAATAAAACAATATAACATTAGGTCGTAATACTTTTTAACAGAAAATAAAAAAAAAATAATTATCATGTTTCATAAATGAAAAAATGTCAGAAAATTATTTTTTCGGTTATAATGGCACCAACACTCATTTCAACCCATTGCGTGGTATCTTCTCAGTGTTTCTATTATTTTATTTATTTTTTATTTTAGTATTGAAAATACTTCTGTGTGTGTATGGGACCTGCCTTTTAAAAAATGTTGCGGGTATTTCGTGATATGCGATATGCTCGCTAGAATGAATTGTGAATTTGTATATGTTGCAATGTCTGTGGATTGTTGGTTCAGCTGGCCGGTCGGCAAAGTCACGGAATACGGAGGATAAAGTTATTTATAGGATGATTAGTAACTAGTGCTGTTTATGACTTATGGTCAGAGAGACTGAAATATTAAACGCTGACTGTGAGATAAAATAAAATTAGGTGAGTATTTATTGCAAACAATATTCGAATAAACAGTTGCTAAATATAGAGTAATATACTGAGTGATGCTTAAGACATATAACTAATTATAATATATAAAATGCTTAACAAAAAAATAGTTTTACATATAGTAATAATGAATGACAAGTAGATGGAATAATGTATATAAATTATAGTGAATGGAAAATAAATATAGTGACATAATTGCAAATAAATTTAAACAATTGCAAATAAATTGAAAATTTCTTTCTTTGCAGTAATGGACTTAATCCAAAATAACTACAGTAAACAAAAAATTGTGTCTGATATTTTCAGTACGCCTAAGACACTCGCCTAGAATGCAAGATCTGTAAATTTTATTATTTAAAGGATTCATGTTTGCAATGATGGAAAACCCCCTACTTATTGTAACCCCCTTTTAGTGGATGGTTTTTAACTTACTATACGGTATTGAGTTAAGAATATGTTAATACTTGAGATTCTTGACATAATTTCATGAATGAAACTCATAATTAATTTTTGTATTTTCCATTAAACAATTATTTATTTTAACCCGTTTAACCCACTAAATAGGGGTTAGCAACTCCTAAATAAAAAAAATAAAAAATAGGCCCGTCTAGATTTTTAATTAGCTTCAACACTTTCCTCTGGAGAGTTGTCACTAAAAATAGTGCAACTATAAGCTTACGTATTAAAGAAGTAAATGGAATTTAAAATGAAGAAAAAAGAATTCCAATATTTTAATCGAATTTTTTCAATAATGTAATACATTTTACAGAAAAGTATAGGTTTAAATAAACTAAGCTGCAATCGATTCAACGAACTTGTGTATTAGATAGAACTTCTTGTGAATTAAATCGAAGTCATTTTACAATTCAGACACTGGCTTAGATTTGTGCATTCACGAAGTGGAGGCACGATGCACATACACATTTTGCTGTTGATTGTATTGGAACCAATTGGAAAGAAAATCCTGTTATCATCAATGTCATGTTTCAATCTGTGTATGTCTTTTGTTTTTTAAACAAACGTTTGACGAATAATAGTGTTAATTACTAATATCGGCAAAATTATTTAATTATTCCAAATATAACTGATCTAATAAACACACAAATTTAAAATATAGGATAATATCAAAATATATAATATTTGAAAAGTTATTTTCCACAATCTTTATAACATTTAAACTAGAAATAACGCCGTTTAAGCTTTATTTTTAAAAGTCAAATTGGTGTTCAGCTGCAAAAATTACGGAAACTATATATTATAATTTTAATGATTATTGAGTGTTAAGTTATTTTAAATATTCACTGTTCCTCTATAAAGTCTTTATTATAGCTTCACGATCACTGCATATGCAAAAATCTTGCGTTTATTTATCTACGTCTAAGGTCGGAACAATCAAGTCTCAAAACTGCCTTAACTCAAAAATGTGCCAATATTGGAGGTATTGTTAATGATCATTGTGGCTGCCTTTTAAAAGGAAATTGAATCTCCCAAGTTAATTATAATAGATCCCAGAAGATGTTAATGCAACTTTGATTTCAAAGAAATCAGAGATCACAGATGGAAATTCGAAAAAATGCAATCTAATTATTTTTGGCACATCACAACATACGGAACCAACGAAATCTGGCCGATAGCCGTGTTGGTTAAAATGCGAGGTACTGCGCCACTGGTGGATTCCCGGCTCCGGCACTGTCGGAGGAAATGGTTGTATGTCCGCGTTCTCTTAATGTGTAATTCCCTTTCGCACAACCCTCTGGCTTCTGTAATTGGGGGTTGTCTAATTTCTGTGATGTTATTTATTTAATATTTATTTTAACGTGCTCTTCATTATGTGTCACCGAATCTGGATATCTATTATCAATCAATTTCGGCTGCGCAAATTTGTCCTTATCAAGACGGCTTCATCTCCTAGACAAATTTAATGAGAAATGCACATGAATTGATTCATAATGCAAAACATTTAGTAAATCATGACTAATGATCTTGAATTCCAATATCTCTGTATCATACACCGAGACAAATAAGGTTTTGTCGTTTATTAGAAGATGAATTTAATAAACATACGGAATCGAATTTATGGGTTAAATAGTCAATCGGCTCAGTAGCTCAATACTCACGGTTAGGCTTGAGACTGTCAACAAATATCATTTATTTTGAATTTTGAAAAGGTTCACGAATCACCGATAATTCTCAAATAACCCAAATCCATCAATAACATCACTCAAACATTCAAACCAATTATTCTACAACTCAAACATTATCAAATAACGTCTTAAATAATACGTCCTTACACGGATCTAAAATACATCATACTTTCCATACCCGCAGTCAAAATATTTTACTTCACTCACACAAATTTTTTATAAATTATCTTTGGATTCGATTTCGCGTCTTAGATATCAACATACAGTCAGTCTCCATTCATAATATTCCAATAGAGTACCGGTACGTTCGTTCCCCATTGTCATCAAAAGTTACGTCCATTTAGTTCACCGCGGACCTATCGGAACATTCTCATGTCAACTTCATATGCAGAACCTTCGGGACGACAATTATCGTCAATAACTTCAAAAATCAAATTGATTCAAATTTCATTCATACATCAAACAATTCCTCATTTTAAAACCAAAATAGTCATGTAATTTTTATTTTAAAATTTTTACACTTTCACATTTTCTGATGTAATATTGCGCAATGTTGTACAGTCGAGCCGAGATGAATGTCGGGGGACCTTTTCCAGATCTGCGCGACTTTAAGTTCCCTACAAAACATATAAAAGGCCGAGCTCAGCGCGCTCAGGGAAGTTCAAGTTCGATACGTGAGCCGCGAATGTTTTTTCTATAACCGTGCCACTGCAGCTGCTTCCTTGGCTGTACCAAGTAAAAAAGCCCATTTTACCATCGCGCATTTAACAAAAAGTGAAGTTCGAAGAGTACCGCGCTGGTATCGTATCAACTTCTGTTCTTAGGGACTTAACCTACCATTGCTCAGTCAACCGCGACCATTTAACCACGACATCCTAACTAGTAACGCGTCTTAGCTACAAAAAAGTGCTTGCTAGAATCCAACTACTGTAAACTAAATAAACAAAAGAAATCTTTTTTCCGTTTTGTAAATATTTTAAATGGGATGTTAATATACTAGCTTTTGGAAAAAGTGACTTTCGTGCCATTGGCACGCGCCTACATCTAGGGACACCTACCCTTGATGAGACTCCTTCTCTGATTATCTTATAAAAATTCGCATTATCAACTTAGGGACACCTTTCCTAGCAGGTCCAACCTGAATATAAAGTAGGCATCATCAGGGACTCTTGCCATATCCAAAATCTAAAAACAATATATAAAATCTAAGTGACTAAGTCGAAGCTGGGCACAAACACACTCTCAAAAGCACACTTGAACACTCTCTCTACACAAAACAAATCCCTAATCTCCCTCACAAACACGATCCAAAGAGAAAACGCCTTGAGATACAACGCAGCTCGACACTGGGCTTCTGTAAACCCCTGGAGTCGGTACTGACGCCAACATACCTTTCTAAGAAATTATCGGGTTTGAATCTCGGCTAGGGTATGGATATTTAGCGGCGTTCTTAATATGTTACTGAGTTGTTAGTAATGAACTAGACGATATTATATGAGCGATGATATGGCTAATTGTACCACTACTGAGATTGAGTCTCAGCTGCGGCTGAAGGCAAAAACTATTACTTTAAATCAAGTGAGCTTAACAAAATTAATGACGTCCATGTAAATTTGCAAAACATTAGAGGTTTGAATACAGAAATAATGAAATTGATGACTAAATTTCCGGTGGAGTAAACCATCGCCCCAAGATATTGGACTGGGTAAAAAAATCAACGCAACAATAGGCAACAGTATGGCAGGTGAGACAACTATAATATAATTTTCACTATACCATTATGGTATTATGATTTATCTATTCTTCATTGATATGACACCAATGTCGGCCTAGGCCGAAGAAATTTATCAGCCAATTCCGTTCATATTGTATACGTGAGAAATAAAAAAAAATTGTTACGAAAATTGACGTTTTCATCAGAATCACCTATTTGCAATCCAACTCAGTCTGATGCTAGTTTTTGTAGCTGTCATCGCCAATCAGTAATAAAGGCAGTTTTGGAAATCGTGCTGAAGTTATTCGTCAAAAACGTGATTCTAATTGAGGATCAGAGTTTGTTGTAGGCTACCCATCTAAAAATATTATCCATGTAATAGCCCCTGGACGAGGCAGATTATATTATCATATTGGGCTCCTTCATATAGTTAAAGTTAGAACATGTGACTAAAAGACTTGCAATTCATTCCTCTGGTTAAATAAAGTTCTATAATAACATTTAATATCTATTATATGTCAGCGAGCTTCTATGGATTCACTTAATTCAAAGATAATAGCAGTTACGTTATGTTGATTTATTTGATTTAATCTTACATTTAATAGTTACCTGCAATGTGGCCATAACTTATGCCAATATGTCTCTTTCTAAATGTTTAATGTTGGAGTGAACCTCTGAATTAAAGGAGTAATATCTTACCGCATGTCAAATAACTTTGCGCAGGGTGGTTTGTTCAACTAAAGCAAGATGAAGAATTTTATGAGTTGACTCTAGGTACATTGTCTTTGCAAACTTTACCTATATCTTCTAAACGATATTTATGGATTTCTAGGTAAATTTTAGCATATTAATCTTACAGATAGCTTTCTCTGTTAACAAAAGTTTTACTATAATTTTAAGGCTTATATATGAGCATACGTAGATTAGAACGCAACTATTTTGAAAGAAAGATTCTGTATAAAATTAGCAACACAGTTGAAATAAAATTAGAATCAATTTAGTACCAAAAGTTGTTATTGTTAAATGAAGTAATATTTGACCATATACACGTAATATTTGGCAGCACTTTAAAAGCATTGGTATCTATAGGTATATAATAAAATACAGCAACAATACATACTCAACTTTCATACAAATCGTAAATCTGTATTTGATTTCAATAAATTTATAGTACAAGTTGTAAGCCTGTCTGTCAACAATAAATGTATTTTTTTTTAAATAACCTGGAATTAGGAATTATCGTTATTCCCACTTTATGACTTCTATTGACATTTAAAAACAGATTAAGTTGTTGAACTACATTTTTGTTTGATTACATCTATTTTTAGTCGTTTGCGGGTAGCATTTCTTGCATCGCGAACATTTTTAATATAACACTAGTAAACGAATTAAATACTATTTTGAATTCACTGAAATATTCTTCTTGTAGTAGTTTACTTGTAACATTCCAATTAGTCTTAACAGTTGCTTCTTTATATTCCGTTCCATCAACTTTTCTCATATTCACTACATATAGTAGAGTAAAACCCGATTGGGGCGAGCGTAGGTGCGTCTTTACTATGTATATACTTCGGTATGCGATGTAAAGCAACGACAGGCGCAGTTAGTACTTGGATTGGTAACCATTCCAACTGTTATAGGGTATTCCCCCTATAAGTCTAAAAACAAAAAACAAAAAATGCAAAATTAGTAAAAAAATTCAGATTAATCCAAGCATCATGGCAGACCATGATAAAAAAGTCAACCAGACCTAAGTAACATTGAAAAACCACATTCAAGGTCACATAAATCTGAAAAAATTCACGAACCATCCATAATTCTTAAATAACATAATTTCACCGAAAACATACTTCCCACATTCATCCCAGTCATTCTGCAAAGGAACTTTCAGAAAAACCTCCCCTCAAAAATACAGCCCCCTCACATTCATCAAACTAGTCAGAATCGCCATCTAACCTCAAATTCTCAACGTCGTACTTCAATCCCCCAATTTTTTATAAACAATTTCAATTTCAAAATCTTCAACTTTTCGATCAACCCCTGTATGCTTCAAATCACTTTCCATGCCTCGAGTCTCAAAAGTCCAAATACCCTTTCATCGAAGTTCCACTCTCATTGCTATTATAATTCGTTCCCCATTTTCAATCACCCCTGTATAATAGCAGACACATATTCTATATCTACGCTCCACTCGACTCCGAACCGTATTGAACCTTTTTAATATCTTATCTTAATATCTTACGCACTAACTGGAAACCTGTTAACGGAGTTACAGTTTGTTAACAGCGGACCTTCGTGATACCTTACGGGGTCGAACCAGATTTCTCCCACAAAACTTCAAATAACTTCAAAACCAAAATAGATCCGACTCTCAATTTAATTTTGGTAAATTCCCCTTTGCATCGCCGATCTTTCTATATAAATTTTATTTTCAAATCCCAAAATTTTCAAGTATTGCGCAACATGATGCAATCGATGACTCATCCTTGCCCGCACTGAGCGATTTCAAGCCTTTCCAGCTCTCCGCGAGACTCGATGGGGCGAGAAAAACGAAACTTTTCTAAATTAGTATAAATACCGGTGCATCGCAAGCCGTAGCCAAGTTCAGTTTTGGCAGTGACTCTAGTGTAAAGTTCTCGCGTAGTGTTCTTGGGAAAAAATAAGTTTCAAAGTTAGCTTTGTGTAATAACTGCTGACGCTATTGAACGGGTTCGGTTACTATTTAACTTATGTTGTAGATACTCCCGTCTAGCTAGGTTTTCTTAATCCTAGATCCAGTACTTTCGCCGTGACTATCTGTCCGATTCTAGCTTCTCAGGCCGCAACCTGGTTAAAAAGAGTTAGTTTGTAAGTTCTCGCCTTAAGTGGCCCCCTTTTTATATTTCTTTAATAAAATTCTTCGCCTTAAGTGGCCCCCCTTTCCAATCTCCTTTCAATCTACGAGGTTCGATTATAAAGTGAATTTTTTCGATTTAAATCTTTTTGTTGCATTTTTTCAAACACATTCCAATTAATCTAAGATAGAATTTCTGTTGTCGATTAGTTATAATTTCAAAAGAAATTTGTAAAATTAAAATATAATCTTTCTTCAACTCTGTTCAAGACGATTAAAATAAATAAAAGATAATTGTAAATCCCTTTAAACCTCCGTGTTTAATTTAAATCAAAACTACAACATACATGGTGTAACCGTTAACCTGAAAATAGCTGTAAAAGTCAAATCAGTGAAATTTTAAACAAAGTGATAAAAAGTAGTGCAAGTTACGACATACAGGGTGTAGCATTCGACCCGAAACAGCACTTACTAAAACCAACCCTGAGACTCAACTCATCGAAAATAAGTGCACGGACGCCTCTGGGGTCTCAGCTCTAAACCCCCACCACCACCAATTTTTATTTTTAACGAACAGAGGGCCAGTTCCGTGTTCACAACGGAAACCGCGTTCTCGCCTCACACATCTTCCAGCGGCTTGTATATCAGTGTATGCGCGGAAGCTATACAACCTTAGGCGAGGGTTGTATAGGAGATATACTATCCTTCGGAGGGGATGTAAAGCCGTCGGTCCCTTGTCTATTAAATGTTCGGCAAGTAAAAGATGCTTACTCTTCTTAAGGGAAGAGCTTCGGCAAAATTCCTGGTTGGGGGTAGCTCGTCTACAGGCGTCGGTGTTAGGCCTCAGTAGCGGAAATAGGCCGACGTTAAATAAATGTATAAAAAATAAATAAAAAAAATAAATAAATAAACCGCAATTCATTGTTAAAATTCGGGGAACCCTACAAATTGTTACTTACCCCATAAGATAGTAATTCTACTAGGTTGTACAAAAATTGTATGGTGCAGAGGGCTTGTAGGGGGCTTTTTTTTTAAAAAAAAACAAATTTATACAAAATTAACATATCCGTATGCTAAGAAAACATTGAAATGATATTGCGAGTAGTTTTGTTGTAAAAAAAAATAAAGAAAATTTTATATGATTTTATATGCGATAGAGAATATTGTCTGAAAGTTACTTGTGGCATTCTACGAATATTCTTTCCTTTTATTTGGATTTTAAAGGCTCATTAAATTTGTTGGAACGTTCTCTAATGTTGAAAGGATTGGCTCAGTTTGTCTCCAACCGTTATGTACATACCTGTCTAGAGATGGCTTAGGATTTAAACTATTTAACCAAATTTTTGTCTGATAATGGACCCTTTTAGGTCATAAAGCTCAATACTACTCGGTGCCGATGCAATTTTATCTATCTGATTTTGATAGGATCTCCATTGAATAATGAAACAAGTCAAGTTTGAGGATGTCCGTATTTTTTTGTATATAAGTTTAAATTTAGTGTCCATATTTTTAGCCATTACCTGGGAGACCTTTCTATCTATAAGTCTTTTTTGGCAAAACACACATTTATTTCTATCATAAGCTGCAGTTTTCTTTTTCAGAGGCGGCTCATTCTGCAGATTCTGTGACAATGTTTTTTTGGGTACAATTTTTTTAGTGTGTTTAGCCTTAAAAAAGAAGTCCAAGTTATGTTTGCCAGTAAATGTACAATAGTATGACTTATGGCATAAGACCTTGGAGGCTGCTTCTATTAATACTAAATTTTTTACCAAGGCACACGATTGGGAATGCAACAAGTTTGTGTCTATAGAAAACTTTAACTGAATCTAAAATTGTTTGCCTGGACATCAACCCACAGGATATTAAATTACTTTGTATTTTATTTGACAAAATAAGCATTGCTTTAGGTCAAAACTTTTTCTTCGTCTTAATATTTAATTGTATTTTGCTCTCTATCTCACTATTATTTGAACTTCGGACATTTTTATCATCAAGCTACAATTTATTGATAATAATAAAACGATAATTATTATTGTTAACTGTTATAACTGCATTCACATATCACTATTAATTATATAAATGTCTTTTGTAAAATATTAAATATTGACTATAAAAAATTTATTCATTAAAAACTCTTAAGAAATCTAAATAGTATTATTGATATTTAAACTTATAAAGAATCAAAACCAAATATATGTTTTATATACTTTGACTGCGTCTTTGTTCAACACATTGTGATATATTGTTCTGCCTCACTCAGTCATCATAGAGGGGATGCTGTGAGCTCTCACTGGTCCACGTTCAGTGTGGCGGCATCAATACATTACTTCAGTTGTTGCCAAATATCTCCCTTATAAAACAGGTTATTTAAAAAATAAAAATATGAATGTGATCCTAATGAAATAATGAACAACGTTTATTTGAAACATATTTTCTAAAAACATAAAGGATTTAAAGATATTGTCAGTTAAACGTAGAGACAGTTAGTTACAAAATTCGATGTTTCGAGAAAATCGCCTATTAATATTTATTACTCCTTAAGGCGCAATGTAAAATGTGATTTTGAATAAATAATTTACTGTATCTATAATTAATATTTTAGTTTCAAACTTAACTGACCGGTAGATAATTTTACGTAGATTATAATGATACAGGCGTTTTAGCCTTTGCTATCAAATTCGTGCTTTCTACGAAAAAATTTTTTTATTGTGTTTATTTGGACGTCCTGAATAACACTTGGTAGTTACGCCATGATACACCTGGAGGAATTCGTGAAAATTGCTTCGGAAGGTCGCGGATTCGCGATTAACTCAGTTTTTATGGCCCAAAACGGGAACAACACATATTATGAAAATTTTACATCTGTAAATTCTCTACCTTAAAGGTTCTATACATTTTTTTCGTACGCCTAAACGTTTTGGAGATATGACGCGAAATGAGTGAAAAATGCATTTAGTTCCTTCCTACAAACCTTTTCTGCACCACATATTTCGCAATTATCTTGCCAGCCCTTCTGTACCATAGAAATTTTAGACAACCAAGTGGAATTAATTTCATAAAGAGTGAGTAACATTTTGTAGGGGGTCCCAAATTTTAACAATCGGCTGCAGACGGAATCGTGAAAGAGAGCACTTTTGCTCGGTAGAAAGTTCCACTTATAATTTTTTAATATCAAAGCCAGTTCATTCAAACTGCGTTCTCCATTCAATTCATATCCTCTGATCGAACAAAATTCTAAAAATATTTTCCACTTATAATTCTTACTTTCAATGGTGTTTTTGGGTGTATTTTCTAATACAACTTGATTATTTGAATCGTTTGAAACATTTGACGATGTGACATTTTTCTAAATTTATTTTCAATTTGACGTTTGTTGAATTTCTATCTGACATTTGAACATATCATTTGTGCCTTGCCTGATAACATCACACGTGATTGGGTGAATTCTGACACATGACTTGAAATGCAAAATTTTGATTGGTTAATACATTTGGTAAAAAATTATCACCAACTTTTTCGAACACGCTTCTGACCAAGGCTCCTGTGGTATTTTTTTTTTCGCCCTTTTAGTACCTTGTCAATTCAATTGTAGATGATGAAAGCGCTGATATTAGAATGCATTTCACGAGAGAATTATCGCTTACACGAAAAAAATGGTGAAAGCTTTTTTTGCACGGAATTTCATGCGCCAAAATCTGGTTCCCCAACTATTTCGCTGTTTCGTTTATTTATTATGTTTGTAAAAATAATTATTTGAATATTATACTCACTTTTATTGGAATTTACCACATAATTACATGCAAATTTTTATTTCTTCTGTTTCCTGCAATTGCAAACTTACTTGACTGGTTTAATACGAACAAGAAAGAGGAATAAGACGTAGGTATTTCTATATATTTTACTGTTTAGCTCGATTTTGACCGACGATATTTCGTGACGATGACGCACAAATTATTATACTTCTTTATGCTTCTTAGCTGTCAATAATATTCGATTTAGATAAAAAAAATAAAAAACCTAAAAATCTGTTTTCCGCCATTTTCTCGGAAAATGTTAGGTTACGTTGAAAAATGCCTGATTTGAAAGTTTTAGATTTATGTATTATCTACAACCTAACTTTCGTTAGAAGGTCACGTGTCGCCATCCGCGAAAAACATTTTCAACTCCTAACAACGCCCCCATTTTACAATTTCACTTTATCTCGTGTTTAATTTTTGTTAATTATAACCTAACTAAATTTTCCGGCTGGTCATTGCTTGTTAATATTTTTTTTAGCCTTCAGAATCCGCTTTGGTACCAGCTTGTGTTGTGTTGTTAAAAATATTATTTTCCTATAAATTGTTATCTTTAAATAATTAATCAAGCAAATTAATACATTTGTTCTAAATTAGAGCTAAAATATGTTGAAGTAAAACCATACAAGATAAATATTTACACTGTCACAAATAAACTATAAAATTGCGGCATAATGTAAGAATAAATCCGGTGCTCCTCGTGTAAAGAGCAGACGCTCGCTGCGTTCTCCGACAATATTAGCACGAATATTAAAAACTCATAACTCACGAGTAGACAGTTTATCAATGTTAAATATTCGCTTAAGTTATGCCCTCTTTCCATTGTAGTTAACTGTGCACATTTTTCACCTCATGTACTAAATTATTTCTTATACCTTTCCACAATCTACTCAAGGATATGCTTGGTGAAAATTAATGATCCTCAAATTTTATAAAAGAAAAAAAATACATGCATTTCTTTAAAGAAGGGAAGAATGTATCTATTGAAAAAACGTTAATTTAATGTGTTATTTACCTTTCATCAAGATTTCAGGACAGCCGGAGGCGAAAAGGTAATTTATTCTCGACGTCCTTCATTAATATAAAAATGGTTGAAAATAGAGTTGCCTGTATTTGATCGTAATGGTCGCAATTAAATTTAGTGTTTCTGCGATGTTGACAAAATTAAATGAATGAGTAAATAGTCATTTAATAAGTATATTACGACTGCTTAGTATAAAACAACTTTATTTAACTAATAAATTTTAATATTGAGTAGGACAGGGTAGCGTTTAATATTGTTTAATGCAGATTTTTGGGAGCGAATAAAAAATATTCTGCCACAAGGATGGTAATTAGTGTTAGGCTGAATTTAAATAAACAAAAATTTCGATTAGTCTTTCTTAATAACACCTCACCTCATATTTATTACTTATAGGCATATAGGTATAAACATTATTGCATAAATCAAACAAGCGTAAGTATTAGGACCAAAATTAGGAGGCTGTAATATTTTGGGGCATAAAAGTTCGTGTCCTCCGCAGCCAACATGGGGAATATAAAGAATATATAATATTTCCCTCAAGGAGGTAGATTCGCATTATTATGTTGCGCCCTCTGACGGGGAGAATATTTATTATTTTTGTACAACAACAAGTAATCATCGGTAAATAAATTTATTGTTGAGAAGAAACATTAAGTAAATTTTTGTTTTTTTTTGGCGAATCAGCAAGAGTTCGTTAAGCCCTTTTACCTCGAGAACAATTTACCATATGACTAATTATAAAGTGGGCTTTTTTCTTGATTATTAGCCAGCAGATCATAATTAAGTTTTAAAAAGCCAAAAGTGTCAATAAAACGACAATAACACTCTGTCACTTATGAACAAAATTCCGGTCACGGCACCAATGAAATAACCCCACCTCTGTATATTAGGTACTAATAAAAATTCTTGCAAAAATCCTTGATCGTGAAGCAATCAAGAACCTATTAAATCCCTCCCAGTAATTATATATCTCAATTTTATGTTAAGATAAATAAACAAATTGACCATTTATGTGATCGTCTAGTTTTGCAAAGTTAGGACCCAGTGTAGTATTTGTACCTCAGTTCTTCATTACGGTTTATTTGTCTGATATTATCTACCTGAGAAAATTAATCACTGTTAATTTAAATACCTTGCAAGCTTCAATACACTGTTTATTAATTGAGAAACCTAGATAATCATTTATGTTATCTATTTCCTATTTTATTACTCAAGATAGCACCGCGAATTTAGGGTTGAAGTTTGTTTCCTATTTTATTTGATTGAAATGAAACAATTTATTTAGTTCATTACTTGTATGATTAGAAAGATAAAATTGAAAGAAAAGACAGTAATCCTTGGGACAATAGTCACAGAAACCATTTTATTTTATCATAATTGATGCCACCAATACCCGAACATGAAGTTAAAAGCAATCCAAATATTTAAGACAGCTGTCTAAATATTATATACGAAAATTGCTATAGTAATGACCATACTACACATGTTTCAGGGTTGGTTATGCAATAACAAGAACCAGGTAATACAATACTATTTCTGTGTTATTTGTAGTTGTAATTAAAGGTGAGACAAATAAGCCGATTAAATGGTGATTTGAAATTATGAAGCTAGCAATCACTATGATGAAAATAAAACTTAATGCGAAACAGAGAACAATAAGTATGTCATGTTCGTACATTATTGAATTTACGTGGTAAATGAGAATTAAATACTCATGTAAAATATCTAGAATGTTCAGGAAATATCCTTTAATTAATTACATAAGCGGCAACTACCCAATTGTGTATAATGGTTCAACAACGTAAAACACGGTTGGTCGATGTAATGCAAACAGACAGACGTCGAAAAGGTAACCTCCTAAAATATAAGCAAGGTTTCCGAACCAATGGGTCCAAGCACTAACCGCTGGCCTGTATAGTTTGTAGTTCGTAGAGTAATTATAGTGACGGATCGTTATTAAACAATCATAGAAAACCAAATAATCACCCGTGAGAAACCTCACACAATAATTTGAACTGCAAACATTCCTGTGAAATCTTACATGTCAAAATAGGCACATGGTAAGCCATGATAATACATCAACAGAAGTATAATTGAAGCTAAAGTCGCTTGTCACTGCATAAACTGAAAATATATAGTTCTAGAATATAAACTTGTTATACAGCAAACGTAAATCTTCCTAATAAAATATTCAGCAAGTGAACTTTCCCTAACCTCATTATTGAGAATAATAACTGAGCAAATTATAATACAATTTTATCCTATTTTCTTGTTAAATATCAAAGCTAATATTTCATAAAAGCCTAATGTCTCTTTTAATACGATAAGCAAATTACCCATATTCCCCCGAAACCAGAATGTAAACTCAATTGTAAATAATAACGGAGAGAAATAAACAGGTAGATACTTAGGCAGTTATGTCTGTGAAATTGGAGTCATGTAATCAAAGAGGTTGACGGTAAGACACGCGAGTATAGTTACCTCGTATGGTTCTAGACTCCCAAAACTCTAATGTCCCAACTGGATTTATTCGTAGGAAGTCTTTAGAGAACTAAGACGGCTCGAAGTATCGTCGGCAGGTGTCCTGCAATTAGTTCTCTAATTAGCTATCTCAGAGGGCTCGTGAGTATCGTTGGCAAGCGTTCTCAATGAGGTTTGTTCCTGGCGAACTTAGAGGGCTCGAAAACGTCTGAAAGCGTGCTCAATAAGCTCTGCCCTGCTGCAATGCCTCGTCCGGCTTTTATTAGGTTCTTCAGTGCATCGGTTCCAAATCACAGGTCTAGTATTCCCCATATATTCCTATCTTGGCACATTGATTTCACGCTAACTTGCGTCTTCGATAAATTATGGTCAAACTCTAAACGAACGGCAAGGCGCCTAAAAGACGGCCGTAATTATGTATTGAATTTAATGACTTGTAAAAATAATTTCTGTTTAATTAAAATTTGCACAAATTTGGAATGGAAATAAGAATTATTTTTAAGTAATAGCTACCCGGGTGCGGTGCACTACAATAATAATAATAATAACAACAGAAAAAGTAACTATCCTCCGCTTCTCTGCCTATGGATGGAACAAATTTTGGTTAGTACCATATAAATATAACTCTTATTAATCCAAAATCATCAACCAAGTTTCAGAAAATTATCGCAAAGCGTCTCGAGATAATCATTTAGGGCCATCTTCAGAGGGCCGTAGCTCACTTAGGAAGCACTTTCGAAAAAAAAAACTAGGCGGTTTTCTTATCATGATTGCGTATAGAATTAGTACTTAAAAGGAGACGCTAGTATTTTGGGACACCTTGTATAGAATTCCATTTTTCGAGGTCATTTCGGATTAGATTTTGATTTTATAAAAAACATTATAAAAATATTAGAACTACTGTCAGATAAGACTAAAAAATACACATGGTACTGTTTAATATGAAAAAGTTATTAGTACTTCCGGTTAGCCCGGGTGTATATTTTTGGTTTGGTTACGTGAACGAATGTATTTTACGCTAAGTACGTGGCGCATCTAGTCTCATAAGTATCCGGTATACGTAAATCTGATAAATCTTTTTAATCACTATGCTCCTCTAAAAAGAGTTACTTTTAAATCTAACAAGCGTTCAGAACCATAGTTTGCAGAAACCATATAAGCTTAATTCTGTTCCTTTCACTGAAAAATATTCCATTTGATTGTTCTAAGCATTAGGTGCTTACCTAACCGAAGCGAAGGACTAAATTCTTTGGTTGAAGTAATGTTAAGGTTAGTTGTAATATATTTTCATTAAATTCCACGACAACGCATAACCATAAATTTGTTAGTTTATATTGCCTAAGGAAGAAGTAGTGCCGTGGAAATTATAATATAATAAATAACGCAGTTAGTGAGCATAGGGTATAATAACGGCATTAAATAGATGTTGTAATCTCATCTATAATTTTCCACGCACAATAGCTTGCGGAAAGGACTCGAGACTTCCCTAAGAGGTTTTAGAATCCCTCTCAACAAGTCATATGAGACATACATTCTCTGCTTCTTTCCATTGCACCGAACACCGATCACTGGATTAACCCTTTTTATCTCGTGATCTTGTCCCTGATTGAATTACTCTTATCTTTTCTTTTCGTATAGACATACTTGTCTAAATAGAAACTCTTTGTTCTATAAAGTTTTTTAAATTGAATTTCTGAAGTAAAATCAAAGGAAATCCTTGGTATTACGGAGAACGATTCTGAGAATTCTAAAAGTGGCATTTAAATGCGAGGTTATAAAACGAAAAATTTATTATTAATGGCGCAAAATTCTTTCGTCAAGTTCCACCCTCTTTATTATATAATACAGCTTCGAAGAACACGAGGGCTTAAGTTATTTATTATATTATTTGGAAACATCTAAAACAGTTATTAAATTATCTGTTTTAAGTCATTTCTCCTATAAAATCTGAAACAATTTGAGGTTTGATTTTTACTTTACTTACGAAAGTCTGTTTTTAAAAAGTCTGTACAAAAGCGTGATATTAAATATAAACAATATAAACACAAATAAAATTTGAGTGTAAAAAAGACAAGAATAAATGAATAATTATACAATTACAACAATCATGACAGTGCAAATAAATTACTAAACAACTAAACATACGATGCCATATACCATAAAGTGCTTTACAATGCATTTCAAAAATGGGATAGAGTGTACTGACGAGGACAGTGAGAGCTCAACAAACGACAACAAAAATTTAAAATACAGTATTAGAGATTTCTTCTTCAGAATAAAAGCAATAATTTAAAAAATGTCTTTTCATCTTATATTTGAAGCAATTGAAATTGAGAGATTTTATGTAATCAGGATTATGATTATATAATTGAAGATTTAAAGTGTTTTTTTATTAATTTTGTTAATCTAAGACGAAGGTGTCTGAGTTGCAAGGCAGATCTTGTATCATAATTATGAAAATTAGAATTAGCTGCAAATGTGTTTTTATTTTTATATATTTCTACCAAGGTACTATACATATACAAAGAAGGAACTGGTATTAAAACCATTTTTTAAACAACTGATTGACAGTGGTCTCGCCAGCCAGCATTATTATAACCTGACTGTTTTTTTGTAATCGAAAAATTCTTATTCCCTAAAATGCACCACCCCATAGAAGAATTGTATAAATGATATGAGAGTGGAATATGACTAAAACTAAAGCAAAGAAACGTTTTTAGCCTACGCAAAAATAAAATTATACTTGATAATTTATTGGATAACTTCTCTATGCGGCTGAACCAGTTTAGAGTGTCATCCAATATATCGCCCATAATTTTTACGCTGTTATTATTTACTATTGAATTATTTATAGAAAATATAATCTTTTCAGTTGTGTCCTCATTCAGCTAAAATTAAAATCGAGTATGGAGGTGTCATCGGCATAGGCAATACATTTTGTAGGCGACATGAAATGGAAAAAAAAACATTCAAGTATAAATTAAATGATACGATCCTCAGAACGGAGTCTTGAGGCACTCAGTGTTTAATTTCAAAAAATTCAGAGAAAAGTGATGCCAATAGATACACATTGTTTTCTGTTGTTAAGATTAGAATGAAATATATTCAGTGGTAAACCCCTGATGCCATAATAGTTAAGATTCTCCACAAGAATCTCATAAGAGACGCAGTCAAAGGCCTTGGAGAGATCGCATAGGCTAATGGCCACATGCTTGCTAACTATATCTCGACTATATCTCTCACAATGTTCATGAAAGCCCCAGTGGTGGAGCATTCATTTCTGTAGCCATACCGACAACAGCTTAATATATTATTTGTATCTAAATAATTAACGAGCCTCTTTTTTAGGATGATTTTCAAAAATATTTGAGAAAATTGGGATGATAGATATAATCTATAGTTATCAATCATGTCGATATCTCCTCTTTTTAAAATATGAAGTAATTTGGCTACTTTTAGGACATCTGGAAAATGATCTAATGCACTGATGAGTAGTGTAAGTGAGGTTAAAATTGTCAATGGTTTCTTTTAAAATCCGACTATTTAAGCCATGTATATTTGTACAATTGGGATTTTTTATAGTTTTTACCGCCTCAGCAATTTCATCAGTCTAATCGAGTACACTTTTGCTGGGCAGTCAAAAAACGGAACAAAAACTTTACGACCTCAATAAAATACCGTTACTCTCTATACTATACCGCCGGCAAATTGAAACACATACCTTTATAGGTTTTTAATGTACGTCAGCTTGTTTAGTGGCACCGTACGGGCTGGTTCGCCGGCATTAATAATTAACTCGTAAAGTTTTTGTTGCATTTTTTGACTACCCAGCAAAGCTGTACCCGACTATACTTGTCAACTTTTTTAATTCGCATTCTTAGAGAAGGAAACTCTCTCCATGAAAACTTCTACTTATTCTGAAAAGTCCTTAGCCAGTCTCAAAATTACGATTTACTATACTGTGTGCAGGAAATTCAGAAAATATAACAATTCTACCAAGAGTAAATGGTCCTTCTTTTCATTAATATTATCAACTCTTGCGAAGAAAGTCGTTGCAACTAATATCAAGTGCAATACAAATACAAAGTTTCATCCGCATAGTCAATAATTAATTTTCTTGCTATATTTTATTTAAAATGTGCCATTGAATAAATTTTGCAAGTTAGATGCCTGTGAATAATAAAATTAATATTATCCTCAATATTAATTTAATTATCCACAATAACATATCTAACAATATTTATTTAATAATGATATATTTTAAGTAAATTAGCAGGAACATTAACCTGACTGTGAAACTATGGTGAAGGGGGCAGAGCGCCCATCTGTCAGACAACAACAGGACACAGACGAGACGCGACACATTTGTTCAGTGACTTAAATTAAGCGCCCATACTTGTGCGGCACGACAGGATCAGACATCACTGCGCCTGTTGAAAATCGCTCGCGTTAAAATGAGCAGACACAATCTTACCTGGACACATATCGGAGACCTAAACATCATACTATGATGTTTTGAAATTTAAGGTCTAATTTGATCTATAAGCGAAAAGAACGTCCTTTTGGTCATCCGATAAAATGACTCGAATTTCTGAGGATACATTTCCAACTCCCTCATTATTTTAAAAGTACCTCTTTTGTTGAGTCTTTGTTTCCTTGTAGAGTGCACCCAATACTTTCTATTTCTGTTATAAATATTCGCAATTTGTAACAAAGCAAGCAAGCAAGCGCTTCTTCATCCTCCGACGATGAGATGATTACTGCTGACAAAGAGGAAAACGTTTTTTTTTTTTGTGATTTTACGAAATGTTCTCACCTTGTCTATTTCATGACTGTCGCGTATTTTTCGCGTCTATCTTGTTTTCGTCTGACAGATGTGCGCTCTGTTTAAGACCGCACTTGGCATTACTTACAACTTTCTTCATCGAATTTGATAATATCAATGAAAAAAAAAACGCTTTCTACTTCGTGAATTTTATATTCTACTAATTTTCGATCACCCTGTATAGTAAATCACATTTCTGAGAATGGCTAAGAACTTTTCAGAGTAAACAGGGATTTTTATGAAGAATGATTTTTCTTTAAAAAAACCACAATAAAAAAGTTTATAAATATAATTAAGTCCATTCGTGGACGCACCATAAATATTTACAGGATATATTTCTAAAATAATAGTAATAATAACAATGCAGGTTTTTCTCTGTTTGGGCGAAGTTCACACGTTATGCGCTCTTCCACATCTGCACTTACTTCATCAGAAAGTTCTTCACTATAAAATAACACATACTTCTGTTTTTCAAAATGCTTATTTTTAGGCGGCATATGGATCCCTAACATGATGTGACACCAAAAATTCATAAGTTACTTGTGAATATTCTAAGAGGCTTCCGACTAATTCTGTTATCGAGTACAAATTATCAACGTGTACCGCACATGTTAGAAGCATTTTCAAAGACAACATTTTAATAAAATTAAATTTGGAAAAACAAAAATGCCATATTTTTGGCGAAGAATTTTCGCCATATTGGATGTGGAGTGGGAGCCGATGATCTAAGAGAAGTAAATCGGATTGTGTCATCGTTTTCTTGGCTTATTCTGCATATTTATATGACGAGACGTGACGGTTTAGTTGAGTAGAAAATGCACTTGCGTAGGTATGGCGGCGATTGAGGCAGACATTGACGTCAAAGCATTACCGGCCGGAGAGGTGGGTTCATGGGTGGTTCATGGAGGTGTCATGGCCTGTTCGAAAGCTGTACAGACCTGTTTGAAAGGGGCGAGCATAGGTGCGTCTTTACTATGTACATACTTCGGTATGCGATGTAAAGCAACGACAGGCGCAGTTAGTAGTTGGATGGGTGACCATTCCAACGGAAACCGCGTCCTCGCCTCACACATCTTCCAGCGGCTTGTATATCAGTGTATGCGCGGAAGCTATACAACCTTAGGCGAAGGTTGTATAGGAGATATACCATCCTTCGGAGGGGATGTAAAGTCGTCGGTCCCTTGTCTATTAAATGTTAGGCAAGTAAAAGATCCCTA
Source organism: Leptura quadrifasciata (assembly GCA_963675555.1). NCBI lineage: Eukaryota > Metazoa > Arthropoda > Insecta > Coleoptera > Cerambycidae > Leptura > Leptura quadrifasciata. The sequence continues at coordinate 153,607,462 of OY776674.1, forward strand.
ATCTTCTTAAGGGAAGAGGTTCGGCAAAATTCCTGATTGGGGGTAGCTCGTCTACAGACGTCGGTTTAGGCCTCAGTAGCGGGAATAGGCCGACGTTAAATAAATGTATTAAAAAAAAACCTGTTTAAAAACCGTACAGGTCTGTACCAATATTAAAGAGGGTTTGTACGAAAAATAAACAGGTCTGTACGGTTTTCAAACAGAACTGTTCATCTTTCAAACAGATCATGACACCCCATGAACCATACATGACACCCCATGAACCCACGTCCCCGGCCGATAATGCAGATTCCCTACTTGCCAGTATGGAGCCAATGCTGTGACGTCTCTGTCTGCCTCAACTGCCGCCATACCTACTCTTTTGATTTTCATTCAGGATATCTAGTTTTGAATCTCCACTGTGGTACTAGTTTTTTTCGGAACGAGAAAGTAATTCTTATAGACACTGATACTCGATGTGTGTCCTTTTGTCTAAACTGCTCCAAAGCAGCCAAGAAAGTCTACCTTTCTTTAGCTAAAATTAAAATCGATAAACGCGTCAATATCGTCAGTATTTCTCATATGTTACCGATTGACGAGGTTGTGTGAGAGACAACACGGCTAGTTGCTGTACCACTCCTGAGTTCGAGTCTCAACTGCGACAGATGGCGTAGGGAATGGTCGTTGTATAATTGTCTAGATGTATGTATCCTGGTTGAGTGGTGGAATAGCTAATGCTAAACTCCGCCAGGCGTTAATCTAAATAAATGAATAAAAAAATAATTTTGAGTACTGGTAAATGACAATATTTTATTAAATCATAAATTGATACTTTAGAAACGAGTTGTCCGTTAATAAGTTGCAACGTTATGTACATTACACGTGTTTTTCTCACTTGTAATCTCCCTAGTGCTTGAATTTTGAATGAGATTTTTTTGAGGTCCGAATTTCCTTTAAAAATTCGTGAGCAAAAGAGAATTTCCTGATTTATAATTCAAGACCGAGGGAGCTTCGGTAAGAAAATTTTAAACCAAAATTACTTGACAAAGAAATTTTTCGAAATGTTTTCAAAAACCTTATTAGCCCAATAAAGTAAGGGTTTCACTTTCCAAAAATTCTCAGCAAGCTGAATTTTTGCATACACCTTCATTTAAGTGTTATAAATAATGTGTACAAAGTCCCCATCGATATCGTGTACGCTTCAAAAGTGATACGAGGGTCAAAGGTCAAAAAATTGGTTTCACGTTAATATCTCGCTTGCTATTGGTCGGACGATAATTTTTGCAGTTACAAAAGTTGTCGATAAGGAAATGCTATGCAAAAAAGGTTCTTTACATTTTCCACGTAGGAGCTACCGTTATACTCCGCACAACGAGCCAACATGATGGAATAGTGCTGCAATAGTGATGCATTCGTTTCCCCACTACTTTCGAGGTAGAATGCAAGGCGAGTTTTTTTTACATGGTTTCCCCAATAGGCTTAATCCATGTCTTAGTGAAAATAGGTGGAAAGTCTTCATCCTCTTCTACCGAGAGCAACGATTCCTCTACCGCGCTTGCTTTATTGTTGCCATCATCAATTTTCTCAAAAAGGTTTATTCCTTCGTATTCAAAACCTTGCGGGTTAATATCTTCAGACGTATCTGCCGAATCATCACTGGGAGGTGCACTGAGACAGGATTGACCATGGCAGTGTCCACAAACAGCAGAGCATGGCAATTTTTGTGCAACCACAATTCGTCCCACAACATTTTGTACGATTGCAGAAGATCATATGGAGGAATTTATCGGGCGAAGGTAGCAGTAACGTCATGACAGGCTTTAAAACATGATTTTTCTTCACGCATCCCCACTGGTTAAGATTTAGTTCATTACCTAACCAAGTTTGTACTTTATAATAAACCTGAAATAGATGCTTTCGGGCGGCTCCAGTTGTCGGTGGAAGTGATTGTAGTTTTACAGGTTTATTAAACCTAGTGGATTTAGTATAAGTATCGGTATTTATCAAGTGAAACTTCTTTAATTGGAGTTACATATATCGCCAATAAGAAATGTTATTATTATTATCATTATTTTTTATTTTTTTTTTTTTTACAAAAAACCGGTCACTCTAATATCGTAACATGGCAGTGGTGCTTATTTCTTAAACGAACATAAATAATAACATAAATGTAAAGGAAAAAAAAATTTAGTTTACTAATTTAATTTCGATTTATAAAAAAGGATCATTAAAAAATAAATCATTATGGGGTAAGAGACATAATGGAAAATAGTAATAACGGAATGGATTTCTGGTTCAGGACAAAAGCAGTCTGGCGTTCTGTGCCTTAAATAATATCATTGTCGAAACCGGGCGTTCGTGAGATATACTACAGGATGAAGTGTGCCTCGAACAATTAATATGAATTACTAAAGGTTTGTTCCGCGATACCGCACAAGTAACATTAATTTAGATTGAATGAGTTCTGTATGGTATAAGTGAGTATAACCAGGACCTTCAGCAAGTATTGGGATGATTCCATTCTACTAAATGTGGAAGCAAGACATTGACATAATTGGTACAATTCCTTCTTTTTTAATTTACTTGAAATACATTTTATTATTTTATTATCCAAGAAATTATTTCCTCGTGAAATAAATACCACAATCATGAAATTTTTCAATTTCAAATGTAACTAAAGGTACCCGAGAAAAGCTTCAGTCAGGAGTTGTTAATGAGTTTGCTATAAAACAGTTAAAAGTATGAAAGAATTTCGCCTTCATTCTCGCACTTCGTCTTCGCCTTCGTCCTATATGTTGCTATTATCATCAAATATTGATTTTGGTGAACAAATTTTGTCGTCGTGTCATTCGATAAGTTTAGTTTTTCTTCAAAATCAATAATTATACTGATGTTTTTTGAAAAATGTCTATATAATTTATAAGCCAAACTTTTTCAAAGTGCTTTAAACGGTTAAAAAATATTAGCAGCTATTAGATAAAATATATAATATGCAACAAGGGAAAGTATTTTTGAGATGTTTTTGTTTATAAATAGCAAATATGTTAAGATGTAGAAGGCGCTGTAGTAAATACATTTTTAGATGACAGGTACTTTGAGGAATAACTTTAAAAAAGCTCTCTTCAATAAAGTATTTTTGAAAATCCAACCATTTTCGAGATATCTGAGTTTAAATGTTGTCAGTTTTTGAAAACTAAAATGTGCGTAAATATTTTAACGTAAATTTTACACGATGGGTCACTAGAAACGTGCTTCATGAAAGTTAATCAGAATCATAGTACAATGAAACAAAATCTCCAATTTCAATTTAACTGAAAATGATTTTCACTTGGGATTCGCTCTGTATTGTTAGGTGTTTACACACTTTAGTAAACAACCCCAAGCGTAGGTTCAATAATTGTAACACATATTGTTACTAACCACTGATTTGGTAATCACTTAATTACAAAACAATAAGTAGTCCTTATAACAATGCACTAACTATAACTTTTAATTACTATAAATTCAATACTTGTCACTCTTCCTTATCTTATCTGATCACTTGTTATCTAAAATATAACTGACTGACTCCGTGCGATGGATCCGATTCTTATATATCCGTAGCGTTTATTCTCGATTCATCTATTTCACTCCAGATTGTTCCAGACGACTACTCCTTCCTTCTGGTCTCTCATTTCGGATGATTCTATCGTTTTCTCGTATAATCAATATAAGGTAATGGCGGCATCTCTGGGCCAAATGGTGAACTACAGTTTTACTGGTAGCCATCAATTAAGCAGGCTTCCTTTTACTCTGCTACTAGGGATTAAACTTATCTTCGGAAAGGGGCGTGGGTGTGTATATAACAGTATTTTATCGCAAACTATTCAATAAAATTACATTCTAAGAATTATTTTAAATATTTAGAAAGATAGTGTAAACTTTGCAATAAAGGAAATATTAATGAAATACAAATTATCACCATTACCTAGTTCAGACTTCAATAATCGCAGATGCCTTTGGAGTTATTTGGAAATATTTTACATTTGACGTTTTAAAGTCAATTTCAAATTTCAACTGTTGTGAATGTAATTGTTATGTCCTATGTTGGTTAAGTTGTTATAAGAACCGGGTTTAGAAACCTAGATAAATTAAATATGATTTTAATTTACGGAGAATATCGTAAAAATGCTTCTACAGTTGTGGTCTTACATGGAAGATATTTTCCTGTTCGTAAAACAATTGTAAGCCTAAGAAAACACAGCAGCAGTATTAGAAAAAATAAGAAGTAATCACCACACGTCACTACGCTAGTTAAATGAAATAACTAACGTTTCTGCAACTTCGTGTAAAAGAATATTACATTTTTCCAATATAAAGTTCCTTGGTGCATCACTTAAGACCAGGAAATAATGAATGTAGGCGACAATTATATTGCCCATACAGCAAAAATACATTGTAAAAAAAATTATATAGCTAAATTAGTATCTTCAATAATAATTGTTATTAAAAACTGCCATGCGATTACAATGGGCTCATTTAGCACTTTTTTTCAATTTCATTATCGGAAAGATCTTAAAATTCTGAGACCCTGTGCAAAAAACTAGAATTTTACTAATTATTAATTAACTATTTTATTTTTAGCTAGAAAAAGACATGGAAAATTACATGTATTATAAATTAATGGACAATGTTCATATAAAAATGAGACCTGATGTTGTGCCATACATTTTTGATCAAGAAAAGCCATTATCATTAATAAATCCACTTCTGGAAGATTCGAAGAGTCTGCTTTATTAAAGTTCGCTTCGCATATTTTGTAATTACCACAAACAACAATAAAAGGTATATTATCCAATTTAATGCACAGAACACTGAGAAAGGCTCGATGTTCTCAAGCGGAACGCATGACCGTTGATGTGTTACAGGATCGTTTCGTTTACTATTGTCTGACGTCATGATGTTAGTTGCACTGCGCTTCAAATACGCCCTTTGAAAGTCGTATATTTCGAGAACCACTTATCGAATTCATCTGAAATTTTCTATATCGCCTAATTTTAAGCAATAATTTATCCACAAGAAGTAACAACTACAAAATAATACTCATTAGATGAGCCCAATGCATGGATTATTGGGTGATTGAATGTACGATTACGACGACGATTTCGATTAATAACTAAAAATGTGTGAAAACGCATGATCATAATTCTGTTTCTAGCACAAATAAACGTTAATAGATCTAATAGAAAATATATATAAATAAGTTCAATTTATTGAAAACCCATTTTTTTCGTACATACATTTAGTAGAACAAAACAACAGACTCATTGGGAATAATATAGAGTACCTAATGAAAAATTTTACGATATGTATTAGTAAAGAGAAAAGAGTATATATTACGGACCCGTATCTCTTGGATGGAAACAAGAAGCATGGCTGCCGAAAAGCAAATGCAAGACATGTTCGAGAAATGTAGAAAAAATGATGCTAGACCAAAAAGAAGAACAAGAGAGACGCGAAGAAGAAAAAGAAAGGAAACGTCAGGCTGAAAAAGAAGAACAAGAGAAACGTCAAGAAGAAAAAGAAAGACGACGTCAGAAAGGAAAAGAAGAACAAGAGAAACGTGAATAAGAATTAAGGAAAATTATACAGGGGCAACAAGATGTTATCCTTTTGGCAACTCCTTTCGGCAACTAAAGACCTCAAAAGTGAAATTAAAGAGGATATGGGCAACATAAAAACTGAAATATGTAATGTCAAAGGAAAAGTAAATAAGGTTGAAGAAGAAGTTTCTGAAGTCAAAGGAAAAGTTACTGGCGTCGAAGAAAAAGTTACTGGTGTCGAAGAAAAAGTTACTGTCAAAGGGAAAGTTACCGATTTAGAAGGAACATTTCAGGTAGTTAAGGGAGAGGTAGAACAACTTAAGTGACAGTTAAGAGCGCAAGGAGGCCAGCTAGTATTATCATCATCAGGTCCTCGATTACAACCGCCTTCCATTAATGGTCAAACTTCTTGGTCAACCTACAAAAGACAATTTGACGTAACGGCATGCGCAAACAATTGGAGTAATGAAGACAAAGCTATGGCATTGGTGCTAGCATTAAGAGGTCAAGCCTCAGAGTTGATTCAGACTATCCCAGTGACGCAGCAATGAGATTTTAAAGTTTTGAAGGCTGCACTAGATCTAAGATATGGCGACCAACACCTCGCCCAAGTATACCGGACTCAGATCAAATCACGCACACAAAAGGCTGGGGAAAGTTTACAAGATTTTGAAGCAGCTGTTGAGCGACTGACAGAACTGGTTTATCCGGATGCACCCAAAGAATTCCAGGAACAATTAACAGTTGATACTTTCATCGATGGCATAAGAATCAAAGTGATTCTAAGAGAAAATTATGAGTCTCTTTAAAAAAGTCATTTCTCATCCATCCATCCAAATATCTATAAATAAGAATTGTTAATTATTTGTTTCTCTTCAGTTTAGTGTAAGAACAGTTGTTAACTGAACTACGCTGAAGTAAAAATTAATAACATTTATTATTATTATTATTATTATATTCTAATTTGCTACTTTATTTTGGATTTTCATTTTACTCCTTTTGAAAATGAAATAAATCTAAATGTTGGCACATACCGTGTCCAGTTATTAGGAGAGCAGCATTTTCTAAGAGACATTTACATTTCTGTTTGCCATTACAGTTGCAGTTCTTGTATTCTACTTTATATATAATTAATTAATACTCTAAATTATCTCCACACTTCACTTGTTTGGTGTCTATTTTTCGACGACATTACGTATCACTAAAACACGAATAGAACACAAAATAACTTCGTCACATTATTAAATACATAAACTGCAATATATTATCTCACGCAAGCCACATATGTATGATCTTCCAGAAAATTTACTCTTGTTACCCGCTGCTTGAGAAACGGTGGCATTTTGAAATTATACCTAATTTTTGATTATGATTTGTTTTCACAATTGAGCTATGCTTCATACAAATTACATTAAGAAGCCCAATAAAAAAATGTTGAGAAAATAAATTAGGAAATTAAATTGCATCTAATTTATTAAAATCTAAGTAGGCGAAATTTATATTAGTTCTATTCGAGCAGTCCATTACAAATCATTCCACGGGGTAATGAATACCCAAAACGAGTTCCCCTGTTTATTAATCATCATTTAAATGAGCAAAGAGATTTCCTTTAAAGTTTGAAAATACTCCTGGTATTAAATTTCCGGTAAAGGCCGGATTTTTGCTTTCGCATTAGCCCAACGACCTAACAATATGAATAGCTAGAGTGGTTTTAATATCGATAAACACTTAACTTCTACCCGCAGCGATAATGCGCATAGAATACATGAATTTTACTTGATACTTGTGAAAGTGCACACTACTTACTATTTCTTTTCTAATTTTGTCCTAATATCAAAGTCAATATTTTATTCGTTACTTTGCAGTGGAGTAGCAACTGTTGTGAAATAAGACCGGACCTTTATAAATGAATAAATAAGAAAAGTGTTTCTCTGTATTGGGTCCTCTGCTATTCGTTACTTTTATTAACGATCTTTTTTCTATCTGTTTCCAAACAAAGTTATTATGTATGCAGATGATGCAACTTTAATAAACAAGGGCACTAAATTAGTAGATGTACAGACCATTGCCAACGAAACCCAAGACTCTGCCGAACACTGGTATAATAACAATATGTTAAAACTTAATAGAGAAAAAAATTCAAAAACTGATTTTTTCAACCAATAATACGATTGTTAAAGGTGATAGCGTGAAGTCACTTGGAATTGTACTGGATGACAATCTCAAATGGGACGCTCATATTGAACACCCTAATTATAACTTCCTCCTTCGTCAGTTATACAAATATATTAATGTCAAAACATTACTATCTGCGTATTATGCGTTAATCTAGTCCCATATCTCATATGGAGTTGTACTTTGGGGAAATTCCACGCATTATTACAAAATTTTTATCTTGCAACAGAGGGAAATTAGAATAATTGCTGGCGCTAATTATCAGGATCATTGCAAACCGTTGTTCCTTAAATTCGGGATAATGCCGCTTCTATGCCTTTGTGTATACTACTCAGTATTAGAAATTCATAGACATAAAAACGCCTTTTCTACACATTCCGACTGCCACAATTATGAGAATCTGTTAGAAACTCATTAGATCTGAGACTGTACAATATATTATCCAAAAATATAAGACAACTGAACTATAACAGATTTAAAACAATAATGAAAAGCCACCTATTGAAGCACTGTTTTTACTCGGTAGATGAATATATGAATACACCCATAGATAGCTAGGATCAAGGTTGTTCTCTATGTTATGTATCATGAAATATGCTCACATCTTTATATATTTTTTATGCTCTTTTTTATGCCTCTAGAACTTTCCCGTGTTTTAAATTGTTATTCACATTTTATTATGTCTTTTTATTGTAATTTATAAATACTGCATTAAGGTAATAGCACCAATTTAGACTTGCTACAAATGTAAAACTCTTTTATATAATGTAGTTAAATAAACTTCTATCTATATATCCATGCTGCGTAATACAAAATGAATTTGAGACCGTCGATCTGCCCCTCTACATGAGGATAGAACACGTTATGTAGAGCTATTTTAAAAACTTTTGCGAAATTACAAATTATAGTAATTTGCTGATAGTTTTCTACATTATTTTCGCCCTTCTTGTAAACCGGGCAGATACGAAATTTTTACCATATATCCAGAAATGTACCAAATTTCAAAGACATATTAAAAATTATACGGAGGGGCTCTACAAAAACATATGCACAATCCCTAATAATAAAAGTTGGTACGTTATCAGGTCCTTTGTAAATTTAGGTTGTAACTTTTTCAAGGCAGATAAGACATCATCTGTAGAAAATGTATTAATATATAAATTACTATTATTCAGATTCAGCGAATTGTTAAACGAATCATTATTTGTTGCTCTAAGGTTAGTAAATGAGGTACTGAAAGATCGTGCAAATCCATCCACAATTTCTTGTGTACTATTTAACTAGTCATATCTATATAGTAAATTATATATGATTATTTAAAAAAAAATCCTCTACAATTCCTCTACAATTCTCTCTAGGACACCCCAGTAAAAAAATCCAAAAATATACCTTGGTTACCATGGGGATACTGCAGAAAACACACATTTTATTGGTTAAAAAACACAAGACAATTTATGTCGAACTAATATGATACACAACTTTTTTATTTTTCTAGACATGTGAAAAATATTTCTACATGTACTTGAATTTCTCTCTTAGTTTATAGTGGATCATATAAGTGTTATTATATTTTTTAAGTATATGTATGTTTTTGAATACAGGGATATTACATAATTGGCATTTCAGCTGTCAAAACATTTCTTGAGGTCCATTTTGTTTTTCAGTCTAAAGTGAAGGCGATCCACCCAATTGATTTTAACCTAGAAAAATTCAAACCATATCAACACAACAACTCTCAGTTTTTTTATTTACGAAAAGGTGAAATTTATGAAAATAGTTTCTGGATTAATAGTATTTTGTTTTTCAATAAGTACAATTAGTTACATTAGCTATCAGCTACAATTAATGGGCAATTTGCCCATGCAACCACTGTGTACGAAGGTTCAGTTCTACTAAAATTTATAAAATCAATTTATTAAACATAGCTGACAACGGAATGGCCTCCTCGAAGCCAGCCAAAGGCTGGACGGAGCAAGCCCAGTTCAGCTTAAAACAATGACTATAGATAAAAAGTAAATTGAAGCTCCCTTTGCCTGGTGCAAATTAAAAGCAGTAAAACTTAAAACTAATATGAGTGGGCGTACGTTAAGTAAATTAATTTGCTGAGCTAACATGGGAAAAAGTTCAACGAAAATAACCTTTCGACAATTACCATGGAATCAATACAACTAAAATTGCAGTTACAGGAAAATTAAAAGTTCAGTTTTATTCTAATTTAATGACAATAAATAAGTTACTTTTTACTTTGTTTTTACTTCTTCATAATACAATTACCACAACGCACAAACCTATATTTACATTTTCTGCCTGATTTCTATCCGATTTATATTTACTTAATCTCATATGAAATTTTAAAGTTTAAAACGTCGTATCGCATTCAACACCTTTTGAATTGCACGAGATATCATCATTAACTCGCCGTTCAATACGACACACGACGAAACCGGGCACTAAAAAATGTCCTGCCTCAATTACTCTGGGCTCTGGGTATACATTAAAAAGTTGGGTCGCACCGCGAAATCACAGCTGAAATTAAACCTAATTACTACTAATGCGATAATCCTAACATATACATATTAAAATGAAACAATGAATTTTAACTGCTGCTTTGTCTGCCTGTGTTTTCATATTTGAAACACAGAGAATTCACTGTATGATTAACATATTAGAAGTAACTCAGTTGATGAGATTGTAAGAATGTAGGACACAGTATAGTAGTAGGGTGGCTTACCGAACATTTTGCGATCTGCTGGATTAAAGCGGAAGATTTTGTATACTTCTCATATATTAGGGTTTTTACTTGTCTTTAAAAAATTGCTGAATATCACTCAAACGGTTGGGTTTCCGCAAGACATGTTATTATATGTTTTATTAAAAATAAAATTTGCTACAATATGAGTCCAATACCGCCTTAGTAGGTTGAATGTTCTGTGAGTATTTTCAAATTTAGAATTCTTTATAAATTTTCGACTTTTGAAAAATTACCAACTACCCATTATACATTTCGATACACAATTCTAAAAAATATTCAGAAATGATGTGTTGAAAAATATATGTAAAAGATATCTAAAAGATATATAAAATATATCTCAAAGATATCTACAAAATATTTATCAAAACATGTGTGTATAGATATCTTTTAGGGATCTAGAATATGTCTAGAAGAAGACATCTAAAAGATGTCTAAAAGAAAACAAGGTAAAGAATTTATACATCTTATACGGGGCGTCCCAAAAGTCCCGGAACGGTCAAATATATCGCCAACTGCTAATGTTTCTGGAAAACAAAAAAACACATGTTCAATATTTTAAAAGAACCTATTCAATGACACCAAAGTTGACTCCCCCTCCCCTCCCTCTGCAGGGGGAGGGGGGGAGGGGGCAACTTTGAAAAATTAAATGGGAACCCCCATTTTTGTTGAAGAAACAGATTGTGTGGCTAAAATTACGTAAGGATCGTCGGGACATTTTTTGATTTGCTACAGATGGCGCTGTAATCGCAAAAAATAACATAAAGGCGTAAGTTTGAAATAATCGATTTACGCCGGAAGCAAAAAAACACGTATTCAATATTTTAAGAAAACCTATCCAATGACACCAAAGTTGCCCCCCGTCGCCCTGTGCAGGGCGTGGCAACTTTGAAAAGCTAAATGGGAACCAACATTTTTTATTTCGAATTTGCGTTCTTCGCAAATTTGAAAAACGAATTCCTTTTTACAAATAATACTTTTTTTACAAATAAACAAGGACATCGTTGATTAGAAAAAAAGCACTCACAATTTAGAAAATTTTCACTTAAACAAATTGAGCTCTTGTCTCTAAGAAAGTTGGAAGAGGAATAAACATTGAAAAATAAAAATAATGAAACTACATGCAATACTTCGCAGAAATGTTTTTAACAACAATTCAGGGAAAATAAACCAAACAAACTTTTTTACAAATAAACATGTTTTTTCTCTGAATACTAGTGTCTCCACAAGAGTTATCATCACAAACTTATTGTTTAGATTCAACAGTGTTTGCGACATTGGTTAAATGTTTTCTTAGTGTACGTGAAATCATAAATTTAGATAGGAAATAACTCGTGTACATTATAATTATTAAATGTCAACGAGAAAAGGTCATATTTAATCATTACAATGATACGTTATGCTACATGCTTTTAAATGCCACTAACATGAGAATACTGTGGCACAAATTAATTGCTGTTTATTGTATTCGATACTCTTCCTATATTTTTCTACCAGTTTTATATGGTCCTTTTGTTACACTACTCTCTTAAATGGTTGCATGTCAGGAGCGCTCTTTGAATTTGAAGATATACTTGCATTTTGAAACAAAAATAGAAATAAATACATATTGTACAATAATATTAATGATCCTGGACGTTCTAACTAAAAATATTTAACAATTTAGCTAAACTTTAAAAGTAATTTTTAAAAAGTCTACATTATTTAAAACCCTGCACCATAAAAGAAATATATTCCGCACATTATTTTTATTTCTGCTGTTCTGATAAATAAATGGACGAAATAACATCAAGGTAACAAATATGCTAATAACAATGAGGAAAATTTTAAAATAAACTTATAATTCAGTAATATGTCGGTAAAATGGGCTTTACCTGAATATAATTTAAGATATTTTGATACCTGGTTCAGAGGTTAGAAATAACACATCCCGTTTGAATTCTCGAGATCTTGGTGGAAATTAAAAATAAATAAGTAAAATTACGTGAGGAACTGTTTTTCTTTTAAATATTTCAATGTCTGCTTATTTTAGGAAGAAAAGTATTCTGCACAAAATAAAGATAACCAAATATACAATTTATGTTTTATGCTTTTCTTGTCCAGGTAATAATTTTTGCTTTGATAACCTAAACAACCCCTTTATTTATAAATTTACCAAAAACAAAACAGAGAAAAATATTTTATATACTTTGCTATCATGTGGTCACATGTGGTGTTTCAACTAATTATTAAAGTTTAAAAAAAATGGTTAATTTAGTTAACTAATAAAATTGTATTAATGAATTAATTGAAAATTATTAGAATTTAAATGGGTAAAAAATATATATTACCTGATAGTTCAACACTTATAACGTGGATACAAAAATGTAATATGAATTACTGAGGTCGCACATTTAAGGTTTGATAAGTCTGAATCAGTTCAAAATCAGCAGGCAAATGATTTCTTGATGATTTTAATTAACAAGGTAAACTTTTTTTTGTCTTAGCTTCTGTAATATAATACCAATACACAAACTTGAAAAATATAGTTGTTCTAATAAAAATGGAAAACTGTAAAATATATAAAATGATACAAGTATCGCCATCTGTGGTTGACCGATTTAAGCACAACCTGCAGGTTTCCTTAGGTAGTTTTTCTTACTAAAGCAAACTACAAAATCGATAAAGGGAATCTGTAATTACTATACCAAGCTTGACTTGACAGTGAAAATATAACCTAAGAACGAACTGCCCTATTAAATAATCTATGTATTAAATAGTAAATGGTATACAAACTGTTTTGTGATAACTCAGTAAATACATTACATCATGTAGGATACACTACATAACAGGTTAATGAGAAAGTTAAAGGTAAGAAAAGTAACCAGATGTACTTACATAATTAACAAAATATAATAATTGAAATATATATGAATGTAAGTAAATGTGTTTGCAGACTTAAAATCGACAAATGGTTTCTGAAGTGCTATAACAGAACAGAGATATAATACATAATATGACTGAGTTCCTAAGATATTAAAATAGGTACATAAAATAATGTGAAATAATTGAGCAGTTATACAAAGAAAATTCTGATAGTTGAAACAGCCTCACTTACAAAAACTGAATCAAAATGCTATACAGACCGTGCCAAATATAAATAAAATACCACTTATTATATAAAGTTGTTAAATGGGCATAGATCATGTAACAAATCATGTAATACAACAAAACTACAATTATCTTTTGCACATACTTTCCTTGTTACTAAAAACATGCAATTTAAATTGAGAATCTTTGGTTCCATCGTATAATTTTCATAATTATTTCCTTATACAAATTATTTGTAAACTCGTATTTTTTACATTTTAATGCATTATTTTGCAACTTAATATTTAGATGAGAAGCGGCGTCTATTAATTATCTGCTGTTTGCATAACTAGTAGACCTGTCACATTACTTAAAAGTTCTAGTTTAGCTACATAATAGCTTCAGTCGTGATAAAACAGTGTGATCAATCACATTATTCACATGTTGGTTAGGCAGGTCTGAATTTTTTAGAGTTCAGTCAATTTACACAGCCAATCAATTATTTACCAGCAGCGAATATCCAGCTAACCAAGATTAAATCAATGAATTTTTCCAGTGAATTATTAATTCCTTTGCCCCTATTCTGGACACGCAAACAATATTGTTTACGAACGTACGTTGTAGGGTATGTTAGTAAACCAACAATTTTTTTGTCGCGATTCGTGGGATTTCCTGATTGGAAAAAATAATTTACAATTCATAATCCGGGACTAATTAAACAGCTATTGTTAGAATTATAATTCCAAGAAAATTTATTTTGTTGTTTCCAATTTTTCTAACAGTCAGTAAGAAAAAACAGCTCAAATAACTCTTCTACTAAGTATACATGATAAAACTTTTAATTTTTTAGGCTTATTATATACATTAGAGAAAATACCAGATTGTTATGATTCAGTTGTCTATAATTGTATATAGGTAGTCAATATTTTTATGTTAAAAAATATAGATTTAAGATTGTTCATTTACAACATATATGTTGTACAGCAACTAGAAGTTTTAATTTAGGAAGAACAATATATAAATTTTTCTATTTTTGTTTGATAGTTTAATGTAAATGCATCAAAAAAATGTTTCTATATTACTCGGGGTTTTTATTTTATGGAGGGTGAATGCTCTTTTCAGGTTTTAAGATACATATTCTTTAAATCAATCAATTAAATATTAAATAATAAATTTCAGTCATGTTTCAGAGCTGGACACATTATGAGTACGACGTTGGTAAATATTTTAGATGTACTAGTCAGAGGTCTTGATGAGGGACTGGCGAGCATACTGGTACTGAAGTACCACTGAAACTCAACTTGTCTCTAAATGCACAAATATCCACTAATCTAAATATCCGGAACAATTATCTGTCTTGGCTACCAAAATCATTTATTTGCAATGCCTCAGATATTGTCCAATCTCTATCAAGCCTTCCAAGTTAACCCACGCTTTCAAAATGTCGACTTCCGACTGAATCCGTTGTTAATACCCCTAATGACATCTACCCAAAGAACAACTAACTAAATCATAAATGTTGCATATCGCATTCTAGTTGACATCAAGCGATTCGAATAGATACTGAATGGTAGATATTCAAATTTACAGATTGCACTCAAGTCGACGTAAATAACACCCGTGCCTGGCAGAGGACGCAATATACAGGTTCTGTCAAGAGGAAGAGGAAACCTCTGTTTACATATTTTGCCACTGTGAAGGCCTGGAGAGACTGAGATTCCAAGTACTCGGAGAAGAAAATCAAAGGAGGACTTCTATACAAAAGGGCCATTATCAAAGGTGTGGAGTCTAGTACAAAGGATAAATCTGGATGAGGTACTATAAGGAATATTTTATAGGAGCACTACAATAGACCTGAAGAAGTCGCGATGGTAAAGGCTAAGTAACCAGCTCCTATGTTTATCTATCTATCTATCTAGAACATGTTTGTCAAGGATAAAATCACAATTTATATTTATAAATGTTATCATTTCGTTGGCCGTATCCACAGTGTATAATATAATATTCCATTTAACTGTTGACAAGTAGACAAAAAAACATAAGAGAAGTTAGAGCAATCTCTATAAGTAGATAACACAAAAACTCGTTTCTCTTTTTAGAATTTTATTTTGATAGAAACGATCTGATATACCACACATTTTAATATTGTAATTTTCTATAATTAAACTAGTGTCATTAACAAGAATTAGATTGAAGTAAGTCTGTATGTGATACAATACCCTATTCTTGGGCGATGTTATGATTTGTTTTAAATTGTACTTGCAGAAAAATCTATTCATTTGGACTCTGTGAGAAAATAAATATTTTGTCATGGAGACTTTCGCGCTATGTGACGAAAATGCAGTCAATTCTTTGGAATGCCTAAAAACATAGGTAGTCGATAAGAAAAAACTACAAAAGCGTATTAATGTTTTATACTTATAAGATTAATTTCATATTTTCAAATAAACAGTAATGAAAAAATATAAGACAATGATTCGATTCTCTACCAAATTGTAACAGTAAGATATGATATAAAACGACAGACAATATCAAAGTCTTGTTAATGTAATTGACATACGAATTGAAAATATTACGGCCTAACCGCAAACACGACCTAACTACGGGTAACGGAATAACAAAAGTCGATAACAAACGAATGGTCCAAAGTATATGCAAATATGTTTTTCACTCTCCTTTGATCTTCATTTTTTCGCGCATCACATTATGTTGTTTCGGAATGTTATCAATCTGTTTGCCCAATAACCGAAGTATTATTTTGTGTTTCATTTGTATTAAGAGGATTTTCATAAAGCTTGCTTTATACGCAACTGCATAGAAAGAGCGAATATTCATTATTTGTTGTTGATTTTAAAATTTAAAGGGCCAGGCTAATTTGTATGTGTTTTGCGCTTATGACAAGAAGTTATATAAATCTAACACAATCTCTAATTTTTTATTACACCATTATCAACTATTAGTGCTGTCAGCTTTTATGGACAATACTTTTTTTTTTATACATTTATTTAACGTCGGCTTATTTCCGCTACTGAGGCCTAACACCGACACCTGTAGACGAGCTACCCCCCAACCAGCAATTTCGCCGAACCTCTTCAGTTAAGAAGAGTAGGGATCTTTTACTTGCCTAACGTTTAATAGACAAGGGACCGACGGCTTTACATCCCCTCCGAAGGATGGTATATCCCTTATACAATCCTCGCCTAAGGCTGTATAGCTTCCGCGCATACACTGATATACAAGCCGCTGGAAGATGTGCGAGGCGAGGACGCGGTCTTCGTTGGAACGGTCACCCATCCAACTACTTACGCGCCTTACGTTGCTTTACATCGCATACCGAAGTATGTACATAGTAAAGACGCACCCACGCTCGCCCCTGGATATTACTTATTAATGTAGAATTGATAAGTCAATAAGATATTTAACGCAAGATTATGCTGTCGACTTGCTGTTGATAAGTGAAAATGTTCACGATTAACAAATAGTCCACGAATGGCGGGCGTCATCAGAAGGGGGTGATAGTTACTTTAAACGACGTAGTAGATTTTTTTGCATCTTGTATATATTGTAGAGAGCATGTAGAATCCAAGTTTTAGACCTCCAAACCCTTGGCCGATTTTTGTGTGGCCGAAAAAACGACGAATTTTTGGCATTTTTTTCGATTTGTGGCCTATAACTTAGAAACTAGGCATCCAATCGAAAAGTCATCTATTATCAAAATTAAAGAACATTAAATTTTGTTTCGAACAAGTATATCAAAATCGAAATTTCTTCAAGAGGTGTGGGCGTAATTGGCATTCGAATAACAATAGTTTTTACAAAATTGAAAAAATTCACACTGAGTAACTTTTTAAACGTCTTCGGTTCTGAAACGGCTAATCTAAATGAAAAAATTCATAGAATAAAAGTTGTAGAATATGTAATTTCAAGTCCATGGGTTACCTGATTTTCCAATTTCGATCAATATTAAGCAAAATACACTTAAAATCCAAAATGTCCTACATATAAATATATTTATTATTTTTTTTTATTCCACATTAATCTGAGAACATGGGTTGTCGAAATAAAAACATAATGTAAAGAAAGACCCAAAGTTTAATAACCAAAAATAAAAGATTACTCAATTGCAACAAAGTCTAAAAAAATAAACAAATACAAAGTGCAAAGAACAATACTAGGTTGTAAGAAAACACTGAAATGAAGTAAAAATGGATTGGGGCTGACTAATGTTTTGGTACTGCATCCTATCTTCCTGAACTATTGCAGCAGCACCTCCAACTTTCTCAAACTCAAAGCAATCTTCGTCGTCCTCTTCATCTTCATCCAACTCAATCTCAGGAGCGTTCTGACATGAGAGGCCAGAGCAGTGTTTACAGGTCAAAGAGCAGTTCAAACCTGATTTCCGACAACTGCATACTGCAATTCAACCTTTTTTGGATGTACACGAAACCATTTTTAGCAGCATGTCGGGTGCAGGATCCTTTGACATTGTTATAGGCAATAAGCCTGACGAGCCTTACTTCCTACCCCATTGGTATGGGTTTGTTACGTCCCTAGTCAAGTTTGCACTTGGTGGTATGCATGCATTAAGTGCCACCTTGCTGCGTCCGAAGTTGATGGCAAAAGTGCTAGGTTATATAATTTTTTTGAGGCGGATTTTATAAAAAGCTCGTATCTCAGCTCGTCCAGAGGCCCACTGTGCATCTGTCCGTACAATGCCAAGATCAGCTGTTCCCCTGCCTGTTTTATCAAGTCTTGAGAAACAGATGGCTCGAGATATGTAGCTGCTTGTGCTTTCAGGTGTGGACGTTGCTCAATGAGGGATAAAAATGTTCCTTTCACGTGACCAAAAAATGATGATGTGGTGTCACAACCAGTAAATGCATGCAAGAAGAGGACATATGTGGGATCAAAGTTGAAGGAAGTGTTCGAGTACCATAAACCTGCTTTTCCCCTTTCCCTGGTTTGTAGAAGTACAAGTTCTCCTACTTGTTTCCGAGGCTCGTTAGGAGAACGAGACTTTTTACAACTAAAGATCCGTATATAAGTCTAAGTCTACATATGTTTTCATCCTTCTATGACAAATTATGCATTTCAAAACTCATTTTTGCTTCATTTCAGTTTTTTCTTGCACTTTGTACCTACATATTTAATTTAATATTTTTTTACACTTTGTTATATTACTCAGATACTGTATGAACTTGAAATTACAGCTCTACAACTTTCACTCTATGGATTCTTTCATTTAAATTAGCCGTTTCGGAGCTGAAAACATTTAAAAAGCTACCCAGTGTGAATTTTTTATAAGTTGGTAAAAATTGTTGTTATTCGACTGCCAATTACGCCCATACCTCTTGATGGAATTTCAACTTTGATGTATTCATTCGAAGCAAAATGTATTGCTCTTTAATTTTGGTAATAGATGACTTTTCGATTGGAAGCATTCGTGGTTCTTTCGGTCACAGAAAAATTTGCCAAGGGTTTGGGGTCTAAAACATGGATTCTACATACTCTCTACAATATATACAAGATACAGAAAAAAATCTACTACCTCATTTGTTGTAACTATAAAGTACCCTGTTATTAAACTAAAAGACAGATTTACAGTATTTTGGCGAATACATAAAAGTAATGTTTTTTGAACACAGAGATTAAGAAGGTTAATGCGTGTAACAGTTAATAACTGAACTCAAAAGTAAAACTTTGGTTTCATCTCTAAGGACTTGAAAATGTATTTAAATACTTTCCAGGTAATTCTAATGATTCCCATAACTTTAGGAGATTTATATTTGTCCGAGCAAAGGGGCCGGAGCAACACTGTTTGGAAAAGGGGAAAGATATATTGCAGCATATAAAATTCTACAGAAATGTTATGCAACATTTGTTTATATTACTTCCTTTCTATTCTAGAGCTCTCACCGAATTGCTTGGGATAAAAATTCAGAACAATCTAAAGAGCTGGAGAGGGTTTCATGAAATAGCCACCAAGCCTCTTAAATTTGTTTTCCCTGTAGGTCAATCATTTAAAGAACCATAAAGACATTTGTTGGGGTAGTAAGGATTTTTAATGATTCTTAGAGAAGGTACATCTAGTAAAGTATCCGATAAGATCTATTGAAAATAGAGTCGGGACCAGCAGCCATTTTATTTCCTAGTGGGTTGAAAACAGTTTTTGCGGACTGTCTCAATTCTGAAGAGAGGTTTACAAGAGTGTGTACTGTAACGAAGTATTTTTCGTTACGGAAATCTGCATAAGATTTGTGTTTAACTGAAATCTGCATAATGTTTTCTGTTCAACTAAAAACCATATTCTACCGTTTCAAGCACACGACAGTATATTAGCAGGCAATATTTACTATTTGAATACCGGGATATATTTGTAAACAGAATTATTGTTTATAATTTGGAGTAAGGGGCGAGCGTAGGGGCGTCTTTACTATGTACATACTTCGGTATGCGATGTAAAGCAACGACAGGCGCAGTTAGTACTTGGATTGGTGACCATTCCAACGGAAACCGCGTTCTCGCCTCACACATCTTCCAGCGGCTTGTATATCAGTGTATGCGCGGAAGCTATACAACCTTAGGCGAGGGTTGTATAGGAGATATATCATCCTTCGGAGGGGATGTAAAGCCGTCGGTCCCTTGTCTATTAAATGTTAGGCAAGTAAAAGATCCCTACTCTTCTTAAGGGAAGAGGTTCGGCAAAATTCCTGGTTGGGGGTAGCTCGTCTACAGGCGTCGGTGTTAGGCCTCAGTAGCGGAAATAGGCCGACGTTAAATAAATGTATAAAAAAAAAAAAAAATTTGGAGTAATTAATTCAATAATTAGTTAACTGTGGCAGATTAAATTCATTTCTTTTTCATAGTTGGTTAGAATAATTATTTGAAACCGATTACATACATTACAAATTTCAGAATACTTTATTTATACTAACCAATGCCCGTAATAATAATTTACCAGTACTTTTAATAAATTAATACAGCCGTCCTCGCTGTCTTGTATGCAATACAGTGGGCCTGGGCCATGCGCGATTCTAAGGCACGTGGGGTTCGTCGCGATACCCTGAGTGGGAATGTGACTATAAAACTGACGGTAAAGACCTGTAAAATGAGAATTTGTTCCAATTATCGAAGCTACCAGACGTCTACCATCAGCCCAGCGCGAACCAGGAAAGAGTAAGAAAACTTTGATATATATATATATTTGGCTAGTGCATTTATTATTCCGTATTTACTGATTGAAATTTTTATCCTGTCTGAATATTTTTGGTATATATTTCATATTTACTGATTGAAAATTTTATACTTAGTTACCGAAATTTTACTGCCTATATTCTGATTGAAATTTTCACACTGTTTGAATATTAATAGTATTTATTTTATTTCATACTTACTGACTGAAATTTGTATACTTAGCTTGTAAATTTCACTGTTTATTTTCCGATACCAAGCACTAGCCAAATTTCCGGTCTGTTTTATAACCTGTTGTAATACTGTAAATAATTCTGTTTGCTTCGCATTTTCTGGTATCCGTAGACTGACTGTCTGCTTAACAACCGTTTTTTTAAAAACTCGCTAAATTCACCGCTTATACGTTTTTGCCGCTAATATTGTTTTATTGCTTACTACTCTCCCTCTACTGCTTAAACCTATGTATATACATTTGTGTTAATTTTGATTTTCTGTTTTATTTAGGACCGTTAACTATAGGGTTACTGTAATATACTTAAATATTATCAAATTTTTGCTTTTTACTGTTGTGTTTGTGAAAGTCCCTTATTGACCCACTGGAATTGACTGTTTCTTCACTGAGTTGCTCAGTCTCGCTTATCGACTTTTGGGTAGTGTTGTTCAACCACCTGCAACTTGAACTGGCGCCCGAATAACAAGTAAGAAAGCTCGAGTGTCAAAGTGACAGCCTTAGTTCTCGCACTGTACCAGAAAAAGGGCGTCACAGTACTTGGAACACCTGTTATGCATCTGGTCAGCCGTTTCTGCATGATAAATACTTTATTAGCATAGGATGAAGAGCCCCATATTTGTATTGCTTATAGAATCCTGAATTGAACATGAGCGTGATAGAATGAGATCAATTGTTGTACACTTAGGACTTGTCTCAGGTTTCCTAATAGGTAGTAATAAGTGTTTAACTTAGAAATTAAATTTGTGCACTGTAATTCCCAATATAAATTTTCATCCAGTATTGTTCCCAAAAATTCGACATGTGAAGATCTCTTAAGATTACTATCTACATTAATATTTAGAGTTTTTGCTTGTCGATTGTAAAATAGAATATAATTTGTTTTTCTGACGTTCAAATAGAGTTTGAGGTTATTGAATGTACTGTTTATCTCCATGAGTGCCTTGTTGATTTTTCTTTCTAGATTTTTAAAGTTTTTATCCACAAGTAAAAACGTATTTTCATCGGCATACATGGTCGCTTTATACTGCGACAGCACTTAAGGAATCTCGTTTATAAAAAGTAAAGATAACATAGGGGCCAAAATTGAACCCTGAACTACCCTTAACTTAACCTCACAATGATTAGAGTATGTAAATTATCGTTGTTTTTGTGGCATATCTGGACAAATTGGGAGCATTCGTCGAGATAAGATGTATACCAGTCAAGAGCACCACCTCTAATGCCGTAAACATAAATTTTTTGCAATAATATTTTGTGGTTGACACAGTCGAATGAACTGATGAGATCCCAGAAGATCCCAGCAGGGCACTTGCCCACCTTAAGTGCCATTACAATACTTGTGGGAAAATCATCTACAGCTGTTGTAGTATTTTTATTGGACACGAAACCATATTGCTTTTCACTAATAATGTTATTTTTAAGTAAAAAACTAAGTGTGCGGTTTTGCATACAATACTCAAAAAGTTTTGAGAAACAAGAACCAAGTGTAATCCCTGGATAATTCTCCAACAGGGGAGGGGCATTTTTTTGTAAACAGGAATAACTTTACATGTTTTTAAGTTTCGGGAAAATACCCAATTCAAAAGAGAGGTTTGCTAACAACGACAGGGGAGCTATGATGCATTTCGATACAATTTTTAAAATGTTGTCTGGTATCTCATCTGGCCCAATAGATATTTTAGGTTTTATTTTGGTCTTTATTGGTCAATTTCCGTAAAGGAGAATTATTCCCATACTATGGGACAATGAGCAGGTAAGTACAATAATCAAAATTGTCATCATATTTGGCAGAGTTCAGTCAGGCAACCATATAAAATAGTATTTATTAAAATAGTAAATAACAACAATAACAATAAATTTCAAGTTACAACAAAGTATGTCACTGTACTCGTATTCTATTCATTATTAAATTCTTTAAAATATAATATTTTTAGTCGCAAATTCCTCTATAAAATCCTTATTTTACTACAAGGAACGTAACCAGACTGCAACCAATAGCTACTCTCCGGGCTATGTGCCCCGTCGAGCGCTGAATTACAAGTTACAAGCCTGGCGCGTTAAGTGTAATAATTGCATATTACCAACAAAACGCTAATGCTTCGATTGCAACAAACACCAGCCTAAAGACTGATCCTATTTAAAGAAGCTCTCATGCCAGTCGTCCCCACACCACTTGCAGACTGCAGTTTCGAGCTGTTGGCTCTCGTCAGTGCAAGGTAGACATGTGACGACCGACACGAGTATCCTTGGACTATTTGGTACGTCTCGGTATCGTTAGGATAGCGACATGCAAAATAGTCTATATAGACTATATGTATATGTCATGGTGAGGAACGGATGACTTATAATGTACCAACTACCATTCAATATGCGGTTTATAGCTAACGATTACACAAAAAGATTCTCAAGAAAAGTTCAATGTTTAAAAATTTTTGGTGGGCTTTTGATTGCTTGTCGGTTTAGGGCAAATCCAGTTAAAACTCATCATTTTCCCGTCAAAATCGACTGCTAGGAAGTGATGGGGGTCCCATGTCGCTAAAGACCATTTTCGCTAAAACTCACGATATACATTGAATATAGACTGGATTAACTTGTCCTCATATTTAACACAACGCATGAGTTGCAGTGATTAAGAACGTGGGTTCGTAAAAGGGTTTTTAATTTTGAAATTTCCGAAATTCGATTTTTGTTACACTTTCTAAATTTTAATGGTCGGGGCGACATTACGTCCCCGTGCAGCGACATTTACTACACTTTCTAAAATTACACTCCTTGATGAGTTTCTAAAAAGTCGGATATTGTTACAGTTTCGAAGAGTTTATCGAGGGTTTTGGCGTGTTCTTTAACAATAACACGTATAATGCAGTCAAAATAGGATTTGAAGTGGAATTTTTTCCATCAGCAATTTTATGGTTGTATCCTGTTGGGGAGGTGCTTATAAGTATCGAAAAATGTTTGCACTTCAAAAACTTAGTGCTCCAATTGTTATTAACAATTTAATTTTTTTCACCGCGTTCTTCAATCTAAAAATGTGAATAACTCGAGAAATATAGGACCCATCGAGTCAAAGAAAATTGTAATTAAATTTCCTACAAATCTACGTTTACTGTGGATCTTAAGAGCGCAACCACAACCTACAAAAGTGAAGAAATTGGCCAAAACTCGTTTTTTCTTTCATTTTACTGCCTAGAGCCGCTAGATGAACCGATCAGCTTCTAGCTTTCAGAAAATCTGCCTTTTGCTCTAACAAAAACACCCTCGATCATTCCGCTGAGGGAATTGAAAAAATGCTATATCGTGATTCGCTGACATAGCGAATTTCGTCCAGTAGCGTATAGTAGCGAGAGTTACATATAATAATTTTCTCAATTATTATTTCTTTATTACACAATATAATAAACTTTTCTTTCTGAATTACTACTAAAGGTTTAAGAAAATGGTTATGATAAAATTTTACTATTGACTATCACCTTAAGTGAAATGATTTAATTTTTATTGTCTACTTAATAGAATACCTTACCCTTTGTCAATAATAATGTATTATCAATTAAGTGCAGCTATTAAAATTTGGAACATGAAAAGCGAAAATAATTTACTGCAAGTATATTTTTAAAGTGAAAACAATTTTTAATCTGAAAAAAGTAAAGTAAAGCAGGTATATCAGATGCAATTTGTCATTTTATTTATCATTTGGACCCGCTCCATCATCATTCATCATCACCCGTAAACCGCTCGACGAAATAAATCACGTTATATCAAATTATAAAAAAATACTATGAAGCGAGGACGTATACATTATCTAATTATTTATAAATAATATATTTTTATAACAGACTATTAAAAATAAGTAAAAACATAACATAAGCTCTAGTCTGTTGTTAAAAATAAATAAATGATTAGTGCGTAGATATTTTTATATTTAATATACAGATACTAATTTGTTTCTTATATTGATGTATTCAAAATTCACCACTCCATTCTAATATATGAATTATTATTTTGTAACATAAGAGGAGATGGTAGTAGTGAACTAGATGCGGTTACATGATAAACAACACAATTATTCGCCTATGTCTCCTGAGTTCGAGTCTGAGCTGTGGTAGATAGCAATGTCGCAGGAAATGGTTGTTGTGTATTTACCTGGGTGTATGTCTTGTTTGAGTGGTGGAACTAATTTAGCTGAACTCCACCAAAACGTTAATATAAATAAGACGATATAATAAAAAGACGTCTGTCCTTTAGGAATCGATCAGGCAATTTTCGCACACACATAACACATACATAATGATCATCGGTATTTTGGGTCAATAAATAGTACGATAGGCATATGTGTGACAAAGTTAAGGATAGATATGTATAGTCGAGACATTTGAATTCGATTTAGGGCGGCATTTATAAAAAAAATGTTACAACTTTTTATCTTATACAAATGGGAAATGCATTCTGTGCAGACCAAAATGCATTTTTAAAAGTCCATTTTTTGAGTTCATTAAAAAAAATCTCACTTTGAAAAATAATGATTAATCTTTATGTTAATAATTTATATTACACTTTACATTTTATTTTTTTTTAATTCCACTCCACGTCCAGTGGAAGTATAGTAACGCAAAAAAATGTTTTGTTGAAATAGACTTAAAATGTCATAAATGGAGTAACTAAGGGTAAATAGGCAAAGCAAGCAGCTAAGAATTCATAAAATTGCAATTCAGGGCAAGTTAAGGTCTCAAAATTTTTTTTAGTATCAGCCACCTCCCACTATTACACCCAATGCCACCCCCAATACCACCCCAAAAAAATTTTAGTGTGTATACAAGAACGAAACATCTCAAAATTTTTTTGGCATTAGCTACCCCCTCTACCACCCCCATTGGCACCCTCACCCTATTATTAAAGAGAGTAAAATATTACATTGGAATTTAGCGTATATAAGACTTGGATATTTATAGAAGTGATTGAAATATAATTCAATTTCTTATATTTTGAATTAGTGAAAGTGTAAATATCTTTCAACGATAGCAGAATATTTTGATATTGAAAACTTAGGCCAAAGTAGAAAAGAGTAGAAAAAAATTATAAAGCTTAACTTTTACGTGCACTTTATAAGAAATAAAAATTATAAAAATTAAAGTAAGTATACCATTGGAAAGCTGAATTCTTCCTTTTCAAAATGCTATCTTTTTTTTAATGGGTACAAATTGTCTTTATTATGTAGCGGCGGTCGAGAAGTGCTTCATATTCATTAATATTGGGCGAACTGTAATAAATTCTCATGCTAAGGGAAAAAATTATTTAAAAAAATTTATATACTATTTTTTTTTGTAAAATTTCTCGCTCTTTCACGTGGTGCTATCCGTTTTTTTTTCATTATTTTTCGAGATATTAGCAAAAAATTGAATTTTTCCGTTTCAGATGCTTTTTTATAAGGGTTCACGGGGGTAAATTTTGGTAAACTTTTTGAGCCACTTTCTACTAGCAAAAAACTAGACTTTCATGAAAAAATTTGCGAGGTAACAATCAATTCTAACTTTTCATCAACTGGGCTATAATTATATAACATTTTTAAATACTGATCGCTTCAGTATACCCCTCTTCTTGCATTCTCTAAGTATAATATGCACACTTGTACGGAAACAGCTATAAGCAGGGTACAGTAAAATGTCAAAATTCATAGTGTTAACGAACAAAATATTAATACAGAAGCTATGTAAGAAATTATCTGTTGTTACTGAAGTCAGTTCCACTAGGCAAACCGTATTAATATCTGGATTAGTTTTGAAATACTTACCCACATTCGTGATGCATCCATCATTACTTCTTTTCAACGGAAAAGGACATATTTGACGCGTTTCTTTTATAATCGCATATGAATCGCAATCGATAGCAATTTTTTTTTAAATTTTAATTTTATATGACTCAATTTTTAGTTTATCTTTTTGAACTAGGCAACTTTTGTAAAACTATTGCATTGCAAAAGAGAAATTTACTATCGCTTGTTTATTTCAAACACCATAGAGAAAATCGAGCATAATATTAACAATAAAAAAGGGCACTTTTTTCTCAAATCCCATTCTCAATCCAATTTACCACAAGCGAGGGCCAGCAACTATGAAAATAGAGTTAATGGTAATTTAACAATCAATTACTTTTCTGAGATAGAAGTACTACAGGCTATAAAAAGAATCAAGCCCAAATTCACAACTGGGCCCGGCCTTTGTTTTAAGAGACTGTGCAAATGCATCCGCTCCACATATTATTTAACTTGTTAAAGGTAAGCAGTGCCGTCCCAAGTATGTAAAAAATATCCAAAGTCTGACCAATGTTTAAAAAAGGTAATAAAACCGAGATGACAAACTTTCGACCAATTACACTTATAAGCAATTTCTCTAAGGGGTTTGAATTTCTTGTGCACGATAGTTTATACGGTCATGTTAAGAATGCTCTGTCTCCTCTGCAACGTGGTTTGTAACAGGCCGTTCTACTGTTACAAATATCATCTGCATCACGCAGTACATATCCGAATCAATCGACATGCATAAGCAAACTGATGTTATATACGCCGATTTTTCCAAAGCATTCGACAGAATTGGCCATAAAAAGTTAATCCACAAACTTAACAACTATAACATCTCTTATGATATAATAACTTTCGCCAGATCTTACCTTACGAATAGATCACAGTATGTATTATATAATGTGTACAGTTCTGTTGAAAATATTGCTTGCTCTGGAGTCCCTCAGTGGACTATATTAAGGCTCTTATTTTTTAACATATATTTGAATGACATAGTTGACGATTTGGAAGTGTGCTATCTACTGTATGCTGATGAGCTTAAAATATACGCAAGGATTGAAGATTTAGGAGATTGAATTAAACTTCAAGCTAACATTGTTAAAATACAATCTTGGTATGTGAAAACAACCTGGACCTGAATGAGCAAAAATTTAATATAATGACATATACAACCGAGATATTCCTATATGACTATCATATAAACGACGAAACTAACTAGGGCAAACTACATTAGGGACTTGGGCTTAACCTTTGATAAAAAAACTATAATTTTCAAACCATATCGAGAACATAGTAACTGATATATATATAAAACTCTTGGGTTCATTGTACGGAATAGCGATTCATTCATCGCTCGAAACTTGAGTACCCGTATCTTAGTTGGAATCTGCATTATAGTGTACACATAAATAACCTTGAATCGGTACAACGTCGATTTCTAAAATTTGTGTCCTTCAAACAAGACGGTACGTATTCCACTCTTGGCTTTTCACAAGAAGCCCTCCTAAACAAATGTTCACTAACCTCGCTGGAAAGTAGAAGGGAAAAATTTTAAGTTTCATTTCTTCACAAACTGTGTCATGGCAAACTTGATTGTACCGAAAAAGTTGGTTAGTTGAATATCCAGGTCCCCTGACCCGCATCCAGACAAGAACAGTGCTTTTATCTGCCTACTCCACGAACAAATATGTTGAAATATTCTCCACTCTACAACATACGTAGCTGTTATAACAATCGACAAAATGATCTTGATATGTTTGCTTAGAGAAAGTACCCTTTTCCGAATAACTCATTTATTTATTAACATGTGCAGTTTGTGAAAATAGGCAATGAAAATAATGAACATCGCAGTATTGAATATGGCGTCCTGCAAGGTGCCGTACTAGGTCCTCTGTTGTTCACGATATATCTGAACAACTTATTAATAACAAAATCCACTGGAATGGTTATAAGTTTTGCTGACGACACAGCTATTTTATACAGCAATAAGATATGGGATGAGTTGAAACTGCAGGCAGAATTAGACATAAAAAAATAAAAGAGTGGTTTGACTATAAATTATTAACAATAAATTTCAATAACACAAAATTTCTACCATTTGCTTGTTATAAAAATACGTTGCCCAAATTTTCCTCCCTTACAATAGATCTCACTACTAAAATCGAAAGTGCACTCACAGTAAAATATTTGGGTATTACCATAGATCGATATCTAAGGTGGGATCATCATATCATTAACGTGTGTAACACTCTAAGAAACCTAATATATAGAATGAAGTGTCTAAAAAATATACTAGATACCTCCACTTTAAAAACTATCTACTATGCACTGATTGAATCCCGGCTACAGTACGGTATTATTGCATGGGGAAGTGCTGTTAAAGATCACTTGAAGAAATTGGAAATAATGCAGAAAATATTCCTAAAAATTATTCTCAATAAACCGAATATTTACCATTCTGATGATCTCTTCAAAGATGCCAAAATTCTAGATTTAAGACAATTGTATTTCTATACTGTTACTTTGTACCAGTTCAATAATAAGGATACCTTAACTCAACCATACCACTCCCATGCAACCAGACATAGATTAAAATATATAACACCCTTTTGCGAAAAGTCAATAGAACAAAGAAGTTTTATATTTCTCGCACCAAAATTGTATAATGAACTTCCCGATAAAATGGAAAACCTGACCAACAAACGAATTTTTTAAAAACACTCCAGATCTTTCATCTCCAATTCAAATAGAATAAGAATTCTTGATCTAATAGAAATGAAAACTAACTCCTGAAGCCTTACTACAATAAAATTGGTACACCAAATGTAGTTGAAGATATGTCCCTCATTTGTATGTACCCACAAGTGGAATTAGTGTCTATTATGTGTAATGGTTATAATTTATATCCACATTATAATTATATTTTATATCTACCTACTATATACCTAAATTATAGATGCCTCACATCTATTATTATACCTAATTTACACCTATTTATGCATAACTATATCTATCATGTTATATCTAATTACATCTGTTTTATATCTATTTATATCTTTTTATATCTGAACTCAGTGATGAGATATACTTATATTACTTACTCTATTTAGCTATAACACAGTAATTAAGTTGTTATATATTTTATGTTAAACACTCACTTTTCCAAGTTCATTACAGCTATACGTATTACATTATTATTAAGTTTATTGATAAATTGTTATGCTACACCACGGACAGCCCTAGGCTTTGTGGTTTTAGTTTATTTGTGAATAAAAATTAGTAATTATGTACGTAAAATATAAAAAATTGTAATGTTACTAAACGAATAAATATTATTATTATTATTATTAACTGCTATCTTGTTATGTAATGATATCTTATCTTATTATGTAATTTATGTTTATGTATTGTGTAATTCAAATACTTATGTAATTATATAATTTAACCTAGTTTGTATTCTAACTTTCATTATGTTTTTTTTTACTATGTATTGTTGTTCTCATCCTGTAAATGGAATTTATTTCTATTGGGTTGTGTAAAGTAAAATAAAAATAAAATAATAATAATGCCTTAACTGGAACACCCTGTACAGTACAACTAAAATTACGGAAATTAAATTGCGAATTGTAATACCGTAATACAAGTAAAAAGATATGCACTAAATGTTATATTTGAATAATTCAAATAATAGATTAGTTATTAACAATTCAGTAGATGCATAAAATATTTATCGATGTTATTACCAATATAATATTTACTAAAATATATTTGAAAAGTTTAAAACAAAATACCTCACTATTACGTTTATAAACATCATTCAGAAATATCTCAACCGTAAATAAATTTCAATCAAATCATGTTTAAATACCCTGAAAATGCCTTAATGTTGACCATAGTAGTGTTGTTTGGAATTAAATTAGTGGTCATGCTGAAATTAGAGGGGCAGAAGGTAGTGGTCCAGTTTTAGTAGTAGTAGTTATAGTTTTATGTAGTCGATTTAATAACCCTGCTACGTATACTAGAGTATAATAATAAGGATTAACGTCGGTCGGTTGTGTAGGACAAGGTTTTATGATGATGATTGTACACGGTGGCTAAATAAGAAATGATTTGAAATGTATCATTCAAATATTAGATAATGAACCGGAGGACTAAATGTAGAATCCCAATTTACATTACAAAAGTTACCAGAAAATTACCCTAGAATGTTTTAGGGGTTCTAAGCAACCAACCTTACACGACTACAGTATAGGTGTATGCAGTCTAATATACTTACTAAAAAGGGGTCTAGGGATTCCTCATATTCTTAATATTAAATTTCCAAAAAAAGGATATTGTTTGAGATATTTAAAATTTGATTTGGTATATGAAACCTATTAAACAATATTTTTAAAAAAACAAATTTAATTATTTTCAATTGATGTGTCAATGATATACAGGGTGTCCCGAAACTCCCGCCTTCCCCTTTAGGTGTTAATTCTCCATGCAAAAATAGTAAGAAAAGTTCCTATAAACATGTGTCCGGAAATGCTTCCTAAGGGAGCTACGGCCCTCTAAGGATGGCGATTTTTCAAAATAAGCGTTTATAATTTAAAAACAACCTGAATTAAGATTATTATTATTATTATTATTACAAAATGTGCTCAAAATGCCTTCCTTTCTGCTCGATGCAGGTTTCAGCACGGCGAACAATATTATTTGTGGCTCTTTGCGCCATTTCCCTGGTTATAGTGTCAAATGCCGCAATTATGTCGGCTCGCATGTCGTCCTTACTAATTGTCTCATTAAAATGAACCAAATTTCTTATTTACCCCATATAAAATAATCCATGGTATTTAAATCCGGCGATCGAGGAGACCAATTTATCGGGCCACTTCTTCCTATCCAGCGCCCTCGAAAAATTCGGTTCAAATAACGCCTTGCTACCCTACTAAAGTGCGCCGGAGCCCCATCCTGCATAAAAATTAGATTCAAGTGAGAAAGCAGCGGGATTTCATTCAGTACACCGGGTAGTTGTCTCTGGTCCATTAAGTCGTGCGAGAAGAAATATGGGACCAATGTGCAAAATTGGTGGTAAATATTATTTTCAAGTTTTACTTAACCTATAGCAGTAGTAGTAGTCTAGCAGCTTGCCTAGTAGTCAACCTTGGCTGAGCAGCAAATGCATCAAGAATCATCTCTTCTTCAGCTACTGGAATCCCTCTTGGGTGACCGTTATCTCGTCTATTAGGTAGGACATTTCTTTCCACTGTCCCGTACACGATTGAGGCAGCGCGTGATAACTTTTGCGTCGGGAAAATGTGCTCGTTGCGGGAATCGGAACGCGTATAGTTCAGTGCGGCTGGTACAGCCATACCATAACAGATAATCATATCGAGATGCTCCTATGAGGTGTACTCAGCCATTTCTGTTACTGAATGGTATACGCCTACTTTGAAAAATAAATAATGCGCATTTAGTAAACGAATACGCAATATTTCGTTTAGACCGCTTTTACTCGAAAACAGCTTGCCATATGGCTAATTGCAAAGAAGACCTTTTTTGCAGAATTGACCAGGGAATCATAATCAGGGATTAAAGTACTAAAAATGTCAAATGGAAAAATAAATATGTAGAAACAAAGAACACCGACCCCTCATTTCTCCGCCACTGGATAAAATTAATTTTGGCTAATACTGTAAAACAATAACCTTCAATAATCGAAAATAGTTAACCAAGTTTCATAAAGTTATCCCAAATCATTTCCGTGATAATTAGTAAAAACACCTATTTTTGCGCTATCCTTAGAGGGCCGTAGTTCCCTTAGGAAGCATTTCCGGACACATATTTATAGGAACTTTCTTACTATTTTTGCATAGAGAATTAGCACCTAAAGGGGAAGGCGGGAGTTTCGGGACACCCTGTATATATAATTTTCCCTCCACGTCCAATTTTGCCATGAACTGAGGAAGCTTTGAGATATAAAATGCGTTTAATTTTTAAATTATAAGCCTGTAAAAAATTAAGTGTAAATGAAAGTAAAACAAAAGTTCCCTATTAAATACACAACTGTTTATTATCACAAGGTTCGATTACTGCTTGCAAGAAGAACCAAGAAGAAACTTGCTAGAGATATCAGAAAACATTCCTAAAAAACTTAAATGCTAACATAATATCAAAATAACATGCTCACTATAAAAAATAATTACTACATAGGTAACTTTGTCACTCAAGACAAAACAAGCCATACATGTTATACATAAAATTAATTATTAATAAACTTAAAGTAATGCATAAGTGAAACTTAATAAATCTAATCATCTTAATACACCTCTAGAATAAGTCCTTAAATATTTTAGCACTTATCACTTAATCACTGAAGTCACTAAAGAGCTAATTCTGTGTCTGTATTCGAACTTTCAGATGAAGTGTCGCTGTCAGCACCAATAGAAATAATTAACGGCTCAATTATAGTGTCCATGATTCCATCTATTTCGTATATTTTTCTTCCTCTTTGATAATATGCTCAACACAAATTTTCCAATGACTGCTTTTAACATTTTTGATAGCTTGCAATAAAAGTTCATTGACCTCTTTTAATTTAAATGCAGGATTCTCTGATGCTAGTTTATTTTTTATTTGAGCCCGTATTAACTTGATAGGGTTTAATTCATAGTGATATGGTGGTTACCTCAATACAACTTTATTATTTCTTCTTGCCATTTCATCAGTTACATACAAATTATTCGCTCTTTGTGTAGGTTTATTAACTGTAGAAGTTCGGAACACACCACATGTATATATATATATTTTTTTTATACATTTATTTAACGTCGGCCTATTTCCACTACTGAGGCCTAACACCGACGCCTGTAGACGAGCTACCCGCAACCAGGAATTTTGCCGAACCTCTTCCCTTGAGAAGAGTAGGGATCTTTTACTTGTCTAACATTTAATAGACAAGGGACCGACGGCTTTACATCCCCTCCGAAGGATGGTATATCTCCTATACAACCCTCGCCTAAGGTTGTATAGCTTCCGCGCATACACTGATATACAAGCCGCTGGAAGATGGGTGAGGCGAGGACGTGGTCTTCGTTGGAACGGTCACCAATCCAACTACTAACCACGCCTAACGTTGCTTTACATCGCATATCGAAGTATGTACATAGTAAAGACGCACCTACGCTCGCCCCCCTCACCATATGTATATCAAAATCAATATTCTTTGACGATAACCAATCTTGCATATCTTTTTTTTCGACGATGTTGTTGGAATTTTTTCTACCTTGCGACTGTGGTATGACGCATTGTCCATTACAATGACAGCATTGTCAGGTAATAGTTATAACACCTTTTGAAACCATTCTTCAAATACTTTTGCGTTTATTTCCTCATGGTAATCTGTAGTTTTTATACCTTTAAAAACCAACAATCCTTCATCAACAAAACCCAATTCAGATCCAACATGAACAATTATCAGACGTTTTCCTTTACCAGAAGGATTTTTTGGGCCTGTGGATACACCCTCAGTAAATGCTTTTCGTCGATTTTTAACGCTCTCATCTAGCAATATTTTTTCCTTTGTATGACCCTCGTTTACCAATGTCTCATCAAGATAATAAATAGATCGATTTTCCTTTTTATATTCTTTAATAGATGTTAAATAATTTTGTCTCTATATAATGATGTCATGACGCTCTATTAATATACTTTTGCGGTTGCGCCTTACATATCTACAAAAAGAATATATATATACAAATGTTGAATAATTTTCATGAGCACATTTTTTTTTTAAATGCACTGTTAGTATCATAATTGCAGTAACGTTCAGTTATAATAAACTATTGAAAAAAAAAACATCATATGTTAATCATATTGTAAATATGAAACGAATACCAGTCATAACTGTATATTATACGACAATGTAAATATAACTTTCTTGAAATTAATTTTCTTCACGAAATTATATAATGAGGATCGAGAAAACTTATGCAAATCTGGGCGACTATTTATTTCATGTAGAATTTTGTTTAGGGTAGGCATTTCATTTTTATATAACTATGTATTATTTGTGGAATAGAGTTTTCATTGTTTCATCAAATCTGGTAATAATTCCTGGTCTTCCTCCAAGTTTTTTTGGCCTGCGTATATTTCCAGTTTTTCTATATTCCCTTATTGTACGGAATACATCTTGATCTTGCAATTCCTAACAGCAAAAGTGTTTAAAATAGGTATGTTACAAATCATACATTGTTTAATATCTCATCCACTGCATTCATAATTGTAGAGAAACTTCCACTGAACTTGAATTTGCCACAACATGTATATTGAAAAACTTCCAGAATATATATATATATATATATATATATATATATATATATATATATATATATATATATATATATATATAATTATATATATCATTGACATATCAATTGAAAATAATTAATTTTTTTTTTAAATATTGTTTAATAAGTTTCATATAACAAATCAAATTTCAAATATCTCAAACAATATTCTTTTTTTGGAAATTTAATATTAAGAATGTGAGGAATCCCTAGACCCCTTTTTAGTAAGTTTATTAGACTGCACACACCTATACTGTAGTCGTGTAAGGTTGGTTGCTTAGAACCCCTAAAATATTTTAGGGTAATTTTCTGGTAACTTTTATAGTGTAAATTGGGATTCTACATTTAGTCCTCGGGTTCATTATCTAATATTTGAATGATACATTTCAAATCATTTCTTATTTAGCCACCGTGTACAATCATCATCATAAAACCTTGTCCTACACAACCGACCGACGTTAATCCTTATTATTATACTCTAGTATACGTAGCAGGGTTATTAAATCGACTACATAAAACTATAACTACTACTACTAAAACTGGACCACTACCTTCTGCCCCTCTAATTTCAGCATGACCACTAATTCAATTAAAAACAACACTACTATGGTCAGCATTAAGGCATTTTCAGGGTATTTAAACATGATTTGATTGCAATTTATTTACGGTTGAGATATTTCTGAATGATGTTTATAAACGTAATAGTGAGGTATTTTGTTTTAAACTTTTCAAATATATTTTAATAAATATTATATTGGTAATAATATCGATAAATATTTTATACATCTACTGAATTGTTAATAACTAATCTATTGTTTGAATTATTTAAATATAACATTTAGCACATATCTATTTACTTGTATTACGGTATTCCAACTCGCAATTTAATTTCCGTAATTTTAGTTACACTGTACAGGGTGTTCCAGTTAAGGCGTTATTTATTATTTTATTTTTATTCTGCTTTACATAACCCAACAGAAATAAATTCCATTTACAGGATGAGAACAACAATACATAGTAAAAAAAACATAATGAAAGTTAGAATATAAACTAGATTAAATTATATAATTACATAAGTATTTGAATTACACAATACATAAATGTAAGTTACATAATAAGATAATATATCATTACATAATAAGATAGCAGTGAATGCACATGTTAATATTCGGAAAAAGGTACTTTCTCTAAGCAAACATATCAAGATCATTTTGTCGATTGTTCTAACAGCTGCATATGTTGTAGAATGGAGAATATTTCAATATATTTATTCGTGGAGTAGGTAGATAAAAGCACTGTTCTTGTCTGGATGCGGATCAGGGGACATGGAAATTCAACGAACCAACTTTTTCGCCACAATCGAGTTTACCATGACACAGTTTGTGAAGAAATAAAAATTTTTCCTTTCTACTTTCCAGCAAGGTTAGTGAACATTTGTATAGGAGATCTTCTTGTGAAAAGCCAAGAGTGGGATACGTACCGTCTTGTTTGAAGGACGCAAATTTTAGAAATTGACGTTGTACCGATTCAAGGTTATTTATGTGTACATTATAATGCGGATTCCAAATAAGATACGAATACTCAAGTTTCGAACGAATGAATGAATTGCTATTCCATACAATGAACCCAAGAGTTTTATATGTATCAGTTACTATGTTCTCGATATGGTTTGAAAAGCCCAAGTCCTTAAATGTAGTTTACCTAGTCAGTTTCGACGTTTATATGATAGTCATATAGGATTTCGAATTTCTTGGTTGATACGTCATTATATTACAATTTTGCTCATTCAGGTCCAGGTTGTGTTTAACAGACCTAGAATGTATTTTAGCAATGTTAGCTTGGAGTTTATTGCAATCTCCTAAATCTTCAATCTGTGCGTATATTTTAAGCTCATCAGCATACAGTAGATAGCACACATCCAAATCGTCAACTATGTCATTCACATATATGTTAAAAATAAGGGACCTAATATAGATCCCTGAGGGACTCCGGAAGAAGCAATATGTTCAACAGAACTGTACACATTATATGATACATACTGTGATCTATTCGTAAGGTAAGATCTGACGAAAGTTTTTATATCCTTAGAGATGTTATAGTTGTTAAGTTTGTGAATTAACTTTTTATGGTCAATTCTGTCGAATGCTTTGGAAAAATTGGTGTATATAACATCAGTTTGCTTATGCACGTCGATTGATGCGGATATATACTGCGTGATGCAGATGATATTTGTAACAGTAGAAAGGCCTTTTACAAAACCATGTTGTAGAGGAGACAAAGCATTTTTAACATGACCGTATAAACTATCATGCAAAAGAAATTCAAACACCTTTGAAAAATCGCTTATATGTGTAATTGGTCGAAAGTTTGTCATCTCGGTTTTATTACCTTTTTTAAATACTGGTCAGATTTTGGATTTTTTCCACATACTTGGGACGGTACTGCTTACCTATGACAAGTTAAATTATATGTGGAGCAGATAAGCGGATGCATTTGCACAGTCTCTTAAAACAAAGGCCGGGCCCAGTTGTGAATTTATAGTCTGTAGTACTTCTATCTCAGTAAAATAATTGATTGTTAGATTACCATTAACTAACTCTATTTTCATAGTTGCTTTCCCTCGCTTGCGGTAAATTTGATTGAGAATAGGATTTGACAAGAAAGTTCCCTTTTTTATTGTTAATATAGAAGCAATTATGCTCAATTTTCTCTATAGTGTTTGAAATAAACGAGCGATGGTAAATTTCTCTTTTGCAATGCAATAGTTTTACAAAAGTTGCCTAGTTCAAAAATATAAACTAAAAATTGAGTCATATGCCTCAAAATTAAAATTAAAAAAAAAAAATTGTTATCGATTGCGATTCATATGCGATTATAAATGAAACGCGTCAAATATGTCCTATTCCATTGAAAAGAAGCAATGATGATTTCAAAACTAATCCAGATATTAATACGGTTTGCCTAGTGGAACCCACTTCTATATTGAAAAACTTCCAGAATATATATATATATATATATATATAACAACAGTATATAGGTTAAGTCCACCAAGGGCTGAAGGTCACCGCTCTCGGTACTTGCAAAATGGCAAGTCGCTATACACCATGGAGACATCTATGATGTCTGGTGTATAGTAGCATTAGACCACATGACAGGATTCACTTACCTCTCACCGGCATACCATTTACTTCAGTTTATATAAAACTAACAGGTTGGCCACTATCATTTGTCTATTCCATGACCTATGGCATACTGATGAGAACTAGTAAGTTCGAAACCGGTCTATGTCTGGTCAGGGAATTGACAAATGACATTGGCTACCAATCTTTCATGATTTGTAAGGTATAATTCAATGCAGGTCGGGGTATTTGCCCGCTGAGTAGTTGTTTCCTGCAAATCATGTATAACAATAATATATATATATATATATATAATAAACATAAATAACATATAATTAGTTCTATAAAGAACTGTTTCCTTTTGCTTTCAAATTTCTACAAACGAGAATGAGTGATGATAAATAGTTATTGAAGACACTTTGGAATTTGGTTGAAATATTCAACTGACACGTATGTCAAAATTTATGATTTGGCCTAGTGTAAAACTGGCGAA
This sequence comes from Leptura quadrifasciata, assembly GCA_963675555.1. Taxonomy (NCBI): domain Eukaryota; kingdom Metazoa; phylum Arthropoda; class Insecta; order Coleoptera; family Cerambycidae; genus Leptura; species Leptura quadrifasciata. The sequence continues at coordinate 153,646,172 of OY776674.1, forward strand.
CGCGCAGCCAATCATATGTGTATGATTTAGCGCGGTATTTTCGAAAGAGTCCTCCTGGTTTCAAAACAGACTTTAGTATAAAATTATATATGTCGCAACCATACATGCTAGATAGATAAATAGATATCTTTATTTGACCACTTTACATATAAGGTTATATTTGTAGCAAGTTAGAGATTACTAGTCTACAGATAATATAAAATAAAAATATTACAAATTTATGGAATAAAATTAAAGTTAATGAAGTTATATAATACAGTCATATATTCATAGACGTATATTAAAATATATATATAACACACATATATAGACACTAATTATAGGACAGGCGACAAGTAGTTCAATAAGAAAATAATTAGTGGAAACCTGGAAATTGTTTTAATCGCTTTATTTGGACCCAGATATTACCCTCCCAAGTTATCCCCCTCGAGCGAAGTCGGCGTTGGCCCTTCTGGCCCTAAGAAGGTACCATTTTTCGGTTTTTTGCAAATATCTCACAAACCATCAACTTTATCAACAAAATATCTATTATAAAACATAATCTAGAGTACCTTTTATCTCTAAAGTGAACCGTTACGATGCTACGGCCACTCAAAGTGTAGCCCTTTTTGATTCTTGCGGAAAAGTTATCGAAATCATATGCCATATCAAAGTTTCTACATGTTATAAATATTTGTCAGCATTCCAGGTGTTTTTAATGCAGGTATCAATTAAAAAAATGGTCAGTAAGTACATTCAGTTCAGATTCAGTACATTTTACAAGTAGACTTCATTACTTTCTCACCGAGGGCGCTGGCAACACTGTGTACGTGGGGATAATAACACCTGCACATGCAGCTGGCTTGCCGCGCTCGGCCTCCCATACAGCTGGCAACGCTGCTCCCATACCATAGAGGTCTCATGAACGATCTGGTTGAGTGTATACGTGCCACCCTCCACGAAAATGTATATTATGAAACCCGGCAAAGGTTCAACCAAACAACAACTATTTTGCACAAGTTTCAATCTCCCGCCGTGTGTGCAAGAAAACATCCTCTTGTTGCATGCGTTTAGTGGGTGCGATAAATCGTCTTCGTTTTTCAGGCAGGGCAAAATGAAACTCGTAACACTGATGAAGAGTAATGAGGAACTGCAGACAGCTGTTAGGGTTTTCCGAGACGTGAACGCAAACCTCGATGAAATTGACAAAGCGGGCCAGTTGGTTGTGGCTAGGCTTTATGACAACAAAATCACGAGAAACACCCTGAATGAGTTGCGGTTCCAACTGTTTGCAAAATCTCTAAGCAAACATCGATTTAATCTCGCAAGCCTACCTCCCACCGAATCAGCGGCACGTGAGCACTCTTTAAGAATATACCATCAAGTCCAAACATGGTATGGAAATGATACAAATCCACTGAATTGGGGCTGGAAAAATTCTCAATGTGGTTTGGCTCCCATACCTACGACGAGGGATCCGGCGCCACAAACGCTTCTAAACACAGTGTCCTGCAAATGTTCGAAAGGATGTAACGCAGCGTGTGGTTGCAGGAAAACGGGCCTCCGATGCTCCAATATCTGCATGAATTGTATGGGACGGTCATGTACAAATGCTGCCGAGGACGATGATATGGATGATTGTGATGGAGACATCGATGTTAATCTTGAGCGCCCTGTGACGTCGGACAAATGTACCGATGCAGACGATGAAAGCGATTACGGAGAAATTGAGGCAGACGATCAAGACTGCCAGCTTTCATCAAAACGGTTGAAAATCGACTAACTTTGACATTTGAATAGTGGATTAGGCCTCCTGGGGACACTACTTACAAAAAAAACGCGCCATTTACTCTACCGCCAGGTGGTGTGGAAAAGAGTGATTTTATGTCAATACTAGTCAATAATAATACTAATCGTAGGTACTTTGCCACAGCTGTTTACATTGAAAAGCTATTATACAGGGTGTTGCATCATGAGAGGGACATAGCTTAATAGGAGGTAGAGAACATCAGTGGTAACCGGAACCTCCCATAGAAATGTCTCATTGGGCCTTCATTACGAAGTTACAGGGTGTTAAATAATTTTTGGCCAAACCTGTTATTTGTCATAACTTTGACAGGGAATGAAATAACGGATTCATATTTGGTACGGCTAATGTACTAACGAGCCCCAAGAGGTACATGTATAAAAAAAAATATATCCAGGTCCGGACTCACTATAATTTATGTTTCTTTTTGTATCAATAAAACATCACCCTGTATATATTTTTTTGAAATTTCGATACGATATTCGAAAAGAGCAAGGAAAAACAAACAAAATGGCCTATTTCATTATTTTGTTACACCTTTGTGGTTATTTAAATACATTGTTAAATATGCAAGAAAATGGATTACAGAACCCTATTAAATGAGAGGCACGTGAAATAAATAGTTTTATAACTAAAATTTGCAAAAATTCTATTGAGCCTAGGTGGTTTGGGTGAATCCTAATTCCGGTACGTTTTAAAGGTCCATTTTGGTAAAAAACTGTGGTCCTAATAAGTAATCGGGTATGAAATAACAAAATTTTTAATCAATCACAGTAGGCTTGTTCAAAGAATAAAAGTGACAGATAATTTAAACCATTTAGGCCTAAGCAACCAGTTACTTTGATCAAGAATATCATCAACATTTTATACTTAATAAAAATTGGAAAAGAGAACAAACTAAAATCTAAATAAATAAAATATTTTCCATTCAATTAACAATAAATAACAAAACAATAACGAAATGTGTTTAAAAATAAAACGTAATTGACACTAAAGTAAATTTTCAAAATGTCCTCCCCCACATTCTGTGCATTTTCTTGCGCGTTTAGAAAGGTCACCAATTGCTCGACGTATCATTTCTGGATTATTCCGTATTTCGTCGCAGGTTGTAACGATGCGCTGGATTAAATGTTGTCTACTTTCAATTTCAATGCTATAAACCTCGTTTTTTAAGTGGCCCCATAAAAAGTAATCACAAGGGTTACAATCAGGAGATCTCGGTGGCCATTCATGTGGACCCCCGCGTCCAATCCATCTATTAGGATACACATTATTTAAGTGTTCTCTTACTTGAAGGTTAAAATGTGGTGGGGCCCCATCATGCTGAAACAACATGCCTCTTATACCGATATTTTCGAACATATTCGGTAAAATGTTTTGAAGAAAATCAAAGTAAATTTCATCATTCAATCTTTCTTCAAAATAATGTGGCCCTATCAAATATCTATTCACAAGTCCGACCCAAACATTTACAGAAAACCTGTGTTGCGAACGGCGTTGGCGTACCGCATGTGGGTTTTCCTGTGCCCATTTATGATTATTTCGTGAATTGTTTACTCCATCCCTTGTAAATTGTGCCTCATCCGTAAATAAGGTTCTGTAAATGACTGGGCGATGGTTAGACAACCAATGACAAAATGCCAGGCGGGGGATATCGTCGCCTTGTTGAAGACGCTGTACCTGCTGGATATGATATGGATGGTAACGTTCTCTTTTTAGGGTTCTCCATACTCGCCAATGAGGAATACCAGTTGCCAAACTGATTCGTCTAGTGCTCATATTTGGGTTTTCTTGAACTACGTTTATAATATTGTTTTGTTCCTGCACACCTTGTTGTAAAACACGCTCCACAACTGCAGAAGTAGGAAACTTTCCGTGTTGTCTTGCATACTGGAACACCGTACTAAAGGTTTTATGATTAGGGCATCGACGACCAGGAAAACGCGGCCGATATTCTCTTTCCGCCGACCTACCATTTCCATTACAGAAACCATAGATGAATATTATGTCAGCATATTCCACGTTTGTAAATTTTACTGGCATAGTTAAAATATTTTCACAAGTTTTCACTAACTAAATGCGGATTATTGACACATTAAATTACTAACAAACAATTACTCAACTGTTTAGGAGATTTCTTTTTATTATCTGTCACTTTGAACAAGCCTACTGTGATTGATTAAAAATTTTGTTATTTCATACCCGATTACTTATTAGGACCACAGTTTTTTACCAAAATGGACCTTTAAAACGTGCCGGAATTAGGATTCACCCAGACCACCTAGGCTCAATAGAATTTTTGCAAATTTTAGTTATAAAACTATTTATTTCACGTGCCTCTCATTTAATAGGGTTCTGTAATCCATTTTCTTGCACATTTAACAACGTATTTAAATAACCACGAAGGTGTAACAAAAAAATGAAATAGGCCATTTTGTTTGTTTTTTCTTGCTCTTTTCGAATATCGTATCGAAATTTCAAAAAAATATATACAGGGTGATGTTTTATTGATGCAAAAAAGAAACATAAATTATAGTGAGTCCGGGCCTGGATATATTTTTTTTTATACATGTACCTCTTGGGGCTCGTTAGTACATTAGCCGTACCAAAGATGAATCCGTTATTTCATTCCCTGTCAAAGTTATGACAAAAAACAGGTTTGGCCAAAAATTATTTAACACCCTGTAACTTCGTAATGAAGGCCCAATGAGACATTTCTATGGGAGGTTCCGGTTACAACTGATCTTCTCTACCTCCTATTAAGCTATGTCCCTCTCATGATGCAACACCCTGTATTTGTAAAAAGTTAACAGCTTGTGCACCATGCTGACAAATATTTATAACATGTAGAAACTTTGATATGGCATATGACTTCGATAACTTTTCCGCAAGAATCAAAAAAGGCTCCACTTTGAATGGTTGTAGCATTGTAACGGTTTACTTTAGAGACAAACAGTAAAGAACTTTTTTGTAGCAAATTTACTCTAGATTATTTTTTATAATAGGTATTTTGTTGATAAAGTTGATGGTTTGGGAGATATTTACAAAAAACCGCAAAATGGTACCTTCTTAGGGCCAGAAGGGCCAACGCCGACTTCGCTCGAGGGGGAAAACTTGGGAGAGTAATACCTGGGTCCAAATAAAGCGATTAAAGTAATTTCCAGCTTTCCACTAATTATTTCCTTATTGAGGCTTTTTTTCTCGACCTGTCGCCTGGCCTATTATATACAATAAAAAATATACAAAAATAGTATCAGGCGTTCAATTAAATCAATTTAAACTACAGACATTGTATTCATACATTAGTGCAATGGGCTAAATGAAATTCTGTAACTGTCAGCGAGACAGTTCTAATGGATTATTTTCACGAACTGGTACTTATCTATTATTGTAATTTTCAACTGTTTGTACCTTAGCTAATAGCATTAAAGAACCTTAAACAAAACGTCTTTATTAAAATTGTTTTTTAAATGTTTTCAAAAAGTGAGTATGGGAGGACATAATAAGAGGGCTTAATCATTACGCCCACTCTTTTTGGCCCTAGGGTATAATGGCCTTGTTATAGTTATCTTGTATCCAAGCAATCAACAACAAATTATAAGCAAGTGAAATATAAATTAATTTTCAATAAAATTTTTAAAGCCTTTGTTATTACACTACCAAGTTTCAACTGTTCCAGATGATTTAACTAGGTTGGTGAAAGTAGTTTCGAGTACAGTGTCTTCTGTTTTGGTATTTATAAAAACCGTTACTCTCAGTGAAAACTTTTTGCATTTCCCAGGACCTTGTTTTATAATTTTGCTACTAACGTACTTAAGTTGATAAATATTGATTAAATTTAGATTAGAACTAGTACTAAAATAGACATTAAATATAATTATAAGTTTCTACTGCCAAATACGATCTGTTTGTATTTTACACCCTGTTCCTGTCAACGTTTTATCAAAGTTTGATGTTTACATGCTGAAATTACCTTTACCCTTATAAAGCAAACCCTGCTTTATTACCACTTGAATTAATCAATTGGTGAAAATGTTACCCCAGGGAAATTAAGTCGTCATAAACGAACAGGCGTTTAGCACCTTTTTTTATTGAATAAAACGGTAGTAGTAAGAATTAGAGAAAAGTTTATGAACAAGATTTAGGGGTCACGGAGAATTTTAATGCGGTAAAGTTTATTACCAAAATTAGGATATATAATAGAATTATTAATTCATGAATGCAAAACATTTCGCAAATATACGAAGTTAATTTGAAGTTTGAAATATAATCAACGTTCAACTGTTGTTTTTTTAAAACTTATTTTAATGATATCTTGAAGTGGTATTTTAAGATACAATATTTTAGTTGCACCAAAAAGATTTATTCCTAAAATAAACTGATATTAGGGGTAATAAATTGACAGAATCAAATATGATTTTTTTTTTAATTCAGGTATTTATTTGAAAGACTTGATGATAAAAGGCGTATTCCTAAGATCAAAATAAAACTATTTAACAATCTAACTTTGCTCTACCTGATTCCTTGCGGTGCCCTGTAATGGACAAATATCTTAAATTTTTTTAAAAAGAACAAAAGATTGCTTTTAGCGATGGGGATTAAATTTGGGACGTGAATTTGTAAGGGAAAGTGGTCAACAGTTGATAATCCTTATACAAAGACCTAATTTTTTTCTTAGTGACTTGGCCTTTAAAAAAGTTTTATTTCAAACATTATTTGTTTCTTATTTGATTTTGCTTTCTGCCAGCCTGGCGAAAATCATTCCACTTTGGAAATTGTAAGAGTAGGCTGAATTCTGGCACGTATCTTCCTTTTTTACTTTATTTTCTTCTCTGAGACAAATAAAATACATTTGTATAGGAATGGTTAATTACTTAAGTACTACCTACAACCCAACTTTATCTTAAAAAAATTCATTTAAATTATAAAATGATTTATCCAGAAGATAACTATTTAATTGGCGTTTAAAAGTTATTAAACTTAATGAAAGCTTCATTTTAATCTGTAATCTATTAAAAATATTTGAAACTAGGTAGGAAAGTTTGCAGATAACCTATATTTACAGAATGGCACGTGGAAATGATTCTTTTGTCTAGTATACACATTGTGTATACCGTTGTTCAAAATATAACTTCCTTTATTTATATAAATAAAAATATATAGTTCAAAAATTAACATACAAAAGAGTTAAAATTTTAAGTTTCCTAAAAAGGTTTCTACAAGAATGTCGACTAGATAGCCCAGCAATAATTCTAGTAACGCATTATTGAGTTATAAAAAGATTCACTGATTAGGTGAAACCATCCCAGAAACACACGTTATATCTCAGCCTAAAGGAGACTTATGCATGGTACACCATAATAAGTACTTCATTTGTCAAAAGTATTTTCAGATTTCTCATTAAATAACACATAGAATTTAGTTTTGGAACTAACTGGAAACAGTGAGCCTTCCAGTTGAGACACTCGTCCATCGTAACTCCTAAGAATTTAACTTCTTGATTAAAATTTAACATGTATGAACCATTTATGAAAATATCTAACTGTGAACAGGTTTTTGTCTCTTATGGAATGTAAGCACTTGGGTTTTCTCAGAGTCAAAATAAAGTGTATTCGTCTTGTACCAATCGCTTAACGCTCGCAGAACTTTATTGCATTTAGATTTCAGCAAGTCATTTGAAGTATCTGAAATTAGCAGGGATGTATCGTCTGCGTACATCACAAAAAATGCATTATAGGAGAAGTATCAATTTCGTTTGTATACATATAATAAGAATAAAATTGGTCCCATTACAGAGCTTTATGGAACACCTACGTTTTTATAGAGAAATTCTGATTTAATAATATTAGTACTAACATTGTTCGAATATGTTAGGTTTACATATTATTTACGGTTATTCAAAAAAGAAGCTATCCATTCATATGCCAAACCACGTATACCATACGATTAAAGTTTAAATGACAGTTTGATATGATTGACACAGTCGAATGCCCTGCTGAGATCACAAAATATCCCAACAGGACACTCGCCTATCTCCATACATTCAACAAATTTTTCATAAAATGAAAATATAGCAGTTTGTGTAGACATATTAGGCCGAAAACCATGTTGTCGTTTAGTAATAATATTATGCTTACCACTGAATTTAAATAAACGATCTTAATAGCAATATTCTAATATTTTAGAAAATCCAGATGGAACAGTTGTAGTAGTTACTGGTCTGTAATTTTTCATAAACTTAGGATCCTGCTTTTTATAAATTGGAATAACTTTTCCTACTTTTAAAATTTTCGGAAATGTCCCGGTTAAAAAAGAAAAAATAACTAAGTAAGTCATTGGTTGAATGATACATCCAATTACTTTTTATTAATAAAAACATGGGAACTTCATCAGGACCTGGAGAATATATGTCTTTCAATTTGTTATTCAGTAAACATTTCATCACAGACAAAAGGTTCAAGGAAAATCGAATGTGGATTTTGGGAAATACTAAAGTCTCCAATTGAACTACTTGCAGGTATTTGTTGAATTACCCTCATCAGTTGTTCGATGAAAAATTTATTAAAAGTGGAAGATACTGTGGAGAAATTCTCACAAAGTTCACCATCCTTGATAATGCTAATATTTGGATTCTTTTTACTTTTGTTTCCTAATTCAGATATTATGCTCCAAGTAGTTTTAGACATATTTATTTGATTTCATTATTTTGTTCTGATAGTACTGTTTTTAGTATCTTGAACTAATTGTGTATGGGCTTTTTGCAGTTTTGTATGTGTCGCTTGATACTTTAACCTCCTTAGTGATCCATTTTTTCTTCGCCTACTACTATCAAAGTTTTTCAAAGGAAAATATTTATTAAAATAATATATAAACATATTATAAAAAAATTCAAATGCATCATCAAATGTATAAAGTTGGTATACATTAGACCAGGATACTATTCGCCATTCTAAAGAAAAATTTGTCATAGATTTATCACAAAAAAATCTCTTAGACTGACGAGTTTGTGGTTTACTGTTTACAGTTTCGGATCACAATTTTAGTAGTATGGTTCTGTGATCTGAAATTACATTTCCACAACACAAGCTAGACTATTATCAACTATGTTAGTGAACATGTTATCAATTGTGGTTGACGTATTAACGGTCACCCAACCATTGGATGTAACTTAAAAAAAAATGTTTTCTTAAAATGTTTTCTTAACCGCCTCTCAAGTTACCGAAGTAACCCCCTGGAAGATCTCAAGGATCTTGTGCTAGGTAAAGAGAGACGAGGACCTACAGTTTAATGTGGACTCCGAACCACTCTTGGGGCAATTTTTTTAATGAAAAATTGTTTCGCCTTGCGGGAATCGAACCCACTCCGCTAGGCAACTCAGTTTGCTAGCCAGACGCTTTAACACACTGAGCTACCGACCCCAGTAACTTAAAAGTAAATAAAATAATTTTAAAACAATTTAAAAAATCACTTCTGGGTTTTGAATGAATGGATGGAGTTAAAGTCACCATATTGCCAAGCTGTGGCAAGGTACTTCTTGTATTCAGCCCTTCAAATACTTTGCCAGAAGCCACCTAAAAATACGTTTAGATGTTTTCTAAAGTGGCGCAAACGTTAATATTCTACTTCATATTTTAATGCATATTTTTTAAAACAGGTGTTTATTTATATTATAAATTATATTGCACGGTTTCGTTCTACGTAGCGATTTGTACGTATATAACAATTATTTTATTGCATAGAAGTACACTGATTGGATGATTTATATGAATACTATAATTCATAATAATATATATTCATGTGCTGATCTGCAGGGCAATAAATAAACGGCTCTATAAATAAAATACGAGAGTTAGATGAATAACGATTACAAAAATAATATAAAATTGATGATTGTTTGAGGTCATTGTGGTCAGAATGAAGTGCGATATTTGGGGACGAGGTGAAATTGAAGTTTACAATTTACATCACAATGAACAATTTATATTCAGCTGAAATCCACTGAATAGCAGTATTTTTACCAAGCTCAAAGCAAAGAAAAATAAGCACGGTCACCTGGCAGTTTTGAAATGTACATATTCCGGTTGTTTGTAAACGATATAGCATAATTTTTACGGACTAGGCTTTTTCTGATACGAAGACCAGTAATACACCTCAACGTATACTTTAAAATATTACTTATACGTATAAGAATATATACGTATAATATATAATAGTATACGATTAAAAATTTACAATGGCGTAATTTAAAAAATAATAACAGTGGCGGGTCACAAATTTCTTGTTCAGGTGTACCTCAGGGCATTCTTTAGAACACACAAAAACAAAGCTAATTAATATTTAATTCTTGCCTCTTCTAAGAATAGATTGATAGATAATTTTATTGTAAAATACAGGTGCTTAATTAATATGTAAAATATGTAGATTAATTTTTACAGAAGACGCTGAGCTGCAGCCAGTTTGTATTGTGTTCTATCAAAATTCTTGATCAATTTCAGAATCCTAATTATAGTATACTATAAATATAAGTTAAGATAATTATAATGGCAATTATGAGCAATATCTAAGGAGACAAAAGAGAGTAAAAAGGACTAAATTACGTAATTACGTATATTATTTTTATTCCCATTTTCATTCTCATTCTTCCTCTTCTTCTCACTCACACTCTAACTCTAACTCTCACTCTTACTCTTATTTTTATAACATACTGCATAAACATGTATATACACATCTACCCATCTATGTGCAATGAAGAATATAGGTGAATAGGTGTAATTCAAAAGATGCGTGTTAAAAGAAGGTTTGAATTTTTTAATAAGATATCGTGTAATAGTTTTGTAAAGCGTGGTTATTTATCTGATGCTGGAAAACAAACTATTATAAAAATTGGGTTAATTGACTATTCTTCACTTTTTGTGCAACAATTTTTTTACATAAATTGCTTCTAGTATTTATATTCAAATGATATTGGATGAAATTTAATTTTTTCTTTATGAACAAATGATTTAACATGTAGTAAACGTATATTCAAATTTTCAGTGTCCTGGTATAGCTGACTGGTAGGATATTTGTTGTTTTTTTTATATATTATTTTTAAAACTCTATTTTGTGTTAATTTGGCATATTTAATGCACTACTGCATGAGCCATCTCAAACCACAATGCCCTATCATATCACCAACTCAATTAAGGTCCTGTACACCATCTTCATTACAAAAGCATTAATGCATTTCCAAAGCTGGTAAAAGAGGTATATGAATTTCTTTAGTCTAGCATTCATATATTCTATATGATCCCTCGATTTCATTTTCTCATTCAGTACAATTCAAAGATATTTTATATTTTTAGTAACATCACATCGATATTTTCTGAACAACTAGAATTAGTATTATTATTTTCTAAACATTCTGCTCTGTGTATAGTTAAAGTTTCCTCTTTGCGTTGTGTGGAGTCCGAGAGAGTCCACGGCGCTTAATCCAATAGTTACTGCTTACTGTATCGGCATATGATAACATTTTGAATCTTTATTGACTCATTATTTTATCGATATATATTAGAAAAATTATTGGGCCAAGCACGGTGCCCTGTGGTTCTCCTGATTGAACATTTTTTGGTTAACTTAAGGCATAATTTATTTTCACATATTGTTTTTGGCCTTCTACGAAATTTCAAGTTTTCATTTATAATGTCACCAATGCGATACTTTTGATTTTTCTAAAGCCATGCTGATTAGATGAGAGTAAATTAATTTGATTGCATCTGCGGTGGATTCTTGATGAAATATATTCAATAGAGCAATTATAGTACACACTTGGTTCACTGTTTCATGAGATTTATTCAGTTTTGCCTGACATGCGTTTCGGTCTTGCGATCATTATCAAAGAGTTTTAAATAGTGTCGGTGTTGATGTTTTTGCAAATTTTCCCCCGGGGTTGCTTTTTGGATTTGTTGGCTAGTGTCTTTCCTTCCTAGCCCTTCTCGTTTTTTAACTTTTTCATCTTCGTGCATGCAGTGGAAGTAGTGGTTGATGTAATTCTAATAAGAAGGTTTTATATAGTTTTATGATTTACAGTCGATGTATTTAGCTACGGTACTTTATAACGTAAACTTGTTAGGATCAGCTACATAGCTCAGGATTCACACAAACTAAATTTTTCTTAAATTTCCTTGGTCTAACATAAAAGCTATAAAAGTTAATGATATAGTTATGATGAACCTGGTAAAGTGGTTATTTGGTCTGTGTTTTCGCATGTGGACAGTGCTACTCTATTAGCGGCCTTTTACCTTTTGCTTATAATGTGGCGTAGCCGCTTACTTGTCGTAGATGCATGGATTTATTTGTTTTATTATGTGCATCTTCAACAACATATTTTCTGCTATCATTGACTTTTACAATTTTATATTTTAAAACTAAAGTTTTCCTTAAAAAAAATATTGTGGACAAGGCCGCATTACTCCACCTCTCAGAAAAAAGACACAGCTAATCGTTTAAAAACTGAATATTCTACCAATAAATGAGTAAACGAAATGATCTCCCTCTGCAGTAAACTGCTGTGCTTCGTTTTGAGTTTTAAATTTGGTTCAATGTTACGATGGAAAAGCCCGGTTGCATTGGCGAATGCTGCTTTTGTACTTAATTTTATACCGAAATCTTTGCAATATTTGAACATTCTACCGTAAGAGTTCAAATTGCATAATTGCTTAATTTTTTTGTACGATTGCTTGATTGTTTTGTTATTTCGTTGTTTCGTCGTTTCGTTGGCGCGTTGGTGTTTTGTTTCATTATTTCATTGCCCCGTTTACCCATTATTGTCCGATTGTGTGATTGCTTGCTTGATTACTACACTAAATAAATATTCTGGAAAATGTAATGCAGTATTTTATATAAAATATGTAGAATTGCCGTCAACTGACCAAACAACTCAAAGTTATAAAGCCATTAGATGGTGATGAATGTCTAAATATTTTGGAGAATATGTAGAGATTAAAAGATGCTATGTCGGATCTTTAAAGTCAGTTTCTGTCCGAAATTAAGGAAATGTTTACAAAAGATACACTAATATTTCCATATCTGAAAAGAAAAGCTATGCCAAAGCAGCTAGTGAAGTAGTTACTATAAACCGAAGAATTTAACTCAGGAAAACAAAAAATCTTAGAAGCTGTGCATAAATATGTTGATCCTGCAGTATTGAAGGTTGGTATAAATGAAGTTAGAACTACAAAAACTACAACAATAAGTCTTAATAACGCAAAATCGTGAACCAAATTTCGTAAAGTTGTCTCAAAGTATTTTTGTGATAATCATTAAAAATCTACATTTAGGTGCCATCTTCAGAGAGTTATATCTCCCTTAGGAAGCATTTTCGGAAAAGCTTATTGAACGTTTTCTTACTATTCTATACGTAAAATTGGCCCCTAAAGACGAATGGGAGTATTTTGAGACACTCTATATATGAACCTTTCTGATTTAATCAATACCCACTTATATTATTTAAAAGTATGGAATATAAGGAGTGAATATATTATTTATTTGGTTTTCGAAGTCTAGAAAACGATATTAAAATTCAAAACCACAGTACATTTTCTGATAAGGAAAATATTCAGCAAAATTATGTTTACGTAAAGCAAAATAACCAATACGAGCGTTTCAAAAATAATTTTACCACTTTATACTGTTTCTGCTCCAGCGAAAATGTCAAAATTATTTAGTCTCTGTGTTTCAATTTGAGATGACTTTTCAGTTGAACAGTAACATGTAATGACTTTTATGTTCAGCGGGGTTTGTTTTACGATCATACTTCCCAGCGACTCTCACATTCACCCATCTTACTGCATCGCATGTTTATAATACCAGACATGATCTTGCACAAACAGGACACTATATTTTCAGCTGAATATAATGAACCTGAAAAGGGCTTTTATTATATGACGTTTTAATAGGTTAGTAATCAGAATAAATGTATACTATACATTTAGTTTCACGTTAATTATTGTCTTTACATATTATGATAAAATTAAAAGGAATTTGCTGAATCTCAATGTTAGCGAAATATTTTCCCATTTCTATTTCTTTGTGATTAGAAAGCGATGTAAGTATAAAATATATAGAATGATGTATTACTTCTATGTTTATGAATTTTCTATAATATTACAAGAGAAAAGAGGCCGAGGAAAGTTGTTTCCAAAACAAATTTGGACGTTTCCAATAAATTAGGAAACAGAAAATTCATTTTTACTTGCTTTTCTTTAACTCACAATGGCATGTACATTGTTTGTGTTCAAATCTTGCATCCTTTATTTAACATACTTCCTGACACATTCAAATGATGAAATTTTGTACAGCTACTAAGATCGGATAACAGTACAGTAGTCCACCATTTGTTTTTTTTTTCAACGAGGAGGGGAAACCCTCATGGGCTCCAAACCTGAGCTGGGTCAGTGTCAGACTCTTGCTGACTAAAACCCCTCCTCACAAAGTCATCTGTAAACACTCCGAGTAAACACTCTTGGGCTCATTATGCACTCTTGTTTCGATATCTATATTGCCCAATTGAATGCTCCTGTGCCACTGATGAGGTGAAACAGGTTTGAGAATGGGCGAGTTTTAATGCTTTGCGGGTCTGTTTGTGTTTGCCCGTAAATATTATATCTTCTGCGGGACAATGCCTTACGTTCATATATAATATGATCTACTGTCGTTGGTACCTTGCCACAAAATCTGCAGTCAAGGTCGCCATCGAACTTGCCAATTCTGTGCAGGTGCTTCTTAACAGGAAAATGTCCCGTCAAGAGACCTGTTACGATTCTCAACTGTAACCTGTTCGTGAGAGCAGTTCTGCAGTTTGTTTTGGGCATGGTCCTTTAATAAGTGTTTTCCTATATCGATTACCTGGTGTGTTCCTCCAGTAATGAGTGCGTTTATTCCTAACCCAGTCTTTAATTGCCTCTCTAGCTGAGCCTTTGGTAATGCCCAGCACGGGCTCTGGGCCATAGAATGTATTAGCCCCTCCTTGTCGTTGCCATCTATTCTGGTGTATCCTTTCACCTAGAGCAGTTTAGCTCTGTTCTGCTCACCCAGAACTTCGAGCTCTTTGTGGAAGTTCCACGCCAGTCTGGAAGACACTTTGTTACAGGGTAATGCCTTTAGTGCCGCCTGACTGTCCGATGTGATGGAGATCTGCTGGTTCACATATCGTCTTTTAACATTCTCATGTATACACTCAAGTATAGCCGGAATTTCACTTTGAAGTACAGTGGCGTAGAGTCCAAGAGAAAGGTTTATACTTGACCTCTGTCTCATTTCATGTATTCCTGCTCCAGCTCCTGATTCCATCCTAGACCCATCCGTATACAAGGCCAGGCCTTTGCGTAATGTCTCAGGAGCTCCAGTTGACCAATCCTCTCTCTCCAATAGGGACACCGAAGGGCGGCTTGTTAAATGTGATTTTTGGGACCATATAGTCTGACCTCATGTTTAATAAAGGATCTACTACAATGTTGATTATCCTTATATGTACCGACTCCCCTGTGTGGACAGCCAAGTCACGTCCCAAACTGCACAACAAGGTCCAATGGACTTCCAGTGGACATTCATCGGACTAACCCATTTAAAATCATGGACATATAATATCAATAAAAAATCTAATGCATGAAATTATGACCTTTGTAATACCTTTTGGAAGCTAAATAAATTTATTAACTTCCTAAAGGCGGAATTATAACGGACGTAATTTCGTGCATTTAATTTTTTTCTTGGTGTTTTATACTAAAAACAAAATAAAAAAATTATGTCCATATAGCAAATTCGAAAACCTTTTAAACGTATATCATTTTATTTCAATTATTTGCTACGAAGAATGTTTAGAAGTTTGTGATGTAAAAAAAATTTTGAGACCTTGGCTTTTCGTACCTGCCCTAAATTGCAATTGTATGGACTCTTGCCTGCTTTGCGTATTTATCCTTATTTACCCCATTTACCCCCCGAACCCCCCAACGGAATTTGATAAAGATATAATCTATTTCCAGATATAATACATAAGTGTACCAAATTTCAAGTCAATATCATAAACGGTTCCAGTGTAAACGTGCGCAAAAAAAAGTTACAGACCGACGGACAGACAGACTGGAAATTTTCTTTCACTCTAATTAAAAATCTCGACGTTTCATATCATTTTAAGCCTATTTCAACAAAAAAAATTATTTTTTTTTGCGTTACCATACTTCCACTGGACGTGGAAGTAAATCACTTTGAGATGATTTTTTGAAAATTTTACATTCTAAAGGTATTAGGTGCCAATAAATACAGAACACATATCAGTAATTATATATTTTATATAATATAAAATCATTTTTATATTCTATATTAGTCTTTACTTTCAAATATGTTCAATTTGTCTTTTCTTTCTCTGGCTCATACTGTCTTTCCTTTCTCTGCGCCACATAGTCTTTCCTTTCTCTAGCTCGCCTCAACCATTTTCTTGTTTTCTTCTATGTCTTTCTTCGTTACTTTACTGTTAAAAATTTCCGAGGCTCCTGAAACAAATGAGGAATCAGAAACAAAATATCTGATTAATCGAAAAGAAAAAATCCTTCATTTATAAAAATTATGTTTTAGAGCCGACTGTGTTATTTGCAGATTTTCGTCGAGAGATGGGTCAGAAACCGTATCATTTTCATTCGAGTTTGTATCTACCGGATTTATGCTACAATCATCCGAAGTATAGGTGATGATATACAATCAGTCAATGCAGTCAATGTCAGAGTCAATATTTAAATTTCCCGCAGTTACAGGCACACACGTCTCAAAATCACATATATTAAAACATGGTTCAGGTTCAACTAGATTAAAAGTTTGAAATGTATTTGAAGAACTAGGAATTACCTCATTATTTAGATTACTTTCTAACTCTGATACAAATATTTATTTTTTATGACCATGTCTGAATTTAACTTTGCATTTTTGTAATATATTTTTGACACTTTAGGCATTTTGCAGGGTTACTTATTAAAAGACGATATAAAATGAAGACCACAGGCAAAAAAGGAGCTTTGTCATAAAATATGATTTCGAGAAAAAGAGTTTTAAAGGTTTCAATCCAACATATTTTGATAATGCTTTTGAAAGTCTATTTGGAGTAACACATATATTTGTACACAATATTTGTAATACCATTTATTATTCTTATTGCTTAATAACTTTTACAAAAAAAAATATGTATTCACTGATCTACAGACAAAAAAGGGAAGAAAGGCGCCATGTCCACACGCTATCGGCTAATAAAGCGTGATATCAAAAGCTAAGTGTTGCAAACCATTAAACATTTTTTCGATACTGGACTATAAGATGCAGGCAATTCTAATAAAAGTTATTTTGTGTTAACATTGAAAACTTTTAATAAAATAAACAAATTTCATGCATAAGTAACCATTTCTAGAGAGACGGGTAGTTAGTTTTCATAATGTTATATGTTCCCAAAATAGTCTTGAGCCTCTGGTCTACAAAAGCTTTTTAAATCTTGCAGATTTTTCCCACTTTAGATAATTTATTGGCAGCAGTTCTAAAAATTTAACATTTCCTCTAATCACCACTATTGAAAATAAACTTTTAAATTCACTTACCATCATATAAATAATCCGGGGAGTTCGAATTCTCCTTCTTTGAACTCTCTATTTGTTTTACATTTTGTATCTGTTACAGGGCTGGATTCCCATAATCCATTAAATGTATTCCTGTAATAAATTAGACGAGGATGTTCTTTTACTATTTTTAATTCCCGAATTGGTCGAGTAGGAAAGAGATATTTTCGTCTATATCTATGTTTAAAAAAAGCTGTCCAGTTTCGAAATAGCGCTTGTTGTACTTCAACAACGTCAATGAGCATTGGTTTAGCTCTAGCACATTTGAATACTTGAATCGAGTCTCTGGGTAATTCTACCTGGTTGTTCTTATTAACTAAAACAAAATTTTTGTCGCACTCCATATAGGAATGTCCTCTAATTGGAAACATAAGTTTAATTGAATCCAATCTCTTTTCAACATGGACTACATAGTGAAGCAGACGGAGCATGGTGTAATTATTATTTTGTTTTTCCACTCCCCCACAGGAGTTACAAAGTGTTTCCAAATGGAGAACTTCCTCACTGAGATAATTCAATAAAAAGCCATGAAGCAAACAACTGACAGAGTCACTTCCCTTATTTCCGACGGTCTCAGGAAACATAAAAAAAAATTGCTTGAGAAGTTGAAAGTACATGAATATTTAGTGAATAAACGGATAATTGTCATTTGTAATAAACCTCATTGGTTGTTATATTGGGAACTGGAAGATTTTTTGCGAAATCTAAACAAATAGCTTCAGTGGATACACTTTGTTGACTTTTTATTTTTGCCTCCCTTTTTTTTATAAAAGACTGAAGCTTTTAACTTGTGCAATTTGTTTTCCGTTTACAATTTCTTAATATCCCTCTCTATTTGTTTTAATTTTAAAGATTCCTTGTCCTGGCTTGTTAATAAATTCAGTTTATCTGATTCCATACCCTTCATTTTCGCAATATGTAAGTCACACTCGCTACAGTGTCCGATCTAGGTAAACCAAAAGCTGTGTTAAATTCTGAAGTGAATATATTCCTGTAAGTTTTCATATGATACCTTAATTGAGGGAAATTTTTCTGAAAACATTTTGTACATTTTTGAAACATTTAGTTCTTCAGAGAGATACAATTTTGCTGATTTCTTCAGGCTGTAATGGCTCTTGCGGCCTTTAAAGCATTTTATGTGTCTCCTTATTACATCTTTTGTATCCTGGGAGAGTTTGTGGCGGCGCCGGCGCCGGCGATTAAAGTGTTTTCCCCTACGGTCTATTAGCGCTGCACTTTTTCCTCTTAAAGCCTTTTGCAACAATTCAACGTTTTTTCTACCAATACCATGTATTGAGAGAAATGCTTTCCGACATACTGAAACCTCCTGTAATTTCTTATTGTTGTCGCAGAATCGTATTCTGTAATGATAGGAGGCATCGTGAAGTTCAGCGTTTTCTTCTGTTTTCGGGGTCGGCCGCCTCTGCTTAATCTGGCTTCTTCGGGGACAATTTGGAAGCAATTATATCGCTTACACGTACAGTCCTCGCCAATCCCGTGACTTCTCAAATTTAACAATTTCTTTACATCAGTCATATTTCCAATTTTTTTTCTCTTTTTTGTTTTGTTATTCAAAAGACACTCTTCTACACAACTATTTTCCGAACTCGACATATTTATTCACTTCACAAAATGTTTACTATCTACTTAAAAAACTCTTAAAACAATATGAACCTGTAGACGATACATGAGACAAAACAAATACTGGAATGATATAACAAACCATCAAATACGTTATAACCTGACAACGCGTTTTTTAGCCAACAGCGCGGGGACATAGCGCTTTTTAGCCTGTACATCGATATTTTCATAATTTATATCTCCTGACTGAGCGCGTTTACATGTGTACATTTGGGAAGTTGTCTATCAATGGCGTTATAATCGCATTTTCGCCATAAATTGACATAGCTCCTTTTTTGTCTGTACTCTTCAAATGTACTTACCTCTACTAAAGTGCTCCGTCAGAACAAATACGTACGTATAATGACTTTATATAGGTACACTGAACAATAAATATAAATGTATATCATACAATTTGACTAATTAACAAAATCGAAGCTTTTTGGGTTTGACTAATTCCAACACAATCGACACTCGACAGGTAGTAATAATAGTACTTCAGACGGGCGCACATCGGTGGCGCTAGTATCTAAACTTACCTTGTATACTTAAATATCCTGCTTCCGCAGTTAAAATTTACTCACAACAACAAAACATTCCGCTGAACGGAACAACAACAGATGGAGAAAATTTTCCTGTGTTGACAATCCCAAAATTCACCAGGATGCCTCGGGTAAAACGAGTTTTGTGGGATTATTAACCGTATACCACCATCAAAAATGTCTCTCTCCTTTTCACCAGCTGGAAGTATATCGTGTTTGGGGCGAGCGTAGGTGCGTCTTTACTATGTACATACTTCGGTATGCGATGTAAAGCAACGACAGGCGCAGTTAGTACTTGGATGGGTGACCATTCAAACGGAAACCGCGTTCTCGCCTCACACATCTTCCAGCGGCTTGTATATCAGTGTATGCGCGGAAGCTATACAACCTTAGGCGAGGGTTGTATAGGAGATATACCATCCTTTGGAGGGGATGTAAAGCCGTCGGTCCCTTGTCTATTAAATGTTAGGTAAGTAAAGATCCCTACTCTTCTTAAGGGAAGAGGTTCGGCAAAATTCCTGGTTGGGGGTAGCTCGTCTACAGGCGTCGGTATTAGGCCTCAGTAGCGGAAATAGGCCGACGTTAAATAAATGTATAAAAAAAAGTATATCGTGCTTCCCGTGGACAATAGCGAAACTCTGCTACGGACGTAGCGGTTGTTATTATGCGGCCCACAAAACGCTAAGGCGTATGGTGGTTCGTATACGCTAGAGATCCGCAAAAGTAGTGTTAAAATTTTGCATATTGCAAACAAAGAAAAGATCCTAGACATGCTTTAATTTGTAACGCATAATACTAAATGCACCCGCCAAGTTTAAATGAATTAGCGGGCGGCCGCCCTCAAAAATAAAACTTATCTAAAGAATTATAAGAATCGTACCGACCGGCGAAGCAGGTTTAATTCCGACGGGTTGTTTTAAAATGTGTCTCATCACGAGCTGATCCCGATATGTAGAAACATGGGTCAATTTCTGTTTATTATATATGTCAAAATACTAATTTTATGGATATAAATGGACGTCCAATGAATATGCATTTATTGAAGTCCACTGGATGTCCAGTGTATATGTGTCCAATGGATGTCCATGTATTTAAGTCCAATGGATATCCAAAATATGTCCGTGGACATCTGGACCTGTAATTGATATAAAGTGGATGTCCAATGGACGTCGAGTATTTATTGGGGTGAGTTTTGTACCCTGTATGCCCCCATTCTTGCCTCTCCCTGTATTCCACCGTTACATTTACAAATATCAGCACGTAGAATGGCGGGGGTAAAAATTATTTCATATCCAACGAAGTTGCAGTTCGATAATTGAGCTATGGCATGATTAATGAATTCATAATGTAACTAACAAATAAAAATATAAGCATTAGAAATCGATATCAATTTAAATCTCAATTTAATATTTAATGCTAATTATCAATTCTTTTAATATCATTTAGCGAATAAAATTTAGTAAAAATTGTACTACTAATCATTGGTTCTGCAGGAGTATCATTGGGATATTTGTAGTGAAAGAACAACTGGCTCCCAATATCATTTTCCTTCCCCTGCACATGGTAATAGACCTTTAGCTAATCTTCACAGTTGTAAATAAATAAACAGAAACAGGGAATATCAAACAGATGAGGCTCGAATTCAGGTTACTTGGCAGTATTAGTATAGGTCTCTAATTTAAATTTAAATTAATAAGTAACATACCGGCGTGAAACGATCAATTAATTATTGAAGTATTCATTATTAGAAAGGCCATTTGTGTATACTGACTTTGTGTACTATCTGCCAACATCTAATATATACACGTCTAGCGAAGTTTGTGCATAATAATTAACTGGACTTGCCTTAGGCTAAACGAAGTTCGAAGTTAACGAGACATAACTTTCATCTGAGATTATCTGAAGTTATGAAGACTCATAAAGTACGGGAAAAAGGGTTAAAACTTTAAGAAAATTAACGTCAATTATGTAAAAATGTATAGATATCAGTTAGCCCTTGATGTATTTCAATTTTGTTTTAGCAAGAGTTTAATTGAAATTATCTTTAACCAAATTTTTAACGAAAAATAATAATACGTTCACCTCAAAATTATGTATGTTTTTTACATACTTTTTATATAATATATAACATATTTTTCAAATTTTGGTATAGATATGTAGACGATGTCTTGGCCAGTTTTAGAGGTACATCGAGACAGTTAGATAGTTTTCTAAATTTCATTAATAATATTCGTCCTAATATTAAGTTTACTGAAGAAACAAAAAATGATAATCATAATTTCCTGGATGTAAATCTAGTACGAGAAAGTAACAAAATTAATTTCATCATTCACAGAAAATCCACATTTACAGATACCACAATATCAAACTTTTCACTTAGTCCTTAATCTCACAAATTGGTGGTATATAATTGAATGATACATACAGACCTGTGACTGCGTCTTTTAGAAAATCATCTAAAGACATAATTAGATACCATAAAAGCAATAGCCTTTAATAAAGGGTTTCAACAAGAAACGATAGAAACTTTAATCAAAATTGCTAACATCTTATCGAATTATAATTTAAAACACACACTTTTTATTTAATGCCAAAAATAAGACTAATAGCCTGAAAGAATCAGTGGTTTATAGATTAACATGTTCGGACTGTACTGCCTTTTATTTAGGTCAAACTGGTCGTAAATTTCAAATTCGATGTAACGAACATTGACGTTCCATTAGACTCAACAAAAGTGATTCAATCTTTTCCGATCCTTTGGTTAGAATCTGGTGAAACCTTTCCAAATTTAGAAAATCTAAATATATTACGCATACAAGAAAAAGTTTTGAAATAAATTTATTAGAATCGTTGGACATTTTCAAATATACATAAATTCCAGGGCAAAACTGATGTCATATTCGGTTTCAGTGGGTGAAAATACACAGGAATTCAATAGTCTAATATAATCCATAGTGCAGACAACTTTCTTTTGTGGGCCTATAAATGGCGGAAAACCAATTTTTCAGATTTTTAGTTCTTTCTCTCGTAAAAATAATTTAATTTACGTGAAATTAAGTGAAAGTATACCTTTTTTGCATTGAATAAGCATTATCTCTTTGGAATCTGGGAAACAAGTAGTTTCCGAGATATTTATATTTTTCGAAAAAAAAAACCTTCCACGGAAAACTTTATTGGAGTTTTTTTGATTTAAAAATTCTATCCGGGCTCATTGTAACCGTTAAAATGTCTACTTTAAAATGGTATATATATATATGTTGATGGTTTATTTTTCATGAAACCGCTTAAAATTGAGAAAAACCAAAAAAACATCTGAACAACCGATTTCATCCGTTTAAGATCTGCAGATAACGTTCTTTTAATGATGTCCTTCTTTAACCAAGCATTCTTCCAGTCTTGTACTGAAACTGTCAAACACCTTCTCAAACATTGCAGGAGACAGGTTGGCGATTTCTTGGTTTATGGCTTATTTCAGTTTGTCCAGTGTGCAGAGTTTGTTTGTGTAAACTCTTGCTTTAAGGAACCCCACAAGAAAAAATCACAAATGCTAAGGTCTAGGGAGCGAGGTGGCCATGCAATGTCCCCAAAACGCGAGATGACTCGGCCACGAAACTTGCTTCACAAAAAGTCCATAACCTCATTTGCTGTATAGGCAGTTGCCCCATCCTGTTGGAACCACATCTTCCTGCGCACTAAATAATTTCACTGAAGTTCAGGGATCAGGAAGTTTCTCAACAGATAACGTTGCGAATTGACCGTAACGGTTCGACCACCCTCTCAAAGAAGTATGGTCCAATGACACAATTTTTCGTTACACCACACCACACAGTAACTTTAGGATTATGCAGAGGATGTTCATGCAGTTCACCAGGATTTGTAGCCGACCAATAACGAAAGTTTTGTTTGTTTACATAACCGTCTAGATGAGAATATGCCTCGTTGCTCATCATGAACATTTTTTGATCAGTCATCAAATCAATCATTTCCTCTGCAAATGCTTTCCGCTTTGCATAGTCATCAGGCTTTAACTGCTGGACAATAGCCATTTTGTATGGGTGGAAATGCAGATCGAAACGCAATATTCGTCTTACCCAGCGGTCAGACATGTTCCAAGCAGCAGCTTGTTTACGGGCCGGCCGCCGAGGACTGGTTTCCACAGCTTCTCTAACTTGAACGATATTATCTGGCGTCCGGGCTCACCTTCAACGGTCTGTCGACTTCCGTTTTAACGTTGAACCGGCAGCTCTGAAGTTCGTCACCCATAGCATAATTGTGTTACTCTTCCTCTTGGATCTACATTAAAACGCCTACGGAACTGCTGAACAGCAACGTAGGAATCGCCACTTTTAAAAAACATCTCGACAACAAACGCACGGTACTCAGCCAACCACTGCCCCATGGCTACTAAAAATGCCTACGTGTGGGCTTTGGAACGCGCATATTCCCCTCCCCCCACCACCTACTCGATCAACAGTACGGCGTCGAAAACCATCAGATCATTTTGCCTTACAATCAGAGGGAGCCAGCAAGCTCCTGAAGACGCCGATGCATTAATTATAAACACTGCAATTGAACTGGCAAAACATGATGATAAAACTGTTGTCGTCGTGGGTCAAGGGAGTATAGCTGTTTTGGTTTAATTTGTCCAACAACTATACCTAACCCTATCCACCTTTTGCTAGTATTTCATACCTTTCGTTCATCTTTACTCCTTTTCTGTCCCTCTCTTCCTTTTTGTTTGTGTATTTTTGTCGCGTTTGTTTGTTTTTCTTCGTTTCTTTTTGTACATTTTTGTTTCTAAATTCATTTCACGTCACAAATCTTTTTCAGAAAGTAAACCTTTTCGAAATCAAAATTTAGTTTAGGCCAGCCCTGCGCAGCCCCGCATTGCAATATCTCGCGGAAGGTACCTCATTTGAGTTGTGTTGCTTGCGTCCAGATACAAATTTTAATAGTGTTTTTTATGCCCGTGTTCTTTAAATGTAAGTATAGTTTTAAGTTTTGTTAAGCTTTTTTTTTTCAAGCATGGTTCAATGTTACTACCTATTTTCATTTTATATTTTTGTAAAAAAGAGTTTAGGTTTAGTTGTTTTTACTTGTCGTTTTCGTCGATCCAGACCAGTTCCGCCCGATCCTGCAATCCTCCACCGCGTCAACGCGGTGGTTGCACGATCGGTTCCGGAGCAGGTCCTGGAGAGGCAACTGTTTCTATGTCATTATGAGTAAATATCTTTTGAATTTGATTTAATTTGTTGAGTCCTTATTTATACAGGGTGTTGCATCATGAGAGGAACATAGCTTAATAGGAGGTAGAGAACATCAGTGGTAACCGGAACCTCCCATAGAAATGTCTCATTGGGCCTTCATTACGAAGTTACAGGGTGTTAAATAATTTTTGGCCAAACCTGTTTTTTGTCATAACTTTGACAGGGAATGAAATAACGGATTCATATTTGGTACGGCTAATGTACTAACGAGCCCCAAGAGGTACATGTATAAAAAAAATATATCCAGGTCCGGACTCACTATAATTTATGTTTCTTCTTTGCATCAATAAAACATCACCCAGTATATATTTTTTTGAAATTTCGTTACAATATTCGAAAAGAGCAAGAAAAAACAAACAAAATGGCCTATTTCATTTTTTTGTTACACCTTCGTGGTTATTTAAATACGTTGTTAAATGTGCAAGAAAATGGATTACAGAACCCTATTAAATGAGAGGCACGTGAAATAAATAGTTTTATAACTAAAATTTGCAAAAATTCTATTGGGCCTAGGTGATCTGGGTGAATCCTAATTCCGGCACGTTTTAAAGGTCCATTTTGGTAAAAAACTGTTGTCCTAATAAGTAATCGGGTATGAAATAACAAAATTTTTAATCACTCACAGTAGGCTTGTTCAAAGAATAAAAGTGACAGATAATTTAAACCATTTAGGCCTAAGCAACCAATTACTTTGATCAAGAAAGTCATCAACATTTTATACTTAATAAAAATTGGAAAAGAGAACAAACTAAAATCTAAATAAATAAAATATTTTCCATTCAATTAACAATAAATAACAAAACAATAACTAAATGTGTTTAAAAATAAAACGTAATTGACACTAAAGTAAATTTTCAAAATGTCCTCCCCCACATTCTGTGCATTTTCTTGCGCGTTTAGAAAGGTCACCAATTGCTCGACGTATCATTTCTGGATTATTCCGTATTTCGTCGCAGGTTGTAACGATGCGCTGGATTAAATGTTGTCTACTTTCAATTTCAATGCTATAAACCTCGTTTTTTAAGTGGCCCCATAAAAAGTAATCACAAGGGTTACAATCAGGAGATCTTGGTGTCCATTCATGTGGACCCCCGCGTCCAATCCATCTAGTAGGATACACATTGTTTAAGTGTTCTCTTACTTGAAGGTTAAAATGTGGTGGGGCCCCATCATGCTGAAACAACATGCCTCTTATACCGATATTTTCTAACATATTCGGTAAAATGTTTTGAAGAAAATCAAAGTAAATTTCACCATTCAATCTTTCTTCAAAAAAATGTGGCCCTATCAAATGTCTATTCACAAGTCCGACCCAAACATTTACAGAAAACCTGTGTTGCGAACGGCGTTGGCGTACCGCATGTGGGTTTTCCTGTGCCCATTTATGATTATTTCGTGAATTGTTTACTCCATCCCTTGTAAATTGTGCCTCATCCGTAAATAAGGTTCTGTAAATGACTGGGCGATGGTTAGACAACCAATGACAAAATGCCAGGCGGGGGATATCGTCTCCTTGTTGAAGACGCTGTACCTGCTGGATATGATATGGATGGTAACGTTCTCTTTTTAGGGTTCTCCATACTCGCCAATGAGGAATACCAGTTGCCAAACTGATTCGTCTAGTGCTCATATTTGGGTTTTCTTGAACTAGGTTTATAATATTGTTTTGTTCCTGCACACCTTGTTGTAAAACACGCTCCACAACTGCAGAAGTAGGAAACTTTCCGTGTTGTCTTGCATACTGGAACACCGTACTAAAGGTTTTATGATTAGGGCATCGACGACCAGGAAAACGCAGCCGATATTCTCTTTCCGTCGACCTACCATTTCCATTACAGAAACCATAGATGAATATTATGTCAGCATATTCCACGTTTGTAAATTTTACTGGCATAGTTAAAATATTTTCACAAGTTTTCACTAACTAAATGCGGATTATTGACACATTAAATTACTAACAAACAATTATTCAACTGTTTAGGAGATTTCTTTTTATTATCTGTCACTTTGAACAAGCCTACTGTGATTGATTAAAAATTTTGTTATTTCATACCCGATTGCTTATTAGGACCACAGTTTTTTACCAAAATGGACCTTTAAAACGTGCCGGAATTAGGATTCACCCAGACCACCTAGGCTCAATAGAATTTTTGCAAATTTTAGTTATAAAACTATTTATTTCACGTGCCTCTCATTTAATAGGGTTCTGTAATCCATTTTCTTGCACATTTAACAACGTATTTAAATAACCACGAAGGTGTAACAAAAAAATGAAATAGGCCATTTTGTTTGTTTTTTCTTGCTCTTTTCGAATATCGTATCGAAATTTCAAAAAAATATATACAGGGTGATGTTTTATTGATGCAAAGAAGAAACATAAATTATAGTGAGTCCGGACCTGGATATATTTTTTTTATACATGTACCTCTTGGGGCTCGTTAGTACATTAGCCGTACCAAATATGAATCCGTTATTTCGTTCCCTGTCAAAGTTACGACAAAAAACAGGTTTGGCCAAAAATTATTTAACACCCAGCAACCTCGTAATGAAGGCCCAATGAGACATTTCTATGGGAGGTTCCGGTTACCACTGATGTTCTCTACTTCCTATTAAGCTATGTCCCTCTCATGATGCAACACCCTGTATAAGGCTTGCAGATAGGTAGGAATATTATAATTCCTATATTTTATATTTTTATGGATCTCAGTTTATAGCTAGTATTTACAAAAGTAAAAAAATGGATATGTCATTAAATCAACTAAGATTTGAACATTTCCAACTGGCAACTAACAAATCTACATTTGAATTGGAAAGCCTCCTCCAACTGCATGAGCAGCTGCACAACACTCCTATAGAACTTATTACCAATTGCAAACTTGGCTTGGTTATTTGGGCAATGAGCCCGATAACAAAGAAGCTAACCAATGGGGCTGGAACCAACACCTAAGTAGACTCGTGCCCAAATTTATCCTAGACAGTTCAGACTTAATACCAGAAAAATTACTAAAAAGTATTGGCTGCAGCTGTGAAAGTGGTTGTACTAAACAAATATGTGACTGCCGAAAACACGGCTTAAAATATACCAATTTATGCAGTAACTGCCATGAAAACTGCTAAAATAGAGATGCAAAGAAATATTTGAAAAGCGATTTGGAAGAAATTATCTATGTAGAGCCAGCAAAGAGTCTCGTTATTGAAATTGAAGAGCTGCTCGAAGACGTTGATAATCTCGAAGATCCTTCGGAATTTGAAAGTATTGTTGATGAACAACCACACTGCAAAAGATCTAAAGTACATTAGAATTTTGTAGTTTTTCCAAAAATTTTTATTTTTATAAAAAAAATGAAACCATATTTTTCTGAAGACGAAGCGAGTCAAAATTTGTATAACGTATCAATAAATGAATTGCTTTACTTAATAATTATTCATTCAAGTATACCTAAAACAGATTACTGATCGTTATACTATTTATTTAGTGAAAAAATAGTAAAATATATATTAAAAAATGCACGCTGGGTCAGTGAGTCTTAACTCTTTCTAGCTTACGCCTTTTAGTACGGTACGGTGCATTGCTATGAAAAACTTAAGTTTCAGATTGAAGTTGGAACCCACTTTCTTCATTTAAATTCATTCAACTTTAGTAATATTACATTGAAGTAAATTTTGTCATTGAAATTTAATCCATTATTTACATCAAAAATAAAAAAATTGGAAATAATAAAAAATATTGAAAAATTTGTAATTCGAAAATCATTTTTTAGGTTTTCTCAATTTTAAGCGGTTTCATGAAAAATAAACCATCAACATATATAAACCACTTTAAAATAGACGTATCAACGGTTATCGGTTTTCCTCCATTTTCTCAGAAAATGTTAGGTTACGTTGAAAAATGCCTGATTTAAACGTTTTAGATTTTCTTATTATCTACAACTTTTGTGAAGCACATTTTTCGCTGGAAGGTCACGTTTCGCCGAAAATCGCAAAAAAAAACACTTTCAACTTCTAAACAGCACCCCCACTTCACAATTTTAATTTATATCATGTTTAATTTTTGTTTTTTTTCTCTTAATTATAACCTTACTAAATTTTCCAGCTGGTCCTTGCCTGTTAATATATTTTTTTAAGCCTTCACAATCCGCTTTGGCACCAGCCTATAGTAACAATAAACTACTGATAAAAATGTGTTTTATTAGTCATACAATTCATATCAGTAATAATTTCTTCATTAATTTGTCTGTACGTTAGGTAATACTCTTTTGTGATGTTGAAATCGCCGGATAGAAATTTGCACAATCAACAAGATCAGGAAGATTGCTAATCACAAAATATATTGTTGAATATACTGTACCAGAGGTTACAATAAGAATTCTTATGAGGTTTTCAACTTGTAAGGTCTAAGTTAAATAATTTAGAAATGGCATGAAGTTAATATTTATTTATAAAAGAATTGCAATCTTGACTTTAAAATTTGGGTTTATACTAAATATAATTTCCATAACAAAAACATTTAAAAAATGTACTTTATTTTCATAAAAATGTTAGACAATAAATCCTCGACATGCGTCTGTGCTCTAGAAAACATTATATACCTCACTTAATCACCCAGTAGGCCACAAGAAGAGAAAAGTGCGTATCGGACATTTTGACTTTGATGGTTTGTTGAAGGACATTGTAATGGCTGGGTGATGATAAATGGAACTCACAAGGCAAAACAATTGTTCCGTTGAAATGTTGCGAAAAAGTGAATTTTAGTACAGAGTGGACGGGAAAAAATAACTAGATATCGGGTCTTTAATAAATGTTTGTTAACACACTAGCTCTGTTCATGTAATAGATTACTTGATTTATAAAAATATATGAGACGGTAATTGTTAATTTACACGGAAACAAAAATCATACCATGTCATGGATCATAAAAACAAAATTAACGAAGAGGTATTAATTGGTCAAAGTATTTAACAAAATTAGAACCCTGTATACAGGTGGCCTGGGAGTCATGTACACCCTTATTTCTTCTATCTTCTTAAAGGTATCAATTGAAGTTTTGAAATTGTTATATAATAATAATAGCCTTTATTCAATAATACCATACTAAAAGAACATTGTTAGTAAGTAGAAATAAAGTTGAGTAAAAATAACATTACAATAAAATTACGTACACAGGGTATCGCAATATTACGTCAAAGTGAACTTGAACGAAACACCCTATATATTTTAACATTTATGAATTCAGCGACCTTTCCAACTAGCTTCAGATTTTTGTTTTTTGGTGTATTGCTATTACTTAAGAAAATTTATTTTGCAATTATGTAACAAGGGATGTACTACAACGACACAATCACCAAAAATTAATTATAATTATACAGGGTGTATTTTATGCTAGCGTTAATTCAGGAT
This sequence comes from Leptura quadrifasciata, assembly GCA_963675555.1. Taxonomy (NCBI): domain Eukaryota; kingdom Metazoa; phylum Arthropoda; class Insecta; order Coleoptera; family Cerambycidae; genus Leptura; species Leptura quadrifasciata. Next base: position 153,676,416 of record OY776674.1, read on the forward strand.
ATTCCAAAGTGAATTTTTTCAATTTTTTCAAATGGAAAACTCTGTATATTATTGTATTTTTGAATTGGCACATTAATTCACGGACATTTAAACAACGCTTTTCCAAATGGTTGGATAAAAAGAGGAGGACCCCATAGTTGGCCTACCGGAAGTCCTGATTTGACCAATATAGACTTCTTTTTGTGGGGCTATGTTAAGAAGCAAGTGTATAAAGCTAATTTATGTTATTGTATTTCATTACGCGTAGTTTGTGTTGTACTTATTTACTGTGGGGAAAATGGCAAACAATTACTCACACTCGGATATTTTGAATTTATTTAGCATTCATGGACAGTGTGACAAAATAATTAGCAGAAGATGCAGACAATTTAATGAAACGTATCCTGATTTATCATCAAGAAATCCACAAAAGTTAAGAATATTTCAAAGCAATTTTGTTAGATTTGGCAGTAGACACGCAGAAAGAACACTAGCCAGACCTATAACATCAAATAAAAATAATGAAATTAACGTCGTGGCCTATTTCTTGCAAATCCCAATCATTCGATTCGTTTAGCGACTGCGGATTTGGACATTTCCTATAGTTCCATTCGGAAGATTTTAGTGAATCATAAATTCCATAATTTTAAATTTACTATTGTGTAAGAACTTTATCCTGAAGATCCACAGCGAAGAACAGAATTTTGCGAAATGATGTTAATCCGAACACAAGAAGACCCTCAATTTTTAGAAAAAATTATTTGGACTGATGAGGCAAAATTTTCAGAAGAAGGTATTTTCAATTGCAGAAATTCGTATTTTTGGGGCAATCGAAATCCTCATGTTATGCGACCGAGGAATTTTCTGTATAAATTTAGTTTTAATATGTTTTTTTTTGTTAATGGGCAATAAATTGTGTTACCACATTTACGACGAAAATTTGAATGGACCAAGATATTTAGAAATTTTAAGGACTGTCGTAATGAACTTTTTAGACAATTTACCTGTTAATCAATACTTTTCATACTGGTACCAACTCGATGGAGCTCCAAGTCATTGTTCCAGACCAGTTAGTAATGAGTTGGATCAAATGTTCGATGACAGGTGGATAAGGCGTTTGGGTCCATGGATTTGGCCTGTCAGGTCTCCTGACTTGATCCCAATGGATTTTTATCTGTGGGGCCGTATAAAGAGTGAGGTCTATTGAACCCCGGTAACTAACCGAGAGGAACTGTTGGATAAAGTTCAAAGAGCATTTGAAGGTTTATACCCAAATGAAATTCGGAATGCTACTACACACTCAGTAAATAATAGGATTCTAAAATGTTTACAGGTTAATGGGCAACATATTGAACAGTATAATTAATGTTTCGTTATAAAATTTTTATTATTAATAAATTATACAATTTTCATTTTTTCATTTCATTGATAAAATTAGAAAATCGCAAATATCTAAAGAACCATACATTTTGGGTATAGGAACATGATACATGGTTAGATGCGCATTTTTTTCTCTATCGAAAGGAGTATTTAGTTAGGTATGGTGCCATTTAAAAAAAAAAATGAGTTTTTGCTGTTTTTGTATGGTCGACATATGTCAATAAGTTTAGAAGATTTTTAGTGGATATCTCGATAATTTTCTTACATGATGAGAAACTCCAATACCTTGTCTTACCCTCTTAGAAAAATCAATATGTTATCAATTATTGTTACCGAGATAATACTTTTTATGTTATACAACTTTTCTGTTAAAATTTTAGGAAAAAAATTAATATCTCCGGAAATATTAATTTTATCTATAGGAAATCTTTAACGAAATGTTCTTTAAATTAACTGCAGAATCTAAAAAAAAAAAATGAAAATGGGGGCATTCCATTTAAAATAACAAAGCTGAGGTCAACTTCCGGTATAACCGGAAATGCCACCACTTTGAAAATATTTTCGTTAAATAGATCCTACCCAGTTAGGCCTATAGCCAAATTTTCAGATCAGATATCATTTTTCTTTCTCGATATACTTCTAATAGACGCCCAAAAAAAATCACCCTGTATAATATAGCAATAATATGCCGACAAAACTGCTGCTTGATTTACGGAGTTTGTTATGATTTGTAAGGCACACGTAACGAACTTGTTTTCTTTGTTAGGTAGTGTATGTATACTTTTCAGTTTAACTGCGAGTCTATCTCAATGCCTAGAAATTTTGTGTGCTGAGTAGTTGTAAGTATTTTGTTGTCATAAATTAATGTGAATGGATCTTCTGCTCTCAAGGTAAATTTTAATAAGTGTGTTCTTTCGATGTTATTCTTAAGGTGGTTCCATCTGTACCAATTTTCAATTGTCTCAATAGTACTAATGATTCATCTTTTTAACACTGCTTTTTTAAATTCGCCCTTATTATGAACGAGTTATCATCTGCATGAAGATTTCGTATATGACTAACAATATTAGGTAGTTCGTATTTTTGCTTCCATGGCATATTTTTCTTAAAATATTAAAATTTTATAAATAAAAAAAGTGTGTTTAGTTCTATAATTTGGTATGTCATATTGTTTAATTCTGAGCAAGTTTTTCTATAACATTTTTCAATATTTCGCATAGAAAAGGCACTTTACCTGATGCGATTTTTATTTTTAAGCTGTTACCAGCACCCGCTATAAATTTTTTAAAGTCCAACATATTAAAATTAGTTTTTTGGGTGAAGCAAGAGCGGAATACAAAAAATTGTGATTGTAATCCAAAAAAGTTGTCATTTACCACTATAAAAGCTTCTTTTGGAAACCATACAATAATTTAATGGCAAATCTCCAAAAATCGAAATATTCTCAAAAAGCTTCAAATCGAAAGGAGATTGGTATACCCAAGTTTTCGAGGGCGAGAAATACAATGGTGACAATATTTTCCCTCTTTGCGTTTAGGGGTGATTGGGGAGGGATGGGTGAGAAAATATTGCCACTATCGTGCTTTTCACCCTCGCAAACGGGGGTATACCAATTTGTGTTCGATTTGAAGGTATTTCGGTCTTTGGGGGTGTGGTTCCAACCCATGGGGTCGGTTGACTTGTGGTCGATTGTTCCACATTTTATTGAAATTGATCAAGAAAATCCCGATCCGACAAGCCCTCGCAAGCCTAGGTCCGAAAAACCCAGGAGGGAGGAGGAGGAGGAGTCTTTTGTTGTGTTCTCAGTACTTTAACGTTATTCGTTTTTCTGTAGTTCAACAGGGGACTATATTATGGCAATAGTACAACTACAAGTTTGCCTTTTCACTTACATTGGTATACCAATAATAGATCATAATAATATGCAATGATGTGCTTGGCCCAGATGTTTTATGATACATACAATACACACACAGTTACAATAAACTGTTTTTCAGTTGTTAAATTGTCCACAACTTTTATTCTGAACTTTTTCCGGTATTTTGAATTTAGAAAATGTTATTGCTAAATATATGTAGGATTGAAGTAGAAAAAAGTTTTTTAACGAAAATATTAGGAAAATCACAAACTGCCTCGAGTTTAGGGGAAAAATTAACAAAGCAATTTAGGTACTGTCGTGAGCAGAAAAAAATACGACAACTTTTTTTTAAATATAAATCTGTCCCTATTTGAATATTTAATGAGTAGCCGAAATAAGACAGATATCACTTTTAATTTATTTTTTATTTTAATGCTGTACTTATTGCTATAGTAAATGATAGATGGGAAATGAGACAAATTGCACTGCGTTATAACATTAACAAAAATTTGGTGTGTAACATTTTAAGAAAGTGGAGAATAAACAGTACGATTAGTAGAAATCCTGGATCAAAGAACAAAGGATATTCCACTTAACAAGAAACTAACTATTAATATTTCGTTGTTGCACCATTTCTATTTATAACTTTTATAAGTTTGTTTGGCATAGAATTAAATAACCTTATGCAATAATCATTAGTAATAATATTTTCTCATGCATTATTTACTATTTCCAGTAATTCTTCGGCATTCCCTGGTCTCACATTTCGTTTTTGGATACTTCTTACGAGTAGTCCCCATACTTCTTCCACAGGGTTAAGGTCTGGACTATGACTGGGCCAGTTAAGAACATTGATGTTGTTATCTTGAAACCAGGTAGTTACGTATGAACAGTATGAACGGAACAATTGTCTTGTTGAAATATGAACTCATTATTAGGAAATAATTGTGACACAGAAGGGAGCATAATATTGTCTAAAATCCTAATGTACGTTTCACTACTAAATCGTTCCTCAAAATGCCACAAAACACTAGGATCACGTGCCGATATCCAAGCCTACATATTGACGGAAAATCTACCACTTTTATCATTGTTAGATATATATTTCTCATCGAATCGAGTATTCGGAAGGCGGTAAACACGAATACGACCGCTGTGTATTGACTGGAAAGTTTATTCGTCTGTAAAGATTATATTGTTCCAAAAATTAACATCATGCGCTAAAAATTCAAGCGCAAATCCTACTCGAGCTTCTTTATGTTCAGCTTTAAGTAAGTATTTCTGTGCTGCTGCATGACAGCGTAGCTCCGATTATCTTACTCGTCGGCGACCAGTACTACTCGATCCAGGAAAATTCGTTTCTTCAGCAGTCTGAATAACTGAGTAAAATGGATTTTCTACTAAAGCATTTACCATGTCACAAAAATTAAAATTAGATATACACAACTAGATTTTAGCAAAATACCGTTATAAAAGTTGTCCTATTTTTTTTTGCTCACGACCGTACGCAAGAAACGAGTATTGAAAGAAAATCATTCTGGGTCACCAGGTACAGTTCGTAGCCTATCCTACAATCAAGATACAAACTACCACTGTGGGATTAACCAGGCATAAGATTATAAAAATTTTAAAAATAATGTCGATAATATGACAAAAAATAATCATTTCTCATAATCTCATATTGCCAATTGTCTAAATTAGAACGGTCTGACATGGGGTGCCTCAATCGGAAGTAAAATGCCAGAACTAGAAATACGGCTTGCTTAACAATTTTAATGCCATCTGGGATTGAGTTGAAGTTTGTTTTATATTGAACACTATCACAAAGTTTTAAAACAGCTATCGATATAAATGAGTTTTAATTTATATCAGGATTCAGCAAATGGATATTCTCATGCTAGTTTAATAACTTTCGCGAATTGCTTTTATTCGCAAACTTAGTAACGTAGACATATATTGTACGGCTCAGATAAACATATGTTTTTTGTATAGTTAGTTAAAAGTTATGTAAACCTTACTTTGAGACTATGATATACTATTTCATGAGCAGTTGTGTTGGAATCAAAAATAATTCTTGTAAAATCTGCTCTGCTGTGACTAGGCAGTTTGAAAATGAAATGTGATAGTCGCTGTATTTCCCGAGGCAGTAATTTTGTTGTTACTGTGTGACTTCCGTCATGGTATGGTTGGTACTTTTGGCGGCTAATTTAAACAGCATGTTTACATTCAAAACGCATTCAAGCTGAATACAATTCGTTGTTCAAACAATTCTCATTGACATGGAGAATAACAGTAAATAATCGTCGAATATTAAAGCACCTATTGAAACTATTTTTTTTTTTTTATACATTTATTTAACGTCGGCCTATTTCCGCTACTGAGGCCTAACACCGACGCCTGTAGACGAGCTACCCCCAACCAGGAATTTTGCCGAACCTCTTCCCTTAAGAAGAGTAGGGATCTTTTACTTGCCTAACATTTAATAGACAAGGGACCGACGGCTTTACATCCCCTCTGAAGGATGGTATATCTCCTATACAACCCTCGCCTAAGGTTGTATAGCTTCCGCGCATACACTGATATACAAGCCGCTGGAAGATGTGTGAGGCGAGGACGCGGTTTCCGTTGGAACGGTCACCCATCCAAGTACTTACCGCGCCTGTCGTTGCTTTACATCGCATACCGAAGTATGTACATAGTAAAGACGCACCTACTATTGAAACTACAAAACATAATTTTAGAAAATCAGTAGTTAAAAAGACATTAAAAGTTAGTTAGTTAGATAATTAATTTTACAATAAATGTACCTAGAAAATAGAAAAATTAGGAAAAAAGAATAGTTACATACTTTTAAACGTATTACAAGAGTTATTCGTTTGTAATATATATTTTGCAGGTAATATATAATCTGCATTGAATTATACCTTACAAATCATGAAAGATTGGTAGCTAATGTCATTTGTCAATTCCCTGATCAAACATAGACCGGTTTCGAATTTGTTAGTTCTCATCAGTATGCCATAGGTCATGGAACAGAAAAATGACAGTGGCCAACCTGCTAGTTTTATACAAACTATAGTAAATGTAGTAGTGGTTACGTCCACCTAGGGCTAAAAAGGTCGCCGCTCTCGGTACTTGCAGTATCGCAAGTCGCTATACACCATGGAGACATCTATCATGTACAGTAGCAATTGACCCTATGAGAGGATTCACTTACCTCTCACCACTACTCCATTTACTATAGTTTGTATAAACTAGCAGGCTGGCCACTGTCCTTTGTCTGTTCCATGACCTATGGCATACTGATGAGAACTAATAAGTTCGAAACCGGTCTATGTCTGGCCAGGGAATTTACAAATGACATTTGCTACCAATTTTTCATGATTTGTAAGGTATAATTCAATGCAGGTAAGGGTATTTGCCCGCTGAGTAGTTTTTTTTTTCTTTATGGCTTTGGGTCATATACCATGCAGCCAGTCACAAGAGTATTAATAAAAATATTTAAAAACCAGTGGGAAAACAGGGGCACACGCTTCTCGCCCAGGGCTCTTTCAGGGTATTAAGAAAATAGACAAATAAGAGCGGACCACGGAAAAGCTGAGAAAAACACAAGGTTAAACATAGGGATGTAAGCTAAGCTATAAACTAAGATTTGTTTTTATCAAGAAGGTAATAATAGCTTCGTAAATTTGCTGAGTTGAGAGATAGTAGGTTCAGCATATTGAAAGGTGCCATGATATTGCAATTTAAGATTAAATTCCTGATTAAATTATCGGTAGCATTCTTATTTTTGGCACCTCATGAGAGGATTCACTTACGTCTCACCACTAATTATTCGTTTGTATTCTTTATGATCCGGGGTCCGACGCCCTTTTTTAAAGTCTGCTAACAGGCTGAATTATCGCGAGTGACTTCGTTTTGACGATTCTCCCAACTTTTCTCTCTGCAATAATTCTCGGTAGAGGGTCACGTCGGGTGGTCACGCAACCGCTAAATACGTGTACAGTACAAACATTCGGTGTATATATGCGTTTTCACAAAAAAAAATATATATGTTTTCGGTACCTTGTACAAAGTTATGCTATTTGTTTGCCAATTTTGCCATATTTTTGGTATTAATAACTACTGACTGAGCCAGAAATATCTTGCCCCGATGACGTAGAGGTCAACCACACTTTCGGCAGCGCGTCTACCTTTTGTAACGTAGTAAGAACCACATCTGTCAATAAGATTGCGATTGTTTACACCACATTATCTACAAAATATCAAAAATTTACCTTTGATCTAATGACGTAGATTCACTCATATCTGCATATTTGTTGGCGAACGCAGCAGCCACAGACGGTGATAGCAGAGATTTTTGTCTGCCACCTGATAATTAACAAAATAATCCACTTTGCAGCCTTGCCCCGATGCCGATGACATGACTAATAAGCCAACCGACTGCAGGACTATGGTTTATATCACGAGTGTTGTCGTTCACGTCATCAATTTATACACTTATTAACGACATGCGATTTTTCTACCTTTGTAAATACAAAGCGCATAGGATGTAAATCATAGAAAGTCACGTCTGCTGAGGCTACGGCGGAAGTTCCGAGCATAACTATTCATCTTACGAATGAATATTACAAGCGTTAATAGTAACCGCAACCAACGTTCAGTATTCTGTCAGTTCTCTGCAGTGGATAAAATACTGAATGCAGTAGCCAGAGATATGGTGGTGAAATTAAATGAGTACCTTAATCGGGAAAAGGTTACAGATGTTCCCTTTTTATCTTTGAAAGAAATCCAGGAGATGAATAATTGTACAACTAAATGCGGCAACGAATGTTAAAATTCATTTTATCGCATCCTATTATTGTCTACGTATTTTCATGACAAAATACTTGTGTTTTGCAAAAACATTGACACGGCCATGCGTGCCATTCTGTGTTACCACCTTGTGATTCTGAAATTAAATAATAATGACGTGAACGACAATATTCGTGATTTCCGCTATATTACTATTAGGTATATTCATTCAAAATAACATACCGATATGATTAGTTATGGTGAGGTTTGTTTATTTACATCTGTCAAATCAACTGTGCTAGGACAGAGAAGGCAATAGACAACAACGACTATTAAAAATTTTTAGTCGCAAACTCCTCTACAAAATCCTTGTTTTACTATAAGGAACGTAACCAGACTGCAACCAAGAGCTACTCTCCGGGATATGTAAAATAAGGATTTTATAGAGGAGTTTGCGACTAAAAATATTATGTTTTAATATTCCGCCCTCTAAAAGCACATTTGAACTGTGCTAGGCCCAGTCAGGCTGTTTATTTCTGGATTGCAACAGACACTGGACCGCTAGATGGCGCCTGCTGACTATTTTACATATCGCTATCCCAAAGACACCGAAATGTACTAAATAGTCAAGTAATCTTCGTGTCGGTCGTCACATGCCTACCTTGCACTGACGAGAGCCAACAGCTCGAAACTGCAGTCTGCAAGTGGTGTGTGATGGCTGGAACGAGAGCTTTTTTAAGAAGGATTAGTCTTTCGGCTGGTGTTTATTGCAATCGAAGCATTAGCGTTTTGATGGTAAAATGCAATTGTTACATTTAACGCGCCAGGCTTGTAACTTGTAATTCAGCGCTTGGCGTGGCATATAGCCTTTTGTTAAACCTTGATCTGACTAAAATTTTCATATTTTTTCGAATAACTCGGCAACGCCACGTCAAAAATCAGAAATCTGGACGTCGCGTCGTTGGAAAAGTAATTTTACGCTGAATTCATAAATGTAAAAATATATAGGGTGTTACATTAAAAAAATAACCTGAAAGATGCTCCGCTATAGCGAGTCTCCTTGTATATTTTAAAATATTTTTAAAATGTCACAAAAAAATATTGTGTTGGAGTTGTCGAAGTCTTCAGAATTTTTTATAAAGAAGCTTAATTGCTTGTACGACCTTGCTGTTATTTCAAAGATGAAGGAAAGAAAAATTTTGTGTCAAAATAACAAGTTCTTAAGTTTGTCACATCTCTGTATCATTTCATTATTAAGTGCATATCCGCTAAATGAAATATTATCTTGCCAACTGAATGCCATATACACTAATATACAGCCTTTGTCCTTTTCAGTAGTTGGAACAAAAACAAAATGAGGGAAGGAAACACGTTAAAATAGCAAATATAACCTTGTTGATCCATTATTGGAGTATATAATTTCATTTTTATACCTGAATAAAACTTAATAAGCACTATGCACTACTATGTTTAAATTTATTTCTCTAAAGGGTATTATTATTTATATTAAGGGTTATACCTCTTTCGGCATATCGATTTTTTATTAAATAATTTATTTATTATTTTTTGTTATATAATCTGTGAATATTAATGGCTTGACTTACCATGTTGTTAACTTGGTTGAAATTAGAAAAGCAAATGCAGATTTAAAATACCAGAACAAGGGTAACACAAGTTACCAACACCAGGAATAGCAGTAATTCAAGAAAACATTTGTAATAAATTCATTGAAGCGAATAATCTTGCCTCCATAGGATAATTCCTAAGATTTATTGGCAGTTTCGCATTCTAACTATTTACGGAAATCATATCTTAAAGCGCTCATAATATATTTTTACACTAGCCGGTAAAACTAATGTAGATTAAACATACATCCGTTCAGTATTATTTTATTTTACCCGACGCCGTAGTTCATGAATATTATCGATATAAAATGAAACTAAAGGCATTATATTTCATTTAGGAAAAATGAAAATTATTAACTATTCTGTTTCATCAATACATGTATTAGCGATTTTGAATCAAAATAGGTTAAAGATAGAAGTATGTTAAAATTAATTGATATACAATTTCAGCACTGATGCAATTTTTATAAATGCAAAATTTCAGTCGAATCTCGATAGGATATAACTATGTAAAGTGATTTTCTACTGAAGGGTAGCAATCAGATGGGGTTCGTCAATACTTTTTCAATAAAGATAAAATTTACAATATCCATCCCACTTAAATTTAATAATAATAATAATAATAGACTATGTACATAGTATATGAAAAGTCAGAGAAAAAGAAATACACAGTACAAAAGTTGACAACTTGTAACATTCCAGAGTATAGCAAACAAACAAACAAATAAAATTAAACTTTTCAATAGTGGCAAAGTAATAATCCAAAATAAATATAAAATACAGCAAGAGGCGCAATATAAAGTGTTAAATAAAAAGCATGAGGTAGGTATATTATTAATTAATAAGATATTCTAGTTAAATAAAAAATATGAAATAGGTCTATCAGTAATTAAGATACTCAGAAATACTGTAAAATATTATGCTGTAAAAATATTGCTGTTTCTTCTTAAAGAATTTAATATTCACTAAATCTTTAATATCAGGGATTAGCTTGTTATATAGTTTAATACCTATAGAACTAATATTTTTTCGTACAATGACAAATTATGGCCAGGAATTGACAATAAGGATCCCGATCTTGTTTCATAGCTGTGGAAGTTACTGTTCAGTGCGAATTCATCTAGATTACTCTGTACATAAATCAATATTTTACAAATAAATTTAGACGGAGGAGTCAGAAGCTTTAACTTTTCAAAAAATGGTTTACATGACATTCTTTGTGATATACCGACCAAAATTCTAAGTGCTCTTTTCTGTACTTTAAAAACTCTGTTTAAATGACTAGATCGGCCCCAAAACAATACCATACCGTAAGCGTGAAACGAATTGGGCATGATAAAATGACAACAATGTTGTCTCATTACTAATATCTTTTAGCCTTAGAACTGCATAACATGAGGATGAAACATTACTACAAGGATTTTCGATATGTTTATCCCAATTTAGCATGTTCTCTATGTGCAATACAAGAAATATAGTGTTTTGCATTTGAGCTATCGACTTATTGCTAATACGCATTAATTGTGTATGGTCTAGATGTAAAACATTTGTTTTTAAGTATTGACACACAAGCTATTTTTAGTAAAGCAATTATTAAAACGAATAGTCATTCTTTGCAACTCAGTAATTGCATCTGTAATAGACGATTCGATACTCAAATAGGTGTTATCGTCAGCGAACATGGTTAGGTTATTTGCACAGTTCCATATTTCCGGGAGATCGGTCACAAATATCAGAAACAACAGAGGACCTAAAATGTATCCTTGAGGGACACCAATGCTACTTTTAGTTTCTTTAGACTGGACGCCATTTATCACTACAACATGCTTCCTGTTATACCATTCCTCTAAGGACATAGCTCCGAAGTTTTTTCATAAGCAAGTCATGGTTGACTAGGTTAAATGCCTTGCTCAAGTCAATAAATAAACCTATGAGTTTTTTGTTATCTTCTAGAAATGAATAAAATTTTTCGATGAACCGAAAGCTGACTGCGTATGTCTGCTTTTCCTAAAACCATATTGTGCGTTGTGTAATATACAATTATGTGATAAAAATGGACTATTTGGTTATTTAGAATTTTTTTCTTGGATATGGAACTAAGCAGCGAAATAGGGCGATAATTTTCAATATTGGCCTTATCTCCTCTTTTATGCAGGGGAACAATTCGTGCTATTTTAAAGATATCTGGAAAAATATCCTTTTCAAAGGACAAGTTAATAAGAAAAGTTAAAGGATACGTAATATAAGTTAACAGCAACTTTTAAAAAACTAGAAGAAATCAATCCGTTGAATTTGAATTTTTTAAATTCATTATTGCGTTAAATACAATTCTTTTAGCGGAAAAGTTGTATTACTCTAATTTCACCCTCTTCTATACCTATTTTGAATGAAATATCAGTAAAATAATCTACAATGGCCCAATAAAATTGAACGAAATATGTCGATTTGGATGAAATAATTCAGAACGGGCTGAAATTTTAGGATCAGGCTTATTTTGTGGTACTTTTTAACATATCAAAAGTCCTCTCCCGTGGATGCAGGCGGAGGGGAGGGGGGAGAAAATAGGTAAAAAAATTATAGTTTAAAAACTAAAAAAACACGCTTTAATAAATAGCAAACCGAACTAAAAAGTAAAAAATAATGTTTAAATATTAAGATTCTTATTTTATTGTAAAAAGCATGGGGTGCTTGATATCAATTGTTATAAACCCCACGCTTTTTACAATAAAATAAGAATCCTTTAAACTATATATTTTTTTTAGTCACTCTCGGAACGTTTCTCACCGATAATAAAATATGTATTAATGACAACGGCGCCTCCGCCAAAATCTCGACAATATATTACTTTTTTTTTTAAATTATTTTATCCTGATGATCCTGGTGAGGACGTTAGGATAAAGTTGTCAAATTATTGTATTGTCATCGGTCTTTGATAAGTGTGCAAAGTTTCAGTTTAATCTGACGTTTTTAGTGGGTGAGAATCACGTTCAAAGATATATAAATAATAAAATAAATAAATAAATAAACACCACAGAAATTAGACAACCCCTAATTCCAGAAGCCAGAGGCTTGTGCGGAAGGGGGTTGCACATTGAAAAACGCAGACATACAACTATTTCCTCCGACAGTACCAGTGCCAAAGCCGGGATTCGAACCCGGTGGTGCGATGTCCGTGTGATTAATTGTAATTGCCACCTCGCGCCTTAACCCACTCGGCTATCGACCAGACAAGATTCCTTTACAAACAAACAAATACACAGGTGTGTTATAGGTAATAAAAAAATTGTTATGCACAGTTCTTGCAGGAGAATTTTTATTTATAATAGCTATAAACAGCTGTAACTCGTGAACCATTCATTGCACTTGGAGCTCATCATTTTACAGATAATTTAATTCTCTTCAAAAAACCTTCAGTGTCATTATTGCCTAAAGCCAATCAAAAAATAGCTATTTGTCAAAATGTAATTGAAAATGGCAATTTTTCAAGTTTTTCCCTTTTATCTCTATTCAGTCGTTATCAAAACAATTTTGTACATACACCAACATATTCAAAATTTGATTCTCGTCGCCTTTGACGTCACCAATTATTTCTTCAATATTATCTACCTTTTTCTTTGACGTCATATCTATTTTTTCTTAACTTCACTTTCTTCGGCCTCTTTAATGCCACTTTCAATGTATTCAGTAATATTTCCTTCCTGGCGTGTTCTTTCCTCCTGTTTTTCTTCACGAGTTCTTGAGTTGTAGCTCCTCCTCTTCTTTTCCTTTTTGACGTTTTTGTTCCTCTTTTTCTTCTTGACGTTCCTAACGTCCCGATCTAACATCATATTTGGAGGTGTAGGCGTAGGCATATACGTCAAATCAAACATAAATTGTCAATTACTACAATCAGAGGTTACAGATACAGAAGAATTACTTGAAAATCTCTGGGTGAAATTGCAGTTTGGTAGGTACAACTTAATATTAGGTGTCCTTTATAAACCTCCGCAACAAAATATGGGGCAAGCATTAGGACTTCTCGATAATAATGTTCCATCATTATATATTGTGATAATTTGATTGTAGTGGCCGACCGACGTGAACATTAACTTATTTCATTTGGCAAACTCTGTTATAGAGGCTCTTTGATGCTCATTATTTAACACAAATTATAAATAAACCTATTAGGATTTCACAAAATAGCTCCACCCTATCAGATTCCATTTTTCTATTAGTGAGATCGATCTAGCACGAAAAAACCCGGAAACGACAGTGTTTTCTTCGATTTTCTTGTGTGTATATTATGTAGTCGGACTTCCCTATCATCAATTTTACGCTTAGTTTGATTCGTGTCGAAAAAATATAAAATTTGTAAAATGAAGGGCTCGCGAAAGCCCGTAAATTAAATTTCGACTCGTCGAAATGGGTTCAGTGATTCTCGAGATATTGCGATTTGAAGGTACGGATTTGTATACGGATTTTTCGCTGCGGCGGGAACATACCGAGAGCTGTTTTCGCGTTTCTTTTCGGGGAGGAAAGTAATTTGGCGACTTTTTTTCTTCCCTCGATAGACACTCAGAACGTAAATTTGGACGCAGTACTTAGGTCCTGAGTGTCTATCTGGGGAAGAAGAAAAAGTCGCCAAGTCACTTTCTTCCTCGAAAAAAACGCGAAGACGGCTCTCGGTACGTTCCCGCCGCATCGAAAAATTCTTATTAAAATCCGTACTTTTAAATCGCAATATCTCGAGAACCGCTGGACCGATTTTGACAAATCAAAATTCATTTTACGCGCTTTCGTGATCCCTTCATTTTATCCATTTTACACTTTTTCGATCCGAATCAAACTAAGCGAGTTTTGTCCGAGAAACTTATTTTGCTATCTTTACATGTAAATTTCCCCCTCCTTCAACACGCCCGCAAACATGACCAGATGATAGGGGATAGGGGGAGTCTGACTACATAATATACACAAAAAAATCTATAAAAACACTGTCGTTTCGAAACCCATATCGGCCCCACTATAAGTTCTCTAGTAGACAATTGTGAAACTTTAAATGCTGATTTCCTTAGCGATCATAGAGTGCCCTACTGCGATAAAGATATTCCTTACTTTAAAAATACTCAGAAATTTATTATATATAGAAATTTCAAGCAACTTAATCAAGAATGTTATTGTCATGTCAACACTGTGCTTTGGTATAAAATGTTTTTCACTAGTAATATTGAGGATAAAGCTTCATTATTCAGAGATTATATTACAGAACTACTTAACATACATAATAAATAAGTGCAATAAGTGGCATATCGCTCTTGAAAAATGTCTGCTTTAAGTCTTACTATGTACATTATTTCTGTATCAGAATTTCAGAAAGAAACAAAGTCTAAGACGATCTTGTATCACTAACTAGATGCGTTCGGAGAAATGCTTTATGTTTGAGAAATCGCTAGAAAAAGAAGTCTGGGCGAGGCAAGAATATCCTTAATCATCTTAGTGTGGGACGCTGAACGAAAAAGAAACTTTCTTTGAACTTCTGACAAGTAGCATCATATTCCTAACATAAAATCTCTTTTGTATTTTGCATATGCTGTGTGTTTAAAACTGGGCATCATTTCCAAACGTTACGTTTGAATCTCTTTGTGCAAACGATGCAAAATAAATAGTGTTATTCAGAATGTTGGCGATCTAATAGACTTCTTTTGAGTCAAATGCACAACCTATACTTACAAAAAGATTAAACTCGTTCGTTATTGCCTACATACCCTGTTTCGTATGTCATTGTCTGAATAAATAAATTTAAACTCGAATGATTTATTTACTTTTAATAATTGATATGTGGTTCTTATGCTTCATATATCTACCGATACAGCCAAAGTGTAACTTGTAGACATTTAGATGTTATGTCATTTTAAATTTTGTAAATAAAGATTTTTATTAAAAAAAAGATACTGCGGAATTCTTGTAATTAGAAACGGCCAGTGTGTTTGTTCATAATTTTCCAATATTCTCCCTAAATGGAACGAATTATCTCTCATGAGCTGAAGCGTAATTTTTCGGACCCAAACCGTTTTGTAGCTTATTCAAGGAACATTTAACAGAGGAAACCCAAAAAAGAGAACGAAACAGAAGACGTCCTACTGGAGGAATTCTCCAGGCCAAAGACAAGCGAAAAAGTTTATAACTTATTTGGTAAATAAAGCTTCAAGACTTGTAGAACTCGAAAAGGCCAAATCAAGGCCGATTATAGTCTTTTAACAGGTTACTGCCCCTTTAGATACACTCTCAAGAACATGGGCAAGGCAGTAGATGATAAATGCAGATACTGAGATAATAATAATAATAATAATAATAACATTTATTTGCAAAAAACAAAGACAAGTACATTTCCAGAAGGATAGTTACTATAATATATAAACAGTGTAAAGATATACAAAATATAATGATAATATACAGTATTTTCAATTTTAATAATTCTCGCAAATAATCATACTATTGCAAATAAACAATTGCTACCCACAAAAAATTTTTTTTGTATAATTGCGTATCATTAGTTGGTATGCCTACTTATATTAAACATGCGGTAAGTGTAGTTAAGTTATTTTTATAGAAGAATAGGAAATTATCTACATACTCATTTATTTTTTTTTATATTAATTAGGCAATGGATCTGATCTCTTTTTATATTTAGGATAAATGCTTTACATTTATGTTTAAACTGATGTATAGTATTAGATTAGATTGTCTTATGTCTATGGGTAAGAAATTATAAAGGCGTGGTGAAAGGAAATTATGACTTCTTTGACCAATGGTTTTATCAGAGGCGGGAATTTTTGCTTGCAAATTTGATTTAGCCCTTGTAGGATATGCATGACTGAGAAACTGTAAATTATTTTTGTTTCTATATTGATTAATGGCGATGTGCAGGAAGAAGAGTTGCTTAACATCAAATAATCTTGATTCTGAGAATAACAAATCTGTTGAATATATTACTGGTTTACTTAGCATTATTTTTATGAACCTGTTTTGTACTATTTCTAAACTGCTTAAATGAATATTTAATGCACCGCCCCATCCCAGAATACCATACGAAAACCTAGACTCTACTAGCGCATGATATATTATTTTCATTTGTTTTACGTCTAATATTTTATTTAGAAACTTAAATTTAAATAATATACTTCTAAGTGTACGTGTAACGTTATTTATATGCACATCCCATCTTAGAAATTTATCTATGTACACTCCCAAATATTTTGTGAAGTCTGAGCCACTTATTTCAATCACACTGTTGTATGCATTTATTTCCAGTTTATTATAATCAGGTAAGTTACTTCTATTACAACTGAAAGGATCGTAAGTAGTTTTCTTGTAATTGATGGTTAATAATTTGTGATTAAGCAAGTCTATTATATTTTTTAAATCACTTTCTACGTTTTCTTTTAGCTCTGTCCATGATGCCGACTCGTAGAAAATCGTAGTATCCTCGGCAAAACTGATTATTTTTCCAGTACTATGAGTGGTAAGTAAATTATTTATCTAAATGATGAACAGAATTGAGCCCAAAACAGTCCCTTGGGGAACACCATATTGCACAATTTTATGAGCGAAGACCCTATTTTAATTTTAACGAATTGTTTTCTATCAGATAGATAGCTGGTAAACAAATCATGCACTTTTCCTCTAATTCCAAAATATTCCAAGGCATCCAGCAGCTGGACATGACTGACAGTGTCGAACGCCTTGGCTAGATCTAAAAACACACAAAGTGAGGCTTTTCCTTTATCTAACGCCTGATAAATATTTCCTGTAAGAGAAGAAATAGCACCCTCAGTGCATTTGCCCGCCCTAAACCCAAATTGCTTATCTGAAATTAAATTATATTTATTTAAATATTTTACTAGTCTTGATTTAATAATCTTTTCAAAAATTTTTGCTAGATTGGTGATCAAAGATATTGGTCGATAATTAGACACTAGTTTTCTGTCTCCGCTTTTAAGACTGCGGAACTAATACTTTGTGAATGCAAGGTATTATTCCGCATTAGGCTAAAGTAGCTAGAACAGGCAGAATTAACGCCTGGAGACATAATGAAACTAGGCTCCCAGGAAAATCACAAGCTTAGGGTAACTCATGAAAGATCTTTTAGGTCGAAATGAAATAAGGCTAACTCTGAGCCAAGCAACCCCTTAAAGAATCTACAATCTACAAACCATGTATCTTAGCCCATGTACTTTTGGAGATCTGGCTAAAGCTGTCGATATTGTTAGCCAATTCAAACTGCACAAGGCTCTCAAACAATGGTCTGTCGATAGCCAAGTGTCTGGTCGATAGCCGAGTGGGTTAAGGCGCGAGGTGTCAATCGCGATTAACCACACGGGCATCGCACCACCGGGTTCGAATCCTGACTCGGGCACTGGCACTGTGGGAGGAAATGGTCTGCATTTTTTCAATGTGTAACCCTCTTCCGCACAAGCCCCTGGCTTCTGGAATTGGTTGTTGTCTAATTTCTGTGGTGTTTATTTATTTATTTTATTTATTTATTATATTAAGCTTTCGAGGTACACCACTGACTCTAAAATTATTTATCTGGAAGAACATAACAAGTAATAATACATAAAAGTCTAAGTAATGAGAGAAGCTGAATAGGGATGCGCAAGGAGCAGTACATGGGTTACATCGGCCAAATAGTTAACTTTGCCATACTACTGTACAGTATGCGTATATTTCTTGGGATAATGTATTGAAAAAAGCTAAAAATGATTGAAAGTTGGTTGAGTTTAAAAAATCCTAACAACAACAATAAATGCTATTAAAACCAAATACGTGCTTTTTTCAATCAACAAAATAGATACTCTCCTTCACTTCATATTGAAGAAAACTTTGAAATCAAGCTAGTCAAAGAAATTAAGTATTGTTACGTTTGATTTTGTCATGCAAATATAAGTATTGAATTTTGTATTTGTTTCAGAGATAAAAAGAAAGTTTACTTATCAGTATCATTTTAGTTAATTATTTTTATTTAGTTGAGTAAATTTAGTCATTAACATTACCTACATATAATTTTAAATTTTAATAATTACATATTCAACAATAGCTCAACACTAAAATGGTCATTTTGATTCACATGCATTGTTTGTTTTATTATTTGTAGTTCGTATCCATTTTTCATTATTAATAAAAAACCTTATATATTTTACATTGTATTCATCCTGACAAGGTCTAACTATTAAACATTCAACTACTGGGAAATCGTACTCTAGTTTTCTTTTAGTTTACACAAGGTATAGTTTTGACGGGCATGTTTGACTCTAAAAAGAATAAGCGATTAGTTTGGTATATTATAAACAAGAAAGTATTCTACCTGTACACTGTACATGCCTAATATTAAATTAGGTTTGTGTTGGTTATACAATGGGGTATATGTCATCTAGTTCATTTGCAGTTTCCTTGTTCTGTCCAGAGTACCTATGGGGCGAGCGTAGGTGCGTCTTTACTATGTACATCTTCGGTATGCGATGTAAAGCAACGACAGGCGCAGTTAGTACTTGGATGATGACCATTCCAACGGAAACCGCGTTCTCGCCTCACACATCTTCCAGCGGCTTGTATATCATTGTATGCGCGCAAGCTATACAACCTTAGGCGAGGGTTGTATAGGAGATATGCCATCCTTCGGAGGGGATGTAAAGCCGTCGGTCCCTTGTCTATTAAATGTTAGGCAAGTAAAAGATCCCTACTCTTCTTAAGGGAAGAGGTTCGGCAAAATTTCGGCAAAATGGGTTGAGGGTAGCTCATCTACAGGCGTCGGTGTTAGGCCTCAGTAGCGGAAATAGGCCGACGTTAAAAAAATGTATATAAAAAAAAAATGTCCAGAGTACCTGGAATATCGAAAAATGTTAGCAACTATAACATAACCACAACATCGTGGCACTGTAAATGTCATTTTAATTAAAGTATTACTGTGTGTACTTACCGTAGTATTCAGTAGTATATAATTATGAGAGGTCATTTCTTGTAATGTTCAATTTTTAGTGGAGGTTATAAAAATTTTTGTTGTCAGGCTGTCAAATTTCTTTCTAAGTGTATTCAATTAGTAGTGCATGACCACACTACACCTCCGATTCAGTTCTTGATAACTTGATATTATTTAAATTAGAGATTGTTTATGTAAATTCAATTTCTAGTAGTTTCAAAATTTAATTTTTAACTTTTTCTTTTACATTACACGAATATTATCTGAATAGTTCATTGTAGGTTGAATAGTTTGTTAGTCGTCATTACTTTTTCTAATCGAACAGACCTAGTTATCGGTCAGTGCTAGCGCTTGCGCTTGGTTTTGAAATAAGTCACATGTTGAATTCGTTGGTAGCTTCCTTCTCTTTTGTTGTTGACCGTTTGGGCATTATAGATGCTCCTCATTTTTCTTATACGATAATTTAATCCGAATTAATTTTGGGAATGGCGTATCATCACCGTAATATTCGTAGTTATTGGATTGGTTCTTCGCCGTCGATAGGATATTGGAAATATCGTCAGCTCTTGCTGGATTGTGCGACTCGTATTTGGAAATGCCCCACACATGGGAAATGGGAAGGGTAAGTTAACATGTGCTTCATGCAATGAGATATTAATGGTTATTGTAATTTTTGGGCGGTCTATACTGGGTTATGTTGGTTTGGCTTATGTTGGTTTATGCTATGCTGGTTTATATTTGGTCTTTGAATCTGTTATGCGGTTACGTCATGCTGATGGAACGTGGAGAAAAAGAGAAATGTGTATTGTAATCAACGAGATTTTGTATAGATGGAGTTCATAGTCTGAGTCGTGTTAAATATTTTAATTGGTTAGCCTGAGGAACTACAGGGATTTTTGTCATTTTTCTTTTATAACATGGTTACGTCAATTTTAAGAAGCAATTATTAATTACTGGTATCAAGCTCGGAAAGGATGGTTCCATACTGAAGTCACAAGTATATTACCTTACTACTCTTTGGAATGATAAGATAAGTCACTCATGTTTCAATTTTGTTTCCTGTAAAATTAGTTTTTTTACAATTTTTTTCTTAAATATTTTATAGATGATAAACCCCAAGATGGTTTATTTTGGTAACTGTAAGTAACTTATTTTTAGTCTTGCAACTTAAATTTTGTTTTAACTATATTGTGTATCCACACATTGTATTAACCTACACTATATGTCTGGTCATATTGTAAATAATCCAGTCACATTAGGGGTTTCACCTAGGAATGAGAAATAATAAGCTCTAAACTTGTATCAAACTTTACATTGGCATTCTAAAAGTTGTCTTAAAAGTGTCATAAAATATCGTGTCCGCGTCTTAATATATTTAAGGTCAAAGGTCACAAAAATCGAATTTTCGCAAATATCTCGCTTCCTATGATTTTCATCATATTTGCATCTATTATAAAAATTGTAGAGCATAAAATTTTCTTATACGCTTAACCGTTTTTGAGATAGAGCGCAGAGAGCGCACAGCGTTAAGCCATACATGGCATAATGCAAGGTCAGCCGTGAGTCCAATAATACGTCATTTGAAGTTAATTAATCACGAAAAAATCCATCAATATGAATTTGCATTATTTATTAATTAATACACTATATTTAATAATATTTTTCATTTATCAAATATATTCGTTTAATAATATTTACCTACTTCCTGTAATTAAAAAATTGTTATCTAATATATCTTAATTATATTTTGAATGGAAAAAGGAATAGAGTAAATATATTTTAATTATATCTTTATTTAGCGATTATGTATCAAGTTTTACTACAATTGACGTTCACAGGTGGGGAGGATTTACGTAAACTTTAATAATTACAAGCACATGAGTCTCAATTTTCTTCTTCATCATCATCATCTTCCCAAGCCCAAAGAAAAATTATTTAATTCTTTTTGTACTTAAAACATAATTAAGATATATTAGAATATAATTAAAATATACGTAAGTATACCTTTATATTCATACCACATTATATATATTTGCATTAAACAAATATTTTTTTATTGTTCTTAGAACTCTATCTATTCTAACTGAATAACATTTTAACTTGATAACGATTTGTTATTTCTGTTATAATTTGAACCACTTAGTAATTTATCTATTGACAGTAACTCTTAATAACTTGTTTGTGTTTTTAACTTGGTCAACCACTGACAGGCCCAGTTCACTTGTTGAACTCGGGAACCCAAAACCTGAGAGTGGGAGGATTATCAGTCGAGGTGGTAAGGTTATCAGATTATTATCGGGACCTGAGGTTATTTTTGAGGTTACCTTTTGCAACTAAAGCATAACTGTAGATTGTCATTTACAATAAGACAAACATATCAATAATTTAAGTTGAAAGTCAGAGGCCTACTTGCTAAATTTAAATATTTTTTTCAAATCCTATATATAATGCAACTGTATGCATTGTGCTGTGCTTTTGCAGAATCCCAACTACGGTATGGAATAATGCTTGGGGAGGGCTGATATTTTTAGAGGCATCTAGTCTTACAATTCTATACTGTTGTTAAGGAAGTATTGATGTAGCAAATTTGATTCAGACCATTACACCGATTTTAGGAAAAAAATTACTCTTTTTAACCTCATGTTCACAACCTCCGTCCTTGCATATTTTGGGAGAAACAGGTCATGTCATTTCATGCTGGTACTTACTAATGGAGTGTCAGTGTGTTAAATTTGACCAAAATCGTTAGAGCCGTATTTGAGTAAAACATTATTTTACATTTCTTCATCGGTTTTTATGGGTTAACTCATTCATTACGCATACAAAATTTGAGTGAAATCGATCGAATAATTCGGTCTCCAGGTATGACTACAGACGGTAGAGAGACATTATTTAAAAAACACATTTTTGACTTCAGGAAACCTGAAAATGTATAAATTCACCAACAACTCAAAATCGATTTACAATACTTTCCTATATGCTACGTATATGGAAAAGTAAAAAATAATAGACATACATCCTTAGGATATAATTGATTATTCACGAAGTTTCGTAGAGCATTTCATGTTCATTCACCTAACGTTACCAATTTTCTTATTAATTATTGTTTAAGATGTAGAGAAGGCCGCTTCGTAGACCAGTCTTGTGCACAAGCATATACTTTTAATGTAAATATAAGACTACTTGGATATTATCGTGATTAGGAGAAAATTAAAGCGAGTAAAAATTGTAAAATAAGAACATAAATAAGACTCAGTAAGCAAGCAATGCAGGCGAGGTTATTCTCACAGCATTTTCCTTCCTAATCTACCGTCTATTATGTTGCATTGCGGATAATCTAAACTAGATTTCCAGTAAAACTTGAACACGTTGGATATTACTTCGTTGGAGTTAGTATATGTGAACGACAAACTCAACTTTTACAGACTAACTAAAAACAGCCTGAATGCACAGTTAGAACTTCTAAATGAAAATAAATAAGATCGTCGTATCAAAATAGTAACGAGCCTTGTTTTTATTTTTCTATCTAATAGAAAGTCTACTGTGTAAATAATGAATCGGAAGGGTCACGTCTAGTAGGTATATTCGAAGTTGATATTTATTGTTGAAGAGTAAAATAATATTAGAGAAATACAGAAGAGGAATGCGTTAGAAAAGTTTAAATAAACACTGTTTCTAGATGTTTCAAAAGAATATATTTAGATTACTTTGTATACGTTTCGACTTGCTAGGTCTTTATCAAGAACACTGCAAGATAAATATAATGTTACGAAAACTTGTTGTTGTTTTTTTATATCCAATACACTGTGTCTCAAATTGGGGGTGCATGCATTGATTGCTTCTCGGTTATTATTAGAGATAGAGAAACGGTTAAATGGGGACTTTTTCAAGAATCTTGTGACTGTTTCGATGCCGTTTTTAAATTTGGCCTAGCTGTCTTCGTTTCCGAAATATTCTGAAAAAACTGAAAAGGTGCATTTTAAAAAACTTCCTGTATTTGCCTAATTTGATGACTGGTGATATTTTAATAAGTACATTGTTAGGACACTTTTTTAAGGTGCTTTCGTTGACGTTACCAAAAAATTTCTACCGTTATTTGTTTCTCAGTTAATGCCACTATCTTTGTTTTTTCTTATGGGCACCATATTAGATTTTTGGTATGATCAATAAGTGCTCTTAATTCCCCTTTTAATGATGTATCACAATCTCAGGAAAACATTAGTTACTCGTGTAAAATATGAAAAAATTAAGTTGTCTAAGTAAGCTATGAAGAAAATTTATTTTAAAATAATCCGATTTTATTAGCTTCAACTTAAAATTAAAACAAATTGATTAAAAACTTAAATAAATTGTTCAGTATGTCGTCCTTGTTCATTAATGCACTTTTGACATCGCTTTAATATTGAACTACACGTATTTTTGTTAACAGCAGCCAAAGTATTTCTTACACGTTCTTCTGAAATTTGAATATTTTCTGGTGGTTCAAATGAACAAACTTCGTGTTTTGTATGCCCCCCCCCCCCAGAAAATAGTCCAACGGAGTGAGATCAGGAGACCTGACTGGCCATAGAACGTTGTCATTATTTGCAATTATTTGATTATCAAAAGTTGCTTCTAAGAATTGTGTTACTATGCCGCTATTATATGCTGGACAACCATCGTGATGAAACCAAACGTATTCTACTCTACAGCAAGTCAAAAAGCTGGTATTATTTGTTCTTGCAACATTCGCATATAATTTGCACCGTTCAAATTAACATGATAAATTAATGGTCCAATAATTCAATAATAATAATAATAATATTTATTCATATATAAGCCGTATGAAATACAGGTATGAAAAGTCATATAAAAGTATAAACATAAAAATATATAAAAGAAAGACAGAGAAATAATAACAGTAATGCAATAGCAACAAGAAAACAAAGTAAAATACAATAATAGCTAACTAACTAAGTCGATTGTCAGGTATTAATTAAAGGTCTATATATGTGTAACCATATATATAGACAAACATATAAATGTAGACACATATACATACGTACAAACAGTAAACATAAAAAAACATGCTCACATAGAAAATCAGGCATATTTAGTTATAATGAATTAAGAAAACAAGAAAATATATGACAAGCACAGTTTAAAAAAAAAATTATTAAATATTTGCGTCACTTAAAAACTCGCCAGAGCTATAATAGCATCCATTACTCAGTAATGTTCTAGCTTTCCTCTTAAATACCGTATAATTTGATATGTTCCTTAAATTAGCTGGCAGTTTATTATAAAACATTATACAGTTATAGATTGGAGAGTGTTTAAATGCGGTGGTATTGTGCCGGGGGATACGCAAAAGATTGCCATGCCTTGTACTGTGGTCATGGACAGCGGAATTTGTTTCTAACAAGTGTAGATTATTTCTTGCAAAAGTTAAGCATTTATAAATATACATAGAAGGTGCAGTTAGGATATCCTTATTTTTAAACACTTGTCGGCAACTTTCAGTAATTTTCATATTAAATATTAATCTTAAATTTTTTTTTTGCGCTACGAAAATTCTAGTAAAGTCTCTACCATGACCCCAGCTTATAATATTCAACGAAATATGTGAATAAGCCATAGCATAGTATATATTTAAAAGACCCGAGATATCCAGGGTGTCTTTCATTTGCAAAATGGCGTAGTAGGCCTTATTTAATTTTTTACTAATATTGTCAATCTGATCATCCCAGGTAAGTCTATTATCAAGAAGAGTGCCTAGAAACACTACTGAATCCGAAAATTCAATACCATCCACCAGTTGAATATCATTCGAGATATCCTTTCGGATAAAAAAATTTATGCATTTTGTTTTATTACTATTTAGAATTAATCTATTACGCTGACACCAAGTGTCAAATTCACAGATTGTACATTTTATCGCGAGTTCAAGTTCGCGAGGAGATTCTGAAGATAGAGTTATTGTGGTATCATCCGCGTGATATGTTCTGGAAGATCATTAATAAATAGTAGGGACAGCAGTGGCCCCAGCACCGATCCCTGTGGAACCCCAAGCTTAACGTCATGTGGTGCTGATGTAGTGCCCTTAACTTTAGTGACCATGGTTCGCCCTTCCAGATACGATTTAATCCAGTTGGTTATGTTTTTCGGCAAATTAATGCTAAATAATTTTTTTATCAAGAATTCAGAACATACCGAATCGAATGCCTTAGACAAATCAAAAAATAGAGAAGCAACACATTTCCCATTATCTAATTGTTGATACACATAACTTAACAAATCACAGGTTGCTGTATCTATTGACTTGTTGGTTCTAAATCCATGTTGAGAACTAGAAAGTATACAATTACTTTCTAGATACGTCGAAAGGAGGTTATATACTATTTTTTCCAGTAACTTAGATAGCGTATTAAGCAAAGATATTTGTCTATAATTATCGACATTTTGAACATCACCTTTCTTATATAGAGGGATAACTAATGCGGTTTTAAATATATCAGGGAAACAACCTTGATATATTGATTGATTAAACAAAAAGACCAGTCGTTTCACTATAGTATCTAAAATACTTGAAATAGTTGAGAGAGATAATCCATCTATCCGAGTTGATTTTTTGTTTTTCATTTGGCTTATAGTTTCGATAATATCTCGCTCCGTGATAGGTTCTGAAAGAAAAGGTGTAAGCTTAATATTAGAAACAGTTGTGCAAGGCAGCGCCAAATTTTGACCAAAGTGATTAAGTATATTAAGTTCCGCACTACAAGAGAAATGGTTGGCAAATATATTAGAAATTTCAACTGGATTAGTAACCAAGTCACCATCATATGTAAGAGTTATTTTATTATCTTTGTTAATTGTTCTACCTAATTTCAAATTAATTATTTTCCAGGTCTCCTTGGTCTTGTTGTGGGCTTGATTTATTTTTATATTATAGAAATTTCTCTTTGCTAGTTTAATGTTACGTTTATGTTCTTTTTTCCTAGTATTATATAATACTTTAATTTCAGGAATACCTGAATTCGTCATTAGCCAGAACAATTGCCTTAGTCTATCACCTTCTTTAATAATGTCCTGAGTTAGCCAGTAGTTATAGTTATGTTTTGTTTTATTAACTTTTTTAATAGGACAGGTTACATTAAAACCCCATGCCAAGCATTCCATAAATGATTGGAAACCCTTGTTAATATTAAGAGTGAATAGGTATGACCAATTTATGGTATTCAGTGTAGCTCTATATTCATTTAAATTACTTATACTAAGTTGTCTAGTAAAAAATGTTTCATTATTTTTTGCTGGCAGGCCACTCTTCGTAGATCTAAGGCTCAGAATATGCGATAGGTGATCAGCTACATTAGGTTGTATTAAATAGCTTTCAAACTGCGAGGTAGGCAGCGATGTTACCATATAATCAATACAGGAAGAGCTAGTGCGGCCACTGCTATTAGTAAAAATCCTGGTATCACCAGTTGTAGGCATATTCAGCTCAAAAGAATTAAAAATATCTAATAATAATTTTGTATTTATATTGTTTTTTAAATTAAAGTTAATATTAAAGTCACCACATAGCACAATATAGTTAGACCTACCGGCAGCCACGTAGAGAGCTTGTGATAGGTTGTAAATAAATATATTGATATCGCCGTTAGGGGGCCTATAAGCAGTAATAATAGCTAACCTGAAATGATCAGTTTTATAGCATATAGCACACATCTCGATATGGCATTCTACAGACAGTTGTTTGACAGGTTTTAGTTCAATGGCGTCCTTATCCGCTTGTATAAAAATAAGCGATCTCCCACGTATATGATTTTTCCTAGAGTAGGCAGTACAAAGTTTATAATTCGGGAAATGTATGTTTGCTACATCATCATTACATATCCAATGTTGTGAAACACATAAAATACCAATTTTATTTTTAATTAACAGCAATTCAATCGAATTAAAATTGTTTATAATTCCTTGTACATTTACATGACAGATATTGGTATTTTCATTAACCACTACATTTAAACAATCTCCACTTATATTAGGGATATAATTATCGCTTACAATTAAAGAATTAGTATTGGTTGATAAGATATTTACGCCCCAAGAGATATCTGGGACAGTCTCGGGTATAAAAAATCTGCAGCATTATTTGGTATACGCTTATCTGTTTCAGGTGCCATAATGTCAATGATATTACCTATGTTATCAGTATTTTCCACTATAGCACAGTCTGTAGTTTCTTGTAAGCTTAATCTTCTTATAGCCTGAGTACTATTACTATCACAGTTTTGCACTACGACAGATTCTGCACCTTTATGTAAGATCAAGCGCGCTGTATTCTCAGTCCTGCCATCACCATCAAAGTTAGCTTGCTTGTCAGGAGTTGTGTCATTTAAACTGATAAATAGCAGTGTTTTCGATATGAAGCTGTTGTTAACAATTAAATTTATCAAATCCTTGATAATAGTTTCACTTTTAATTTTAAGACCCTGACTATTAATTTCATAGAACATCATATTACCCTCCGTGACACTATTCAATTTGACGATGAAATCATGCAGTCTACTATTGTATTTATGGATACGAACATTACGAGATTTGTTACTTGTAAATGGAACGGACGAGAAAATTATGTTTGTATGACTACATTTTTTTAAGTTTTCACATAAAAATTTAAAAGACGGAAATTTATTACTGCTTAGATCGTTTTTACCTGCCATTATAATAAGGGTATCTTTTCTTGTTAATTGTTTAGATATGTTTTCCAGATTTTCCATGACTGATGCCAAATATGCGCCTGGTTTAATATATGACGATATTTGATTATTTGGTAATTTACTGCGCAATTTCAGATTCAATCCACGTCCTAGGTCGTCGGTAAGAAGTATAATTTTGCTTTTGTTTTTATTATCAGGTAAAATTATATTATTTCCACTAGTCTCATTTGTATGCTGAGTAACCTCTAGTGCTGTTTTATTAGAATTACAATTTTTTATGTCTTCGGTTTGCGTTCCTATACAGTTAATATCTGTGATAAACGATTGAGTTGAATTATTCTGTATTAATTTGTGAAACTGTTCAGTAGATGTTGACACGTTTTTACACTTGCTTATGATAGATGTCTGAGTACTTACAGTTTTTATTGATATTATTTTTTCTGAGCGTTCTTTCTCAAATAACCTAAGTTGTTCTTTTAGCTCGGATATTATTTTATCCTGCCGATTAATCAGTTCAGCCATTTCTTCTTCCGATTTTAATGCTTCATTCACAAATTGTTCCCTTTCTTGTTTTAATTTTAAAATATATTTGTTTTTTAACTCGCTGTCCTCGGCCAGTTCGTTGATGGTTTTTTCAAGATTAATTTTTTCGTCGTCAGAATCACTACCAATTGAAATATCACTATCCGTTTTACAACATACTATTTTATTATCTTTAACAAATTTTATCTGGTTCCTGTATTTCGGTAAACAACTCTTGTGGAAAACATTTGAGCATTTGACACAAACAAAGTGAATAGATTGTTTAGATTTACAACACTTATAGGAGATTGTAGCGGAGCTCCGTTGACTTGCACTTATACTCGACATCGCGACCGTATAATTAATGAATTACCTGGAAAGTATTTTTTTGTAATGAATTATTATCAATGAACGATTTAAATAAGTTTACCTATGATGCCACACCAGACATTGAATCCAAATTTGGTTTTAAACCTTCTTTGGCTAATTATGTGAGGATCCTGGATACTCCAGTAGTGTGTGTTATGTTTATTGAAAACACAACAACTAGTGAATCTAGTCTCGTCTGAACATAATACTTTTGAATGAAAGTCTGGGTTCTGTAAACATTTTTGTGGAAACCAATCACAATATCTTCTCTCATTATCATTTTCTTGTAAACCTTAAACGATGGTTGGTTTGTATGGGTGATAATGATTTTTCTTTAAAATGTTATACACAGTTGTTTTGGGAACATTTACCTGATTTGAAATTTGTCTTACAGATGCTGTAGCATTGTCTTCTACGTATTCTAATACAACGTTATTTGGCTCTTCGTTATTTATCTCATAAGTATAATTTCTTTTTCCATTAAACCGTCCATAATTTAATAAATTAATAACAAGAGTCCTAAAATACCTTTGATTCGGTTGCACACATTCTGGAAAATTATCCTCATAAATTCTTGATGCCTCATCAGTATTTCTATTTGATTTAAAATAAGTCTCTAGCATATCTAACTTTTCTTCGTTTATATATCTCAAAGCCATAATAAGTTCAAAAAAAGAACTAAATAAAAGAAACGCACAAAATTAGTTATTACAAAGGATGATGGATCCCGTTGTAAGATTTCTAATGGCGAGCAGACGTTACTGCTGAATCTTTTGGTACTCTATAATTTCTGGTCTAAATATAATTTTGATTTTACGATGTACTAGAGATAAATTTATATAACAGATTACAGTGAAGCACTAGTAACAAGAAAAGCAGCAAGCAACTATGACAACAAGAAGTTTCAATTAAGCATTCTTTTATCTATTGTCATGGTAACAAGATCCATGGCATCTACAATTAGAAAAATTAATACCATTATTCTCTTTTATTTGGACATTGCAAATCTATTCAACAACTCCTTTGAACGTGTTTTGATTTTTTGTTTTAATTTAAGTTGAAGCTAATAAAATAGGATTATTTTAAAATAAATTTTCTTCATAGCCTACTTAGAAAACTTAAATTTTTTTATATTTTACACCAGTAAATAATTTTTTCCTGACATTCTGATACATCATTAAAAGAGGAATTAAGAGCACTAGTGAACATACAAAAAAATCAATATGGGTCTATAAGAAAAACAAAGTTAGTGGCATTAACTGAGAAACAAATGCCGGTAGAAATTTTTTAGTAACGTCAACGAAAGCACATTAAAAATGTACGTATTAAAATATCACCAGTCATCAAATTAGGCAGATACGGGAAGTTTTTTAAAATGCACCTATTCAGTTTTTTAAAAATATTTCGGAAACGAAGATTACCTGGTCCAAATTTAAAAACGGCGTCCAAACGGTCACAAAATTCTTCAAAGAAGTCCATTTGATCGTTTCTCTATCTCTAATAATAACAGAGATAGCAATGCATGTACCCCCAATTTGGGACACAGTGTATATTTATGACAATATAATTCTAACTTCGGAAATTCTTCACGTCCATTCGACCTAACCTGAGTATGTGACTCTAGAAATATTTAAAAAATATTATTGGCCAGTGGTTGGTGGTTTTAAAAGGCTTAAATATGCGCATTTTCATTTGGTATAAAATAAATTTATATTACGTTTCTAGAAAATGGTTAATTTCAAAGCAATGCGCTGATACTCGTATATTTTATTCTCAATTGAAATTTATTTTTTATGTTTTATTACCCTGTTTTGGATACTTCTACCACTCTAAATATAGACAGTATTAGCCATTACACGTAACACCAGATTTATTAAGTTTATCTGTATTTTCTCTGTTATTGACCAAGGTTTTTACTTCTAAATCCTCAAAAACAAAACCGATTTTGATGATTTTTTCCTAAAATGTTTGTTATATTCAATTATTCAAAATCAGGAACATTCCCACTGAGGCGCTCAAGCATTTATATTGTTTAAACAATAAGAATTTTTTATCAAACATTATTTTTCTCGATGTAATTTTAAGTAGAATTGACCACCTACTTTTGAAAATTCTCAAAATATCTATCGAAAACATAATACATGCGACCGTGGAGTAAAAGCGGCCAAAAACATAAGATTGACAAATAAGTACAAGGAGACGACTCTTTAGGAATACTGTCAGATCCAATAAATTTCATTTTTGTGACAGTTGCCTAAAAAATCATTTGTAAATACAACTGAATGAAACACTAAGAATTTTTTTTTTTTTTTAGGAGGTACTTAAGCAACCAACTTGAGAGAGTAATCAGTGAAGCTAAATGGACATTATTCTACTTATACATCCCACGTAATATTTATTAACATTGTAACTTAATCCAAATGAATTTTCTATTAATATCGTTTAAAAAATATTAAAACATTAAATAAAAATTACAATAAAACTGTTATTATACAAAACCTGAAAATATCCGACACGAGCCAGTTAAATTAGAATTAAGTTGAAATTTCGTTTGAGTATTTTTAAGCTTCCAATTTAATATTTCAAATATTTTATCAGCATACAGAAAATTAAAAGTCATGTTAAATTTGAATTATAATGCCCAAGGGAATTTATTTTTTAAATATATCCTCTATGCAAATACTTACTTATTCTGCATGTAAAGCTAGATGTATAGCTTTAACACTTTTATAACAATTAAAATTGAGTTAGTTGAATAGTGAAATGACATATTTAATTTTTTAAGTTTTAAAAAGTTATATATGAATGAATAGATCTGTATCTTGTAAATTGTTTGTTAATATTAAGAAACGAAGATTTGGGATATATGTCACTAGTGCAATCATCTAAAGAAATTGAGCCCTTCATTCTATATTCATTTGTTTAAGGTTGGCTACTGTGACTTACCATCGACGCCTGGAGACGAACTGCCCTCAACTAAGAATTTTGCCGAACCTTTTCTCTATCGAAGATTAGGGATCTTTTACTTGCCCAAGATTTAATAGACAATGAACTGACTGTCTTACTTCCTCTCCGATAGGTGGTATATCCACTACGCAATCTTCGCCTTTGCGTATACACTGATATACAAGCCACTAGAAAGTGGGATTAAATCGCTGTATTTCCTTGATGTTCACCCATCGAAGTACTCGATTACTATTACTGGGTAAAGACTTTAATTTCCATTCACCAGCACAGTTTTATGGAGAAAAGTTCTACAGTAACAAACCTAGCTTGTTTAACTCAAATTGTTTCAGAATCATTGGACAACAGAGGTCAGGTTGATGTAGTGTACACTGATTTTTCAAAAGCCTTTGACCTTATAGATCACAAGTTATTTGTTGAAAAATTAAATTATATCGGTTTCAGTGTATACTAGTGAATTTTTTTGTATCATACCTGAAAAACCGCTTACAATACGATCAATGTAACGGTTTTAAGTCAAATACTTATCGTTCAACATCAGGGGTGCCCCAAGATTCAAACTAGGGACCACTTTTGTTTATTATATTTGCAAATGATTTAGTTGACATATTAGAATGCGGGAATCTTTTATTTGCACGTTAATTAAAAATATTCAGTGAAATAAACAATGTCGAGGACTGTTTAACTTTACACAGGAGATGCACAAATAGAGTCTTGGTGTCCGGAAAACAAATTAGACATGAATGTGTCGAAATGTAAAGTAGTATCGTATACGCGCAAAATATATTCCCTAGATTTTGTATACCTTCAATAACATGGAGTTGTTGTTGCGGACCTCTAGCGTATGCGACCCACCATACGCCTTAGCGTTTTGTGGGCCGCATAATAACAACTGCTACGTCCGTAACACATTTCGCTATTCTCCACGGGAGGGCGATACACTTGCGGCACGTGAAAAGCAGAGAAACGGAAGGCAATCATTTTTGTTGGCGTAGGTAGTTGATAATTTTACAAACCTCGGTTTATCCAAGGCATCCTGGTGGATTTTGGAATTATTAACCCAAGAAAATTTTCTCAATCTGTTGTTTTCCGTTTAGCGGAATATTTTGTGGTTGTGAGTAAATTTTAACTGCGGAACCAGGATATTTAATTATGCAAGGTAAGCTAACCTCTTCACGCCATCTTACCCGTTCTCTACCCACGTGTTTCGCAAATTTGCAGGCTTTCCTTTGGAAATACCGTGTCGACTTGAAAGGCGGGCTCGACCCCATTCATCCAACTGTGGCTTTCGAGGAACCTTGGTGGATTGTTCCCTCATCAGTGAGGTAAATTATATTTCTTTTGTAGGTTATGTCAGATTTGAATTGCCCACATTAGGCACGTTTCACGTGCATTTCTGACTTTGCAAATTAAATTGTGATATCTTTAGGGTTCCACGGACGGGGCTTCTACACACATCAATGAAGTACCACGGACGGGGCATCCACACACACAGTAGAAAGTTCCAGGGCTGGCGAGGCTATAATCAACCCCATCCTTGGGTCAATTTCTTTTGTCCCGAAGACACCTCCGTAGGGCTACAGTTCTTTCACGTCGAAGTCGGTATCGTACCACCCTAGATAAGTGTGTTGTTTTTACTTACCGGGGATCACTTTCAGTGGTTCGGCTCGGTTATATCAATTCATACTTTTGTATTTTAACTTGTACATATTTAAAGATTTTATGCATTTATATTTATTTAAGGAGGTTCTCTAAATCAGACCCATTGTGGCAGAATTTATGACCATTTATGAGGACATTGTAAACCGATGTGTAGCTGCACGAGGCATTTTATTAATGTTGTAACTTATTAATCGAGAAATTTGCCACACCTTTTGAACATCGCCAGGTTACATGCTAGAGAACCAATATCTGTAAATTGTGTAATATAGTGCATTTCATTTTTAAAGAAAGTGTCACTATTTCGTCTGCGACCACTACGTATG
Source organism: Leptura quadrifasciata (assembly GCA_963675555.1). Lineage (NCBI taxonomy): Eukaryota > Metazoa > Arthropoda > Insecta > Coleoptera > Cerambycidae > Leptura > Leptura quadrifasciata. Next base: position 153,710,546 of record OY776674.1, read on the forward strand.
GAAGCTTCAGTGATTTGTTAAGTAAGTAAACTAATAATTTGTCATAGTTTATGTAAACTTGGGCTTAGCGCCCTGAGATAGTCTGAGCTAGAGAAATTTTATCGTAAGCACGTACATCACTTATCCGGGTTAAGTTTGTGCCCTACGATATCTGCTACGCTACAGTAGCCCAAGTGATTTCGTTATGTAATATCTTATAATCATTAATATCCAACGTATTTGTTTGTTTATGTACGTGTAAATCATAGCATTGTCAAGAGCCCAATCAATAAAGGATGTAGACGCCCTTAAAACGTTGTATTTTTCAATCGTGCGATCAAAACTTGAGTATGATGCTTTAATTACTTACAAGCAGTAGAAGAAATTGAACGAAAGTTTATGAAGTATTTAGTCTTCAGAATTGATGCGAATTATTGTTACATGGCCTATGTCCATTTAACAATTTTATATAATAGCTGGTATTTTACTTATATTTATCACGACCTGTATAGCGTTTTGCTTCAGTTTTTGTAAGTGAGACTGTTTCAATTATCAGAATTTTTCTTGTATTACTGCTAAATTATTTCACATTGTTTTATGTACCTATTTTTATATCTTAGGAACTCAGTCATGTTTCTTTAACACTATTATGTATCTCCGTTTTGTTATAGCACTTCAGGAAACCAATTGTCTATTTCATGTCTGCGAAAACATTTATTTATATTAATATATATTGCAATAATTTTTATTTTTTTGTTTATTATGTAAGTACATATGGTTACTTTTCTTACCTTTAACTTTCTCATTAACCTGTTGTATAATATATCCTATAATATATTTGCCTAATTCTCACAAAACAGTTTGTATTTTTGCATACGATTTACTATTTAATAGAGTAGTTCGTTCTTAGGTTGTATTTTCACTTTCAAGTCAAGTTTGGTGTAAGAATTTTGGATTCCCTGTATCGATTTTGTAATTTGCTTGAGTAAGGGAATCTACCTAAACAAACGAAGTTATGCGCTTAAGTCACCTATCAACAGATGGCAGCACCTGTACCATTTTCTGCATTTTACAGCTTTCAATTTTTATTTAGTAAAACTATATTTTTCAAGTTTGTTTATTGGTACCGTATTTCAGATTGTGAGATAAAAAAGTTTACTTCATTAATTAAATCAGTAAGAAATCATTTTGCCTGCTGCTTTTGAACTGATTCAAACCTACAAACCGTAACTGTGAGACCCTCAGTAATTCATATTGTATCTTTGAATTCACGTTACAAGTGTTTAACAACCAGTTTGCGAATTAGCTTTAAAACTTTAATATCTTTAAGCTCTTTAATATTTTTAAGTTCTTTATGCTTTAGGTTTTATACATTGAAAATACATCTTTATGTTTAAAAATTGAGCTGCTTCATATGTAAAAATTCAGCTTCTTTAAATTTAAGATTAAGCTTCTTCAAATTAAAATTTGGGCTTCTCAAGAATTTATATTAATTATAAATTTATATTCAACGTCAAAGTTGGACGATATTTCTACAATCTTCAAATTTACTTCCTTTGAGAAACGTAAACTAGATTGCCAAGAAAATCCTTAGATTCCATATTCCAAGAGATAATTGGGAGCTGAATTGCCATTCCAGAGCTCTTCACCGTCAACGATAATCAGTCCAGTAACCTAGGAGACTGGTATAATTTTGTTGTTGATTTTTAGTATTAAATATTCTTTTTTGTCGATATTATTAGATAACATAAAATCTCATATTTCATATTCCACATTATAAAATGTATTCATGTAATATATTTTTTCTACGCCTATTATGTAATATGAGCATCCTGATGTCGATTTTAAATAAGGAATGACCTATATTCCAGTGACTGATATGTAATATTCATTACATGCCCATTGAATATAAGAAGCATAGGTGGCGCCATCCTGTAGTAGTGCAATTTGTAATACTGTTTGCGTTTCTGTTGACAGTTGACGTTTCTATTGACAGTTAACCTTTCACATTTCACCATTGCAGTGGTAAAAAAAACAGACATATAAACACAAGTAAACCTAATTTGTAGGCGTAGAAAAAGTATAGTCTGTAATTGGTTTGGAATGGCATATTCTGCACTCGCGGACCGTCCCCATCGCTTCGCTCGGGTGACAAACTTCCACTCGCGCAGAATATGCTTCATTCCAAACTTATTACAGAATATACTATTAACATTCATTTTACACTATCTTTTTATTTCTCTTACCAACAATTTCAGTCCGGTCTATAGGAGAATGGTTATTCGAGAAAAAGGGACACCTCTACTGATATTCACTATAGATGGTGCCCATATAACATCAATTTCTCTTTGTCTCTTTTTCTCGAAGTAAAGAAAAATCTGTCATTTATGCTGTACAATCGAAAAAGGGTAAGTTTCACATCTCTTACGAATACTCTACGACTCTTTGCTCCAGCTTAACCCAGCTAGTCGTCCGCCTCAATTCTTTCCCAAAAATATATAATAAGGGAAAGGAGGTAACATTATCCAGAGCAGGGATATCCAAAGGAATTGTTATTGATAAGATTACACATGTTGTTATCAAAAATTAATTTTAAAATTCCGAGGTTAGAAGCACGTCGATACGTTCTATTTTATTGTCACGCCATGCCAGTCGTAGAAACATCTTGAAAAAGTCTCCTATTTATTCTATGATAGGGTAGGGATATTTGTCCTCCTCCTTTGCTCGCTTTTTGTCAATTTCTTTCTTGCTTCTACTTACTTCTTTATTTCTTTTGTGATTCTCCATCTCAGTTGCCATGATTGCTTTTTGTTCTTCATTCGAATTTTTGTATTTTTCACATAAACCACACAGGTCCTTTTTTGGTTTAAAAAAGTGTAGATTGAATTTGGTATTGAATATGTATCTATACATGGACTCTTTAGCAATCTCTCCAATATTATGCTGAACGCAATATTCTTTGTATAGTAAGTACATTTTAGCTAAATTTAAATTTGAAGGTAAGTACTGACGTTTAGATTCTTTTCTGCAATAATGACTTTCGACCCTATCAAATTTATTGATATGGTCTACTACACTTTGAATGGTAATATTTCGCAGACGAGAAGTACTTTTCGATCCACGTAAATCTTTTTGGATACATCCTGTTTGGTATATCTGAAACGCAGTTTTAACCCCTAGTATATCTAAAAAAAATTTTTTGCAAACACCTACATTTGTATTTTGTTCATCAATTAAAGAATATGGCAATGTATATTTTCGTTTAGAGTTAGACTCAACTTCTGACTGGTCAATAATTTCATGCAGAACGCGATGGGTTGCGTTCGAGTTTGGTCTTAATCTTTCTCTTTTTTTGTTTGTTCTTTTTACGTATCTTATTACAAAATCCCTTTGCCTATTAATGTCTCCCAGATCCCAGTAAGCTTTAAAAATGGTATTTCTTTGATCGGGACTAATTTTTTCATGACATTTCTTTGCACAGTTTTGGCAACCATTTTTCAACTTCCTCTCTGGAACTTCTTTTCCTTTCCAGCTAACATACCCTTGACCGTGATTTCTTCTTGTTTTAATGATGTTTCGCTTCCAATTTTCTGTGTTCTTCTTTCGCTTTCTTGTCCTTTCTTCTACTGCTGTTTCTGAAAATAAAAACAAGAGTATTGCCAAATAGTTATAACATTTTTATTTCAATAAGTAAACAATCTTTAATCTTTAAGTTTTTGAACTTACCAGTGTTCTCTTTGTTGAGATTGTTGCTATTTTCCACTTGCAAAATTCTTATAGTTTCTACATCATTGTCCTGCTGCTGTCTACCTGCGGAATCGGATACCGTTTCTATATCTACAGTCTCTAAAAAAAAGTTGTAAAAGAGTGATTTTTTTAGATCCAATGTGTAACTTTTAAAAATTTTCAACTTACCCCTGTCGCCTCTGTAAACATTCTTCTTGTTTTCCACTTCCAAATTGTCTGGAGATTCTACATTATCGCTGTACAGTTTTTTATAATCTGATACCGGGAGAATATCAAAATCTACATCCTCTTCAAAATTATAGTCTGGACCTCTAACAGAATCATCACTGTGTTCATAAAAGTCATATTGAAGATCGCCTTGTTCAGGAGATTTTGATTGATTACTACTTATATTTTCACCATCCATCATTACTGATTCGTTGATTATTTCAGCAATAGATTTGTTTTTGTCTTCCTGAAATATTTCAGGCTGAATATCTCTCCGTCTGTCGTTAATTTCAAATTATAAACATCATCCAAATTTACTTCATTTCCAGAATTAATCTTTTTTTTACCTGGTTTAGGACAACTGAGGGTTGAACTTGACTGATGCCCTAAAAAACACATGACTTTAAAAACCATTGTCGGATGCAATAATAATTATTTATGATGCAATAATAATTATTTCCGTATGACGAATTTTCCTGAGCAATAGTTGCGTAATGAAAACTTAGAAATTAAACTTTACATGCATCTACATGTCTAAAAGCAATTAAATAAAAATAAATTCACTAAAAATTCAATAACATCATTTTTCTGTTCTGTTTAAAACTTGAAAACAACCCGAAATTTGTTCTCTTGGTAAAATATTTCCACAAAATTTTAAATTTGAACATTTTTCTACATTAAACCTTTAAAAACATCTATCCTATACCCCAAAAATCATCATTCACTAAAGTCTTAATTTGTTTATCCCCATTGCTACTTTTCGCCAAAAGTCGATATTTTATTTTTAAATAAATAGCTAATCGGAAATTATGCAGAAATTATATTATTTAAAAAGCTACTAACTTACTTGCAGCATTTTGTGGTGGTTTCATCACTAATAGGACTAGTTTTTTACCTCGATTCATACTCTTTTTTAAACACAAAATCTCAAAAGCAAACCAACACCTAACTAAAACGATGGCCGCCAATGCATATCGTTCTTAACTTGGTTTTAAACATGTCAGAACTGTTGTAATCCATTCACCTCTCCTAGCTTGTCACGTGTGGAAAATATTTACAGCAATTCGTGAAACGCATGGACATAATATACTACTGATGTAATTTTCCACAGCAAACTTTATTCAAAAGCAGTGCAGAATTATATTATATACCAACATACTATAGTACTGCGCCAAATAAAAGGGGAGTTTTAAAATTAATTTTATCTTAAGAGTATATGGATAGTTCTGTTCTAAGATAAAAAAAAATTAAGGACATAAGATACTTTCGACCATATATTATATTTTATTTAAATTTAATAGTATAAGCCTATAATTTTGCACACATATAAAGCCCATCAGAAAGAACGTCAGGACTATCTCATCTCCAAAGTGGAAAAAATAGGACATAAGATAGTTCTGATCCATACCGACGATATACTAGTTAAACGTTTGTTAGTTACTGCTTATGCTCGCTTACATCATAGTTCCTATCTTTATATTGGACACTTATATTGTCCTGTAATTTTTTTTAATATTAAAGTTTACGAAAATTTTATCTATAATATTCACTCTGTGTGTTCTGATACCCTAATAGGTTTGTTCGCGTATGGTATACAACCTTCTTGTGCTAACAGATTCAAATAGTTATGAACATTCCGGTCTCTTGTATCTAAAATATTAATGTTAATGTCTCCTATGATAATATTTATGTCAGCCATATTTGAATTCATTAGAAAATGTATTTATGTTTATAGAAGGTGGTCTGTGCAATGAACTTACATTCATTTCTACCTTTTTTTATTTCAAATCTACAGTTCATTAATACTGTATCACTAACTAACATTTTCTATGGTAACAGAGATTGTATCTCTTACCTACATTACCAGACCATCACATTTATTAAATTTTTTTTTAACATTTTAAAACTCATACGCTTCGACTAAATTCAAATATGCTGCAATGCTTCGAGACAGAGTAGTCACCTTGAGGCAATTGAATAAAAAAATTTTTAGCAAGGCAGCAGCGCAAGTGTAAGTTTAAAACTTATATATGACTTGATATATAAGTAAGAAATGTATAAAAATATATGGTGTTCCATTTTAAACATTATGAGTATTAACTTGCTTGAAACACTCTGTACAGTTAAAAACAATTTTTTAATATTCCAGTATTGACCATCCAGATATTTTTCCATACTTCCAACAGTTAAGGAAATATTGATTGCCCACACCTAATTGACTAATGATAATCAACTTTTTCTTGAGCTAACGACCTCAATTTTTATACACACGTAGACAATGCTCTCAAAATAAAAGAATGAAGGTCTTAAGATGTTAAACAGATTATGAAATATGGGAATTCAAAAACATCTCTTTCACGGGAAATTATGAAGTACCTGTATGGTATATAATTTCGTAAATGTTATTTTAAATAATTGTGATTTTCCTTTAATGCTTCATACTTCTCTTACTTTCAATGAGATAGTTCAATGTTATATAATGGTTGACCAAATCACTTGTTTGGTTTATGTTTGTTATAGGTCTGAATAGAAGAAGATCATTGATGCACGAGGCGATTGCATCGGAATTGAAGTGCACCCAGTAGCCTACAGTTCATATGTTGATAGGGGAACAAGTGCGACACAGACTTTATGCATCACTTGAATAGTTTGGTGGAAAGTGTATGGAAATGCGAGTGGATAGTGGTTGGTAGCCAGCCATTGTTGTTTTAAGCGGTTTAACGGACCGTTAGCTTGAACTCAAGCTTAATATCGGTAGATGTACCTAAAGCTTGCCTCTCATTTGTTGCGTACAATAGGTGTGCGCTGTTTAGAGATAAATCAATTACAAAGCAGGCCACGGTAGTCAATGCGACGTTGTAAGGGTCAATTAGAATTTGCAATTCATGGGACCAAAACGAGTTCGCTATAAATTTACAGCTCTAAACTTAGTTGGATCAATTAATTTGGCCCGTTCTAGGTCGTTGCAATGTGCTGACAAAGTCAATAAATTCCTCATTTAATAGTTCATTTACTGTTCATTATTTTTCGACTAGTGTTACTGCGTCCGATGTGAAATTATGTGGGCACGCCACTTTCCTGTTTTATTTTCTCTTGAAAGCATTGGCATGTAAATTGTTTCCAAAATTGAATTTTTATTAAGTTTATTTTGAATACAAATTCAGCTAATGGTTACTAGCCCCCTACATTTTACAAACTGTGAAGAAGGAAGCGATATCTTACAACGATCAAAGCAAACTAAGGAGAAAAATACTCAATTACTGATTTATGCAATTAATAGAGTTATTTATTAATAAACGACAGTAGGTCTTTCTAGTCATATTATCAACATTAACAAATACTAGAGTAGACAATGCCATCCAGTTATCCAAATCTTAATGAGCCTTATCATTTTTTTAGTTTGTTGTCTTAAGATATGTTTTATTTCGTTATTTTACTATCTTAAAAGTCACATCAATAACCCTCTGAAGTTTAAAAGACTTGTCTGAGTAAAAAAGAGAATTCTCAACAGTTTATAGGGGATTCAAACTCATTAGAGATAACATATTACTAAAAATTATTTTGCAGCTTTTTCGGATCTACCGGCGCGATGTACTCATAAGAGATTAGAAACTACTTATCTACAAAACCTTCTGTCATTTTACATAATCAATGATGGTAGATTTCTGAATCTTGTGCACTAAATGGGGTAACTCTAAAATGACAGTCATCTACATTTGGCCAGCCAACCATTCCGCTGACTCTCGCAGTTCGGTGTGTCCTTGACTATTTATTATTATTATTATCATTACACACAAGAGTATCAAAAGATGCTTCTATATTCACATGACCGAAAGTTACGGACCTTTGAAGATGACACCTAATTAGTGTTTTTTATACCTCCTTACAGTTTTATCAAACTTTATTCAAGATTTTACATTTCTACTTAGTGATTGAAATTATCTGCTGAAATCATCGGCACGGTAGTTCAGACTCTGCTGTGTTCTGGGTTCGATCCCCGCCACCGAGACTGACAATGTCGGTGGGTAATAGATGTCTGCGTTTTTTCAAATATGTAAAAAGGCTCTGTGCTACAGGTGAAAACTGACGCCTCTTATTTACGACGAGAACGGACTCGTCTCAAAAGCACCAGGTCAAGGCCGAAGCTCACGCCTACAGACTTAAACTACAGTGTAGAGAAAACGAGATCGACGACGAAGACGAGGACTGTATAAAACGTGGGGCGCAGAGTTCGCAGACTGCGCCGCATGCCAGACGGGGACTACATCACTCCGTCACTCTAGAGGTAATCAGGAATGCGACAGGATCGGCAACATAGTCCTGAAGAAGCTGCCCCGCAAGGGGCGCAGATGTAATCATGCTCCCGAACCCTGGTAAGAACTTAACATTTGCCTTCCAGCTATGGGCCCATCAGCCTTTTGCTAGCGATAAGCAAGGTAGCAGAGATGATTATCATGAAGCAACACCGAGGAACTGGGCATCATCACCGATGAACAGTTTGTTTATCGGACTAGGTGCTCTGTCTGATCGAGCACGTGACCGAGGGGTTCAACAGAAGAGAAGTCACTATAATAGCATTCCTGGACGTTTCCAAGGCCTTCGATCGGCATGACGGCCTCTTAGTGAAGATGCTACACCTGGAGTACCTAGTGAGAATCGTCAGCTGATGAGGTCCTACCTACACTGACGGAAACTCCTAGTGAAGATAGCCGACAACCTCTCCATCTATAGGACCATGGAAGCAGGGGTTCCGCAGGGATGAAAAATTGTATAATTTTATAATGAATTTAAATTATTTTGGGTTTATTAAATTTTTCAGAAATTTTTGGTAACTACATTAAAAATTGGTTTTGGGAAGTGCAACGAAAGAATGCTATAATTTCTTATTTGTTAATGAAAATTATAATTACTGAAAGACTGTAATGTTAATAAAGTAAAACTAATTTTTTGGATAATATTTAAAGCTAGATTTGCTATAAAATACGAAAAGTAAATTTTGGCAACTGAAGTGAACTTTAGTGAAAAAAAGTAGTTTCTTAGTAACTGTTGTGATATTTTTTCGGAGGAAGTTGATTTATATCTATGAATTTTTGGTGATTTAACTATTTAAATATTCTTTTTTATTACATTTTCAATTTGGTAACTGAAAATGTGAATAATTGTCGCATTTCTTATTTTCCTCTTTTTAGCTATGTCTGAAAGGTACCATAACACCGTCACTAACAATACTCATGATTGATGCTATTTTCTTTTCAAATAAGAGAAATAATGTTCACATGTAATTTTGTATTGCGAATCTTTTCCGGACAAGTCTTGGAAGGGTTGACTTAATTTATATCTAACCATTTATAAGCGCAGAGGCTTTTTTCCAATAATTCTATTATTTTGTAGATTCGGTGATTTGTTTTGAAGAGAATAATAATACATGTGGTAGAAAACCCAAATAATAGGAAAGAAAAAACCATTTCAACGTGTTCTAAGCTTAATTTAGATCATCTGAAATTTGAGGTCAATCCATAGTCTGAATAACTGTCTCTATAAAATACACCAACTATTTTAGGTACTTTTAAATGTCTTAAATTTATTGGACAGGGCATCGTTGCTCATAAAAATGAAATTGTCTCAAAGTACCTTGGTAAAAAGCGATTGTCTTCCACTCACTGATCATTACAGACCGTTTTGAAACCCAAGAATACTAGTGCGAATGTATCCATTCAAATGGCAAAGGTGGAAGCATAGTAATCCATTGACCGTTTTTGAAATGAGAACTAGCAAAATTCTCTTCTAAATATAATACTTGACATAGTACTTACAGCACCGGCAGCGATATTTCTTATGTATTTTGGGGAAATTCTGATCACGTTTCCTGGTCACACATGAACACCTTGATTAAATCGAAGACGACAAATACTGGTTGCAGCAATAAAGAAACTCGTTTCCAACAATTACAACTGTACACAATTAAACTTCTTTGACATGATTTTTGACTCTTCGTTTCTCTTCTATTTTGTCTTTTTCTTCTTCATAGCGGTGCGATAAGCAATCGCAGTACTCAGGCCTTGTGGCCCATTGTGAATCCGCTAACTGGCTCAGTGAATGTCTCCATTCAGGCCAGACTCCAAACCAAAGGCCAAAGTCCTTCCAAGCGGAGCATACCTTACTTCCTCTGGCACAGGGAAGCCGATGCCGAAGTGTTTATGCCTCAGGCTCATAATACTGGAGCATGGGGTTAGGAGGTGGATGGAAGTTTCCCCTATTTCTCCACAGAACCTGTAGTCAGGGTTGTTGACCACTCATATGGAGGTGTTTCCTGAAAGGGCCGTGGCAAGTCAAAAGACTTACAACGACTCTAATTTACTTTCTGCTTGGGCGTAGTAATCATTCTATCCTCTTTAATAAGGATCCTGAAATAAGGATCTTTGCTTGCCGAAATCCTGGACGGCAGAGCTACAGGTCAACGTGCTGGGAGGGGTACCAGTCCTCTATTGACCTTCTGGCATTTGATTTAGGATAAGCCAGGGCTGTCTCTGGGCTCGTCAAGGGCTGCTGAGAGCCCTCCCTCACCAGAGTATCTGCTTGCTCATTACCCACAATATACTCATTGACTCATTTGGATGAACTAATTTCACAGAGTACAGAGTTTACAGTCATGAACCAAAGTAAACCTGGTTTTAACTGATTTCAGGATCTTAAGGGTCATTTGGCTATCACTACATATGCATACGTGTTTATTAGAGTAGACTAGAGAAATAATGAAAACGGTTATAATTATCATTAAAAAGAGAACACCAGTAAGTATTTTACATTCTCCTGAAATTGAAAATTTTAACAAACATTTTATAATTTTAATTACTTTTGACGTAAGAAATAATCGAGAAATGAAGTAGATGAGCTTAAGCAGGAATAATTTCCATGTGATGTTCAGACAAAAACATTTCTATGCTCATAAAACCTAAGAAATTTAGGGAATATTATCATCTAGCCCAAGTGACGCAGATTGATGAATACACCGCTCTAGGAAGCTAGGAGGGAATTTAGTAGACCAAATTAAGAGAACGATTTTACATCCTAAAGCTATTAACAACATTATCATGCATGCAATCATTATTTTAAGATCTGTTTCGTTTGGGTTAATGAATAACAAAATTCTTTATAATATCCGTTTTTATTGATTACCTGTTTATTGTTTCGTAGACAAATATAAAAGAAATGTATTATTTCAAATAAAATGTAATGTTCACGGTGTGCATAATTCTCTTTTCTTTTCATTGTTTTATATTCAAGTATTAACGAAATATATTGCTTCAAGTAAAATGTAACATGTACGTTGTTTATTACCATTCTTTTTATGTCAATTTATCTAAAAAATACAATAATACAAAGTCGAATTTCATTAATGTTTATATTTTAAAATATAATAATAATAATAATAATAGACATTTATTTCCAACAGGTGTAAAACCCAGTTACAGGACAAGCAATATAATAAATAAATAATAACAATTAAAAAAAAACTAACACAAAAAGCATTAATACATACAGTATTTCATAGTAAGTTAGCGTACTAGTACATCAGTAAAAATTACTATTCTGCATATGTTAATAATTGGTGATTTATACATTACATTCGTTGGTGCAAAAGAACAATAGAATGCTTGAGAGTGACGTGATGTAGGTCTAGGAACTAAAAAGTTTACTCTGCTTAATAGTGCTGGACAATCAATGACATAGCAATAACTTTTCTTCGATCATACAGGGAAATGATATTAAAATTATCAAGTAAGATTTTATTGTTGATACCTCTCGGGGGATAAAAGCCGTGACGCTTACATACATTGTCCCTGTATCGATTCGATGGAGTGGATAGCATTATTATAAATTGGGAACCAAATTAGAGCTCCATATTACAGTTTACTTCGAATAAATGAATAAAATACAATTTTAATGCTTTCGATCTTAGAAAAGCAACTCCAGTTTCTCGAATTAAGAATCAAAAATAACTCCTAGATGCCTTAAATTCCCTACAATGGTCAATAATGTTGCCAGTGTAAGAGAAATGCTGTACGTATTATTGTGGTGGAAATAATAAAGACGTTTATTATTATTATTTATATTATAATTAAATTGAACAAGGTTTAATTTGCGAGTAAAAGTTAAACATTTGCATTTAGATACATTAAATTTCAATGAATTGTTGGTGCACCATGCAACTACTCTGTCGAGCTCATTTTGTAGAATCGCGCAATCGTCCATCCTTGTTATTTCTACATAGATTTTGAGGTCATCCGGAAACAGAAGATGAACACATTTAATTTCTGATGATAAGTTGATAATAAAGACCAGAAACAGCAGCGGGCCCAAATTAGACCCCTGCGGATTTCCCGATGTAGCAATATACATTTGAGATAAGTGACCACCATAATAGACATATTGATTACGCAACGATAAGTATGATGTAAATAACTTAATTAAGCTATCAGAGAAGCCAATAATCTGTAATTTATTTAACAACAAATTGTGATCAATTTTATCAAAAGCTTTCTGAATATATGTATATATTACATCCAACCTGGTCATCGTCTAGGGAATTGCAAATAAACTGTGCAATGACAGCCAAATTTGCTACGGTTGATTTTTTCGACATAAAACCATGTTGTGGTGGGGATATTAAACTTTTAGTTTCATTATAGATATTTTCATATAATGTTATTTCGAGGACTTTCGCAAAATTACTTAAGATTGCTATGGATCTATAGTTATTAAGACAATAGTTTTTAGCATATTCACTAGAAGGCATAAATTTTAAGTCTACCTTTATAGGAATATTGCTGAATAAGTATTTGGGAATGATATAAATAGTCCAGAATTGATACACAATTCACTTATTGGTAGTCAATCAGTCAACGAGCATCTATCTGACGCATCTCCCCTATCATGGACTGGTAAGAACTTCTTATTTTATATTATTTTTTGAACTCTTTCTTTGTGGATTTATTTGATTTTAACTGTTAATAAAATGTTGGTATATTTCTGTTGGGCCTTTTCAGGTGCCATCCATGACCCCAAATGAGAAATTTGCAATAAACCGCTTCAGTTCAATTCTCCTTATTTAATTTTTATTTGAAGCATTTTCAATTTCAACGAAAAATTATTCTTTGGCCTTACCTAGAGCCGACCCTGGTGCATCGATTTCGGCAATATTCAATAGCGTTCTTTCTTGAACCTTCCAAGTCTTATACCTACAATTTGAGATTTGAGTCTTAGAGAAAAAACGTATCAAACACACAGACAGACATATAGATTGACAGACACACGAACGGCATCCCGATTTCTTTTATCTACAAATAAGAAAGTGAAGTAAATATGAGTAATTATTTTTTTAAATTAAAACAATAGGTAGGTAGTAAAAATTATATTTTTATTAAATTACCAATTTTGAATTTTGACTATAAGAAGTGCCACCAATTTACAAGTTAGATATGCCTACTCTGGATTTTCTTTAAAATTTGAAGTAACGTTACTTGGTAAAGAAATAGAACTTGTCCATTTTGGTTCAGATTTTGTGGCTGACTTGGCCACTGAGTTTTGAAAAAAATCGTAATAATTAGGGGCGAGCGTGGCTGCGTCTTTACTATGTGCACATTTCGGTATGAGATGTAAAGCAACCAGGCGCGGTTAGTACTTAAATGGACGACCGTTTCAAAGAAGGCCGTGTCTTAGGCTTGCATCTTCCAACGGCTTGTATATCAGTGTATGTGTGAAAGCTATGCAATCTTAGGCGAGGATTGTGTAGTGGATATACTATCCTTCGGAGGGAATGCAAAGCCGTCGGTCTCTTGTCTATTAAATGTTAGGCAAGTAAAAGATCCCTACTCTTCGAAAGATAATAAGTTCGGAAAATTCCTAGTTGCGGTAGAGGCGTCGATGTTAGGCCTCAGTAGCGGAAATAGGCCAACGTTAACTGTTAAAAAAAATTGTAATAATTTCCGTATTTGGTTGGAATCATTTCGAAATGTCTACTGTGAACTGTGAATATAGAACTTTTTCAGCAACATTGTAAAAAATTGAATATCAAGTTAATTGTTGAGAATAAACAATTTTATATACCTTATGTCAATCAATTTTTTTGTTCATTTCAGTTCATACAGTTGCCAGTATAAAACTATGTATGCTTATCCACAAGTTAAGTTGAGCTATCTTTAACATTTAACTATAGATACACTTTTCAAGAAAACTTCGTATATCCACAGGCATAAGTTGTCCTGAGGACCATTTTTTATTTAACTTTAAACATTTCCTTGAACTTAAATTATCTTCAATAATGGAATCTTTGTTAAGCTTTTTAACGAAATATATTAATACCCTGTATATAAATAGAACATTAGGACACACTGCTTTGCTTTTTATTTATCAACCATATTTTAACAAAGAGGACGATAAAGAAATATATGACCTAGCACTGTGCAAAGAAGGGGACCTTAAATAAGATAAATTATCGGATTATTGAGAAGACCATGTAATTCCTTTTTTCTGAAAACTATTTTTTTGTGGCCACTAATGTATCTAATGTGAACTCATGTCAGGGACAAAGTTGTACTCCCATCGGTAATCTGTAAAATGTTCAAAAGCATCGGTCTCTAATTTATTTCTTGTTGCACTGTCGATATATTTTAAAATTGTATAAAACAATTTTAAGATATTTGAATTTGGTAATATGAAAAGATAATTTTGTATGTTTAGGTGTACAGTTTCATTTTTTAAATTATTGATTGGCAATACATTCTGTATGTACATGTATTCTTGATTGAATGCATTGAAATGTAATATAAATATATGTTTTTATTGCTTGGAAGAAGACCTGAAATAAAAGTCTGTTGATAGTAACCAAGGGAAAAAATAATTCTATGTGGAAAAAGCAGTGAAGTAAAGTATCGGTTTGAAGTCGAATATATTTCATTATTGCATGTGTTCAACTTTGAGTTATGTTGTTGTTGAGCCGTTACCTTTTTAAAGGGATTTCTGATCTCCATCGTGTAAGTACCTAACAATTATTTCAGAAAATTATTATTTTGGATAAAAAATTAGCTTCCAATAGAAGATAAGAACAGCCTTCAAGGAGAGGAGAGAAACTGTTATCTTAATCTGGTTTGTTTTAAGGGTGAACTGCTCAGGTCCTTCGTTCAGGTCCGATGTTCAGATCCTCCGTACTAGTCCTCTGTACAAGTACTTAGAAGTCCTCTGCACGAGTCCTTCGTACAAACTTAGATTTCTGGATTTGGTTGATTGATACGGTTTAGCGGAAAAAACGTAGGTGTACAATTATTGCTCTTTAAAAGATACTGATTTTTTAAATATAAATTCGAATTACTAAAATTGAATGCTATTTGTTAAAAAGCCTCAAAATTTTTCGAAAATTATAATATAAAGTTTATTCATTATAAAACGAATTGTAAACTAAGATTGACGTCACGTTCGGTCTTCACAATATATTGTTCTAAATTCAGTTCGGTTTTATTTATTATATGGTGGTGAACTCCATTACATCTGGTGGTTTTCTGGTTTGGACAAGCAAGGGGAAACCAGTGGCGTCCCAATATAAATTAACCCCACCCATTGGCTAGAGCTGGTATGCATTTTGTTACGCTCCAACACTGCAGTCCACCATTAATTTAATTTCAGAAAGTGCGTAACATAGAGGTAAAATTATTATAATAGTCGAAGAACTACTTATTAGCTCAATAAACGAAGCCCAAAAAAGGCCGCTTGGTGGAAATAAATCGCGTAATCTTAGATTTTCGTACAGTGGTAGGGGGTACCTCCCTGAACAACATACTAAAAGTCCTGACCGCTGGGAAGTGAGCGTTGAGAAGGGGGAGGGTCGAGAAGTCCGTTTTCACATTTTTCTGAAGACGCATCTGTGCAGTTGTTGATCTTCACGCTGCAGATGGGATCTATCATAAGAATTGCCACAAAATTTTTTTCATAGAGTCTGAACGAACCGCGAGGAAAAGAGGACGCCCAGAGGATGAAGGAGTGTCTTAGATAGATATTTTAATACATTGAAACAAACGGTGAGAGCCAGTTTTTCTTGGACGAGCTATTACAGCAAATTTCGGGAACAGTGCCTACTCAGTCAGAACAGCAGCCAAAATAATATTGGAGGATATTTTGTCAATGACATATGACAATTCTGTTTTTCCACCTGTTGAAAAATCCTGTAATAGCGCAAATGAAATGGTACCTGATACGATCCGGTCCTTTAGAAAAGAAGCCGACCGCTATTACATCACATGCCCTAATTGCTGTCATTCGCCGTCGATCTTTTGTATCTCCTATCCTACACAGTATCGCTCTATTCATTCACAGAAAGTTTGGGTCAAAAAATTTGGTTGAGCTACTTGCAAGTTTGAGATTTAGTGGAAATTATCACGAAACTCAACAGCTAGAGTTATCGCTCGTCTATCACACTGAAGGGCCTGCTCCAAAGGAAATATTCTGTCAATAAATCTTCGTCAATGCCGATTTTCCACTCATCACAACAGATACAGTCGCTCCAGAAGCCGTTTTGAATAATAATTTCTGCCGATGTTCCACTGGATGTGGAAAGCTGCCATCTGCATATATAATGATTTTGGTAAGAAATTTTTTTTTCTACGTTTATTTAACGCCGGCCCATTTCCGCTACTGAGGCCTAACACCGACACCTGAAGACGAGCTACCCCCAACCAGGAATTTTGCCAAACCTCTTCCCTTAAGAAGAGTAGGGATCTTTTACTTGCCTAACATTTAATAGACAAGGGACCGACGGCTTTACATCCCCTCCGAAGGATGGTATATCTCCTATACAACCCTCGCCTAAGGTTGTATAGCTTCCGCGCATACACTGATATACAAGCCGCTGGAAGATGTGTGAGGCGAGAACGCGGTTTCCATTGGAATGGTCACCCAGCCAAGTACTAACTGCGCCTGTCGTTGCTTTACATCGCATACCGAAGTATGTACATAGTAAAGACGCACCTACGCTCGCCCTGGTAAGAAATTTAATTTCCTTTAACTATGTATATGGCACTTTTTCCGCTAGAGGTCGCCGTTCTCGAGATACTCATGAAAATGTGAAAACGGACTCACACCCCAGCAGACAGGACTTTCAGTATGTTGTTCAGGGAGGTATCCTCTACCACTGTACTAAAGTCTGAAACTACACGATTTACTTCCACCCATTTTGCTTCGTTGACTGGACTATATTAGAGAAATAATCTTTTTCTTTTCGTTTATTCACTTTCCAGAAAGCATTAATATACCTACACTTTATGATAATATCTAATTCACTTACCGGACTACTTATTTCAAAAATTATTTCCTCAGTTTGTTTTACACATCCGCATTACGGCTTCCCAATTCACCAGTTTGTCGGGTTATAAACCGAACCACCCCAGTTCCCTTTACATAAATACTAATTAATACAATATGATAGTTTTTCTTCCCTCAGAACACTGTATTCTTTCGTTATAACGAAGTACGAGTTGATTAAATTATTGTTAAAAAGAAACTAAGAAGACTCGACGTATTTTCTAATAAAAATTTAATACAACGCGTAAAGAAATGTAAAAGAATGCATCATAAAACCCGATACCGATAAGGCACAGAGGTAATTCAAATTTATAACATTATTAGGAGCTGACATTCACTGACAATGTTCGCGAAGGCGCTAAAGCTCAGGTACTTCAATTTAGATAGACACTGGAATATTTAATTAAACCGGATATTGCAGGTGCACAGTTTTGCTTCGTAGAGAAAAGTAAATTATGAAGAGGAAATATTTATTCTAAACTGAGATGTAGTATTTTAAAATTGTCGATATATGTTTAAATAGCTGAAGTTTAAAACCATAAATTAACTCCATCGATGGTAAACTACTAATTAGAACCGATTATTGAAAAAAAGCACTTACAAAGGTCAAGTTATTTTTCCACGTTTTGAAAGTTCCATTGAAGTAGCAGATATGGTATCATGTTCTTTATTTTTGTCAAGATTAATATTAATTAGGTAAGATATGAAATTTTTTGCAGGTGATGAGGTCTAGAGATTTATTATAATTGACAAAAACGTTTAATAAACGATCATAGAGTAATAAAATCCTTTTAAAATTCACTTTTTGTTTATTGCTTGGATACGAGATACATAAAAAGGCTATTATACCCTAGGGCCAAGAATAGTAGGCGTAATGATTACGCCCGCTTATTATGCCCTCCAAAACTCACTTTTGAAAACATTGAAAAACATTTAAAAAGCAATTTTAATATAGATATTTCGTTTAAGGTTCTTTGATGCTATTCGCTAACACAGGTACAAAAAGTTGAAAATTACAATAATAAATACGTGCCAGTTCGTGGAAATAAGCCATTAGAACTGTCTCGCTGACAGTTACAGAATTTCTGTTAGTCCATTGCTGAAATTTTTCATATTGTTTCTCATACAGTGATCGGGATTTTTTTTTGTAGCAGTGCCTCATTTGCTACTGTGGCTCTTTGGACAAGAATTTGTGGAATTTCTTCGTCCTGCATGATCACTTTTAGAAAGGCTTCAACACATTTTATTACTTCACTGGCAGAAATAATAGTAATAACTCACGCAGATGAAATTTGTAGCACGAGCCCCAGGCGAGGAAAGGTGATTGGCTGTATCTAGTGAATTATAATATATAACTCACAGTAGGAGAGCTGGTAGACATTTTTGGGTAGGTATTTGAGGCAACTAGAAGACCTGTACAATACTTCTTTTGTGGTACCTGAATACAAAAACGCAGACCTGGCTGAAAGGTAGTGGGGCTTAACTGACTCTTAAATTTTTAAATTAGCGAAATTATTTTTGCATAAAACATTCTTGAGGTATTTTAAAATTTTAATACCTTAAAATTTTGTATTTAAAGAGTTGACAGATAAAAATTGCAAAATTGGATTAAAAAAATCGAAAATATATATTTGAGGCACGCTGAAATTTATACAGAATAATATTGGTAACTAAAAATAGATATTTTCAAAAGGCAGTTTGTTTCGGTGGGACATTTTTGCCTGCCATGTAATCGAGAATGTTCAACATGAATGCGAGTGAACAGCGCTATCGGTAAGTTGAAGTGTGAGACAGCGTATATCGGCAGCTGTCTAAGTCGAAGGACGCTGTGGTGCGACTGGCTTTCGCAAATCCACGCGACTTACAGCACCCTTGCGGTTGTTAGTAAGAATTTTGAAGTACTTATAAGATTCTCAGATATTTTTTTTCATAATTGCATTTTTCATTTAATTACTTATTGAATATAAGACGGTGACGTAATTGCTACTACTTAATTAATTTGTTAGTTTAACAGTATATCTGCTATTAGGTATCAAACATTATTCACACATAAACCTATTTATTACTTTTTATTGCAATATATTCCTGGAGTTGAGTAGTGTCTTAATGAGAGGGGTTCGGTTCAGGAGCAGGAGCAGTGATCAGTGATCAGTGATCAGTTTAGGGGTGGGGGGCAATTAGTGTGGTGGGGGTAAATATGGTGGTGGGGGGCAATTAGTGTGGTGGGGGTAATTAGACTGGTGGGGGGTAATTAGATTAGTGAGAAGTAATTAGAGTGATGGGATGTAAGTATGGTGGTGGGAGGTAATTAGACTGATATGATGTAATTAGAGTGGTGGGAGGTAATTAAGGGGCGGGGCTTAGGGGATGGGACGTTAGAGGGCGGGGCCTATGAAAGGTGGTAGTGGTGGGGGGCAATTAGGATGGTAATTAGATTAGTGAGAAGTAATTAAAGTGGCGTGATGTAATTGTGGTGGTGGGGGGCAATTAGATTAGTAAGAAGTAATTAAAGTGGCGTGATGTAATTGTAGTGGTGGGAGGTAATTAGAGTGATGTGATGTAATTGTGGTGTGATGTAATTGTAGTAGTGGGAGGTAATTAGGGTGATGTGATGTAATTGTAGTGGTGGGAGGTAATTAGAATGGTGTGATGTAATTGTAGTGGTGGGGGGTAACTAGAGTGGCCTATGAAAGGTGGTGGTGGGGGGCAATTAGGATGGTAATTAGATTAGTGAGAAG
The DNA here is from genome assembly GCA_963675555.1 of Leptura quadrifasciata. Taxonomy (NCBI): domain Eukaryota; kingdom Metazoa; phylum Arthropoda; class Insecta; order Coleoptera; family Cerambycidae; genus Leptura; species Leptura quadrifasciata. Next base: position 153,730,567 of record OY776674.1, read on the forward strand.
TAATTAAAGTGGCCTGATGTAATTGTAGTGGTGGGGGGCAATTAGTGGAATGATGGGTAATTAGAGTAATTGCATGATGGATAATTATTGTGGTGGGAGGTAATTAGAATGTTGTGATGTAATTGTGGTGGTGGGGGGCAATTAGATTAACAAGAAGTAATTAAAGTGGCGTGATGTAATTGTAGTGGTGGGAGGTAATTAGGGTGATGTGATGTAATTGTAGTGGTGGGAGGTAACTAGAGTGGCCTGATGTAATTGTGGTGGTGGTGGGGGGGGCAATTAGTGGAATGATGGGTAATTAGAGTAATTGCATGATGGATAATTATTGTGGTGGGAGGTAATTAGAATGTTGTGATGTAATTGTGGTGGTGGGGGGCAATTAGATTAACAAGAAGTAATTAAAGTGGCGTGATGTAATTGTAGTGGTGGGAGGTAATTAGGGTGATGTGATGTAATTGTAGTGGTGGGAGGTAACTAGAGTGGTGTGATGTAATTGTAGTGGTGGGGGGCAATTAAAGTGGTGAGTGGTAATTAAAGTGGTGGGTGGTAATTAAAGTCGTGTGGTGTAATTGTAGTGGTGGGGGGGTAATTAGAGTGATGGGATGCAATTAGAGTGGTGGGAGGTAATTAAAGTACTGTGGTAATTAGAGGACAATTACAGGTAATTTAAGTAAAAATAAAGGTAATTGCAGTAAAAATAATGGTGATTAAAGCAATTATGGTCAATCCATCCGTCTAGCCGTTCGTATGCAGACAGTTAAATAATTCTCTATTATGTTGTATTGTCTTATTGCACTTTGTATTTTTTTACGATGAGATAACAAACATTCATTCATGATTATATACCTAACCACTTTATTTACCTGCCTTATCCTTATGCTGATAAACAATTGCGACCTATCTGTCTTATCTTTATATCGATCAACAATTATTTTACCTGTCTTATCTTTAGGGACATCTGTCTTATCCTATGCTGATTTATGAGATGTACATTTACTACCTGCCTGTCTTATCCACCGAGATTTTTATCAATGAATTTGTGAAAGGGAACATTTACATTGTTATTTCAGTACCTGCAGAGTACCCTCTTTATTTCTTTTGTGTACTTAACATCTTAACATGACAAGTGAGGAGAACGTGTAGCTGTTTATTTTAGTTTTTATTTTTTGAATTGAAACACATGATTTACATTTTCTTATATTATTTATTACCTATTCTGTCACATTACTATTTTCATACTATTTATTACCTATTCTACTACATTACTAACTAATTGTCTTTTTATTTTATCTTGCACCAAAAAATCCACCTTGAACTGATCCATCCAATGCATTGTAGGTCAAGTAGGTATCGTGAAGTATAAGTTCAGGGAACTTTGTCTTTCGTATCTCAAATTCTATTTTTATGTCTAAACAGTTAATGAATATATATTACAAATCAAAATTATCGCGTTCTGATTCAGACTCATCCAAATCAACACTATCCCATCCCGCTTCAGGCTCCTCCGTGTTCAAACGTCTAGCGTATTTTAGTAAAATATCCAACCTCTTTTCACTATTATCTTCATCAAGTCGATGATGCCCCCAAGCCAAAGTATATACATCATCGGGTATAACATACCTCTTGTCATCAGCAGAGGATAGGGCTACTTTATTTTTGAGTTCAGTGTGAATCGTATGTAAGTCAGATTTAAATATGGACATTTTACGGAATATTAATCCGCCGTTCTCAACAACTTGAACATAATCAGAAAAATTAATTTGATGTTTTACTACACTTTTGGAAACACCTTTTGCCTTTTTCGTAATGTCGTCAGCTTTAACGCAGTAGGCTTTCGCACCAGTTCCATAAAAGCATTCTATTGGTCTTCCAGCATACTCATCTTTCATTTTCCCTACTACAGATATAGTTTTAGGCATGCTATAATTGTTGTCTGCACCATAATTTGAAGTGTCGAAGAAGTGAATGTTTTTCTTAATATCATCATAAATGTTTTCTGTGAATATTTCTAAAATTAAACTATCAGTGTCTGTGTATAAAACCGTCGCGTCATCTCCATACATGGGTTTAATGTAACCATATAAAAATTCATAGATTATGGTTTTGGAAATATCTAAAATTGAAAAACCTACATAAAGTGGTTTATCGTAAACAACTTTTATTTTTTCCAATTGCACTGCCACTAGATTTTCATCAAATACTGAGCAAGACTTAAAATGCGGCTTGGCTATTAACGCTCTGGCGCCCAAAGTACCTTTTCTGTTTTCCCAGAACGAACAGAGCTTAATATTTTGTCTTTTATCGACGTTTTCCATCGTTTTGCCGAAAATTGAATTCACCATGAGCTTGAATAGGTCCTTTTCAAACTCGTTTCGGGCGGAATTACGAAGTGTTGTATTTAAGTCAATGTATGATCCAAGCCAGGCAGACTGAGAGAATTCTATTATCCTATGCACTTTCTTTAATATCAGGCCATATTTCAAACATTGTTTCAGATTTTTGTAGTGAATGATATATTTATGTTTATCTCGTAAGTTTGGAATTAATTTTGGAGCTTTACTTTTGGGAGGAATCATACTCTCTGGGCAAAACGGCAGTTCGTTATGGTCATCGTGCAAGTGTAGAGGATATTCCAAGTCGACTTCTAAAACGTATCCTTTGGGCGAATCTTTTCCAATTAGGGAACAATCAAATTTTTCGATTTCCTCTTTCTCAAGCCATCTGAAGTCACTAGTTGGTAGCATTTCTTTCATAGCTGCTCCGTACAGATTTGTAGCATCAAGATAGACGATGTACGACGATTCTCTGGTGGGGTCATAGTTTGATAGATATTTGTTGTTCGCTATAGACTTTCTCTTTGAACATTGCGATACGCCGCCACGAATACCTTTTCTAAAGAAGTGTACAGTATCCACATCAATCAGAAGTTCCAGTTCGATGTGTGTATATCGCAACATGGCATCCCAGCTCAAAGAAGGTGCTGTTAAATAATGAGCAGGATCTAACTTGTAGTGCTCCAAACATACCTTTCTAAAATTTTCAAACACATCTGCTAATAAAAATATATCTGATTTCAGGTAGATATCTGCGTATTCTCCCAATGTATTGCATTTAAAGACACTCCATACTTTATTGGCTCGTTCATAATCCTTATCAGAAAGAGATTCGTTGGTTAAGTAATTGTAAAATAGGTCTTTGGACGGTAACTGGGTTTCTTCCAATTTTTCAAAAGAGCTCATATAATTGTAAGGAAAAACCCCCTTCTGTCTTATTAAATCGAATTCCTCATCGTTTTGAAAATACTTTCTAGTTTCAACACATTGATCGGACACTAAACTCTGACTCAATTTATCGAGGGACTTTGATAAAAATCGAAAAGAGTCCACAAATTTCAACCTCAGGAATGTGTGCGGTATATTGGGATTCACAGATTTCTCTACAATGATTGACTTTGAGAACGAAATATATTTCTCCTTGGTTTGGGCTATTACGGAAACTTGTTCTTTTTGGGATGCTAACTTCTTAATGAATAAATGACTATCATAGTTTGTCAAATTGTGGAAGAACACAGGTATAAATTTCGGCACTTTATAGTTTAAATTACAAATAGAGTGTGCAGCCGCGCGGAAGCGTCCTGTTAAATGGCAGTGATCACGCACTTTTTTGTCCTCAGGCTTGAAGGGTTTTGTGCAAATATGGCAGCATACCGCGTTTTCATATTCGACTTCTTCTTGGGCTGAAAGAGGGAGCATCTTTTTCACGTGCTTTAAATGATTCTCATACAAGTTTAGAGCCGTTTCATCCAGCCTTTTAATGAACACTTCAGCGGCATCAGGTCCTCTGTATGTTACAAATTTTGAGTACTTATCATCGAAATTACATTTTACATAAAAGCCGAAAGAATAGGGTTGGTGTTCACATACTTTAACTGTGAATGACTTATCATCACAAGGTTCATTATGGTCGATGGGTTTCAGTAAACTTTCGAAATCGGCATAAATCACAAATGGCACTGGTAATTGTCTTTCAAAGTTTATAAACTTAAGAATATTTTCAGGTACTGATTCACCATATTTATTAATTTTTATTTCAGTAGATGGTAGTTTCGTACAGGTATGATTGCAGTCATTTTCTTCATGCATTTTTAGATGTTCTTCTTTTCTAAACGACTGCAAACACCCATCACAGATATGTAATCGACTATTGTGGTTTGATATTTGTTTTGAAACCAATTTTGATAAATTTTGTATAAGACAATAATGATTGTTACCCACATCATCCGATATAAGTAACAGATTAACGTGTTTGGCTTGGTGATGTGACGTAAAATGTAATGGTCCCACAACTTCAGTAATAGTATTACCATCTTTGAATTCTGATTCAAGGCCAAACACATTCACGGAGATGTTATTAATTTTTTCAAACTTCGCAATGTCCTTCAATTTGACAGGGAATTCAATGTCTCTAAAACTTAACATGGTATCATAATGTGGATATGAACATGTCATCGTTGGAGCATGCTTTACAGGGGAAATGGCTGCAATTACTGACCAAGCAAAGCATGCATTGTCCCTGTTTTGTATATTTAAAACAGCGCTCTTTTGTTCTATGACTTTGGGTAGCCTGATATAAGATGACGCCGACATTGATGCAAACTTATTTATGTTTACATCGAGGAACATTATATGTTTCAGCGTCCACCCCGAATCTTTCTCTTGGAATTCAGAGGCTTGTGTAGTCATCTCATCGCCAAACTCTTCGAAAATCTGATGTAGATCTGTAGAAATGGTGATTATTTTATTTTTGGTATTAAACGATTTGATATCGGATAACTCCTTTTCAGGTATTTCATAAAGCCCAAATATTTCAAAATTTATCTTGACGGTCTGGTATTTCTGCAAGTATTCCTCGATTATATTCAACACTTTTTGCTCCACTTCTTTCAAAAAATCAGTATAATCGATATGGGTCCTTGGACTGTTAAAACGGTAGCTAGCTATTCTGTCTTTGAAAGCACTATGAAGTTTATCGACACCATTTCCTAAACTGTTATCAATAGGGCGGTTAATTTTTTTTCTGTCAATTAATAACGTATTTTTCTGACCGTTGCATCTATTATTAATATGTCGTTTTAAACTGGAAAATGTTGCAAAGTTCTTTCTACAATATTCACAAGTTTTTGAGCCACTCGGAGAATTTTGTTTTCTGTTCATTACAAACATCTCATTCAGCACGGCACATTTGTTATTATTAATATGTCGTTTTAAGTTAAAAGATGATGAAAAGTTCTTTCCACAATAATCACAAGTTTTTGAACAATTAATACCACTTGTCGAAGGCACACTATTAAACTTTTGCTTCTTGCTTGGTGGTTCACTTCCAATCTCTCGCACTTTACCATCTTTTACAATGGTACAGTATTGGCGAATATGTCGAACTAAATTGCTTTTTGTTGAAAAAACTTTCTCGCAGTAACTACACTTCATTGTTGTATAAGAATTTTCACGATACTGATGAATGTGTCTAATCGTCCGCATTATATAGCATCCGGAGAACAGAGTGGAGGTGGTGGAGGGCAATTGCAGTGGGGGGAGGTAATTGAAGTGGCGGGACGTTAGAGGGCGGGGCGTAGGACTGGTAGTGGGGGTTAATTGAAGTGGCGGGGGTAGATAGGCGTTACTTGAATGTACTAATAAGCCACGCCTCCTCCACAATTGTATTAACAATAGATGAAGTATTTTATTGTATTATTTTTAGAGGACTTTATATTTCTAAACGTATATTATGTATTACTTTAGAGAATATAAGATTAAAACCCGTCACTTGTGTTTTTATTATTTATTTCATCATACTACTCATAAACATTTAAAGTTATAAAAAAATTACACAAATTCATGAAAATATTATACTATAGAAGTTTTATCGATCCAAGTATTATGGCTATTTGGGAGTCCAAGCCATTTCACAAAAATCTTCTTTCCTCTCTTTTTAAAACCTTCCCCCCTTATATGATGTGGGTAACAATCATTATTGTCTTATACAAAATTTATCAAAATTGGTTTCAAAACAAATATCAAACCACAATAGTCGATTACATATCTGTGATGGGTGTTTGCAGTCGTTTAGAAAAGAAGAACATCTAAAAATGCATGAAGAAAATGACTGCAATCATACCTGTACGAAACTACCATCTACTGAAATAAAAATTAATAAATATGGTGAATCAGTACCTGAAAATATTCTTAAGTTTATAAACTTTGAAAGACAATTACCAGTGCCATTTGTGATTTATGCCGATTTCGAAAGTTTACTGAAACCCATCGACCATAATGAACCTTGTGATGATAAGTCATTCACAGTTAAAGTATGTGAACACCAACCCTATTCTTTCGGCTTTTATGTAAAATGTAATTTCGATGATAAGTACTCAAAATTTGTAACATACAGAGGACCTGATGCCGCTGAAGTGTTCATTAAAAGGCTGGATGAAACGGCTCTAAACTTGTATGAGAATCATTTAAAGCACGTGAAAAAGATGCTCCCTCTTTCAGCCCAAGAAGAAGTCGAATATGAAAACGCGGTATGCTGCCATATTTGCACAAAACCCTTCAAGCCTGAGGACAAAAAAGTGCGTGATCACTGCCATTTAACAGGACGCTTCCGCGCGGCTGCACACTCTATTTGTAATTTAAACTATAAAGTGCCGAAATTTATACCTGTGTTCTTCCACAATTTGACAAACTATGATAGTCATTTATTCATTAAGAAGTTAGCATCCCAAAAAGAACAAGTTTCCGTAATAGCCCAAACCAAGGAGAAATATATTTCGTTCTCAAAGTCAATCATTGTAGAGAAATCTGTGAATCCCAATATACCGCACACATTCCTGAGGTTGAAATTTGTGGACTCTTTTCGATTTTTATCAAAGTCCCTCGATAAATTGAGTCAGAGTTTAGTGTCCGATCAATGTGTTGAAACTAGAAAGTATTTTCAAAACGATGAGGAATTCGATTTAATAAGACAGAAGGGGGTTTTTCCTTACAATTATATGAGCTCTTTTGAAAAATTGGAAGAAACCCAGTTACCGTCCAAAGACCTATTTTACAATTACTTAACCAACGAATCTCTTTCTGATAAGGATTATGAACGAGCCAATAAAGTATGGAGTGTCTTTAAATGCAATACATTGGGAGAATACGCAGATATCTACCTGAAATCAGATATATTTTTATTAGCAGATGTGTTTGAAAATTTTAGAAAGGTATGTTTGGAGCACTACAAGTTAGATCCTGCTCATTATTTAACAGCACCTTCTTTGAGCTGGGATGCCATGTTGCGATATACACACATCGAACTGGAACTTCTGATTGATGTGGATACTGTACACTTCTTTAGAAAAGGTATTCGTGGCGGCGTATCGCAATGTTCAAAGAGAAAGTCTATAGCGAACAACAAATATCTATCAAACTATGACCCCACCAGAGAATCGTCGTACATCGTCTATCTTGATGCTACAAATCTGTACGGAGCAGCTATGAAAGAAATGCTACCAACTAGTGACTTCAGATGGCTTGAGAAAGAGGAAATCGAAAAATTTGATTGTTCCCTAATTGGAAAAGATTCGCCCAAAGGATACGTTTTAGAAGTCGACTTGGAATATCCTCTACACTTGCACGATGACCATAACGAACTGCCGTTTTGCCCAGAGAGTATGATTCCTCCCAAAAGTAAAGCTCCAAAATTAATTCCAAACTTACGAGATAAACATAAATATATCATTCACTACAAAAATCTGAAACAATGTTTGAAATATGGCCTGATATTAAAGAAAGTGCATAGGATAATAGAATTCTCTCAGTCTGCCTGGCTTGGATCATACATTGACTTAAATACAACACTTCGTAATTCCGCCCGAAACGAGTTTGAAAAGGACCTATTCAAGCTCATGGTGAATTCAATTTTCGGCAAAACGATGGAAAACGTCGATAAAAGACAAAATATTAAGCTCTGTTCGTTCTGGGAAAACAGAAAAGGTACTTTGGGCGCCAGAGCGTTAATAGCCAAGCCGCATTTTAAGTCTTGCTCAGTATTTGATGAAAATCTAGTGGCAGTGCAATTGGAAAAAATAAAAGTTGTTTACGATAAACCACTTTATGTAGGTTTTTCAATTTTAGATATTTCCAAAACCATAATCTATGAATTTTTATATGGTTACATTAAACCCATGTATGGAGATGACGCGACGGTTTTATACACAGACACTGATAGTTTAATTTTAGAAATATTCACAGAAAACATTTATGATGATATTAAGAAAAACATTCACTTCTTCGACACTTCAAATTATGGTGCAGACAACAATTATAGCATGCCTAAAACTATATCTGTAGTAGGGAAAATGAAAGATGAGTATGCTGGAAGACCAATAGAATGCTTTTATGGAACTGGTGCGAAAGCCTACTGCGTTAAAGCTGACGACATTACGAAAAAGGCAAAAGGTGTTTCCAAAAGTGTAGTAAAACATCAAATTAATTTTTCTGATTATGTTCAAGTTGTTGAGAACGGCGGATTAATATTCCGTAAAATGTCCATATTTAAATCTGACTTACATACGATTCACACTGAACTCAAAAATAAAGTAGCCCTATCCTCTGCTGATGACAAGAGGTATGTTATACCCGATGATGTATATACTTTGGCTTGGGGGCATCATCGACTTGATGAAGATAATAGTGAAAAGAGGTTGGATATTTTACTAAAATACGCTAGACGTTTGAACACGGAGGAGCCTGAAGCGGGATGGGATAGTGTTGATTTGGATGAGTCTGAATCAGAACGCGATAATTTTGATTTGTAATATATATTCATTAACTGTTTAGACATAAAAATAGAATTTGAGATACGAAAGACAAAGTTCCCTGAACTTATACTTCACGATACCTACTTGACCTACAATGCATTGGATGGATCAGTTCAAGGTGGATTTTTTGGTGCAAGATAAAATAAAAAGACAATTAGTTAGTAATGTAGTAGAATAGGTAATAAATAGTATGAAAATAGTAATGTGACAGAATAGGTAATAAATAATATAAGAAAATGTAAATCATGTGTTTCAATTCAAAAAATAAAAACTAAAATAAACAGCTACACGTTCTCCTCACTTGTCATGTTAAGATGTTAAGTACACAAAAGAAATAAAGAGGGTACTCTGCAGGTACTGAAATAACAATGTAAATGTTCCCTTTCACAAATTCATTGATAAAAATCTCGGTGGATAAGACAGGCAGGTAGTAAATGTACATCTCATAAATCAGCATAGGATAAGACAGATGTCCCTAAAGATAAGACAGGTAAAATAATTGTTGATCGATATAAAGATAAGACAGATAGGTCGCAATTGTTTATCAGCATAAGGATAAGGCAGGTAAATAAAGTGGTTAGGTATATAATCATGAATGAATGTTTGTTATCTCATCGTAAAAAAATACAAAGTGCAATAAGACAATACAACATAATAGAGAATTATTTAACTGTCTGCATACGAACGGCTAGACGGATGGATTGACCATAATTGCTTTAATCACCATTATTTTTACTGCAATTACCTTTATTTTTACTTAAATTACCTGTAATTGTCCTCTAATTACCACAGTACTTTAATTACCTCCCACCACTCTAATTGCATCCCATCACTCTAATTACCCCCCCACCACTACAATTACACCACACGACTTTAATTACCACCCACCACTTTAATTACCACTCACCACTTTAATTGCCCCCCACCACTACAATTACATCACACCACTCTAGTTACCTCCCACCACTACAATTACATCACATCACCCTAATTACCTCCCACCACTACAATTACATCACGCCACTTTAATTACTTCTTGTTAATCTAATTGCCCCCCACCACCACAATTACATCACAACATTCTAATTACCTCCCACCACAATAATTATCCATCATGCAATTACTCTAATTACCCATCATTCCACTAATTGCCCCCCCCACCACCACCACAATTACATCAGGCCACTCTAGTTACCTCCCACCACTACAATTACATCACATCACCCTAATTACCTCCCACCACTACAATTACATCACGCCACTTTAATTACTTCTTGTTAATCTAATTGCCCCCCACCACCACAATTACATCACAACATTCTAATTACCTCCCACCACAATAATTATCCATCATGCAATTACTCTAATTACCCATCATTCCACTAATTGCCCCCCACCACTACAATTACATCAGGCCACTTTAATTACTTCTCACTAATCTAATTACCATCCTAATTGCCCCCCACCACCACCTTTCATAGGCCACTCTAGTTACCCCCCACCACTACAATTACATCACACCATTCTAATTACCTCCCACCACTACAATTACATCACATCACCCTAATTACCTCCCACTACTACAATTACATCACACCACAATTACATCACATCACTCTAATTACCTCCCACCACTACAATTACATCACGCCACTTTAATTACTTCTTACTAATCTAATTGCCCCCCACCACCACAATTACATCACGCCACTTTAATTACTTCTCACTAATCTAATTACCATCCTAATTGCCCCCCACCACTACCACCTTTCATAGGCCCCGCCCTCTAACGTCCCATCCCCTAAGCCCCGCCCCTTAATTACCTCCCACCACTCTAATTACATCATATCAGTCTAATTACCTCCCACCACCATACTTACATCCCATCACTCTAATTACTTCTCACTAATCTAATTACCCCCCACCAGTCTAATTACCCCCACCACACTAATTGCCCCCCACCACCATATTTACCCCCACCACACTAATTGCCCCCCACCCCTAAACTGATCACTGATCACTGATCACTGCTCCTGCTCCTGAACCGAACCCCTCTCATTAAGACACTACTGAGTTGGATGTAACCTGTTGAATGAACGGCTCCATCTAATTATCAAAATATATTGAAACAAATGAAATTATAATCTCAGTTATTATATTATTTTTGTTCGCTGTTATTGCTAAATAAAACTCAAATATGCACCTATCCCTATTCTACGCGCCACATATAAACTTGATTCATATTACTGCACGTATTCCAAAGATTTCATGCCCATTTAACAATGTGCCGTAGGTCTTCCTATGGATACTTTTTCTAGAAAAACGTCCATCCGCAAATAGTATCATAAGTGCCGGTCAAGCGAGATGCTGTAAACGTATCAAACCAGTTTGCTGGAATGATGCAAGGGAATTCCTTGGACTTGTACTTCAATCAACTTCAAAGACTGTCCCTCCCGCCTTGTGCATATTCACCTAAGAGACACGAGCGGAATTTTAATGCTACAACTAGTGTCGTAGTTAAGCTTCGACAACGGTTCAGGTCCTTTGAAGCCGTGACGGCTGTAAAGTGCACAGAGTGTTGGTGTTAACCTTAAAGGATGTAAATCATTTATTAGTCAGCTTCCTATATGAGTGTATGCATTTTTATTTAAAAAAAAATTATATTGAATCTAGTATGCAGTCGTGGAAAACAACAATTCAATCAATCAATCAAGATATACTTTATTGTCTAAGAATATTATACTTGCTCTTATTGACAAGGCTATTATGTATAAAATATAACATACACGATCATAATTAATTTTAAATTTAAATTAAAAACCGCTGCCGAAGGAATCATTACTTCCACATCCAGATTTTGTATCCAAGTCTTATGCACACTAAATCCCAATATAATAATTTATTCCCTTTAATAATAGAGTAAGGGTGGTAGAGGGGGTGGCTAATGTAAAAAAAAAATTAGAAGACCTTGGTTCTCGTATACGCACTAAACCCCAATTTAATTTTTTATTCCTTTAAACAATAGAGTGGGGGTGGAAATGGGGGTAGTAGGGGGAAACTAATGCCAAAATAAATTTTAGAGGCCCTTGGTTCAAATCCCAATTTAATTTTTTACTCTCTTTAATAATAGGGTGGGGGTGACAATGGGGGTGATAGAGGGGTTAGCTAACGCCAAAAAAAATTTTCTTAGACTTTTCGTTCTTGTATACATACTAAATCACATTTTACTTTTTTTACCTTCTTTAATGATATGGAGAGGAAGGCAATGAGGGTGGTAGAGGGGATAGCTAACGCCAAAAAAAATTTTTTTATACGTTTCGTGCTTGTATAAATCACATTTTAATTTTTTTGCTCCCTTTCATAATAGTATGGAAATGAGGGTGGTAGAGGGGGTAACTAATGTCAAAATAAATTTTAGAGGCCCTTGGTTCAAATCCCAATTTAATTTTTTACTCCTTTTAATAATAGGGTGGGGTGGCAATGGGGGTGGTAGAGAGGGTAGCTAACGCCAAAAAAAATTTTCTTAGACGTTTCGTTCTTGTATATACACTAAATAACATTTTAATTTTTTTACCCCCTTTAATAATAGGATGGGGGTGGCAATGGGGGTGGTCAAGAGGGTAGCTAACTCTAAATATTTTTGTTAGACGTTTAGTTTTTGTATATACACTAAATCATATTTTAATTTTTCTTGTTCCCTTTCATAATAGGATGGAAATGGGGGTGGCAGAGGGGGTAACTAATGCCAAAATAAATTTTAGAGGCTCTTGGTTCAAATCTCAATTTAATTTTTTACTCCCTTTAAAAATAGGGTGGGAGTGGCAGTGGAGGTGGTAGAGAGGGAAGCTAACGCTAAAAAAATTTTATCTTAATTTATTTACCCCCCTTAATAATACGGCGGGGGTGGCAATGGGGGTAGTAGAGGAAATTTTTTAGACGTTTGGTTCTTGGATATACACTAAATCACATTTTAATTTTTTTTTGCTTCCTTTCATAATAATGTGGTGGTGGAATTGGCGGCGATAGTGGGGGGGTGGTTGATACCAAAAATTTTTTTTTAGCCTGTTTACCATTATTTACCCCATTTACCCCATTTACCCTCAAATCCTTCAACGGAATTAGACCAAAATATCTCTATCTAGTTCCAGATCTCGTTACAATACATAAGAGTACCCAATATCACAAGTCACTATCATAAACGGTTCCAGAGTAAGCGTGCGTACAAAAAAGTTAGACAGACAGACAGGAAATTTTTTCGCTCAAATTTAAAATCTCGACGTTTCATTTTAGGCCTATTTCAACAAAAAAAATTTTTTTTTGGGTTACTATATTTCGACTGGACGTGAAAGTAGTAAAATAAGGCAGGTAATATGTGGATGAGTACAGTAAAAGTTACATACATAGATATATACAAGGATACAATAAATAAAAAGAAAACCAATACAATTAATAGTATTGAATAGTAGGTATACTTACACCATTATATACACCGTCTAAGAAATGCGTACATGTCATAGTTGAGAATAGATAGATAAAGGAAAATATGTGAACAAATAATAATAATAATAATAATTAACAATAATTTTATTCACCACTTGTAGATACATTGTGTATATATAGTAAGTCAGTGTTAGACATATAACAATAATATAAATAAATAACAATTGTATTAAATTATAAGTAAATTAACAGTCAATAAAAACGATTTAACATAGAATAAGTATAAGAATGGCTACTTAACAACAAACAACAAAAAATGTAAAATATGAGTCGATAAAAGAAATAAATAAAACAAATAAAGCTAATGACAGACAAAAAATGGTAAAAAAGAAACTTAAACATGTATTATAAATCATGATTTAGGAATTCCGAAATAGTATAGTAACCATTTTAAAGAAGTATGTTTTTTATAGTGACTTTATATTTTGAGAAGGTCATGTTCTGTATATTTATAGGCAATTTATTGTAAAATAATATACAGTTATATTGGACCGACTCTTTAAATTTAGATGTCCTATGCAAAGGAATTGATAGCTTATTTTTATGCCTTGTATTATATACGTGATGTTCTGAGAGTTTCAAAATTTTTTATATTACATTTGACATAAATCAAACATTTGTATATATAAATACATGGCGCTGTAAAAATTTTTTTGTTAATGAAAGTATTCCTACAGCTTTTCCTGCTATCTAAGCCAAATAATAAACGCACTATTCTTTTCTGTAAGATAAATGCCCTTCTTGAATTGGATGAGTGGCCCCAAATACATATATTTAAGGACAGATTGCGAATGGGCTAAAGCGTAATAAACACTGATAAGTCCTACTTCACTTAGTGTATATCTAAGTTGTAGTAGAGCAAAGTAGGTTTGATTTAGCTTACTGCAAACAAAATCAACATGAGGTTCTCATGACAAAGAACTATCCACCATAGTGCCCAGAAACTTCGTGGAATCACACATTGAAATACCTGGTATGACAATTTGACGTCTTAGATTAAAATTTGTAAAAACTGTCTTATTTTCATTTAATATTAATCTGCTTCGATCACACCATATATTCATTTCATCTAACACAAGTTTAACTTTGGTATAAAGTTCTTCAGGATTAGTTGCCGATACAGTAATGGTAGTATCACCCGCATACATTACTCCATTTTCGATGAATTTTGGAAGATCGTTGATATATATTAAAAACAGTAGTGGACCTAATACAGAACCTTGTGGGACTCCCAAAATAACATCATATATGTCGGACTGCGCTTTATTGCACCTAACACTGAGCCTTCTGTTTTGCATATAAGAAGTCAGACACTTTAGCAGATTACCTCTGATGCCAATCGTTTCTAATTTACCAGCTAAAATATCTTTATCAACAGAATCAAAAGCTTTAGAGAGGTCAAAAAGAATTGTTACAGTATACTTTCCATTATCTAACTCATTATAAATAAATTCGAACAGATTTGCAGATGCACTTTCAATAGACCTACCCTTTCTGAAACCATGCTGACAATTACTTAATATATTATATTTATCTAAAAATGATACTATTCTCTTACTTATAATAATTTCTATAATTTTAGCAATAACACTTAATAAAGATATCTGCCGGTAATTGTCCATATCACTTTCACATCCTTTTTTAAAAATCGGAATAACAGAAGCAATCTTAATTGCTTCTGGAAAGTGGCCATTTAAGATAGAAACATTAATAAGGTACAATAAAGGAACCAATATATTAGATGATATACTTTTCAATATTTGCGCCGTTAATCCATCTAGAATTAATTACTCGAAATATCAATAAAACACTTACAATATATACAAATAAACACATATAGAGACACATAAGCACGCATATGTATCACAGAAAGGAAGGAAGCAAGCAACAAAACATTTTAAACTGAATCGTCATAATATTCACTAAGATTATAATAGGCTTTCTGAATCGATATTTCTTTCGTCTCTGAATGTCTCTAATTGAGTCATATTTCTGAGAGACAGTGTAATAATGTGGGGGTGGAATTGGCGGCGATAGTGGAGGGAGGGAGGGGGGTGGCTGATACCAAAATTTTTTACATCCCCTCCGAAGGATGGTATATCTCCTATTCAACCCTCGCCTAAGGTTGTATAGCTTCCGCGCATACACTGATATACAAGCCGCTGGAAGATGTGTGAGGTTTCTCAAGTTTTCGAGCATCTATTATCTGTTCAACAGGAACTATATAATTATAATGTCAATTACAAATAATTGTATTTAATAACAATGATATTAAGAGCACTTACGAAAAGTAAGTTTACAAATCAATTTGAACATGTGCATGAAGAGCTGGGTGGATAATATAATAAAAGTATTGGCAAATATTGGAAATTAATAAATACTAGCAACAATAAGTTAAAAATATATTAAGATATAGCACCATGTCACATAATAAAATCAAATTATAAACTAAATTACAAAAATCTTTTTATTTATACTAATTTTTTTTAAATTCCTAGGTATTTAAATTTATTAAAATCTATTAAAATTAGCTTAAAATTTATGTGACCAAATTGATGATATACATCATAATAGAATAATTATAAAATTATCAGAATTTTAAACAGGAAAGAATAGAATCGTAGAGATATTAATTACTACTTATTGCTAATTTATTAGGTTGGAAATCAGAAAAATAAAGGTCCTTTTCATTAAATATTCAGTGTGTTCTTCCCACCTCAAAAATTGATCTACAATTATCCCTAAATATTTTATTTACGTGAATTTATTTATATATGGGCAATCACAATTCTCCTTACTTTTACATGTTTCGTTTTATGAAAAACTAATTTAGATATTTCTGATCGTTGGACAATGTGGGGAATGTTAAGAGCTTTAACTTGGTAACATTAACGCTAAGAGGACTTACATTTAACCAGGCTTTTATGGTTATTAAACCATCTTCAGCTTTCCGTCCAAGAGTTGCCTTCCAATATTAGTGCTGTGTCATCTACGTACGATATAATATCACTTCTTGATACTATCACTTAAAGTAAATAGCTTTTTATTCTTTAGCACAAGTGTTTTTTGCATTAAAAACTGTAGCTATAGCATGTCAATGATTTGACATTATTAGTTGGCGTAAATCGGTAAATCAATCTAAATACTTACCCTCGAGTAAAAGATATTTGTTGTACAATGTTATAGATTGGGGCAAATTAGCTACAAAGGGGTGGTCAGACATTTTGAACAACAGTTTCCAGGGATTTCAAGAAACGACATTATCGTTAGAAGTATTACGACAAAATTTTCATGAAATGGGACCGTTGAAAATCGAAAGAAAGAGAAGAAAATATTGGACAAAATCGATGCGGCAACAGTTTTGGCTTTGGGCGACGTCAGAGCCAACGGAAAAATTTCATTAAGACGTAGGTTAGTAGAACTTGTCCTAAGCAAATCACATTTGCAAAGAATGTTTAAGATAAATAAGATAATTCTGTGCAATCATAAATTTTGTGACACTTTGGAACCAAACAACAAAGGTACTATTGGACTTTTTGATTATGGATTGAAGAGAAGTGTCTCATGGAAAGAAATCTTGAAAACAACATTATTTCTTCGGACGAAGCATCATTTACCACTAGCGGAGTTGTTTCTTCACAAAATTGTAGGTACTGGTCAGATGAAAGTCCAAATTTTAGAATAAATTGAGAAAGAAGTATTCGAGAAAGTTAAGTTAAGTTATTTTTGGATAGAAATTTCAATCAATATGCGTATTTGGAGATATTGCAAAATTATTTACAAAATTATCTTGATGAATGAATTTGGTTAAAAGAAAAAAATTATTATCAGCAAGACGGTTGCAGCCCACACTCAAGTAACTCTTTTGATAAGGAATTATTTAAACAAATTTGTTTAAAACCCAATAAAAATCCTATTTTGACTGCATAGGCAAATTAGTCAATTGTCGAATATTTGGCGAATGCGCCGGTGTACTGAAATAATGTTATAAGATAATTAACCAGTTAAGTGTACCAATACTAATATAATAATCAGAAAATGTAAAATCCAAGTGAGGGAATTGCAAATTATCTGTTGAGAGATTTATTGAATCGGTTCATTCATTCTCGATCTGGGATAAATATACAAAGATGTAACGTACCTATGTAACTGAATGCCTTCGGTCAGAAAGACTATACTTACTGGCATTAATTGATACTTTGTTGTTACGATACCAAGCATTAAATGCAGCAACTTCGTGTTAAAGCTTCTAACACCTGAACTAGAGGGGAGCGTACAATGTAATTTGAGGTTATCTACATACAATTAATAATTGATCAACGGTATTATCGTTCGCAATATTTTATGATGAATTCTACAAAATAAGTTATAGTTATAGCTAAATATTGCTGACGGCAAGTACCCACTTGATAAAAACAAGTGTTGAAATAGTGACCATCGCCTTATTCACCACGCTTTTCCAAAGAAAGGAGTCGATATCAGAATTGCCTGCTACGCTGTCTGAAATCAACAGGTGTCTTAAGCGGTCGTATCAGTATTATATTGGAAATGTTCAATATTTAATCCACTCGTTATGTTACTCCTGTATGGTATGATGCGATGGAGAAATCTAAGTAATAGTAAATTAAAGTAAATCCATTGAAGTAATAAACAATCTGGCGAAGTTGTTCATTCATTTTAGCTTATAGACTAACTATATTTTATGCCATAGTTATACTTTCAACTCCTATAATCAAAAATAATTAATTACACATTATACGCATTTATTACAAGGGTAAATCGTTTGTTATGAATGTTTTGCTGTGCAATTTTTATAATTCATTAAGAGCAAATGAACAATATGTTAGCAAAAACATATACAGGGTGCCATAGAAGATAAGTAACACTCTGTAACTTTGCTATTTAAAAAGTTAATATTTTGAATTTGGGGAGTGTTGTATATTACATAATTGTCCTTGCTTTTAGTCTATCAAATATTTTCTTCAACTTCCGGTTTAAGTGTAAGTGACCCAAACATTGTTATTTGAAATGGTACCCTGTATATATTTTTTACTTATCTGATTCGTCGTTAAATTCTTTTTTTAACCATATATGCAACATGACATTTGTTTTTAAAATGACAATTAATAGCCATTTTATTGTATTAAATCTAGGTGGCCGTGATATGAACCTTGGCAGATGCTTAGTGTGCAGTGATATCCAAAGACCTCTGGTACGTAACTCTGTGTCTCATATTCTTTTGGGCACAATCAGTAACTGAGCAACCTAACTAGATTTTTCTTATTTTTAAAAATCTCTAAACAATCCATGATATCGTAAAAACCAAGATACGAAACCCATTTTTCTATTTGTCCTACTTAAAAAATATTTATTTATTTTTCATATAATTGCGGTACCTTTTTTATTTTGCTTCTTCACTGAAATCATTGCATAGTAACATTGGTACTACTTACTGGAATAAAGATATTTAGTAGACAGGCGGTGAAAATAAAATAAAAGAAGGTAAAATTATTTAATAAAAAAAATACATTAGTAAAACACATTTGAACAAAATTAATAAAAAAACCATTACATTATAAAATAAATTTTTACAATGAAGGACTTAAAATAAAAATTTACTAAAGCACTAAACACAAAAATATATTTTAATGTAGATGTTAACTGCAACTGACAGCAAAAAATATATTTATTTTTAACACGCTTTTATTAAATTCACCTGTATGTATGTTTGTTTGTAAAAGAATCTTTGAACATGATTCCCACCCACTTCCAAACGTCAGATTAAACTGAAGCTTTGCACACTTGCACAACGATGACACTACAATAATTTGACAACTTTGTCCTAACGTTCTCACGAGGATTATCAGGATGAAATAAAATTTAAAAAAAATGACTAATTTATTGTCGAGATTTTGGCGGAGGAGCCGTTGTCATTAATATATATTTTATTATTGGTGAGAAACGTGCCGAGGGATGAATGGCAAAGGGTGACTAAAAAATAATTACAGTTTAAAAAACTAAAAAAACACGCTTTAATATTAAATCGAACTAAAAAGTAAAAAATAATGTTTAAATATTAAGCTTCTTATTTTATTGTAAAAAATCGGCAGCTACTGGAAGCGGCTGGAACCTCCCCACTCGGTGGATCTTTGAAGCCGAAAAGAGCATCAAATTGTGTGACAAAACGGCACTAAACGTAATCCGATCTCATACAAATCCTTCTCAGATCTTCTGGGGCACTAGAAAAACCCTCAACTTAATGAATTTACAATCATCTATGCGAGTTATTACCTACATTATCGCTCGTTGAATAATATACTATTAGGATATTAACAACTTTAACATCACTTGAACGACTAAGACAGTCTAGTTATCCTAAATACTACAGATTTGTAAAGCAACAAACTGAAAATTGGTAAAGTGATAATCTATAATAAATTCACCAACGAAGGTACAGAAAGCATATGATATTGATTTTGTTACATCTACCTTTAAAGTTTGTGACAATCCACTAAAAGTTACAAATATGCCGAAATATTATTAACATGACATGACACCAACGTTATCGGATGACAAACGATGACAATGACAATCGTCAAAATTTGCTCATTGCAATCCGATTGCTCGCGGCTGTCTTTCTTAAATAAAACATTAGCATTTCAGTAATTTTACTAGATTTTAGAGGAATATTTGTAGTTTAATTCTTCGATTTGTCTATATATATATTTAAAAACGGCACCAAACGTACTCCGCTCTACTTCTAGAGCAGTGAAGAAACCCTCACACGTGAATTGACACGTGATGTGACGAGTTTCACGACGTAACGGCTACGCGCATCGATCATGTCATGCGAAATGCGATCTATGCTTCATATTTGCTTTGTTTTTAATTTTTTTCACAGAAACCAAATCGAAAGGGTGGAAGTGTGATATATCGTTGAAATCAGAATTTTAACTGCTTTTCAATGGTTCCATTGCAAATTGAAAGTAATTATAAAATAAACAACTTGTTGCGTCAAAATGGCACTAGACGTAATCCGATCTCAACCAAAACCTTTTCAGATCTTCTGGGGCACTAAAGAAACGCACATGCAAAGTTTCATTCAAATTCGTTCAGTAGTTTCGGCGCTATCGTGCTAACACACATACACACATACACACACAGACATTTTTCAAAAACCACTTTTTTGGGTTCCTATAGGACCTCAAAACGTAAAGATTTGATGTTATCTCAATTTTCGTTTTTGAACCAATTTTAGTAACCTCTCACAATTTTATTGTGGGGGTTAAAATATGACAGAATAATAATTCACCTAAAGGTTATTAACAAATAAAAAATCTTCTGTGCACATTTCAGTATACCTCGCTGTAATCAAATAATCATGTCATTTGACCCTAATAGTATTTATTATTATTTTTATTAATTATTGATAACTACCTCTCTTATTTGAATTTTTATTTCATTAAATATCAGATCTAATCAAATAATTGATGTAATAGTTATACAAATGATATAATTTATGTTCCTGACTATACAAGTATACAACTAGTCTGTGTTATATAAAAAATTGTAGTTCAAAGAAATCTGTTCTATGTTTTAAAGAACCTTGAATATCTCTACTGCAGGCCGAATATGTTATCAGCTGAAATTGACAGGATGTTAATATTGACAATGGGTTAGAAGTTTGGGACAAGTCATGCAGAAAATGTATTTAAATATATGTCTTCCACAGCATATCTGAGAGGGTTTACTTAAAACTTAGTATAAAATATAAGTTGAAGAACAAAGTAAATATTTAAACGGTGCGGTTTGTCTTTTGAGATATTCATTAAGCTAAGGTTATTTTTAAACATATTATTTTTTCTGTATTTGCCTGTAAATAAAAATTCATATCTAGTTGGTGAATCAATTACAACAATTATTTTTATCGTAAGAAATTAATTCTATGCCAATTATTCAGAAAGTAAATAAAAATCTCCTTATCAGAGCTGTAAGGCTAACACAGGTTAATTAGCTTTCTTGAATATTAAATCAAACCAAGAAAATATGAAGTCTTCTAACATCATGATTAAAATCATTTTGTGATAACTTTTTAAAGTTTATAAAATTTTCGTATTTTTAAATCCAATCGAGATTTATCATGTATTTTCTACAAACGGGGTATTCAAAATTTAACTGCTATACCATGACGTTATTAGCTAAAATATTATATTTACTATGAGACTTCTCATTAAAAGTAATACTTATTATAATTGGTGATTTAGCAATACAACTGATATTTTGTACTTCATGTGGAAAAAATAAATCGCTGGAAGAAGAGACAGGGGTAGGGTGAGACGCAGCAATCATTACGGACAACAGCTCAAATAATGTGTGCCGATCATCCTTACACGTAAGTTAGTCCGATCAGTAGGATGTACACAGACAAAACAGCAATACATTTAATAAACCTTTTCTCTAAGGCATTCTCAGTAATAGAAATACAATGAATTCAAATCCGGAGATCGGGGTGGCTACATAATTGAACTGAGACGCCCGATCCGTGTTCATGGATATGTTTGGTCTAAATGATCTCTCACTTGTGATCCAAAGTGTACTGCACCATCGTCGAGACAAAACTGCAATACGTTTGCAGAAAAAATCACAACGCAAGAATATCTATCTCAACAATACCAAAAATGATGTAATTTTTTGAATTATTTCAATCTCATTCATTTAGTGATACAAGTACTCCATCGTTACTGTCTCTAATTTAGATTCCGAATCTGCTATCTTATTATTTTAAAGTGATGTATGTAACGTAAATATAGATATCTATTTTTTTGCATTTCTACTCTTGAAAACATTGATATTTTTATGGTTAACGCCATTTATGGCAGTATCGTTGGATGTTCGGGAAATTATGGACAATCATGAAACTGATGATAGTCCAGGTCACGACCTGTTAGAATACCAGAACTTAACCCTAGCAAAAACCTCACGGTTTTCGAGATATGGACACTTTTTTGAAATAATAGAAAATCATTATCTTTGGTAAATTTCTTGTGCACCGTGGCTACAAATGGAGTTTTATTTTAATTATTTTTTTTGTTTGTTTTTTGTTATTAAAAGCAATACTAGCAAACGCAAAAATCAGATTTTCAACAGCAATGATTTTCGGTGAGAAAAAAAGTTCATTCAGATTTGAGTCCGCTAAATTTCCGTCATCACTTTAACTTTCTGTTGTGTAAAAAAAATACTACATAAGCCTGGAAATTTATCTTAAAAGCTTGCCCATTTTATCTGTATTTCAAAATGGTAT
The DNA here is from genome assembly GCA_963675555.1 of Leptura quadrifasciata. Classification (NCBI taxonomy): domain Eukaryota; kingdom Metazoa; phylum Arthropoda; class Insecta; order Coleoptera; family Cerambycidae; genus Leptura; species Leptura quadrifasciata. Next base: position 153,753,228 of record OY776674.1, read on the forward strand.
AAAAGTTGCTATAAATTATTCTTTCAAGAGCACTTATTGTCGCTAGAACACAATAAGTGAGTTATTCTAAGGTAATATAAGTATTACAATTTCGTCCAAAATATGCTTCGAATAATATATATTCGCAAAAAATTAACATAAAAGCGTAAGTTTCAAATAATCGGTTTACACTGGAAACAAAAAAAAACACGTATTCATTATTAAAAAAAAAACCTATCCAATGACACCAAATTTGACCTTCTGTGCAGGGTGAACAACTTTGAAGAGTTAAATGGGAACCAACATCTTTTATTTGCGTTCTTCAAAAATTTGAAAAACGAATTCCTTTTTACAAATAAATACTTTTACAAATAATACTTTTACAAATAATACTTTTACAAATAATACTTTTACAAATAATACTTTTATTTACAAATAAACAAGGACATTGTTGATTAGAAAAAAAGCACTCGCAATTTAGAAAATTTTCATTTGAACAAATTGCCTCCAAGAATGTTGGATGAGGAATGAACATTGAAAAATAAAAATAATGAAACTACATGCAATACTTCGGCAGAAATGTTTTTAACAACAATTCAGGGAAAAAGAACCACACAAACTTTTTTACAAATGAACACGTTTTTTCTTTGAATAACTTTCTTCTTCCAACTTTCTTGGAAGCCAGAGCTCAATTTGTTCAAGAGAAAATTTTCTAAATTGTGAGTGCTTTTTTTCTAATCAACGATAACCTTGTTTATTTGTAAAAAAGTATTATTTGTAAAAGTATTATTTGTAAAAGTATTATTTGTAAAAGTAAAGTGGTCACCTGCCACCTTCCTCACAGAAACACCTCCTGTAAAATATAATTTTTTTTTCACAAAAAAAATATCAATTTTCCAACCCTCTAAAGGTGTGGAAGCCTCTAAAGGTGTAGGGGTAGCTGAGGTCAAATCTCTCGAGGGACCTTCCGTTCTACTCGAGGGAATAACGGTTTGTCGAAAAACTGGGGAAAATAAACGGGTTCATGAAAAAGGGCACATTGGGGGTGGTTTTTGGCCAATTTGAAGGGGTTGTCGAGAAAAAAAATTGCAGGACCCCACCATCGTGTTCAGCGACCTCGAAAACGGGAGGGGTCTCTAGATTGGTGCTCTGGCAAAAAAAAGGTATCCCTTCCAACTTCTGACCTCGACTAGCATACTTGTGCCCGCATACGTATAATACCGAAAATGACGAGAAGTCGCCGCGCGCATGTATATACCCAAAATGACAAAAAATTATTTTTTAGTTACATCACGTGAAAGTACAAAAAAATACCTTCATTTTGGTAAAAAAAAATTCGTTCGACTATTTGGACAAATTAGGGAACGCTTTGAAAATTTTGTGGAATTTGGACCAAAAATGGAATTGTGGCCAAACTAGTAAATATTTTTTGCTAAAATTTGGCAGGTTATTTCTTGGTTACTTACGTCTAAATTTTCATCAAATTCGGTTTAGTTTTGGCCAAGTTAGCTGTAATTCAATTATTGACGTTTTTTCATTATATCGTGGGAGGTGGTGAACCGATTCTCACGAAATTTGAAATGAGCGTTTCTTGAACGTGTACAATAAAAGGGTACTGTCTTAGTTTTTTAACTAGCATTTCAAAGGGTCCAAAATAAATTAAAACTTAAAATCACCCTTAAAAATGACCAAATTTACCCCTTTTCCGCTAAAAAAAGGTTTCCCACCTACTCGAAGTAGAAAACTCAGGGTATTCTTAATTTCACTAAAACAAACTTATTTTTCTATGCCGCGTTGCTCCTTGTGAAATTTTCTCTATTGTCTTATTTTGGGCTATTTTACTCCTCTAAACAGTATATGCAATATTGGCCCATTTCCGCTACCTGGGGTTATTAACCGACTTATCAATAACAAGTAATAAGATCAGATTAAATGGGCGTCTCGGTGAAATATTATTTTGTAATTTTTAATAGAATTTTTTAAGACACTAAATTTATTTTTTCATCAATTTTATGTACTTCGGAATTTACAGGATATTATTAGTCTTAGTTTTTTCCGCATAAATTTTTGACTATATGCGAAAACAATTTTATAAGATGTACTTAATTATATCAGTATATTAATAATTATCATGTCAAAAACATGAACTATCACGTAACGAGAGCTTTTGAACGTTGGCATAAAAAACTAGCATACTTTATTATGTAATCGAGTGACTGCACAAAAAACATTATTTTGGTTAAAGTTAATCATGCCGTATTTTAAAATTGGCATCCATTTGTCTGAACGCAATCGATGTATAATCCTCGAAGTGGCCGGCAAAGCGTAAATCCTTTTTAGCAGTGATTAACTGCGTCTGTCTGTACGCAGTATTGTAGGAGAGCCGTCTATCACATCCTATTTATCGGATATTTTGCTCTCCAGGGACCTGATACCCCATATCGAGGTTAGAGGCCATACATTTAGGTGCAAAGTAGTAACAAAATGACAGATTTACTTAATAATTTATTGCCATGTATTTTTAGACTGTCGATAAAACATTACCGAAGAAAATGAAATACTGTGGAAACTGAACGTTTTCACATACGAATCGGTATGAAAATAGTTGTTCAAATATTTATAATGTTTACACTTCTTCCGCATATTAGCTTTATAGATTAGTTTTTAACAAAGATTTTCGGAACAAAATATACTCGAAAATTTATATAAAATATTATGGTTGTTAGATTATCATGAGATTATATCTCACTCAAATTTTATAAACAGTATAAGCACAACATATCTTCTTTATTTTTTTATTGGTTTACTTATGCTACATTTTTACAATATTACATATTTGCAATTATGAGCCTACCTGTACATGCAGTTGATATATTTTTTGTTACATTACTCTTTGGAAAACAACAGATTTTTTCTACATTTTTTCCTTGCCATATACGTAGTATACATAGTGTCTCACCGGGAACTGAATCGATCGATATAGATAAAAGTACGCATCAGAAAATTTTGAAAATTTAGATAATTACTAATGTCGGTGTGGCCAATCCATCTAAAATAATTACAAGCAGCTGGCACTTCCTCTTATACCGGAAGTCGATATCAACTGGCTTATTTCAAATGGAACATCCTATATATTTTAGGGTTTTCGAAAAGAGCATAAAATTCTGAGTCGAAAATATGTAGCATATCCTATACCTAAACCTAGCCATTTCAGAGATATTTGACATTCCTGAGATCTTCATTTGCTTCTTGTCATATAAAAAGAACACAAGGAGAACTACATTTATAAATGAAATAAATTCAATAATATCATACCAAGTGTTCCGTTTTTCGCGTTACATTTTGTCAACTTCAAACCGCAAAAACTTATTCAGGTCAAATGGAACATCCTGTATTTTTTACGTCAAGTTGTGTAAAATTGAATTCCCTTTTTTCTGACATTAGCTTTGTGGGGGTTAAAGTTACAACTTTTTGAAATATTTGCGATTTTATTAGAAATTCATGAATTGTTGTATTTCATCAAAATAGCCATGATTAGAAACAATCAGTCATTATCTTATGTCAAAAAATGCCAGCACGTTTAAATTACACCCACGAAGACTTTTAAAATTGGTTTATTATTTATGGAGAATGTGATAAAGTAATATCAAGAACTCGATGACGAAAACATTGAAATAGTCATTCTGGGATATTTTCATGCATTTCCAAGGATGTCATTAAGACAAGCTGCTCTGGAATCGGGACTATGCAAGGATTTAATTCACAAAATTTTATTAAAACATAAGTTTCACCCGTTTTCATTCCATATGGTTCAAGGATTAAAAGAAACAGATTTCATAAGAAGGCAGAATTTTTGTGAGTTTATTCTAATAGGGTCTGAGGGTCATGATTCTTATTTGGGAAATATTATATGAACAGATGAAGCAAAATTTACTAAAAATGGACTTTTTAATAGACACAATTCACATTATTGGAGTGACTCAAATCCTCATATGTTCAGAGAGCGAAACTTTCAGGAAAGTTGGTAGTTCAATGTTTACTGTGCCATAAGAAACGCTAGAGTGATGGCATTACAATTTTATCAGGAAAATTTAAACGGTAAATTAAATTTTCTCTTCTGCTAATATGTATATATAAATTTGTTTTTTTTTTTAGGTGAAAGATCTAAATATTTTACAAAATTTGAATAATAACTATTTAGAAAATTTACCTCTCGCCGAACATAGAAACATTTTTTATCAGCACGACGGTGCTCCCCCACATAACGCATATTTAATTAATAATTATTTAAAAGAAACTTTTTATGATCAATGGATTGCCAATAATGGACCTTTCTTATGGCCTCCTCGCTCGCCCGATTTATCCGTTTTGGATTATTTCATTTGGGGAACTATTAAAAATAAAGCTTATGAGAGCCCATTAACAATCATTGAAGATTGTATGCAAAGAGTAAGAAATGCATTTCAAAACATATCACAGGATTCAATTAGAAGAGCTACCCATGAGAAACTAATCCGAAGGTGCGAAAAATGTGTCGAGGTTCGAGGGCGGAATTTTGAGCAATTATTAAATTAAAATGAAATATATAATATAATATTTTAAATTGATCTTATCTCTGCTATTTTAGTTCATGCCATATCTTCAATTCGATTAATACGCATGTTGCAATGTTAGTGTTATTTTGCGTTTTTGTGGATATCGAGTAGTAAATGTGCTGCAAGTTCTTGATATTACTTTATCACATTCTCCATAAATAATAAACAAATTTAAAAAAAATTTGTTGGTATAATTTAAACGTGCTGGCATTTTTTGACATAAGACAATGACTGATTGTTTCTAATCATGGCTATTTTCATGAAATGATTACAATAATTCATGAATTTCTAATAAAATCGCAAATATTTTAAAAAGTTGTAACTTTAACCCCCACAATGCTACTATCAGAAAAAAGGGAATTTAATTTTACACAACTTGACGTAAAAAAATACAGGGTGTTCTATTTGACCTAAACAAGTTTTCGCGGTTTGAATTTGACAAAATATAACGCGAGAAACGGAACGTTTGGTATGATATCATTGAATTTATTTTAGTTGTAGAACGTAGTTCTCCTTGTGTTCTTTTTACGTGATAAGAATCAAATGAGGACCTTTTACACGAAGAAAGTTATAACGGTTCTTGCAAACCGTTGCACCTGTCAAATTTTCTATAAAATGTCAAATATCTCTGAAACGTAGGTTTAGGTATAGGATATGCTACATATTTTCGAGTCAGAATTTTATGCACATTTCAAAAACTCTAAAATATATAGGGTGTTCCATTTGACATAAGCAAGTTGGTATCGACTTCCGGTATAAGGGAAGTGCCAGCTGCTTGTAATTATTTTAATTGGGTTGGCCACACCGACATTAGTAATTACCTAAATTTTCAAAATTTCCTGATGCGTACTTTTCTCTATATCGATCGATTCAGTTCCCGGTGATTCACCCTGTATAGGAAAGTATTGCGATCGTCTAAAAATTAATTTTGACCTATTGGTAAATTTTCACGCTTTTAGGTCTTCAAAAGTCAAGAAAATGTGGTTTTTAAAAATGTTTGCCAAACTACTGGATCAATTTTGCTCAAATCTTGTATGCTTATTTACGATAGCCACACCTCGTGATGACATCGTAAAATATATCCTAGCTCAAATATGGGGGAAATTAACCCCTAAAAATTGATAGAAAAGTATAGAATAATTTTTTCTGAAAATCGCTCTAACGATTTTGATCAAATTCAACACAGGTATACTCAGCACTAGTATGAGATGACATATATGTGGGGGTAAGCCCACTCAAATAAATGGAACAAGACGTATTTATTTATCTTCTAGATTCAAAAAAATTATGATTTTAAAACATTGAGATCTAAAATAAAGTCAGTTATTGACGCATCTTACAAAGATTATAAACAGCTGAAATAAATATTAAAAACGATCCCAGAAAATTTTGGTCTTTTATCAATTTTATCAATAGTAAAAAGAGATCGCCTAGCATATCTTTCCAAATGTTCTACAACGAGAGACAGCTACAAGAATTTGATGAGGATGAAATTGCGGCTGCCTTAAAAAGACTCAAATCTAAACTGGCTACTGGTCCTGACGCAATACCTACTTTTCTACTAAAGGATTGTACTCACATTCTTGCGTACACTCTAAAAATCAAATTCAACACGTGCATTCGTAATTGTCAGTTGCCTATATTACGGAAACGGCCGAAAGTATGTTCTATATATAAAAGGATGATTAAGTTTGATATCAGCAATTTTAGACCATTATCTGCAATTGTAACTCCGACAAGCTACAGTCACGCTGAGAGAGGTGCCGGAAGTTGCAGATGCCGTGGAACTGAGGATGAACCACCAGAAGACCAAGGTTATGAGTCAAGACAACATCCAAGTTACGCTTGAGAAACACACGCTTGAAGTGGTTGAAGAGTAGGTGCGCACCTTGGCCATAACATCGAACTGGAAAAAATAATCAGGCCGCAGAAATAGTCAGGGGAGTTGATTAGACGTGGAATTTGGGAAACTTGGCGACGTCCTCAGGAAGCAGGACATCCCTATCAATCTGTAATGTATATCAAAATAATCGTTTGCTTTTTAATGTGCCTAATAATTTATACCTAAGCTTGGATATGTTGATACATTCATAATTAAGAATGTTTATACAAATGCAGAAAAACTGGGTAATTTTATTAGTTTCTATTTGTAAATAATGCTTTTTTAAAACTTACTTAAACTGAGTACATTTACATGGCATGTTCAGATGAAAGAACGTCGATATAAAGACAAAACTAAGTAATGTGTTATCAGTGTGGAAGTTTTGCTTGAGAAATGCCTAAATGTATTTCTTTCTCTAGAACTCATCTATCAAGCAATGAAATGTAGAGAAAACATTCGTTCGTTATGCTTGGCGTCATTAGTTTTATTTCGTTAAAAAAAAAACTAGTAATGGGGAACGACCAGACAAACAAGAAAGTCTTATATAACATAGTGTCTAAAATCCATGGTTTTAGAGAAGAAAGAAGAAGAAGAAGAAAAGATTAATTAATTGTTAATAAAATTGGTTGCGAACTTCTTGAATAGTGAGGTAGGCAAAGTATTCCAGAATAGAACTAAAAGTTCAACCAAATTCAAGTTTCTTGGCCATAGCCATAACTATCGTATGCTTTGCCGGCTGTACATCTCCCTAATTGACATAAAAACTTTAAAGGCCTACCGCCCTTATGGAATGTTGAGGTATGATTCAGATATTTACGTATGGTCCGATATTCGTGAATAACTACTTGCAATATTGCCAGTCGTACCATTTTAAGAGTATTTATACAATTATTTTCTGTTGTATACTTGCACCTTTTTTAAGTAATAAATTATACTATTTTTAGAATTTCAAACCATTTTTAATAAATTAATAGTAAAAATTGACAAAAAGGCGAAATTCAGGTTAAAAGTCAGTCCCTCCACTACCTCCCATTAAATGAGCAACACTAAATGAAATTTCGTAGTACTTTACAAATCGGTATGCCTTGTTACTCTGTTCAATCTGTATTCTGAATATTATGGAGCCATTATAAATCACAAAATAATTTTTCCCTTAAAAAGTTTGGGTTAGGTTTGAAAATATTTTTCTTGACTATTTCTAATGAATAAAGTTTAATTTGCGTTAAATACTTAACCAATAAAATGGAATTATTGCCCTTTCGAGTTTATTAAATACACACAATAACATATAAATACCAAAACTACCATGATTTGTCAAAAAATACCATGAAATTTTGTCACTGTGCCATGTGAAAATCTCACACATTTGACAACACTGGTCAAGCAGTGAGCATTAAAGTAAAATGTAAACCGCTGTGTGTCACCGATAAAGTAGCGGCTATCTTTGTATTTTTTACTTTTGCAGTTTTATTATCTACCTAGTTAACCGGATACGTATAAAAAACTGCACCGATACACCTTCCAATTTAAATAATAGCCAAAAGCATCAGTTAATGTGGACTAAGAAACAATAAATGACACTTTAAAAATAGAAGGGACAAAATGTTCCAAACTGTTATTAGAAAAATCTACTTCAGTTTACTTCATATCGGTTACTTGATTACGTACAATCACACGGCTTTTTGTGTCATTGCTTCTGTTCTTTTTCGATTTTGGATCACGTTTTTCTGTATCTTTAGTTGGAATTTATTTTATTGACTTACTTTTGTTTAGTGTAGTGTTTTAAAACACTGTATTTAAAAGTGAATTTTGGACATTATGACAGAAAATTACACTTATCCAGAGCTCGCGAATATGCACTTGTATGGAGAATGATGCAGCTGCTGTAGAACGTCTTTTTGCTCAAAGAGTCCCCAACCGACGCCGACGTCATCTTTGTCCACGGACATTTATTAATATTGTCCAGTGTTTTCGGGAAACAGGTCGTCTCGATGGATACGCGGGCGAACGAGGTCCACAACGCGAGAAAAGGGGAATTGAAGCGGAGGTTCATGTTTTGGAACTTATAGAAGAGGATCCAATTTTAAGTACCCGTGATATCGCAAACCGCATAGGAGTGTCTCATTTTGTGATATAGAGGACGTTGCGAGATATAAGTTTACACTCCTACCATTATCAACGTGCCCAAGCCCTAGAACCTCAGGATTATGCAGACCAAATTGAATTTTGTAGGTGGATTTTGAGAAAACACGCAAGAAATGAGGATTTTTTTAAACGTCTTATTTTTCTCTGATGAGTGATGTTTTACCAGGAAAGGGGTATTTAATTTCAAAAATATGCATTATTGATCAGATGAAAACGCGCATGTAATAAATAGGAAGATCACACTTTAAACGACGTTTCTCTGTTAATTTGTAGGCAGGAATTTGTAGTAATGAAATAAATAATTACCAAATAGATTAAATGGTGAAATCCATTTAAATTTCTTGCTACAAAAATTGCCATATTTGTTAAAAGATGTACATTTGGCGACGCGCAGACGTATATTAGTCGAGGAAATAAAGCACTGAACCTCCGAAATTTCCGCAGCAAGACGGATTTTAATGCGATTTTTTTCATTCGATTCGTGAGAGCATCAGGAAATTTTGTGAACTAATCTGATGAATAGCAAATGAAAAATTGCATATTTGCATTGTAAAAATACATTGTTCAAAGTGCATTTGGAATAATTAATTTGCAACTCAGTAAAAATTGATTGAAATGAGTCCAAATTTGTTACTTGGTGATTTTTGGGGTCGCTGAATACGAATATCATGGCGGCAACGACCTGCGAGGTACCTGGAGCCCAGGGTGGATACTATCTACCTCATATCCTGGAATTTCATGTGAATTTGTAATATATTTAGTTGAAACTCATTACTCGGGGATTTTCGGGGTCGCTGAATACGAATATCACGGCGGCAACGTTCTCCGAGGCACCTGGAGCCCAGGGTGGACCTCATCTCCTGGAACTTCTTGTGAATTTTTAATATACTTAGTTGAAATTCGTTACTCGGGGGTTTTCGGGGTCGTTGAACATGAATATCACGGCGGCAACGGCCTCCGATGTACCTGGAGCCCAAGGTGGATCTCATCTCCTGGAATTGCCTTGAGTATAGCATCATTTTTATACGAATTTGCATATATTACTCAAAATTATTTATTTATATATTATAATGAAGATGTACATTTAAACAATATTTTTCAAAAATAATTTCTGAAAACTCCAATTGTGTTTGTAATGTTTTATTGTTTAAAAAATAACACAAACTTATACAATGAAAAACATTTATTGTAATTACACATTGAAGTTTTCTTCTTCATTCTCTTCGTCTGCAAATCCAATTCCAACCGATAATTGTTCTTCTAAATAATGTACCTCGGAGGTCGTTGCCGCCGTGATATTCGTGTTCAGCGATCCCGAAAACCCCCGAGTAACGAATTTCAACTAAGTATATTACAAATTTATAAGAAGTTCCAGGAGATGAGGTCCACCCTGGGCTCCAGGTACCTCGGAGAACGTTGCCGCCGTGATATTCGTGTTCAGCGACCCCGAAAACTCCCGGGTAACGAATTTCAACTAAGTATATTACAAATTTACCAGAAGTTCCAGGAGATGAGGTCCACCCTGGGCTCCAGGTGCCTCGGAGAATTTTACCGCCATGATATTCGTGTTCATCGACCCCGAAAACCCCCGAGTAATGAGTTTTAACTAAATATATTACAAATTCACATGAAAGTCCAGGAGATGAGGTAGATAGTATCCACCCTGGGCTCCAGGTACCTCGAAGGCTATTGCCGCCATGATATTCGTGTTCAGCGACCCCGAAAACCTCCCGAATAATGAATTTGGATTCATTTCAATCAATTTTTACCGAGTTGCAAATCAATTATTCTAAATGCACTTTTACAATGCAAATATGCAATTTTTCATTTGATATTCATCAGATTAGTTCACAAAATTTCATGATGCTCTCACGAATCTAATGCAAAAAACCGCATTAAAATCCGTCTTGCTGCGGAAATTTCGGAGGTTGAGCCGTTTTTAGTGCTTTATTTCCTCGACTATATGGTATATGCGCGATAGAGCACGAATGCATTTTAGTCTAGCGGCTCGAAATATTTTAAATACATAATTTCATCAACGATGGATTGGACGTGGTGGATCGGTTGGATGGCCTGTTAGGTCAGTCGACTTAAATCCAATGGACTTTATTTTTGGGGCATCTTAAATCGCTTGTTTACGTGATCCAACTGACACTTTCAACAATTGCAGCAACGCGTTTCAATTTGCATAAAGACCATAAAAAATGATTCTAATTTACCCAATGTGTTTACCTCGTCGTGCTGAAAAGTGTATTAATGTAGATGGGGAACATTTCGAACAATTTATGTGAATAAACAACACTGGTAAGTTATCATTTGTTGCCTGTCACTGTGCAATATTTTTTTCGTGGAAAATTATTTTATTTCGCTCTGTTCTTAAGAACAAAGAAGTCAATACCCTGTGTCTCATTTGTTAATCCAAGCCGCGAATGCCGGATATTAAAAACAGTCAAAACCAATAGGAAAGGTATAACTTAGTGTATAAGTACTTCTTTAGTAACCGATGTACTACCTTGTCTCGTAAGACTCAATAATTCCTGTCTATCACGGTTCCACTTTTATGTTTTTTTTAAACTAAGTGATAAACATCGTTGATTGCTCCATAAGACAGAGGTTCTCAAACTTTTTTTAAGAAACTATTGAAATTATTGACCTAGGTCAGTTCTTTCCAAAGTGCTCCTAGAGGAAAAAGTTATATAGATTTTTTGTTTATCTGGTCGTTCTTTAATGGCACCCTGTATATTAAAATATAGCCACTAACATTGAATAACTGCAAATCTTCTAGTTTAGTTTCAATAAATTCAGTGGAACAATTCCAAAAACTATTTCGTATGGAGTTTTTTGAAGCAATTCGTGTATTATTGTGGAAGACTAAAAAAAAACATTTTGCATTCTTTACTTTCTGTGTTACTCTACAAAATCCTTTTCATCACTTATTTCCTGCGTTTTTAATTCTAGATTTACTTGTTATTTGTAAATGTTTCTCTCTGCATTTTTCTATTAATCACATTTGAACACCGAGTCATTCTCATTTCTGAAGTTTAATCGATTACACTAATTGAAGCCTGCTCAACAATATTCAACTACGATTTTAGCGGCTCTCCCTTCCTTTTGTTCCACATATAACAAGGAATTGTAGTTAGTTCGGCATTCGATCATTCCCTCCACGGTCATAGTTTTATAAAAAATAGTTTGAAGCTGGGAGAGATGAAGAGATATTTACAAACTATGGATTTATCGTTTATTATTATATAAAATACATTACAATTAGAATATCTCATCTTATGGCAAACAAGATGTTATAAAATATATGCATATTCCGCTAATTTAAAACTAATGATAGTTGATTCTTCAATTGAATACCATATTAATACAGTTTGACGAAAGTATTAACCAAACTTGAATTTAGAAATGTACTTTCTATGGATTCATGAATAATTAACAAATATCAGAGTAAGTTTAGTTTCTGTTAAAATATACTAGTATATTTCGCCATCAAAATTAGTAGTTATTTTTAAGTTTTCGGAGACATGAAATAACCCTATTATATTCGTCAGTGCATCGAATATAATATGGTTTTTTATCAAATATATTATTCTATGGGAAAATTTATTTGACAGCATGATATATTACAATGTTTGTCGTCATCAAATTGCTCAATCCAATATCCAATAGTTATATACAAAATAATATTTCAAAAATAATGCAATGTATTCTCCATAGATTTTATCGATATAAACAATATAATTTATTACATATTAAGAGTATAAATATAATATATATTTATTTGTTTATTTATTGCTTTATTACGAAAAATAAACGCAGTGCGATGACATAAAAACACACATCAATTAATAATGAATTGATAATATATAAACAGGGCAATCAATATGATATAATGGTTAATAATGTAATTCGAAAACTTCTCGTTATAATTTGAAATATTTATTAAAATTGCTTAAGGCAATTATAAAGTGATGCACAGAGGGGTGCAAATATAGTATAAAGCACATCCTTAATTAACGTGCCATCTGTTAACAAGTCCGCAGTTAATAGAGATGTTTTTGCCACTTATTCAAATTTAAGTTGCTAAAAAGATGCAACCGCTCTCAAAAATCCTTTGAACCGAAATGATTAATTCATGGCTATTTCATTTTCAACTTTTCATCATATACCCTAGCCCTACATACTTATGAGTATGTATATTAATATAATTAATAATATGTTTAAAAGTGATATTAATCATTACTTTTGTTAGCAGGGAATTGCATTACATAATTTAATAGATAACGTTAAGGAGAAAGTTTAAATCTGTTCAATTTAATTTTATACTGAAAACTAGCGTATATCGATAGGCTATAAAGAAAAACCTAAAGCCTGTATCTTGATCAGAAATGACATTAACTTTTTTACTTGCTTTGTTTAAGTTACAATGTCATGCACAATGTTTCTGTTCAAATCTTGCATCCTTTATTTATACTCTTATAATCAATTGATGAAATTTTGCAGAGTTACTAAGATCGGACCAGAATACAGTATTCCACCGTTACTTTTGCAAATATTCGCACATAGGGGGCGCGGGGGTGAAAATTGAAAAATCTGCAAAACGAAGGAGCGAGAAAGCGAAGAAGCGACAAATCAAAACGAATCGTTAAGAGGCTAATTTTTGTTGAGCGATCTTGTTAAAGAACACGATAAAACCCTCGATATACTTTCGAAATTGTAACAAAATCCGACTTAGGAAACATTTCGCATGAAAAGCGTGCTTCACGTAAAAATATTGTTGGAAGAGGTTTTTATATTTTTAATCATATTTTCGCTCTACGGGGCGTTTTTATACAAAAATTTCAATAACTCATCAAGGAGTGTAATTTTAGAAAGTGCAGTAAATGTCACTGCACGGGGACGTAATGTTGCCCCGACCACCAAAATTTAGAAACAGTAACAAAATTTGAATTTCGGTAATTTCAAAATTAAAAACCCTTTTACGAATCCACTTTGTTAAGCACTGCAACTCATGCGTTGTGTTAAATATGAGGACGAGTTAATCCAGCCTCTATTCAAAGTATATCGAGAGTTTCAGCGAAAATAGCCTTAAGCCACAAGGGTCCCCTATCATTTCCTAGCAGTCGATTTTGACGGGAAAATGATGGGTTCTGGATAGAAAACTAGTTCCTCAGTGATTCGGTGTCAGAAAAGTATAGTTACAATGTACTCATATGTGCATGGGACCGCCTTGCCTGGACGTATGAAATTGTAATTGCAAAATATGATTCAAAGTCGTTGCGATTCAAGGATTTTTAAGCTCCAAGAAGCGACGATCAAAATTGATATTGAACTGAAAATACGTAAATAGACAGGCAAGCAAAAGCCCACCAAAAATTTATAAACATTGAACTTTTCTTGAATATTTTTGTGTAATCGTTAGCTCAAAAATCGCATATTGGATGATAGTTGGTACATTCCGTACCTCACCATGTGATGTACACGGGCCAGACTATAGTTTGTCAAAAACATTTTTCTTGAAGTTGTTGTAAAACATGATTTTTTAAAGAGATTTAATATATATTTTTGAACTTTATATTGTCTTTTTCTTGTGTTTTCAAAATTCCCTTTCAGGTTTCATTTTAAGAAAGTGTTAGTACTTACTGTGTTAGATTTATAGTGTTACGACGTCCAATTGATACCATCAGTGAAGCAGTTAAGCATAAACGAACAGTAAGTATAAGTTTTGTATTATTCTCCATCTGAAACAGTCATTTTGAACCCTTCTTTCTGAACGTTAATATTCATTTTGGAAAATATAATAGAAGTCCTTCAAACTCAAAAAGATGGATCGTTCACAATCTCTGGGGGGTAAACCCCCAAAAAGTATGACTAAAGAGTAGAAAATAAAAAAATAAATATTATTTTAAAAAACTTGCTTTTCTGTAAAAAATCGTACTAAAAAGTAAAAAATAAAAAATACTAATGTACGAATGCAAGAAGAGCAAGGCGTGCGCACTTTGTATATAAGTATATATACCATCTTTATGTACGCATGACTGAAGGTACTATGTATACAACGATTCCGCCCCTTTCATATAATCATGCGTACAATTATACAAAATGCACACGCCTTACTTTTCTTGCATTCGTACATTAACATGTTTTTATTTTTTACTTTTTAATACGACTTTTTACAGGGACGCAAATTTAATTTTTTTTTATACTCTCAGGTCACTGCATCCGGGATGGTGTAGTCATACATGCATCGGTACCGATGAAGGAGGGCAGAATGAACATAAGAGCCTGTTCTGCATACTTGCCGGAAAATACAAATGGAAATCAACTTACTCCGGTGGCAGTTACGTCACTAGCGACCTACGGCAAAAAGAATTTACTTCGATATTGGATGTGATACAAATTCCCATCATTGGGGAAATATATTCATTACCCAAAGAGGTGAGTTAATTTTCGATTATATATTAGGTGAGGAACTAATTGTGAATAACATCGGAACCACATCAACTTATTACTACAAATGGGAAAGAGTTACTAGATTTGACAGCTCAACATTCTTTACCAATAGATAATTGAGTGGAAGGCATCTTCTGAACCCTCATGTTCAGGTCATACACTTATTATATTCAATATAAAAGTTGGCCTAAGACCATCAATTCAATTCAATATATTTTTATTTAAAATTATAGAAAACAGGTATCGCCTCACAAGCGCGCGCCCCGTGATCAATCGCTCAACCTTGATGTGAGTCATCGCGGCGGATGAAGGGCTGGACGGGGAGCATCTGGTTCGGCAGCTAAAAACAATTTTAAGTAATTTAGAGAAATTAAATACATGGAATACTAACATTCGTTGGCAAGAAGCACTAAGAAATTTAGGTAGTTGCTGCGGGAAAAAGGGGATAAGCAAAAACTCGCTCTAGACAAATACAGCAGAGTATTCCAGACGTCAGTATATAGTTTTTTCAGTGAATTGTGATCAAATAGAAATGGCAACAGAGCAAATTCGAAGTGCAATCATTTCAACTTATGAAAACACTTCAGTAAAGTCTGAAATAGACAACAAGGGCACGTTGATGGAACAAATATTTAGATAAGATGAGAAAGAAAGTTCAATGACTCTTCAATCGAGATGAAGCTTTCGGCAACTGGGAATAATATAGATCTACCCTAACAGACTAGAACAAAGAAATTAGGATAGTAAAAAGGGAATCTTGGAGGAGGTTCTACAGAGAACAACATTGATACGCTAAATTTCATCGGTGGAAAAGATGTGATAAGCGTTTAACCATTGTTGTGGGTGGTTTTTGGCCGCTGGGGAGTTGCGCAACTCCAGGGAGAAATTCTACCAGCACAATCGTGTTCAGCATCCCCGAAAACGAGGAAGGAGGTACTCTCGTTGCATAGCAAAATATTTACAAGTTTGTCCGACTCACACACTCCACTAAATTCTCAACACCGAAGGAGCCTGATCCCTTACATACAGCGGCTGCCACTAGAGTAATCGAGTCAACCATAACTGACAGTATTCGAACTACGCTGGAATACAGAATCATAACGATAACATTGCAACGGTAAGTGGGCAGTTTTTGGGCAGCAGGAGAGTACTTACAAGGCGGGGTTGGGGTTCTCTTCCCTGTAGTTACTACTTGAGGATAATCTGCTGTTCATTCTAACTCTATGTGAAGTCAAAATTCAAACATATGCAGACAATTTAATCATTTTGGTTTGATAAAATTCTGAAGAGGTACTTCCTCATACACTTCAAGAGGTACTAAATGCATCTGATGCGAGAGGGAGCAAATTTGTGCTAATCTTCACAAAACGGTAATATTACCCTTCACCCAGAAAACGAAACTGGATAACTTAAAATCACATTCCATACTATTCTATTCTCGGAGGAAGCGAAATATCTATTAAGTTAGATACATCACTTATCTGGACCTCTCAGTTGGAGAAGGCAATCCACAAAGCAAGTCTTTTATGGAAATATTGAAGAATTTCTCGAAAATTGCTTGGCACTGCAGGTAGTGTATGGTTTCACAGTTTGGTGGATGAAATGGCTACAACAATTGGCCAAAATCAAACTCTCTGGTTTACAGAGGGAGGCATGCCTAGCAATAACTGATGCTATAAATATCACAACGTCTGCTGTTCTAGAAATCTTTCTGGATTTACCCCCTCTCTATACCCACCTGGAAAGAGAGGCCAGATGGACATCCTAGGTATGTTTTCAGATGTGATGCTTTAGTAAATATAGTTTCCAATCACGAGCTGCCTTTTATCGTCCTATTTCCTGAAAGAGACGGGATCTATAGAAGGCAGATAGTTTTTAGTTTCCAAACGGCTTCAAAAGCCAGAGTGTACAGTCGTAATACCGAGACTATTTTTCAAGCTGAAACCTATGCCATTGACCTGTGTGTATGGAAGCTGCAATTAAAGCATCCTGGACACAGGTCAATGAAGATCTTCTCAGATAGCCAAGCAGCCTTAAAGCTCTTGACTGCTATCACTGCAACTCCAAAGTATGGAACTTCCAAAGGGTTCTAAACCAATTGAGCGGGAACAACAAACTTACTC
Organism: Leptura quadrifasciata; assembly: GCA_963675555.1. Taxonomy (NCBI): domain Eukaryota; kingdom Metazoa; phylum Arthropoda; class Insecta; order Coleoptera; family Cerambycidae; genus Leptura; species Leptura quadrifasciata. The sequence goes on from OY776674.1 coordinate 153,770,411, forward strand.
TATTCTGGGTGAGTGATCACACTAGCATGGAAAGCAATGAAATTGCCGACTTCCTGATCAGAGAAGGTGCGGCATCATAATCATAGGACCACGATCAGTCTTGGCATATCCTTGAGAAATACCAAATAAGTATTCTAGACTGAACCGAGAGTAAAACTCTCCACTATTTGCAGAAACAACCAGGATTAGTTTATTCAATGGAATTTATAACATATGTCTTTAAATCAAGAGTTAAGAAACTTCTAGATTTAAGCAGGTTACATCTAAAAATTCCAATCGGTTAATATCTAGGGAACTGCAGACGAAATCATCAGCTATAATAGACTTTGACTGGTGGAAAAAGATTAATGTCGTCTGTGTTTAGAAAAACATGAAAAGGCAAAGTACGTTTTACACATTTGTCCCACTGCAGAAAGAATCCAGTTCTCCCTACTTGGCAAAGGACAACTGTAGGCAATAGACCTGGACAGCCTCTGACTCAATACTTTTATTACGTTTATTAAATAGTTGAGTATATTGGGTGAAATATAATCCAAAGTGAGCTACAACAGACCGAATGGACGCAGTAAAGGGTTAGATATTTTTAGGCCCACTCCCATTTTAACCTAATTCAACATCGCCAACGCCCGACTGTAACTTCTATTCGTTTCACTTAATATCATTTTAGCTAGAATTATTCCTCTAGACTATTCAATTATTTTATTTTCCCATATACTGGTACTGTTAGATTTTAGTGGTCGTAATTCTAGATGTGTAATGAGGAATTTCATAACGCCAAAATAATTTCACCTTATATGCCCTGTTAAATATCTCTATGAAATCCCTTTTAAACGGATAGCTGAAGGAATTTCATATTAGAATTCATGCATCTAACTTACCTGCATTATATTATATTGTTAGGGTAAGTTTACTCTACTAAGTTGCTATTAGTTCTGGAAACTCCTTGTTAACAAAAGCTGTGTTATGCCATAATTTCAACTAATTTGCTCCAATCACTATTGAGTGTGGCCTGAAAACTTAGAGATTACATCATTCTGCTCACGTGGCATTCCATTATATTTCCGAGTTTCCTATTTTCTACTTAATGCGCGAGAATATTTCAGTTATTCCCATAATAAACAGTTTGTGTGAATTCTAAACGTACGTACAGCGGTTTATTCAACTTTGCTGTGCAGATATTTGCTAGAAAACTAATATATTATATTATCTGGTAACCTTTGCTAAACTATGTGAAAGTAAAATTTCAAATATTAACATGAACTATTAATACATATCTCGTATGAGATCATAGATTGGTATTTTGTAAACTTAATAAAAATAAATATGTCAATAACAAAATTCACATGTTTAACAACGACTTTTTATTGAGCATTTTTAACATACATGCACCTCTCAAAACTGTCCGAGTTTCTAAACCAAAAGCACCGTCGTTGCTTAATAGTAATATTAAATTTCTTATGAAAGAAAGAAACTAAGCTTTAAAAAAATATAACTTAATAAATTACTGGGAATATTACGAATAGTTAAGTAATATCACATTATCATCAACCAGGACAGACCTTATTTAAATAACTTTTATCCATATTATATGGGCCTTGTGCTCTATAATAAACTCACTCCAGATTTAAAGAATATTGGTAGTATAAAAATATTTTTATCTAGGTTAAAAGTATTTCTTTTTATTCTGTAGATAAGTTTCTGATGTATTAATTTATACAATAATTTTACTTTTGTTCCTTTTTTTCAATTCTTCCTTACATTTTTGTGTTTTCATATCTAATTATAAGTTTCTTTTTTGTTTGGCTTGTCCTATATCATGTATATAATCTATTGGATGAATAAATGTACTCTATCCTATCCTATCCTATCCTATCCTATCCCATCCTATTCTATCCTATCCTATCTATCCTACCATATCCTCTCCTCTCCAATCCTATCCTATCTTATTCTATACAGCGAGAATGTTGACGCACAGGGCCGCAGGCCGAGTGTAGAAATCATACAAGTAGAATACTTTCCAGTGAGTTGTGTACAATATTTTTTCACTTACCATGATTGGAAAACAAAACCACTTTTCATTTAATTACAAACTTCGTACCGAATGTGTTATTTACTGCTTCGTTGACACTCGGTGGGGTACATTCCAAGCTATGACCACAACTTTAGTCGACATTCATATTACAATATTGAAATTTATGAATTATGATTAGATATAGTTTTAATAGTGTTGTCAATAAAATATAGCATTAAATTTATCATGACAGGTATCCAGAGCACAGCCAACTAACGCCGGAAACTTACCAGATGCCTCTACATAACGCCACGTTTCATAGTTTAGCGGCGTTTACTCTTTATATTTTCCTAATACACGTGTGTGTTTTGAAAACAATGCAAATGCATGATTGTCGATTTTCTCACTTACTGTGTTAAGTTTCCTCGGGGATCATGGTAAAAGAAAACTAAAACAAATATGTATTATATTTATTTTATTACAGTAAATTTGGGGTTAGGTTGAAAAACTATTGTAAGTTGAAGCTTTGTTTTTTGCTTCTGTATGTAGGTATGTTTTCATTCTTCTCGAACATCAATATACATGTGCTTTGCACTGGATTAAAAGGAAATGAATAAATCTCTAATTCTATACAATTGACATATGTAGAGTTTTCTAGAGCCGAACGCACTATTTTATTAAAATAAATTTTATCATATGAGAATATACTATTAGCAAAATAAATATTTGCCGTTATGTCCATTTGGTTATAGGATATATTCCACATTGAGCGTCATTTAGTTAGTCTGCAGGGATCAAATTCATACAATCTATTTCTTGTTTATACAAATGACTCAAAGTCAAACATCCATCAAACTGAACTGCTGTACAAAAGGACGATATGAGAAAACTTTACAAGTGCTTAATAAAAACTTATAAAACTTTCCCAATGTAAAAACTTACAGGTACAGCTCAATTCATCAGACTATTTATTTCACCAAAGACCAAGCATCGTTCTTAAAAGTTTTACATTGTGTACAAATATAGAGGAAAGAATTGGCCGAACCATTGGTGATTAATATTGCGTTTTTACATTAGCCATCATGAATTTCAAGACATCCTATAACAACACATACATAGTTGTAAGACATACAGATACAAAATTGTTTTCATTGTAATCATATTAATTGATTTTCCATGGAACTGAAAACCAAATGTTGAATAGTTTTAACAGTGCAATTAATGTGAAAATTAAATAAGGTAATTACATTGTTTTTCTTAAACCAATTTGCAAATATTGAACTCAATCATTTATTTAGAGTATGTTAATTCATTATATTTTTCCAATCAAGGAGCAACATTTATTAAATATGTTATACAATAGTGACTGACAAATTTAAGGAATTGGTATCATTGGAGAGGTATTTTTTTTAAATTGTAAATCTAAATTATTGGAAATAAATATTAATAGTATGAGGTTACAACCCCGTTCAGTATTCATAACCTTAACAGCATTTCGAAAACTACAATATATTGTATAACGTAATCTACCGATTGTCTACATTGGTTTCGCTATTTCGTTTAGAAATAATGGGTTACTATGTAACCGCTTCTATACCTTGTTGTATAGAATGGTTCCCATTGCGTACGGCAGCTGTTTTTGTGTGAGAGTATAGGGGTATGAGGTATGAGTTCGGAGTGTGAATTAAGAAAGGACGCCACTTGGTTGCCGGAAAGTCTCTTTAGAAAGTTTGTCCAGCCAAGAAGGCAAAATTGCTTGACCAAATTTACCAAAGACTTGAAAGGCTAGTAAGGCAAATTACTAAACAAATATTACCAGAGACGATGCAAGTATTAAAAACAAAATTTCTACAAAAAGAACATTTATTATATATAATATGTATACACAGGCTAGATAGGTTTAGTTTAATTATAAAGTTAAGTGCTAATAATGAACAAAAAGTGAACAATGCGTAATATAGTGGAAATAATGTGTACCCAAGTGTGTCGTGCATCTAAGATATTCAATCACTAATAGCTTTGAATGGCCATGCTCTGTCTTATAAGGCTTATATTCTCAAAAAAATTACAAATATTTACTCATGCAATGGATTCCACAGCTCAAATTAAAAATTAAATTCAAAATATATGGTGAAGTTGACGTGAAAGTATTTACTAAAACTGAATGACAAAATTAAGTAATTAGGTAAATGAGATTAAGATTCATGACAAAAAAGAAGATTAAACCTGCTCCAACAATAAAACTTGTTCCAGCGAATAAACCTGCTCCAGCAAAAAACTTGCTCCAGCGAAATCTGCCCCAGCACCGATCATCTACAGCATGACTAGAATGGCCTGGTCATCTTCATGACACGAAGTAAGGAGGCTCCACTGTTTGCACATTTAGTTGTTGGCTGGCACATCGGCAGATCACAAAAATTGACTTGAAGGTAGATTAATCCAACAAATAATCAGTCCCAAACACTCTGTAAGTTTTACAAGTATAAAAAACCTAATAAAACACAAAAATAAAACTCACCCCTATAAGTAGAGAGTAGCACATAAATTTCACAGAAAATACCTCTCAAAAATAAAATTTTCATGCGACAGTTGACCAAGCTTCCACCCAAAAGAAATACTGAATTTTGGTTCACAAAATGCTCAAAACTAAACTAGGTTGAGCTCAACGAAACGAAAAGCTTCCTTCTTTCGCACACGTGCCCTGGCAAAGACAAAAAAATTGCCATCTTTCCCCCGGAAATCTGACGTCTTTCCAGTGCTACCAACTTAAATTTTGTCCTGTTGCCAACCAATGAGGAAATATATTATTTACATAAAATAGAAAACAACCCTTACTGTAAAAAAAAAATTAATGAGCTAATGAAACAAACAATGTAAAATTTAATTCATTGTTATGAAACTTTTATCGGTTGATCTTGTCGTTTTATAAGTAATGCAACACTAGGTACTCTTGAGTGTACACCTGGATGCATGCTCATGGCCCCACAAATTTCACAGTAATATTTTAAAAAGCTACAACTAGAAGCACCAAGTAGACCAAAATGTATAACTTATTATTTGTAAGAAAATATTCAACATATTTCTTTTACAACTTTTGGATATTCAAAGTAACACACAAGTGACTGGGGAATGGTAGTTCAGTGTGTTAAAGCGACTGGATAGCAAACTGAGTTGCCTAGCGAAGTGGGTTCGATTCCCGCAAGGCGAAACAATTTTTCATTAAAAAAATTGCCCCAAGAGTGGTTCGGAGTCCACAATAAACTGTAGGGCCTCATCTCTCTTACCCTAGCACAAGATCCTTGAGATCTTCCAGGGGGTTACTTCGATAACTTGAGAGGCGGTTAAGAAAACATTTTAAGAAAACATTTAAGAAAACATTTTAAGAAAAACATTTTAAGTGACACGGACAAATTAAATAAGCTTAATATTTATAATAAACCTTTAACAGTTTCATTGCCACAAGTGTTAAGTAACCCAACGGAAATTAATAATCACTTACACTTTTCTTCAAATAAATCACCAGCTGATCTTACTTACTCTTACAATTTTACAGTAACAATTTTAAAACTGATTTCCTTATTCATTTAATTTTAAAACAGTGTCAATTGAAACGGTTAAAAAACACTTAATGGAAATAAAATCATTTACCATAGGTGCATATGAAATAAACTTAGAAATGAATATTTTGTATTGCCCAAAAATTTTACCTTTTCTTACCCATATTGTAAATTCATGTCTCATTGATTGTATTTTTCCTAATAGCTGGAAAATTTCTCGTGTAAGACTTTTGCCTAATAAGAAAGATGATTTATCTTATAATGACCTTCGCCCGATAAGTACACTTCAAGTTTGATCTAAACTCATAGAAAAAATCATGTTGCGTTGTTGAAAATAACAGATCACATCATTATAGCTACAGATCCGGGTAAAACCACCGTACGAACACTGTTAGATTTTTCGAAAGCTTTCAACACAATTAGTGATGAAGTTTTGCTGTCTATCTTACATTTTATAGGTTTTTCGGATAATGCAGTTAGGGTGTTAGAGAATTATTTATTAAATAGGGTTCAGTTTGTGGAGGCCGATATGGGCTAATTCTCTAAAGCTACGGTATCATGTGGAGTTCGCAGGGTTCAATACTTGGTTCTCTTTTATTTAGTATATATATATGTAATTTAACATCCTGCCTAAAAGAATGCAAAGTAAATCTTTACGCGGATGATACCCAACTCTATTATTTGTTCTTCACAGACGATATGGATTTGGCTAAAAGTATTGTAAATGATGATTTATCACGCTTGGTTACATTCTCCGAACGACATAATCTTCAATTAAATCCAATAAAGTCATCAGTTACAGTATTTGGTCCGAAAATAGAGACTGAATTTTTTATTAAAATAAAAAATGAGACCATGCAATGAACACAAGTGCGAAAAATTTAAGTCTTGAGATAGATACAGATTTATGTTTTAAGAAAGATATAAATAAAAGGATGCAAAAAGCTTATGCTTCCTTAAAAATGTTATTTCCAAACCGCCATATGCTTTCACAGTTCCTTAAAATATAACTGGCAGATAATCTTGTCTTAAGTCATTTTAATTATTGTGATGCTATATGTGGACCGCGTTTAGATAAACTAGACATAAATCGAATTGAAAAAGTTCAAAAAACATGTCTGTGGTTCATATATGGCATCAGAAAGTTTGAATCTGTGTCATATAAATTAAAAGATGAAAAATGGTTAAACATGCGGGACAGACCTAAATGCCATCCCCCAGTTCTTTTTCGTAATTTCATCTTAAGCCAGCGCCCTCCTTATCTATATATTAAGGTAAAGTATAGAACGGATGTCCATACCTTTAATTTAAGATTTAAACCTCCACCTTCAGTTCATAAATCTGCGATTTTTAAAAGATGTTTTTCATATAATATTTATTTTCCTTATAATATTTAATAAGGTATCAGAATATTTGAAATTTTTGCAATCAATTTCTTTCAAAAATAAATTTAGAAAAATTCTTCTCAACGCATCGCATTAGAATTTTACTATTATTATTACTATATGCTACGACAAAATGTGTCATCCTAGACGAACATATTTAATTAATTTAATTGAAGACTGTGGCCAAGGCACGTCAGGAAAAAACTAAACATTTTAATAATTTTAAAAGAATTTGTTAAAATTTCCCAACAAATTTGAGAATATGTGGAAAGATATTTAAATAAAATGGTTTCAAAGCATTATTTGTATGTCGTTAAACACAGATATCTGATGAACTTCGATCATACACCCTGTTTTTTACCATTAAAGAAGGAAGATATGCTAGAAGACTTTCAGAGACACTTAGTATTAATTAAAGAAACAGGTATCTAAATTAAAAAACTTTGTAAATAATTGTATTGCACTTGGTATTATAATTAGTGTTAAATGAAATAATACTTAATATGGTACATTTTTAACACATTATCTTAATGTCACACGTATGGAAGCGCTTATCAAATGTAAAAAAAAAATATCCAATGTAACTTAGCTTAGGGTACTCACCAAGAGAAAAATTTCCCGAAATTGTGAAAAAGTGAACACTAAATTAAAATTGACATTTAATAAAGTAGATGTAATTTCTGTATCCAAATGTTGTTTTTTCATTGATAGATTATTTCCTGCAATGAAACTTGGATAAATTATTCTACATCTCACAGCCATTAAAAGGGCATTAAAATTTCATTGATCGTTAGTTAGTTTGAACAAATAAGATCCAATTACGATAACCAACTGCATCAGAAATAACGAAATGGATAGATGCCCTTAAACTTAATTGGTGTATTTGAATGTAATACAGTTTTTGTCTGTTAGAAGTCACGATAATGGATTGGGTTTCGTAAAGGTTGAGGGTTTCTAGAGGGTTATCATTGAGAGAGACAGATTCACTTGAATTATGTGCTAAGAAAAGGATAGGGTTAAAAGTCAAGAGAATGGTATTCCATAAGACCGTATAGTATAAGCGTCGAACCAACTTCTCAATGTCATCTATTACTTACTCCTAGACGTTCCAGTAAAACAAGCACTAATTTATATATGTCACGTGTACGACACGACATTGTGTTGTATGTGTCTGACATAATGTTCGGGTTTAGTTATGTATCTTTTAACCTTTTAAATATCGATTTTTATTGTTTTTTGTTAGGTGTTCTTCGTTAGCTGTACAGGCGATACCGAATGTACATAATCACTTTATGTAAAACATTGTCATTATCTATGATTTCATCCAACGCGCAACGTATTAAAAATAGTAACGTGCAATTACAATTTAAATAAAAATATTACTTACTTACGTTAAAAAAAATTTATTTTACTTCTGAGCATTACCTAGGGATTTCGCAGCGCAGATTCATGTGTGAATAGTTATCATAAAGGATTAACTTGCCAACAGCAGTAGTTAACCTAAGAAAAACTTTAGAATTTTAAGAAATTTTTATATTAGGTACTAAAATCTCTCAAGAAAATTAAACCCAAATTTACCAAAGGACCGGACAATATTCCTGCATTTATAGTAAAGGACTGTGCACATGTATTTGCCAGGCCACTCACAATTATTTTTAATTTGTCCCTAAAATTGCAGGCATTCCCTGATGTATGGAAATACTCTCGTCTGTGTCCAGTTTATAAAAAAGACAATAAATATAATGCGGAGAATTATAGACCAATAACCATCATTTGCAATTTTGCGAAAGTTTTTGAGTTTACTCTAAACACGTCATTATCTAGGCACGTACAAAACCAGATTGTAACAAATCAACATGGATTTGTACCAGGCAGATCCACTGAAACTAATTTAACTTGTGTTACACAGTATGTTTCTGAAAAACTGGATGATAACAAACAGGTTGATAACATTTACACTGATTTTTTCAAGGCATTTGATCGTCTAGATCACGGTATTCTGATACAAAAGCTAAGTAAATTCGGATTTTCGTTGGCATTATTAGAGTTAATTATTTCATATTTAGAAAATAGGCGGCAATATGTAGAATATCGTGGTTTTAGATCGTTCGATATCTTAGCTAGCTCAGGTGTTCCCCAGGGATCCGTACTGGGACCGTTACTATTTAATATACGATATTGTCTCAGATCTGGACGTATTAAGCTTATTATATGCGGATGACATGAAAATATATTCTGTAATTGAAGCTGAGGAAGACTGCGAGAAACTTCAGAATAACTTAAATAAGATAAATGACTGGTGTATACTAAATCATGTATCTCTCAATGTATCTAAGTGTAGCGCATTTACTTTTTATAGAGCTCGCACTCACATTAGTTATAATTACCATTTAGATAATCAACAGCTACAAAGACCACATACAATTAAGGATCTTGGTGTTACCTTCGACAGAAGCTTAAGTTTTAATGAACATGTAGATTTAGTTGTATCCTCAGCATAAAAAAGTTTAAGATTCGTAATTAGAAATGTTAAGGGTTTTAATAATATAGATCTAATGAAATTGTTATATTTTTCCTTTGTGCGGTCAAAACTAGTATGGTCCCCGGGATACGCTACATACATAAACAATATTGAGAACATTCAACACCGTTTTGTTAAGTATATGTGTCTTATCGAAGATGACAATTATCCTACAATTGGTTATCCACAAAGCATTATGTTAGAAAGGTTTGACATATCGAGTATACAAAACAGAAGAATAGCCCACTCTATAGTATTTCTATATAAAATTATTCACAATAGCTTTGATTGCCCGCTTATTTTGGAACAACTATGTTTTCGTATACCTCGTATAGAAAGTAGAAATCGTGAAACATTTTATCTTGCTATTCCCAAGACTAATTTATTAAAAGTTTCACCTATACATTTTATGTGTAGAAATTATAATTGGCTGCAAATGAGCTTGATATATTTAATTGTAGTCTTGCCTCAATTAAACACTTTTTATCTGTTTATTATGATCAGCTTAGTATTAGATAGTATTATTAGTATTTGTATAATAATTGTACTTTCTTTTCTTTTTTCATCTTTTACATTTTAACATTTATATTCATATATAGGTACCAATGATGTACTGCACACTTGATATTAACATTTTTTGTACTTTTAGTGTTTTATCAAAGTATCTTCCCCACCCTATAACTGGTTACCTGTTGGGTGGTTGTATCCAAAAATAAATAAATAAATAAAATAAATAAATTAGCCTATAAAATAAAATATAAATACCTTGAAAACCTATGGCATTAAGTACCATAATATTTCTAGAACACTAATAGTGACAAAAAGTGCATAGTTCAACTCCTCTAATGGTTAGGAATCTATTCTACACTCACAGTTGGCTGCAGGAGGTCATAAGTCCAATTTGAGGTTTCGTAGTAGCGGACATTCTATACAAATACAAAAACTTTATACTTTATTTATCTTTATCATTTTTTTTTTATACATTTATTTAACGTCGGCCTATTTCCGCTACTGAGGCCTAACACCGACGCCTGTAGACGAGCTACCCCCAACCAGGAATTTTGCCGAACCTCTTCCCTTAAGAAGAGTAGGGATCTTTTACTTGCCTAACATTTAATAGACAAGGGACCGACGGGTTTACATCCCCTCCGAAGGATGGTATATCTCCTATACAACCCTCGCCTAAGGTTGTATAGCTTCCGCGCATACACTGATATACAAGCCGCTGGAAGATGTGTGAGGCGAGAACGCGGTTTCCGTTGGAATGGTCACCAATCCAAGTACTAACTGCGCCTGTCGTTGCTTTACATCGCATACCGAAGTATGTACATAGTAAAGACGCACCTACGCTCGCCCCTATTATCATTTATAGCGGTACATATTAATAAAGAACATTAATTTATAGACTCAGCATAGTGAATTCTGCTTATATTAAAATTTTAAATAAACTTTTGCATAGTAAAACGTGTAAAAAACTGACAGAATAGTCATTAAATTTAATTTTTTCTCACAACTATGTAAATCAATATCATGACAAAACTTTTAGTATGCAGATGCTTAGGGGTACATACCTAGCAATGCTTTTCACATTGTAGCTCTTAAATTGCAGCTTGATGTCGAGCTCCAACTACAATATTAGGGGTAATTTCTCACATATTTGGTATTTTCATCAATAGTCAAAAACTAGGGAGTTTTTGAAGTATTTGTGTTATTTGTCAATAGCCACAGTGCTAGACAAGCTTCATGAACAATTTTCAAGCAAAATCCGTGTGCGTGGATGCTGAGAATTTGGGGCCATACTCTAAAAATTTCAGAAGTGCTTAGTTTTAAGAAAAGCCACTGTTCGGCTGTTTATTAATATAAATGATTGTAATAGCAAGTAAGGAAGGTTTTTCTTTGGTATTTGGTATGCATAAGAGTTAATTTTAGATACATTTTAGAGGCTTAAAAATTTATAAAATTTTTAATATTCAGCCTAGAGTCATGTTAGGGGTATTAAAGTGACCTGGATGAAACCTATCTAAAGGATAATAAAAACATTTTCGATCATTTATTTATAACGGCTTAAATATTCCATATTTATATTTTGATGTTTAAAATATCATAAATTCAGAAGGCCAAAATCGCAAATTTTGGGCATTTCCATGGTAACAATGTCAAGGGATAGTAATTTTTGAATTCCATAAATAATAGTCAACGCGTTGTTATTTTTCTTCTGAATTAACCTCACTTTTCCAAATCAATATTTTCCAATTATAAAACGTCAGAGTGACTGACAGGAAAACAAAATATTTTTACTTTAAATGTAATACGCGGGTTAAAAGAAAACTTTGAAACTTTTTCATAATCGTTTGTTTCCAATTATTTTTAGAAGGATAAAGTGCCCGAAAGTAATTATTGTATTTACCGAATATTTAATTGTCAATCCAAAATTAATAAATATAAAGTTTGTGTGCTTCGAATTTAAATTAGAGTGTCTCTCCACATCTCGTTGTTTTCAGAATAATTAGAACTTCACCAGATCACAGTAGACCGAATTATCGAAATTAACAGCAACTGACAACCACCTTGAAGGCATCAGCTGACTGGACAGGATTTTCAACAGCGCCGCGCTTGTGCACGTTAGCTAATTTACGTAAACCAATAAAGAACTCTATACCAGTTTGGTATATGATTTTCTTTAATTTAAATCGATTATTTAATCGATATTTCACTGATTGTATGTATTGTAGTTTTAAGAATTGTCTTTGTTTATTTGTAAACATGTTCACACTTAATACCACCATTAAAAGGTTAATTGTTGTTTGCGTCTTTGATTTCAGTCATTGCCCACGTTAAATGCGGAACATTCTCTTTTATTTTATCCGCCAGAGTGCACCAGCTGTACTCGGTTGTTTGTTCGCCAATGTCAATACGAAAAAATATGTCTTTGAATAAACAAAGTTAATTTATAATTGCTACGATTTACACGTAATGGTTATAAGATATTACATAAAGAAACTCACTTGGGCTACTGTAGCGTAGCAGATATCGCAGACACAGCTTAACCCGGATAAGTGATGTAACGTGCCCACGATAAAATTTCACTAGCTCAGACTATCTCAGGGCGTTAAGCCCAAGTTTACATAAACTATGACAAATTGTTAGTTCACTTACTTACACAAATTACTGAGGGTTCCATACGTAGTGGTCGTAGACTAAATAATGACACTTTCTTTAAACATGAAATGCACTATATTACAGAATGTACAAATATTGGTTATCTAGCATGTAACCTGGCGATGTTCAAAAGGTGTGGCAAATTTCTTGATTAATAAGTTACAACATTAATAAAATGCCTCGTATAGCTACATATCGGTTTACAACGTGAGGATAAATGGTAATAAATTCGGCTACAATGGGTCTGATTTAGAGAACTATAATATAACTAACTAAAATATAAATGCATAAAATCTTTAAATATGTACAAGTTACTGAAGGTGGTTTCCGGTAAATAAAAACAACACACTTATCTAGGGTGGTACGATACCGACTTCGACGTTGAAGAAACTGTAGCTCTACGGTGGTGTCTTCGGGACGAAAGAAATTGACCCGAGGATGGGGGTTGATTATAGCCTCTCCAGCTCTGGAGCTTTCTACTGTGTGTGGATGCCCCGTCTGTGGAACTTCACCACTGTGTGTGGAAGCCCCGTCCGTGGAACTTCACTACTGTGTGTGGAAGCCCCGTCCGTGGAACACTAAAGATATCCCGATTTAATTTGCATGGTCGGAAATGCATGTGAAGCGTGCCTAATGAGAGCAATTTAAACCTGACATAACCCACAAAAGAAATATACTTTACCTCACTGATGAGGGAACAATCCACCAATGTTCCTAGAAAGCCACAGTTGGATGAATGGGGTCGAGTCCGTCTTTCAAGTCGACACGATACTTCCAAAGGAATGCCCGTAAATTTGTGGAACACGTGGGTAGAGAACAGGGCGTGAAGAGGTTAACTTACCTTGTATAGTTAAATATCCTGCTTCCGCAGTTAAAATTTACTCACAACAACAAAATATTCCGCTAAACGGAACAACAACAGATGGAGAAAATTTTCCTGTGTTGACAATCCCAAAATCCACCAGGATGCCTCGAATATAACGAGTTTTGTGAGATTATCAACCGTATACTGCCATCAAAAAGGTCTCTCTCCTTTTCTCCAGCTGGAAGTATATCGCACCTCCCGTGGACAATAGCGAAACTCTGCTACAGACGTAGCGGTTGTTATGACGGCCCACAAAACGCTAAGCCGTAAGGTGGGTCGTGTACGCTAGAGATCCGCAACATAATGTAAAATGAAAACTTGTTGCTGTGTACTAAAGTGCTCTAACACAGTAGGACATTTATTTCCTAAAAATGACCGTTTCCGACAAACTATTTAAAGATTATATGTGATACAAGTTGATAATGACAATAATGACATTAAACCTATCTATTGGATGTATTAGGAACCGGCTTAGATTGTTCCTCATTCTTTTATCAATTTGGCTCATTTCTACGAATAAGAGATTGGGAAACTCTCAGAACTCGGGAAATTTAAACAATTTAAAAGTTATGATATAACTTTTAAATTGTTGTTATATGTCATTATCAATTTATATCATATATTATATGATACAAATTGAGGATGACATTAAACCGAGTACGCAAGGCGACATCTACTAGATAAATTAGGAACTGGCTTGGATTGTTCCCCATTGTCTTTGTTTATTTGTAAACGTTTTCACACAGGGTTAAATGTTGTTTGCGTCTTTGATTTCAGTTATCGCCCACGTCAAATTGTATAGATTTCACTACTGAGATAAAGATCGTCATGTCTACGACTCAGTTTGTTAAGCTCCCATGACCTAACATAGGCGGCGCCCAGGCATTTTTATTTACAGTTAAAATTCAACATCTCTAAATTTAAACTCAATTCTTTCTTTTCGCAAGCATTTTATTTCAATTAGTATTTGCTTAAAACTTTAAATTCACTTTCAATACTTCAAATTTCAACTTTTATTTATTGTAGAATCTTTTCAACTAATTCAAAACAGAATATTTTACTCACCAACGTGGGAGCTAATGATCAGTCTTAGTGTGAAGCTTGTAATAAATTTGAAAAAAACGGTAATAAACATAAAGAACTTTATTAAATTCATTTGGATAGACATTCATTTTAAAATCTATTAATTTATTTTAAAAAGAAAGCATGACTCTTTTATTCCTTTAAAACAACTCGATATACTTGAAGTAACACCTTTTTGAGAAAGAGCCTGTCTTATTAACCGGATTTGTTTTGATTACATCTAAAGTTTGGTTAGCTCTCCCATGTTTTGTAAATATTAACACAATCAGGTTTTCAAACAACAAGAATTATTTACTTGACTATCCTACCTGTCTCTTGAGATATCAGTCAATAAAGGTATTATAATGTGTATACGGGAATATTACAGAATCCTTTTTATGTAAATATTTGATTTTGATCTGATTTAAATAAATATTGGTATAAGTAAATACTAAACGGGATTTTTTGTTAAATAAGTGCCATGATATTAATGTAAAATCACCTCAATTATACTAGTCGTTACCTGTGTTTTTATAGTTGTACTGAATAAATTAATTACTCTAAATGATTCTTTAATATTATAAACAAATAATTTGTAGATGTTTTAAAGAAATTCTTGGAAAAGGGTAAAATTCGCAATATTGATATACAAAATCTTTAAAAACGTGGAATTAAAATTTATATTTAACGTAAAATTTTTTTTACAGGGATATGAAAACAGATCAATATCAAAATAGATCAATATCAAAACTACTTTCACACCCCTCCATGTTTTGTTTGTTATTAATTCTCATTTACAGAAGTACAGTCGTGGACGTATTAGGTTTTAATTTGAATGAAACTAATGCGTTTTACGTTCAAAATGGTGCAACCGGAAACTCCAACGAAAATTGAATTAGTAGTTAGAGAATGAAATTATGCAAAATTATGTAAAAACACCCCTTGGATGTATTGGATGTAGAACTGCAACTGGCTTAGTGGATGAAAGCTATGAAGAGACGTCGAAAAGTTTTTGAAGAAATATTTTTCGAATTTAACTTTCGTTATTGCGATAAAACTGAACATTTCCTTTATCGGATGAAGTTTTAAATCGATGTGAATAATACTTAGCAGTCGATGGACTTATGGGCTTCAAGAGAAGAGAAATTTATCGGAAATGCGTTCCACATCCGAAAGCCCTATAATTAGCAAGTGTAACGAAAACTGACAGTAGCATGAAAATATTTTTTCCAAATAGCATTGCCGTTTTGTACGGCAGTCCTACACGAAGGATTTGCTATACGCAGTTTGAACCAAGGGGTCATTTTTGAGATATTAGAAAGAGAATTTGCCAACGACAAGGCAATCAATTCCTACAGCCAATGTTTGCCCAAGATCAAGTTTGAAGATGAACCGTGAGTCAAAAACCTTTAGGTTCACGTCGCCAGTGCGCTTCACCACATGGAACATATCGTTTTCCTAGGCGTTAAAACCATAACCTGTTGCATCGCAGATAGTTTCAAATACCTCAATTCTCGTGACTAAATGTATCATAATAATAAATTTGCTCATCCTGACTTTTAAAAGCCAAATAATAAGTTGAAAGAGAACAGGCAGGTGCACGAGCCTCGCCATTAGAAATCGCAACAAAAAATTCTCATACTGAATCTTTATGCCGTCGATTGCTCAAAGCTTTTCCTTAGATGCTAGTGGAAAACTGCAATTCACGAGTTCCCCATCCTCACCCAGTGTGGTATGGGCTCAAGAATTTGGTATTAAATTGCATATTGTTCGAATTGTACAGGATGTCCATTAATGAATTGGCCATACCTCAATAATAGTTTCCTTGAATAAAAATAAGTCGTTTTAGCTAACATGTCTTAGTACTATGGTGTTTCCTTAAAAAGTTATGGGACGTTAAAGGCAAATCTTCTTATTTATTTTTTATTATTTGCGCGATTTTATCCAAATTTGGTACGATTTACATGAGTAACGTACAGGGTGATGGGTTCGTATTGGATTTAGAATTGTTTATTTCATTCTTCCATTTCAGGGAAATTAACACCAATTTTTCAAATAGTAGCCTGTAAGTTTTATTTTTTTATCAGATAAAGTGATAAATTTGCTTTAGACTGGTGTTTTCCGATTAAAAATTGAATATAAATTAAAATAAATATTAAGCTTCTTGTAGAAGTGTTTCGAATTATGTGTCCATATCTTGCAGTAAGCTATGAAAAACAGAATTATCTCCGTCTTTATTTAGATCTGCGAAACAGAGCGCGCTCATAGGCGCCGTTTAGGAAACTGCAACTTCTAAATTAAATCACTACGATATCAGGGTTTCTCGACTAAAATATATGATTGCCCCTTTTTGGAAATAAACTGTTCTTTATTTTTTTAATAACGTTTCTGTCATAAATAATTTTTCAATTCAAAATTGCAGAATTTTTTAAACTCATATTCGATGATTGAAGAAAAACATTATAAAAAGATTTTATCAATACTTTTCAGCTCTAATATAGTCCAAAACCGAGGCCGCTTGACAGACGTTTCGATAATAAAAGAAGAGACAAATGTTTACATTACCTTCAGTTTTTTTAATAACCCGGTAGAAAAAATAATTTACTTATTACACAAAATAGCAAATAGAGGACATGTTGGGCACATCACAGTATAAATAATTGTTAAATTGTAACAATTACTGATTAATATTTAGGTAGAATAACAAAATTCATAATTGTTTTCTACAGATTACGTTAAGAATAAATCCATCAAGATTGCATTAAAAGTTTATTGAAGAAGTCGTCCAACTTTTTTTATTTTATGGTTTGCATAATGCAACCAAATTAGAAAAGTTGGGAAGGGAGTGTTTTGTTGAACGAAAATTCTTCATTCTCTTCTATGCTTTACGCAAGAGCATGGCATGTTTCTGATTTATTTAAGAAGCTGTTAGGGAGTTGTAATTGATCATAAAGAGACATTTTTCTTGCTGAACTGAAATTACACAATTTTGAATAAAGAGTTTCTTTCCATAACTTGTTTGTAAGAACTTTTATATTTGTCATAGAAGAATTTGCATTTTAAGAGAACCTTGGAGGACAATATAAAAACTTGGCTTTGTTATATGTTTCAGTTCTTTAGAAGGAAAATTATCTTATTATCAATATTGTTTAATTAATGAATAAAATATATCAATTTCTCATCTAATTTTTGTCGTTAGGACTATACATAGAGAATAATGCATATAAGAGGTAAACTATTAGTTTGTTTCTTGAGATGTGTATATTTTCATAATTATTAAAAATGATACAATCAATAATACTTTTACCACTAACATTACATTTTTATTATAAATTTTTTATTTAAAAGCTTTCTTTAAATAAAAGATGAATGCGTAAAATGATATCGTTATAAATTTTTATATAGATAATTCGTTCCGTAGTAACTCGATATTTTAAATTTAAATAATCATACAGTTTTTCCGAAAACGTTCAAAGATGAATACGCTTTGTCAGTACCCCATTTCGGCGACGCCTGCATCGCCTCACGACGGCAACGCACAGTAATTTTTTCAAACCGCAATTTTCAAGCGTTAATTACATAAAAACAGGAGCAGTTGAAGGATCATGTTACACCGCAATGGAAAAAGAAAGGATGGCGTATACGTGCAATATAGATTGCAATTGTCAAATCGATTCTACAAAAAGAGACATTTTTGACGTTTCGCGAAATCAATTTGATGTTTAAGGAACTGCCATTATAGTCGGGCAGCTTAATGTCGAATTTCACGTTAATGTGGACACACCGGACAAAAGCACCAAATTTTTCCAAGTACCAATTAGGTATGTAGCTTTCAAAAATGTATACTTTGACACCAAGTTTGTGATCCTTAAGTCTAATTGTCTAATTTCTGTGGTGTTTATTTATTCATTTATTATTATTTAATTGATTTATAAGCTGAGATATTGATAATATACCTATATTTCAAAATGACCGCTATAAAATCCAAGATGGCCCACGGAGGAGTTGATTCCTATCAAAAATTGAAAGCTACTTACCTAACTAGTACCTGGAAAAAATTTGGTGCTTTTGTCCGGTGAGTGTACATTTTCATGATAAGCTGCTCCACTATTATTAATCAGAACCATTTTAATGGACAGGAAGCTGGTACCTGACAACTTACGTGATAAGGTAAAAAATGTTCGACCCCTAAGTTTGGTGTGCGTAGAGAAGCCGTTAAGATTCTTTTTGTCTTATGCGTCAAGCCGGGGAGCTTAGTCAGTAAAGGCCTTCAACTTTTCAAGAAAGGAATACATTTTACGTGATAAGGTACATGAAAGAAATCAACAAGGTTTTGTGTGGAAAGCCCTCCCTAACTCAGAACAAGTTCTAGGTTCGATTTTGCGATTTCGCTTCGAGGTGTGACCGTCTTGAATACGGTTACAAAATTTCAACAAAATCGATTCAGTAGTTTAGGCTCTAAGTGAGGCCACAGGCGACAAAACTACTTTTATTGCCCTCAGGGGACTTCAAAACGTGTAAATACATCAAAAACTAAAATCGATTTTTGAACGATCACTTTACTTTCATATACTTTGTATATGGGAAAATAAAAATATTTCAGCATTTAGTTATCGGATCACAAAAAGCAAGCAATCAATACATTTTTTTTCGTTATCAACTTCTCTAAAAAATTGCATTTAGTTTGACTCTTTACTTATATTGATTTGATTATATATTAAAAATAAAGACACCAATACAGTCTTTTTCAAAAAAGAAGTCAGAAAGTAAAATAGTAAATTCGTTTCCGGGTTTTTTAAGATTGGGGGAATATGATTAGAATAAAAAAATAAAAAAAATTTAAAAACTTGCTTTTCTTGCAAAGTCTAAAAAGTCAAAAATAATTTTTCATGTACGACTGCAAGAAAGGCAAGGCGTGCAAACTTTGTATTTCCCCTTTCACACAATCATACGTACAATCATACAAAGTGCGCACGTCTCGCCGCTTTTCTTGCAGTCGTACATGAAAAATTATTATTTACTTTTTGTATGACTGTAAGAAAAGCAAGTTTTTAAAAGTTTTATATTTTTTTAATTTCTACTTTTTAGTCATACTATTATACATCGTACATGAATATTGTGACGGCCCCCGTAGAAGTCGCTAATCAGACGAAAAAAAAAAACCTTTTGTATTCTAAGTTTTGCTGGAGGTTCCGGTTGGATAACGTATTTAATCAATTTTCACTCCCGCGCCCAATACATGTGGATATTTACAAAAGTAACTGTGGAATACTGTATTGTCATCTGATCTTAGTAACTATGCAAAATGTCATCAATTGATTATGTCAGGAAGTGTGTTAAATAAAGGATGCAAGATCTGGACAAACGTGAAAATTACTACATTGTGAGTTAAAGAAAAGCAAGTAATAAAAATAGAAAATTTTAAAAGTGTTACTCCTTTGTGTAGTCTGTTGTTTAGAATCAGAATCACCTCCAATTTGAAATAGATATATCAAACTATTTAACATTAAAGTTGAGTAGTACATTATATGCACCTTTCGCCAGTTAAATTGGCAACAAGTGTCGTTATAGTGTTGTAGCGTTGTATCCAATGTTTTTATTTTTGTGAAAATTACTTCGTGTCAATCTAAATGCTCCAACCTCCACCCTATATAATGTAACACCTTATATAAAGACATGTTATAATTGAAGTATTTCAAGAGCAGTGGAATGAAAATTACTGAAATAGAAAAGTGATAGGCCCAGAAAGAACATAATATATTTTTTAATTTCAGTGACCAAATTTTCTTCTCTCATATATGTTTGTATCGCTTAATACCTATTATTCTTATCTAGAACGTCAAGAGCATACCTCTCAACTTTTATTAAAACGTATAGAGAAGTTTATTAAACCACGGTTCAATAGTTCGTATGTTATATTAAACCAGTGTAAAACCCTCACAAAAATTTAATATTTTTTACGCGATGATTGTTCTTTTTCGATAAAATTCATGGCTGATTATAAACGAATATTTTTCTAATTGCAAAAAATGATTCGAAGTGAGATAATTTAAGCTTGTAACTTTTTAATAAGTAACAAGTAATATAGACTGTGTTCTGGATTTATCTAAATCATTATTGCGCATTCTATTAAGTGTATAGTGTCTGTATTGCCGTAAACGTGGTGAGACGTTTTGAACAACTGGTCCAGATGTACAATACGGCACGTTTGGTGAAAACTGCCAGCTGTGAATCGCACTCAGCATAGCCACGAACAGCTCTAATTGAAAAATAATTCTTTTTCCTGATTTTACACTGTCTAATAGGCATGGAGATCAATTGAATACAACTATTATATTAATGTAAAATTTTGTAAATCAATGATCCAATAAAGGAGAAAAATTAGTCATTTGGAAATTAACGAATTATTTATTTACCTGGCTAAAAATTATCATATTTTTAAGAGATAAAATTAGGGAAAGATGTTACACCGATCGGAGTTATTAGTGAAGAAGTAATTAGCGCTAAGCAGACAAAAGTCTACCTCCGATCTTTTTTTAGCTAGTTTTGACCTTTTTACATTTAGTAATTTTTTTTGTCTATTGTTTTGTTCTTCATTCACTCCTTAATTATATTCTTAAATATTTCCTCAAATGTGAATCTCGCAAATTCGACCTAAATTTATAATTTCTCAGGCAAAATTATGAAAACTTGTTTTGAACGACATGAGTATTACCAATTATTGTTAATTGACTCAATCAACCCCGTAAAGGAACACTGAGATTTCACTTGTTTATTATAAATCAAAATATAGGGTGTAATTTTTTTTGAGTCAACCTATACTTAAGACCTTTGAAGAACAAAAAATAATGCACCTTTATCATTCACGTGCCATCTCAAGAGATCCTTCGGGCATTTCTATCGATTCTATCCAAGATATTAAAGGGAATTTGAGTTTACCAGGTAAACATCACATTTATAGTAACGCAATTTTTTTATTTTTGTTGAAATAGGCATAAAATATCGAGATTTTAAATTTGAGCAAAAAAAATTCCCGTCTGTCGGTCTGTAACTTTTTTGTGCTCACGTTTACTCTGGAACCGTTTATGATATTGACTTAAAATTTTGTACGCTTATGTATTGTAACGAGATCTGGAAACAGATTATATTTTGATCTAATTCCGTTGAAGGGTTCGGGGGTAAATGGGGTAAATAAAGGTAAATACGCAAAGCAAGCAGATAAGAGTCCATAAAATTGCAATTTAAAGCATGTACGATGAGTCAATGTCTTAAAATGTTTTTTGGCAACAGCCATCCCCCCCACCTTCACTGTCACCCCCAATACCATCCCCATACCATTATGAAAGGGAGTAAAAGTAATTAAAATGTGATTTTGTGTGTATACAGGAACTAAATGTCTCAAAAAAAATTTTCTGGCATTAGCTACCCCCTCTACCACCCCCATTGCCGCTCCACCCCAATAATAAAGGGAGTAAAAAATTTAATTGGGATTTAGTGTGTATACGAGAACCAAGGGACTCTAAATTTTTTTTGACATCAGCCACCTCCTCTACCACCCCCATTGCCACTCCCACCCTATTATTAAAAGGAATAAAAAATTAAATTGGGATTTAGTGTGTGTACGAGGACCTTTAAAATTTATTTAGGCATTAGGGAAAGGTACAGGAAAATTTATACTTAGAAGTGTCTTTTAATTAGGCGTATTAATGAGATTTATGAGTTTTCGACCTTGAGGGGTTGACGCTTGCAACGCTATATTGAACATAGGGGTGTAAAATCACTTGTTTGCTATTATTCCCTTGGAATGTGGAATCAAAGGGTTTTCTTGGCAATTTAGTTTACGTTTCTCAAAGGAAGTAGGTTGGAAGATTGTGGAAATATTGTCCAACTATATGGTTTTGAAAAACTAATGATCGCCAGTGTAAATGCGAGTTTATGTAACAAACAACGTAAATATAAAAGGACTGGTTATAGATTTCAATCTATAGAATTAATATACCTTTGATGTTGAATATAAATTTATAATTAATATAAATTATTGAGAAGATCAAATTGTAATTTGAAGAGGCTCAATCTTAAATTTGAAGAAGCTAAATTTTTAATATATAGCAAAATTTCCAATATATAGCTGAATTTTCAGTATATAAAGCATAAAACTGATTCGTAAACTATAAATTGCCAAAAAATGGAAAGGAAAAAATATTTTATAACCATGCGGTACATACAGTATTTTAATTACTTATTAAATTAAAAAGATTTGAAATTTAAATTTATTTAAAAAACATTGAAATTACATTAAGGACAAAAATTGAAAATTACTGAAATTTTAAATCACTGATAAATAAAATTTACCTTGTTGTTAAACACTGGTACCGTGGATACAAAAATGTAATAGGAATTACTGAAGTCGCACAGTTAAGGTTTGTAGGTTTGAATCAGTTCAAAATCAGCAGGCAAATGGAGATTTTAATTAATAAGGTAAACTTTTTTATCTCACTTTCTGCAATCTAATACCAATACACAAACTTGAAAAAGATAGCTTTACTAATAAAAGCCGTAAAGTGGTACAGGTATCGCCATCTGTCAATTGGTGAGTTAAACGCACAAGCTCGTTTCCTTAGGTAGATTTCCTTATTCACAACTAAAATAGTGGCAGGTATATAATCGACAAAAGGAATCTATAATTCTACGTAAGCGAGTCAATGGGTAAATAATGACATTCATTGCAAATTTTAATCTACAAACAAACTGCCGTATAAATAGTAAATCGTATACAAACCATTTTGTGAGAATTCAGCAAATATATTACATTTTATAGGATATACTATATAACAGGTTAATGAGAATGTTAAAGGTAAGAAAAATAACCATATGTACTTACATAGTAAACAAAAATATAAAAATTAAAATATATATGAATGTAAATAAATGTCTTTGCAAACACGAAATCGACAATTTGCTTCCTGAAGTGATGCAACAGAACGAAGATACATAATAGTGTTAAAAAAACATGACTGAGTTCCTAAGATATATAAATAGGTACATAAAACTATGTCAAATAATTTAGCAGTTATACAAAGAAAATTCTGAGAGTTGAAACAGTCTGACTTACAAAAACGGAATCAAAATGCCATGTATTTCATTGTTCCTCACTTATTTTCTCTGATTAATAGTTTCTTAGCACAGCGCGCCGAAATCGGGCATTTCTTCGAATACGAAGCATTATTTGTTCGCATAAGCGCATCGGGACCCTGATGCGTATATTAATGGAGAAGGTAGAAAAATATACAATACTGGTTTCTCTGCCTGATTGCCTTGCTCAAAAAAAATCCATGAGTACAACATTAGAAGTATCCATTGTATAATTCTGACATCGTTGTAGGTGAAGATATATATCTTCTTGGTCCTTTAATTGAGCTGGTGAGACATCTTCAAAATCTGTATTTTCTAAAACCCCGGCAAAATAGTTGAAGAAACTGACTCTTCTTGAAGTTTAAAATGCAGTGACGTTGTAGCTGATAGCATCTTATTTCTACACGCATTTAGTGGATGTGATACCACATCCTGTGTCTTAATAAAGGGAAAATTAAATTTCTTAACCTGATCGAAAAGAATAAATCACCGAGTTTCAAATTCAAATGAAATTATGCATGTGATTCTAATATCAAAAGTAAACTTTTTGAGAGGTGAGATATACCTGTTGAAATATATTTTTTTTCATCTGGTATAAATAAGAGACATAAGTGGTCTTGCATTAGAGAATTATCTTTATATCTTATAAATACAGAAATTATTATTTTATGCCTCGTCTGAAACCTGTTATAATGTAAAAACTACCGTGCTATAAATGAAGGAGTAAAAAGCAATTGTCTGATAAAATTTAATTGACGGCTAAAATATTTCATCCATAAAACAAACAGGTTCTTACACGGTTTTTTGCGTAGCGCCTTGTTTTTCTATTAAAAGATAAGACAGTTCTGAATCATTTTCTTGCGAACTTCCTCGGGTTAATGTGACCGCCAAGAAATTCTCATTAATGCAAATGATATACTGAGCAATATAACGTTACCGGTATCGTATTTTAAACTCCGTGGAACGTAAAGGTTTTATTTCATTCCAAAAAATCAGTCTTGTTCTATTTGTGAAATCTTGTATGTTTCAAATTTTGTGATAAAATGTTTAGTATTTATCTAAAGAATATTTGCCTATGAAATTAAAAGGGTGGAAAGCTGTTAAAAGTAAATCATAATGATGAAAAAACAAATTTAAACTTCGCACAAAATTACCATATTGAGTGTAATCATAACAGGAAGCTATACATTCGTGCCCATATTTCCTTGTTGCTTGAGAAAATATGAGGTTCAGTTTTATAATTTAATTTTTTCCGTGACTTCCAAAAAATAAGTTTTAATTTAAAGTTATTCAGGAATGCCTCTTATACATATAAATCAGACGGTACGGATGGTCTACTCCCTGTCCAGGAGCCTGTATCCACTCATGGTCAGGGGTAGCAGACTTAACAGACAAAATAAAAAATTGTTGTACACGATGGTGGTCAGGCCATCCATCACATACGCGGCGCCGGTGTGGTGCAGCATACCGGTCACGACAATGAGAAAACTAAAAGTGTTGGAACACAAATTTATTCACCTCATCTTTAATTATGGAAGGTACACCTCCCTCAGTGACCTATACACACTTTGCCACGATATAACCCCAATAGCGGACTACGTGCAGGATATTTCCCAGAAATTCTACTTTTTCAAACTGGGCGATAGTCCACTAACAAGAAACATAACACAAATTAGACAGCATAATGCCCCATTTCGGATTAAACACACCCTACCGTACCAGACGTTACCGATCTTCCGGCAACCTCTGTAGCCAAACTTCAACAACTATAACTTTCGCTTACTCTATCCATCTTACTGATATTTCATACCTTTACATCTTTAAATCTTTCCTGTCCCCATCTTCTTTTCTGTTTGTTTCTCGTTGTTTCTTTTTGCATTTTTGTCTCTAAATTCATTTTCCATCAAAATTTTATAACAAAATCAAAATTTTCCGAAAACCAGAATTTTTTAAAACCAAAGTTTAGGCCAGCCTATGCGCAGCCCGGCATTTGCACGTATCGCAGATGGTTCCTCGTTCAGATTGAGGTACGAGCGTCAACAGCCAAATTAGAAACAGTGAAGTGCGCGAGCTACTAATAAAACTGTAATTTTAAGTGTTGTTGAATCTGTTTTTTTTTTTAGATGTTTGTAAATTTGATCACCTCTTTTAATCTGCGTTCTGCAGAGGAGCCTAGGTATAAATTTTAATTAATTGTTTTAAAATCGAACCAGGCTTACTCCGCCCGGTCCTGCAATCCGCCACAGCGACTAACGCAGTGGTTGCACGGTCGGACCCGGGATAGGCCTTGGGGAGGTAATTGCATAAGTTACTGTTAAATAAAGAAGTTTTGAATTGAACTGAATTGAGGAATGCCTTTTAGTGATTAGTCAAGTTATTATTAAACTAACTCTAATTAAAACCTAATCTTATATGAAATATATTTATGCAATTTGGTTTGGTAATTTATTGTTCATATAGTGGTCCATAGCAATAACATTCAATTTGTTCTAGTGGTAATGTGAACGATCCATGCTATGCGCGTCTGAGGAACGTTTTGTTACTGTTGCTAAAATGGATAATAAGATGTTCACCTGAAGGATTCGATGCGACTGTGATTCGGACGCAAAATACAAAATTTATACTTGCTCTTTAGTTTTGCTAAACTGCTGGCATTAAATGGTACTGATTGGACGTCGTTATACTATGATGAAGCTAACACTCCCTATAATTAACACTTTCTTAATTAATCTGAAAGGGAAATTTGATTAATTTAACTCAGTAAAACACAATGATAAGAGAGTATATTTAGGTAAAGGTCTTTTCAGATATTTTTGTACACCTACAAATTCCAAATATATAAATATAAGGTTAACAATTATTCAACAAGAGTGTGTCGGTCCGTACCACACATGGTGAGGATTAGGACGACTCGGACAATGCAGTCTCCAACTACCATCCAATGTTTAAAAGTTTCTAGCAAATGATTGACACAAAAACATTTAATCAAAAGTTCAATATTTACGGAGATGTGGGCTTTTCGTTTACCTGTCTTTATACGTATTTATAAATATCACAAATAATTTCAGGCGAGCACAATAGAGATTGATAATGCTTAAATTGCAACAATTCAGAATATTAAAAATTATTTTAAATTTATACGTTCAGGTACTATGTACATGGTATGGATACTTTTGTGACACCGAATCACTCAAGAACCGCCTAAGGGCAAACACGGCCGAAAACCTATAAATTTACCGCCAAAATCGACTGCAAAAAGTGAAAAATTTACCTTAAGTGATATTGTCGCTCGTGCCAGAAACTCTAATACGTTACTTTTTACAGCGCTGCGCAACGCTGGTTTGTAATAAAGATTATTATTCGTAAGTAAAAGTCGGTTTTTAAGGTAGTTGCTAAATTTTGGTGGTAGTGTGAATGATCCATCTTTTCTCGCCTGAAGGACTTTTATTTTATTTTCCAAAGTGGATATTAAACGTTCACTAAGAAGGGTTCAAAACGACTGTTTCAGACGGAGAATAATACAAAATTTATACTTACTGTTCGTTTATGCTTAACTAGTTCACTGATGGAACCAATTGGACGTCGTAACACTATAAATCTAAAACAGTAAGTATCAACACTTTTTTAAAATTAAACCTGAAGGGGAATTTTGAAAACACAAGAAAAAGACAATATAAAGTTCAAAAAATATATATTAAATCTTTTTTAAAAAAATCATATTTTACAACTTCAAGAAAAATGTATTGACAAAGTATAGTCTTGCCCGTGTCCAGCACATAGTGAGGAACGGAACGACTCACAATGTACCAACTACCATCCAATATGCGGTTTATAGCTAACGATTACACATAAAGATTCAAGAAAAGTTCAATGTTCAAAAATTTTTGGTGGGCTTTTGCTTGCCTGTCTATTGACGTATTTTTAGTTCAATATCAATTTTGGTCGCTCCTCGGAGCTTAAAAATGCTTGAATTGCAACGACTTTGAATTATATTTTGCAATTACAATTTCATACGTTCAGGCAAGGCGGTCCCATGCACGTTCTGAGTACACCGAATCACTGAGGAATCGGTATAGGGCAAATCCCGTTAAAACCCATCATTTTCCCGTCAAAATCGACTGCTAGAAAATTATAGGGCACCCTTGTCGCTAAAGGCTATTTTCGCTAAAACTCACGATATACTTTGACTAGAGACTGGATTAACTTGTCCTCATATTTAACACAACGCATGAGTTGCAGTGCTGCACAACGTGGATCCGTAAAAGGGTTTTTAATTTTGAAATTTCCAAAAGTCGATTTTTGTTATATAAATTTTGGTGGTCGGGGCGACATTACGTCCCCGTGCAGCGACATTTACTACACCTTCTAAAACTATACTTCTTGATGAGTTTTCAAGAATTTGGCATAAAAAACTCTCCGTAGAGCGAAAATGTGATTTAAAATATAAAAACCTTTTCCAACGGCATTTTTACGTGAAACACGCTTTTCATGCCGGATTTTCTTACAGTTTCGAAAAGTTTATCGAGGGTTTTGGCGTGTTGTTTAACAGTAGGAGCGACTTCATTATACTTACGTAAATTATGCTCCGTGCAGCGACATTCATTGCAGTTACGTAAATAACGCGCCATGGAGTGATTTTTATGATAGTTCTTAAAAGTGAAATTTTTGTAATAGTTGTGAAAAAATTAAAATTTCAATATAAATTCGAAAAACATAAATTCAGGCGACAATAATTACGTTCGCGGATAGAATTAATGATGTAATTTAAAAATAGTGCCTATCTTCATATGTTCTTCATAAGTTCTATGTAGTTCTGCTTAGGTAGTCTTATAATTTTTTTTACCAATACATGTATTAAAAAAAAGTTATGGCCAAAAATAATAAATATTTCCTTATCGAATCTCTCTCTCTCTCTCTTGGATAAGCCCACCTTACCGCCCATTTTGAAGGGTGAGGAATACGACGGTGCCAATGGTTTTCACCCCAATTTAACCCAAACCACCCCTTTATGCAATAAATCACCCCTCCAGTTTTTCGAGTTTAAGAGTGCTACGGCTTGTCGGATCAGGATTTGTTGCTCAATTTAAAAAAAATTAAGTAGCTGTCGACTACAAGCCATCCCGCCTAATCCCAAGGGTTGAAACCGCACACTCCAAAAACCGAGATATCTTCAAAAATCTTCAAATCGAACAGAAATTGGTACACTTCCGTTTTCGAAGGCGAGAAACACGATGGTGACAATAGTTTCTC
Organism: Leptura quadrifasciata; assembly: GCA_963675555.1. Classification (NCBI taxonomy): domain Eukaryota; kingdom Metazoa; phylum Arthropoda; class Insecta; order Coleoptera; family Cerambycidae; genus Leptura; species Leptura quadrifasciata. Next base: position 153,799,353 of record OY776674.1, read on the forward strand.
ACTTTCTCTCTTATTTAAATGGATACATGGTCAACCTTAGTTGTTAATTTGGACAGTAATTTTGATAATTTTATAGTAGACGATTTGGACAGGGTGTTAAAAGCAGCAGGACCTATTTAGCATATTTATTTTGGTAATTTTGGATATTCGACTTTTGAAAATATTTTGGTATCATGATTTTTGTTGAACGACATTGCCCTGACGATTCCGTACATTTATTATTATATCTGAGAAAACTCCTATCAGAACTTTGACTATTGAGATTTGAAAGATTTGTAAATTATCGAGCGGGGCTCTCGAATCAGGAGAACGCTCAAGCACTGGATAATTTTTCTTATTTGTATGTTATTAATTAATATAATATTTTTTCCTAGCATAAGACCCTATACGATTTAAATATTGCCTATTGCATATTTTTAATATTTTAATTGTGTGTAAATTTATTATCTGTAATAAATTATATTTCTAAAATTGTCTTCTTTTATTGTTTCTGACTCACTACAATGATTAGTAAGACCTAGAACCTCATATTTTGTTTGTCAACATTAGATTGTAATAAATTCTACTATCCTTAATTCTCTCTTTCAATTTTTATGTGTTTGATTGTTTAAGTGACTTTTCTATGACAATAAATAATATAAAATAAATTGCAAAAGGTGGTATAAGCAAGTACTGTGAAATATATTACGGTTTTGGTTCAAAAGACATTTTTTGATGTAAAACAGAATTAATGTTGTAATTAATTCAGATCAACTTGTACCACAAGCTTTTAAACTTAAGTGAAACTTAAAAAATTCAAAGGCAGACTCTCTTTACATTACTTTTAAATGTGGCATCTATATAAGATAAAAAAAATATTTCAGTAACAGAACTTTCTCCTCTTATTGCGTTAAAGAGCTCCTCTCTGTGTAGAACCGTCATCGTTTATTCATATTTTATAAGGTAACTAAATTATGTTTTCACGAAGAAAGGTAGTATTATCTCTAGAATTAGATTGATAATTATAGCATATAGATTTTAAGAATTGTTGTGTTAAATTCAACAAATACGAGTGTCAATTTTTTCACATGGAAGCGACATACGTAAGGATGGCACGTATGTGTTTTATATATAAGGGCGGCATTTTTGGGATATGATATAGGGAGGAGCACTGAGGCCAGCATCTTTTACAGATAGTGTGGACCATTCACACTATTTACACTCCAAATCCGTAAACTTAGCCTGTTTTAAACTTATTCCACAGTTTAGAGCGACGCGACGTATTGTTCACCGAATATTAAATTTTGACAAAAAAATTTCCTGCTTGTCTACACACATAAATACATATATGAGAACAGTAGCCCAATGGATTGGTGTGTTTAGCCTGCGAACTGGGATATCTAACAAAGAATGCTCGAGCACTATTTACTCCGAAATAATTATAATTATTATATATACTGTAGGGAATTTTTTTTCTTTATTTTGCACGAAATACAAAATCCTGGATTGCCTATTAGTTACCTCGATGAATTGAGAAGCGGTTAACATATATTTAACATCGGCCTAGTTCCGCTACTTAGGCTAACACCGACGCCTGTAAACGGGCTACCCCCAACCAGGAACCCCTCTTTCGAAGAGTAGGGATCTTTTACTTCCAAACATTTAATAGATAAGTGACCGGCAGCTTAACATCCCCTCCGAAGGATGGTATATCCATTACACAATTCTCCACGGTCTTCCTTGAAACTATCACCCATCTAAGTACTAACCGCACCTAACGATGCGAGAATCGGTTAAGAAAACAATTTTTAAGGAAAAACATCTACATGAAAACCGACGGGCAAACAAATACACACATTGACCTGCTCTATTTATTATCAGTTTCTAGGTAATAACTATTTTCTTCTTTCGTGATCACTAAACATTGTTTATTCGTTTATAATGTACATACATTGGACTAACTAAGCATACAGAAAGATTTAGAACTTATAATGCTAAGGGAATGTTCACCAAATTAAAAGATTTAAAAGAAGTTTGAAAATCATTTATTAATAATTATTTGCACGCCACTGAAATCATGGTCAACTTTTCTGCAATAAACTCATCGAGCAGCTGACACTTTTCATAGTTAAGGGATGCAAAAGCAAAGTCGAAAATGATAAGGTTCAATCAATCAATCAAAAAATCAATCAATCAAGATATGCTTTATTATCTAAGAATGAAATACTCTTATTGACAAAGCTATATACCGGGTGTAACAGGATCATGGTACACCCCTTTTTTTTCTCCTCTAGTTTTGAAGATAATTGATTGAAATTTAGGATATACTACACATATACTACAAATAGAATGCAAGAGTTCAATTCAAGCAACGAGGAGCAACAGTAGGCAGCTTTCAGTGAGAACTTGAAGATGGTAGATGATATTCTGCCGAAACGTCGTTTAGACAACCGTGACTCCTGGAGGAGTCGACCATCGACGCGGGAGAGCAACACTTCATATATATATATATATATATATATATTTGAAAAAATTAAGTTTTGCCCCAAAAACAATTTTGGTAAATTTTATTTGCTCATAAATCAGGTAATTTAGTGTTTTTAACAGGATTTCGATTTTTGTAGCATTACACGGGTCATTTAGAATAAATCGGAACCGTCATGGCACACTTAAATGGAAAACTAAAAATTATATTATAAAAAAAATTGATATTTGAAATGTCACTTATTTGGCATCGTTGGATTCATAAAATTATGTAGAATTCAAAAATGCAATAATATACAGGATATTCCACTTAAAAATCGAAAGTTAGTGTCACTTCCGGCGAAACCGGAAGTGAAAAATAACCAGTTGTATGTCAAAAAGTGCCGCTTATTATGTATGTAGTATATCCTAAATTTCAATCAATTATCTTCAAAACTAGAGGAGAAAAAAAAGGGGTGTACCATGATCCTGTTACACCCGGTATATAGCTTTGTCAATAAGAGTATTTCATTCTTAGACAATAAAGCATATCTTGATTGATTGATTGATTGGACCTTATCATTTTCGACTTTGCTTTTGCATCCCTTAACTATGAAAAGTGTCAGCTGCTCGATGAGTTTATTGCAGAAAAGTTAACCATGATTTCAGTGGCGTGCAAATAATTATTAATAAATGATTTTCAAACTTCTTTTAAATCTACACTAAATTACCTGATTTATGAGCAAATAAAATTTACCAAAATTGTGTTTGGGGCAAAACTTAATTTTTTCAAATAGAATGCAAGAGTTCAATTCAAGCAACGAGGAGCAACAGTAGGCAGCTTTCAGTGAGAACTTGAAGATGGTAGATGATATTCTGCCGAAACGTCGTTTAGACAACCGTGACTCCTGGAGGAGTCGACCATCGACGCGGGAGAGCAACACTTCATATATATATATATATATATTCACTTACCTCTCACCGGTACACCATTTACATCAGTTTGTATAAAACTAGCAGGTTGGCCACTGTCATTTGTCTGTTCCACGACCTATGGCATACTGATGAGAACTAATAAGTTCGAAACCGGTCTATGTCTGGTCGAGGAATTGACAAATGACATTGGCTACCATTCATGATTTGTAAGGTATAATTCAATGCAGGTCGGGGTGTTTGCCCGCTGAGTAGTTGTTTCCTGCAAATCATATGTAATATCAGTATAGGTTAAGTCCACCAAACGCTGAAGGTCGCCGCTCTCGGTACTTGCAAAATAGCAAGTCGCTATACACCATGGAGACATCTATGATGTCTGGTGTATAGCAGCATTTGACCACAGGAGAGGATTCACTTACCTCTCACCGGTACACCATTTACATCAGTTTGTATAAAACTAGCAGGTTGGCCACTGTCATTTGTCTGTTCCACGACCTATGGCATACTGATGAGAACTAATAAGTTCGAAAGCGGTCTATGTCTGGTCGAGGAATTGACAAATGACATTGGCTACCATTCATGATTTGTAAGGTAGAATTCAATGCAGGTCGGGGTATTTGCCCGCTGAGCAGTTGTTTCCTGCAAATCATATGTAATATCATATATATTAGCTTAAAGTACTCTTAGAACTCTATTGTTTAAGCAATCACTCGTATTCGTTTTGATGGCAGGACTTCACAAGGGTGTAAAATTGTAGAAATAATTACGTTTCTCAGCTGTTTCAATGCCTATTCTGACTTGAAATTTTAACTAAAAATAGTGTTTTATAAGGCATTTGCCTAGGTGTCATTGGAATTTGCCCATTTTCTTTCGAGAAATATAAATAATAATAATAATGATGGGGCTGAATTCTAGTTCATATATATTTGCTGTTATAACTGACAAGGGACATTCATATTTTCTATTTGCTTCATAAAACTTACAGATCTCGAGATATTTAAAAAATACCAATAGAAAACATGGTCCAAAAATTTTAATTGTGTAAATAAGGCAATTCAAATTCTAACTTGACTCCAGTATTAATTTTGGTGAAATATTGTGTTACTGTTTGTGAAATAAACATACTCTATATATTTCAATTGACAGTTTTACTTAAGGCCCGTATACATATTTATATATCTATTATCAATGTATTGTATGTTAATAAACCTAATTTTAAAAAAATGCATTTTCAGAAACAATTTTCCAGTAAATTAATATAGTAATACGGTATACACTTCGATTAAACACTTACAGCATAAAGACGAGAGAGAATAAGGTATTAAGTAACCAAAATGGTGAATTATTTGCTCAGCTTACCGTAAAAATATTACGTGCTGTATCTTAAGAACCACAAAAGAATTCCGTTCCCTATAAATTATAAGTTACAAACGATATGAGTGTTCCGCCTCTATCAATTTTTCCAACAAAAGATGTCTATCGACATATATTTTCCCGTTATCAATTCTGGAGTATGCAGTTGTTCTTTATGTATCGGTTTTGGCAACAACTAACCTATAATACTTAATAATATGACTCTTATTGTTCTTTTATCTAGATGAAAAGTTTTCAAGCATAAAAAATCAGTTGTGACAAGAATATCCGGGTAAATAGATTTCAAGTTTAAATGTTTCTTTTGTGTTCGTGCCAAGTTAAAAGCAGAGGATTCAAGAAATTGTAACTTTACTTTTGAGATCTTGTTCTACATAAAATCCGGATAAAGTGGACTAAAATGCCATACATTTAAATTTTCTTCTGCTATCAACATTTACTTTCATCTCTTGAGGAATAGTATAAATATAACATAATATTATAACCATGTATCTCAAAATATATTTTATACTTTATTTTAAATAAAAGTTCTTCCATTCTAATAAGTTCACTTTATACGTTCAAATAATATACTTATAAGAATTATTTTTGGGGGCGAGCGTAGGTACGTCTTTACTATGTACATACTTCGGTATGCGATGTAAAGCAACGACAGGCGCGGTTAGTACTTGGATTGGTGACCATTCCAACGGAAACCGCGTTCTAGCCTCACACATCTTCCAGCGGCTTGTATATCAGTGTATGCGCGGAAGCTATACAACCTTAGGCGAGGGTTGTATAGGAGATATACCATCCTTCGGAGAGGATGTAAAGCCGTCGGTCCCTTGTCTATTAAATGTTAGGCAAGTAAAAGATCCCTACTCTTCTTAAGGGAAGAGGTTCGGCAAAAATTCCTAGTTGGGGGTAGCTCGTCTACAGGCGTCGGTGTTAGGCCTCAGTAGCGGAAATAGGCCGACGTTAAATAAATGTATAACAAAAAAAAGAATTATTTTTCATTTCTGTTATCTTTGACAAACATCGCTATTCTTATAAATACAAGCCTTTTAAATATTATAATTATGAATTACATTTATTTGACAACTTTATTAATATATTATATAATTCTTTTTGTGTGTTTTATATTATGACCCTGAAAAAGAGAGTGGGTTTGTTGGTGTCTATATACCTACATTTGATACGAATAATATTTCAATTATGTTGTGATAATAAACTCAGGACCTTGAAAAGTTTAAAACACTAAGATCAGAAATAAAAATGATATTAAGCTAGCGTATGAACAGTATGTCAACCATATTGAAAATTACTTTAAGACGAATCCTAAATCTTTTTGGTCATATATTCATAGCAAAGAGAATACGACAACCATTCCAAATAATATTACCTACAACGATAATTCTTTGGGCAATTCTCAAGAAATTGTCGACGCATTTGCTGAGCTCTTTAAAACTTATTTTACAGAATCTTCTGAGTACGTAGACTCTGAGAATACTGATATAGATGAAAATGGACAGGAACCGTCACAGTTAGTCCAAGTAAATGAAGATAAAATATGTAAAGCTATCAAAAAGTTAAAATACAAATTCACCGCCGGTCCTGATGGTATACCGTCATTTCTTATCAGAGACTGTGCTAATGTCTTAGCGAAACCTCTGCTTATTTTATTTACCTTAGCCCTTCAGAGTAACACATTCCCAGAGTTATGGAAAAACTCCAAAATTATTCCCGTGTTTAAAAAAGATAATCGGACTGACATAAAAAAATATCGTACCATCGCTATCATTAGTAATTTTAGTAAAGTATTTGAATTCGCTCTATACGAGGAGCTCCACATTCATGTCAACCAACAAATTTGCCCCAACCAACACGGCTTTGTGGCAGGCCGGTCGACAATCAGCAACTTGGCATGTGTTACACAATTTATTTCGGAGGTGTTGGATGATAATGGACAGGTAGATGTCATTTATTCCCAAAGGCGTTTGACAGACTAGACCATGGTGTCTTACTGAGAAAGCTTTCTGCTCTCGGCTTTAACCGAGACTCGCTCCTCCTACTTAAAATGTAGAAATCAATATGTTCAATATAGTGGGCATAAATCTGAAAATATTGTTTGTACTTCTGGGGTACCACAAGGGTCAGTGTTGGGTCCCTTATTCTTTTTTTTTATAAATGACATCGTACTTGGTCTGAACTGCTACTGTCTATTATATGCGGATGACCTCAAACTGAATCTAGCTATCAAGGATGAATCTGACTGCTACTGCAAGCTGATTTGGACCTAATAAGCGACTGGTGCACCTCAAACTCCTTTCCTCTCAACGCCGCTAAATGTAACGCTGTCACCTATACTAGAAAATCCTGTGCAGAACGATTACACTATAAATCAGGTACATTTAAATAAACCAGAGGTATTTAAAGATCTGGGGATTACCTTTGATAGTAACCTGACCTTTTACCAGCACCTCAATATCATTGTATCATCAGCTTACAAATCCCTGGGCATTATCATTAGAAACTCCAGTGAGCTTAACAACATCGACATATTAAAAATTCTCTTTACATCTTTTGTGCGGTCCAAACTTGAATACGACTCTGTCGTGTAGAATCCTAATTACGCAGTACATAGTAAAGTTATCGAACAAATCCATTGACGATTTTTTAAATTTATGGCATTCAAGGAGGACAAAACCTATCCACCAATAGGGTTTCCACATGACAAACTGCTGGAAAGGTTCAATGCTGATGAACTAGTTAGAAAGCGGTCTCTTCACTCTGCTATGTTTTTCATAAACTTGTCAATAATAAAATAAATTGTCCTGAACTCTTGCCAAAAGTCAATGCGCTTATTCATATGCCGATTGGTGCAAACAAGACTAACTAATGTCTTCTATCTACCCACACCAAGAACAAATCTATTACCGGTTTATGTTACGTATCATAACTGGCATGATATCCAGGATAATATTAATCTTATTAACTGCAGTGTTGCAGATGTAAGAACAGTTAATTTTAATTCATTATATGTGCTTTTAATAAGCTATTTCAAAACCAATATGTACGTTGTGCTCCTTTAAAATTCTGTGATATTGTGTATTATGTAATTATTAAGTATTTTTGTTATTATGTATAGTGTATTTCTCCTATACTGTATATATTTATACAATTTGTGCAGATTTACGAATAATAATATATAATATCACAAGAGAAATAAATAAATATAGATTTACATCCATATTATGTTTGAAAACTTGCATATGGATAAATGATAATTCAGTAATAGATTTCTTTTTAATTAATTTAACCTAAGATGATATAATCTAGCAGTAAGAAAAGAAATTTAACACATAAAAGTTTAGGAAAACCGATAGTGGTTAAATTATATATCTATTAATGATCTTAAATAAAAACTATCATTTTCTCTCATCCACGTATTAACCGATTTCTTAAAAATAACTATTCCTAATGTTCAAGAGCAGTTGATAATATAACTTTCATTTAGTTATACCTATATTCTCTTTTACTGCACCTGTTTTGATAAGTTCGTGTTCTTTTTTTCGGGGTAGAGTAGGCATGGTCTAATGAATGCAAGTAACTTTTGTATTTATAAAAATATATTAATATTATTTTATCCACGACCACTATATTAGGAAGGTTTGATGCGCCTGTTTTCCGTGGATTAAAGGCCCTTTAATACACTACTGGATTAGAAGTTATAATACCACGCTTCGATCAAAATAAACTTGTCAAATCTGACGTTTTTCAAAATCAGAATTTTTCACCTGCTCTCATATGACTTTCACGCTCCTAATTTGGCCGTGGTAGTGGATAAAACGTTGAATTACATTCGGGCATTAACAAGCCTTCAATCCACTTGAAAAAATGTGACTATCGACTGCGCCTCAAGTGCACATTTTAACCTCTCCACAATAAAATTGTGAGAGGTTACTAAAATTGGTTCAAAAACTAAAATTGAGATAACATCAAATCTTTACGTTTTGAGGTTCTAGGAACCCAAAAAAGTGGTTTTTGAAAAATGTCTGTGTGTGTGTATGTGTGTATGTCTGTATGTGTGTTAGCACGATAGCGCCGAAACTACTGAACGGATTTGAATGAAACTTTGCATGTGCTTTCTTTAGTGCCCCAGAAGATCTGAAAAGGTTTTGGCTGAGATCGGATTACGTTTAGTGCTATTTTGGCGCAACAAGTTGTTTATTTTATAATTACTTTCAATTTGCAATGGAACCATTCAAAAGTAGTTAAAATTCTGATTTCAACGATATACCACACTTCCACCCTTTCGATTTGGTTTCCGTGAAAAAAATTAAAAACAAGGCAAATATGAAGCATAGATCGCATTTCGCATGACATGATCGATGCGCGTAACCGTTACGTCGTGAAACTCGTCACATCACGTATCAATTCACGTGTTAGGGTTTCTTCACTACTCTAGAAGTAGAGCGGATTACGTTTAGTACCCTTTTTAAATATATATACAGACAAATCGAAGAATTAGACTACAAATATTCCTCTAAAATCTAGTAAAATTACTGAAATGCTAATGTTTCATGTAACAAAGACAGCCGCGAGCGATCGGATTGTAATAAGCAAATTTTGACGATTGTCATTGTCATCGTTTGTCATTCGATAACGTTGGTGTCAAGCCATGTTAATAAGATTTCGGCATATTTGTAACTTTTAGTGGACTGTTACAAACTTTAAAGGTAGATATAACAATATCGATATCATATGCTTTCTGTACCTTCGTTGGTGAATTTATTATAGATTATCGCTTTACCAATTTTCAGTTTGTTGCTTTACAAATGTAGTATTTAGAATAACTAGACTTTCTTAGTCGTTCAAGTGATGTTAAAGTTGTTAATATCCTAATAGTATATTATTCAACGAGCGATAATGTAGGTAATAACTTGCATAGATGATTGTAAATTCATTAAGTTGAGGGTTTTTTTATTGCCCCAGAAGATCTGAAAAGGTTTTGGATGAGGTCGGATTACGTTTAGTGCCATTTTGTCACACAATTTAATGCTTTTTTCGGCTTCAAAGATCCACCGAGTGGGGAGGTTCCAGCCGCTTCCAGTAGCTGCCGATTTTTTTCTCGTAGATTAAAGGCTTATTAATCCCCTTATATAATTAATAACTATTAGCGTATACTTGGATACAATATTTCTGATTCACGAAATAGTTGCTCTGAGCTGCATTTGATATTCTTATTTAGCATTATTTTTATAATTTTCTTTTGCAGTATTTCTAATATAAATCTTTTTTACGCCACCCCACGCTATTATCCCATATTGAATTATCGATTTGACAAGAGCATAATAAATTATTTTCAATTATTTAAGTAAGGAAGTTCTTTAACATTTAAAATTTGTATTTGTCATATGAAACATTCTCCAGTAAATTTCTCGTCGAATGAACGCTTACTATGACAACATTTTAATTATAAACATTTCGTGCATATACTTCTTCCTATAAAACGATACTATATCAGCATAAAGTTTTCGAGACCGTAAATAATAAACTCTTAAGGCAAAAGCAGAAGTGCTTTATCAAGATTTCCATTAAGATGATGAGAAAGGGCGATCACAGCCCTAGGAATAACTGAGGATCTAACACCGTACGCTATTTGATCTCCGATTAGTCCCTGTGGTGAGTTTATCGTATTTTTCCACGTCTGTTGGGGTATGTCGAACACTAAAATATATATTTAGTCACACTCACATTCTTCATAATGCGTTGTAAGACACGTGCAAATATACAGGGTGTATCTGAATATGTAATATTAAACTAAATGTTACGTGAAAGTAAGCAGATATACATAACTATTGTAAGTACTCTTACTGCTCGGATGGTGTATGCGATAACGTGAAAACCAAAATTGATAAGTGATTTTAGTGAAGTAGGTAATAAACGAATAATATATTATTATTTCACAAAATTAACGTAACCCGGATAGCACCAGGTCATGTCAAAAACGTCTTATATAGATATCTGCATATGACGTAGAAAAAACGTAGACGTTTTGGGCCATCCATTATTACATATCAGTATGTTTCAGGGATGTCTTTTTTCCGTTCAACCTAGACCGAAAAACAGCATTACTACGATGAGAAATATTATTTTGTGTAATTTTCTGCCATCAGATGTTGCCAACAAGGCGGTACATTAAATTTGTAACAAATATATTTCACATGACATTAGTGAAGAAATATTATTTTACCTATGCATTTATATATAGTTACATACTGACATACTGCGATGTAGATATAAGGTGGCAGGGTAAAAAGTGAGGGTAAGTTTGGTGTACAGACCCGGGGCATTAGGTGGACATTTTGGGGCATCAGAGGGCATTAGGTGGACATTAGTAGACATTAGCTGACAATAGCGGGGAATTAGTGAATATTAGATGGAAACTAGGGGCATTATTGAGACATTACTGGGACATTAGTTGAGAGAGTTAAAGTATTATGAAAGCTTTGCGCACGAACTTTTCAATGAGAAGACCAGATGTCTAAATGGGCTGGAGACAAAAATGCCAAAGATCGAAAAGAACAAGAAAAGGACGTGAACGACAATCTAAAAATCAATCATTAATTACTAGTTACTTTTTCATTGGCGAACTGTTGCAAAATTTGTCGAATAATATGTAATAATAATGTGTGAATAATATAATGTCGGATAATGAAATTAAACAAAGACTTTTGGAAGCTTTCAGGGAATACAAATCAGATATACCCAAGAATATACCCGAGGCTTCACCAGAAGGAATTGACGACAAAAGTGAAGAACAAACAATACCTCGATTTTTACAATCTTTATTGGATTTATCTTTAAAAAATTCAAAATACAAAAATAACAATAAGTATAGTAAGGCTATAAAAAAATTTGCAACTGACCTTATCTATATTGGAGGCAAATTACTCTACGAAACATTGTATGAAAATCTAAAACATAGTTTGCCCCCAATCACAACAATTAACAGGTACCTTGAAGGTACACGTATTAGAATCCAGGATAGGGAAATTGATATAAAGGGGTTATCGCAATTTTACAAAGGATACAAAGGAACTTGCCCAGAGCTGTATGGCTCTCCGAAGACAGAACTCTAGTAACGGGTAAAATTGAATACGATCAGAAATCAAATAAAATAGTCGGTTTCCGTTCTACCATTGGACCAAAGCGTACCGAAACAGAACCATTTTATTGCTATCGAAAAAACAATTTTGAAAGCGAGACAAAAGCTACCTATGTCTATATCATAATGGCACAGCCACTGGTCATGGATGCACCTCCATACTGTTTATGTTTATTTGGCACCGACAATATTCTTACTAGTAAATATATCATGGAAACGTGGAACTACATAAAGAAAGAAGCCGAAAAATTGAATATTACTATTGCTGGATATTCCGCAGACGGGGATACGCATCTACCTCCGCAGAAACCTCTATCATTTGCTCAGTGGGATTGGTTATTCTTACAAAGCTGCGTACCCGATTACTGAAACGAGGAATAACTCTTCCGATTGGGAAATATACAACATCAGTAGATCATCTTCACAAACTAGTGGCAGAAGTTGGTAAGGAAAAACATCTTCTAACACCTTCAGACCTGAAGTCAGAGGACAAAATGAACTTTTCATATGCGCAGAAAATGTGCTCGGAAAAAATACTAGAGTACCAGAAGATGACTCCTGGAAATGAAGCATATCTAAAACTGATGCAGTTTATTTCATCTTATTTTTTAGAATCTAACGTCAGTTTAGAGACTAGATTGTATAATATCTGGTACGTGGTATTTCTTCTACGTGTGTGGAGTTCCTGGATAAAAAATAACAAACTTTTTACCATCAGGGCTAATTTCCTCTCAAATAGCTCATACCCTTGCATCGAATTTAATACACATGCGTTGAACTTATCCTGCAGCTCAAAGATGGTGATTTTTTCCAGAAATGTTTAACATACTCCGTTTCAGCAGTCAGCCCTGTGAGGTCGATGACGTCGACTCACTCCACCATCATCAACTTTAGTATTAAGGCCTTTCTTCACAGAATTACGAGAATTAGGACTGTCACTGACATAATCAGTGATACACAGGGCGAGTTTTCATTTCCATGAGAGGAAAATTGGCTAAAAAGTAGAACCAAAATAGTAAAACCACCCACTGTTAAAGAGATAGCCGAGTTAGACATAAAAAAGGTAGTTGAGAAAGCTCAAACTGATGTCACAGCTGATTTAAAAAAACTAGGTATTACTGGCAAACAAATGACTAAACTTCGTGGACATTCCTCTAAAAAAAACAGAGAAACCCGAATGTCAGGCAAACAAAAACGTAAAAATGGGACCAGATGAGGAAACTGAAGCTACATATGAAGATCAGGAACACAGTGAAGTGGAAATCAATGAGGATCAGCCTCGCGGTCAACCAGATACAAACACTAACGTGAATGATATTGACAGCGTCGCGGAATTATTTTTTGATATGGGTTCACCTCAAACTGAAAAATCGAGTTAACTTGAAAGATTGTTCTGCAAAAATCCACGGCAATACTTTATCAGAAAAAGCCCAGTTTCTGAAAATTGATCTCGCGAATAAGACCATTATAATTAAAAAGTCATCCTATTGTTGGCTACTAGACGAGTCTAATGGTAGTTAGCAAGGACAGATTACGCAGATTCGTGAATACCAGCAAAATCACAAAGACTAAAAAGGCACTGACTGATACTAAAACATCAAAGCAAGTAGCAAAGACGAGAGGAAATAAACAGAAAAGAAAGAGATCAAGTAGTTCTAGCGAAGAAGAGATTCTCGAAGAGATTACTACAGACGAGACTACACATGAAGAATATGAGTCTGAAGCTGAATCATTTTGTCTTTCGGGAGACGCTTCTATGACCAATTCAGCGGATGAATCCCAAAATAAACTCCCGAGTGAGGTCCTTAGTGAAATAAATCTAGAAAACTACTACGCCGTATATTACGATATAAATTGGTACTTAGATCGTGTAATAGAGAAGTGTGATGAAAACTCATACAACGTAAAATTTTTAAAATCAAAACTTTACAAATTTATTTGGCCAAAGAACTGTGCAGGGAAAATTTATATTTTATGGCCCTGTCAAGTTGATCGGTACTGAACCATTGGTATTAAGACGAAATGATTTGCTTAACTGCAATAATATAATTTTTTTAAGAGAAAATAACTTATTTGAATAAGTACGTCCAAGATTACTTTTGTACTTTGATTTTGGTTTACTTTAACAATATAAGAGAAAATGTTTTGTCATGAATATTTGTTATTTTTGTGTTTGTTTTTATGTTGTTTATTTTTTAATACTCATATTCATATAATTTACTGCCATATAATGGATGTAGTTTTTGTTATTTTTGTTTTGTTAAATAATTAAAATTATTTTATTAAAACCTATATTTCCTATCCGTAAACATGGATGTAAACATGAATAAACTTTTATAAAACAGTAAAGTATTTTTCTAAAGTAGAATCCTATAATTATAAATTATAATATTATTATTATAATACAGCGGTACAAAATTAAGGGAGTAATGGTTAAAGATAAGGCCATTATTGGTGATAAATTTGGCGGCATTAGTGGGAGTTTTGAGGGCATTAATGGGAAATTTACGGAACATTACTGGGCATTAATAGGCAAATGAGTAACTAATGTACATACATTTTGATGGCGGTTTACCCCTCGTATAAGATTAGTACGGAGAAGGATATACACATACTATAATAATTATATTACAAGAGGGCGATTGAAACATGATAGAAAACTAAAAATTTGTTTGCATAGACAATTTTATGGTAAGCTTACGGTAGATAGCTCCAAAAACATAGGGACCTTTACAAGAAGCAAGGAAATATTGAAAATTTCACTAGATTGCTCTTTGACATAATAGAAACATGGTGACTCTGAATATGAACGATGACCTCTAGTTGATAAAAGTAAATCTGTGAATCCTGTTTAAGCCTGCTCGTGAACTTTCCACAAGGACGCTTGTGATTGCATGGTTTTCAGCAAACACCCTGTATACCGTAGTTTCGGGTTTCAGGTTTTTGTAGGTAGAGAAGAGATTAACTTTTAAAACTAGAAATATTTTCACTGTCCAATTCTGGAATTTGTTAATGGAAATGTAGCCAAAGGCAAAAATTAAGTAATATGGCATATTGTTAATATAAATTCTTCCCATTGTAGTAAGAACGTGAGTCTCGGTTAGCTCAGTTAGCTCTTCGGGCTTGGACAAAAAGCTTCCGAATATATGTTATCAGATTGCAATTCTGTGAATATAACTTGTGTTTTTAAGACGAATAGTTGTCTAGCGGCATTCAGAAATTATGACATGCTTGTTAAATTGAATTTAAACTTATTATGATTTTTCTTGAAACTTTGTGAAACAGTATTTGTTATATGCGTATATAAATTTGGTAATATTAAGTGAAAATTAAAATTTTACGAGTTTAAGCTAATTTTAGAATTAACTTAGATTTTTGAGGACATTTCTATTTTTTGGAAACTGAAACGAAAAATTAAGATATGTATTGGAAAGCAAATATGTTACTATTATTTATGATTAGTGAAAATTTATATTACTCGAGTAAAATTTAAGTTGGCTGTCTTTTGCAAGTGAAATTAGGTTACTTGCCATTTGCAAGCAAATTTACATTCTTTGGGTTACGCTTTCTATTACCAAATGACCCCGTTTCCATAAATTTCTTCACATGTTCTAAACACAGCACAGGTAAAAATGAAATAACGTCAATATTTATAAAATATGTATATAAAAATATACTAAAACCATTGAAACATCTAATAAATTTGTTATTTTCTATTTCTAAAATTCCCGCAGAGTGGAAATTTTCTCTTGTTACCCCAGTAATCAAGGCAGACGAGTCACAGTTATTAACGAACTATGGGCCAATATCTATTATTTGTAAGTTTGAAATTAAAAAAGTCTTATCCATAATCTCAGTAATAATAAAAAAGTCTTGCAGTATTTTTAGACTTAGCCAAAATGTTGACATGGTTTGTCACAAAATATAATTTGAAATAATTGACAGTGTTGGAATTAGGGGTGGAAAAATTAAAAATACATAAATCTATAAGTAATGGATAATTTATAACAACTGGTGTACCGCAAGGTTCTGTACAGGGGCTTTTCTTTCTCAATATAAATCAAATTTGTTGTTTACTCATAGACATGTACTTTCATCTATTATGCTGATGTCACTGTCTTGATATTTTATGCCGAAACTTGGCCAGATGTGTACAAAATGGTGGAAGTCTCAATCATCTCATGTTTTTTTAATTTTTTTTTATTTTTTTATTTTAATGCCTTGTTTATATTTACGTCCTGGCGGAGTTTAGTTACAACTACTCTTCCACTCAACCAGGACGGCGAAACAGTTTATTATGTCTTAAAATATTAAAAACTTCCACGCATACACTGATATACATACAACCCAATGGAAGACATATGAGGTGTGGACACAGTCTTCTTTGAAACGGTCGTTTATCCAAGTACTAACCACGCCTAACGTTGCTTTACATCGCATATCGAAGTATGTACATAGTAAAGACGCATCTACGCTCGCTCCTCTATATAAAATGTAAATCTATATCATTAATTGTTTCCGTTTTTCATGATCTTAATTTTATCGAGATGAGATATCTGCTTAAATCAACCAAAATATAATCAAGGCTATATTTCTGAAATCAACCAGAACTTGAAGATTTGAAAATTTAAATTAGGAAATATTTTTCATATGTAAAGACGCATCTACGCTCGCCCCATCAATTGCTGATCATCCCGAAGATTGTACTTTAAAATATATAAAGAAGACGGGTAGTCTTGACTGACTAGTTAAGAAAACCAAAATTAAACCCACGTAGGATATCTTGAGGTTGCAGTCAGAGGTGTAAAGTTTACGGCCACAAAACAGAAAAAGAAAACTCTTTTGTTACTTTGTCAAGCTTTCGGAAATTATTTATTCCCTTTTTCAAGACATTAACTTGAGGCTAAAAGTTAAGGTCACATGTATTATAAAATAGTCGCATTTTTAACTTAATATAGACAAATTCATACACAAATTCCTTTACAGGTACACAATTTAAGGTAAACAACTACTGATTATTTAAAATTAAGGATTAAAACCATGATTAAAACACATATAACGAAATTAACATGAATAATTATCACATGTGAATATAGAACTAAATTTCTTTATCAAACTGTAGTTTGATAAAAAAATTTAGGACATAACATAACTGTCCCACAATAGCAAAAGTATATTATAAAACAAAATATCTACGAGTAATAATTGATCAGCGCTTGAAGTGGAATGAACATGCTAATTATGTAACTACTAAAATAAGAAAAGTCTTCTACAAGTTTTATCAAGTAAGAGATATTCTTAGTTGAAAATTATTTAAAATATTATACATGCCTTTGGTTGAGTTGTTCTACGTTACTTTAAAATTATTTGGGGAGGCCTTTACCAAAATGCCGTAAGAAATTTTTCTGTCTGCCGAAATACTATATTAAAGATAATTTTTAAGATAACCACCCTTCGACTTTATAAAGATGCTGGTGTAATAACTAGTAGAAGCTTATATGTTTATTGTTGCCTTAATTATATAACAAACATTTGTGAATTACGTCCCGCCATATCTCATATTTATCAGACTAGGACTAACACAAATGAGTTGTTACAAATACCACTTTGTAACAAATCTATTTCTCAAAGGTTTATAACTTATACCAAAATTATATAACATACTACGACTCCATAAGAAATTTATTATATAATCGTTAAATAAGTTTAAAATCGAAAGTAAGGGATACATCTTCAAATATTTCCATAAAGGACCTCGCATGGAATGATAGGAAAATGGCAAATGGAAAATGTAATATAATAAAATTTGGTGCAATTTTATCGAGGGCCATTTTCCTATCATTCCATGCGAGGTTCTTTATACAAGTACTAAAAAATTTAAGAAGGTATGATAGTACACATATGTTTTCTTTTCGTCAATTCCTTCATTGCAATGAATCATAATGCACCAATGAATGTGATTTTACCATGATGCTCCTAATTTATATTAAGGAGTACCTACATCGTATAACATTAAGTATATCTATCATCTTTCTTTTAAAAATGGGGATATTCATACACAAACTGGATCTGCAGTTTAGGTGAAATTCTCATTTTTCTTATCATAATTATCAATATTTTGTGTATGTGCTCGCAGCTATCGCCTGTCACCTATACATGCTATAAGTTATATATTTTAATTCTAATGACGCGTAAATTTGTCAATTTATTTGTACCTATGTAAATTTTTAATTTTTTTTTTATACATTTATTTAACGTCGGCCTATTTCCGCTACTGAGGCCTAACACCGACGCCTGTAGACGAGCTACCCCCAACCAGGAATTTTGCCGAACCTCTTCCCTTAAGAAGAGTAGAGATCTTTTACTTGACTAACATTTAATAGACAAGGGCCCGACGGCTTTACATCCCCTCCGAAGGATGGTATATCTCCTATACAACCCTCGCCTAAGGTTGTATAGCTTCCGCGCATACACTGATATACAAGCCGCTGGAAGATGTGTGAGGCGAGGACGCGGTTTACGTTGGAATGGTCACCCATCCAAGTACTAACTGCGCCTGTCGTTGCTTTACATCGCATACCGAGGTATGTACATAGTAAAGACGCACCTACTCTCGCCCCTAAAATTTGTAATTCATAAACTAGAAATAAAGCCGAATTTGAATTTGAATAGTGTTTATTTGTATTTGTGAAAATATTAGTATAATAGTAAACATTTTTTTTAAATTAAAATATGAATATGTTATTATACTATTTGTAAACTTTATACTAGGCGAATTAAGCACCATTCTTGTGATATTATGTAAGCTTCCTCGCTCAAGTTTATATTCTAATAAATTTTGAATTTAAGACAAAAACAAATTTTTTACGGAAATATAATTTTTTCCATTTTCATTGAAACTTTATACGCCAGAAAGATTTAAGGAAAAGCTGAGATAAGAAATGAGAGTATAGGGCCTGTGTATCGTATGATCAAAGATGAACCGTTAAAATAAAACTCGTGCTTCTATGGAGACATTTCGACTTTCATAACACAAATATCAAGCCAGTGTCAACTGCTTTATGCCAAACTTAGTTGCCAACTCGCGTCTCATGTTTCTAAATAAAAAGTTTGTTTCCAAGACATATTCTGGCAAAGACAGAGGACAACCTAAATAAAATAAGGCGTCTGACTGATTTTGAAATATCACTTTATTTAAATGCAAAAAAATCATTTTACCAACTTGTGACTTGACAACATTAGTTGAAGGAAAGTAATACGTCGAGCAATGTAAAATGCGGAATAATGAAACGTCCTCAAAAATAATTAATGCTATTATTAGATTTCAGTGTTCGTGCTGTTATTACGAATCTGCGTCAAAGGAAGTCATTTTTAATTAATTGAAAGGGTTTCAAAAGAATAACAAAAGTTAAAAAAATAAGTCTCATTTTACTTCATCATTACGGATTATTTCGAACGGAAGGGCATCGTCACGTCAGTTTTCCAGAGGCGTATTATTTATAATTTTGTGGTTATAATATTGCAAAATATTCTAGCTTCTAATTCATGATGATTTAAATATCTCATATTATAAGAACGTGTTAGTTAATTTTATTACTTGCTTTTTTTTAACTCACAATGTAGTATTTTTCATGTTTGTCCAGATCTTACATCCTTTATTTAACACATTTCCTGACATAATTAATTGATAAAATTTTGTACAGTTACTAAGATCAGATGACAATACAGTTTTCCACCGTTATTTTTGTCAGTATCTGTACACGGGCGGCGAGGGGGTGAAGAATTACGAAATATACTATCCAACCGGCATCGGCACCTCCGGCAAAAAGTAGAATACAAAAGGTTTTCGCCTGCTTAAAGACTTCTATGGGGGGCGTCACAATATTCATGTATGATAATAATTTGATTAAAGTAGACTAAAAAGTAGAAATTGAGAAAATTTAAAAAAAAACTTTTAAAAGCTTACTTTTCTTACAAAGTCGCGCTAAAAAGTAAAACATAATTTTTCATGTACGACTGCAAGAAAAGCAAGACGTGCGCACTTTGCATGATCGTACGCATGATTGTAGTATGAAAGGGGAAATATTAGAAATGAAATGAGGTGGGCTTTTTTAGTACGGTAAATGGACGTAATTGATATTTGTAAATATGAATGAAATATATTAAATAGTAATTTGGCAAGTACGTAAAGTTTGAAATTTTTTTAATGATATTTAGAGGCATGTCGTTGGCACGCAAATTTCGGTAAATTAGTAACTGCAATGAAATGTGGTTTTGGGAAGTATAACAAAGAAATTTCATTTCATTTCGGTTGTTTGTTGACCGACATGATAAATTTTGAAATTGATTGAAAGACGTGAAACTAATTTTTATGTTAATATTTGAAGATGGATTTGCTGTACAATAATGAAACGTAAATATTTGTAAGTGCAATGAACTGCAAGGAGCAAAGGCAGTTTTTTTCAGTAACTAATATAGTTTTCTTCAATCAATCATGACATTTCTTACTCATTTCATAACATTAAAGTTTGGCATTTCAGACGGCTAGTATGTGCGTTGCCACTAGCAACGGAAGTAAAAGTACTTTTTCTCAAGCGCACTTTTACTTCCGTTGTTAATGGCAACGCACAACTAAATTTTTTATCTTTATTATTTCCACGTCCAGTGGAAGTATAGTAACGGTTTTTCTTCGTTGAAAATAGGCTTAAAATGTCATGAACGTCAAGATTTTAAATTTGAGCAAAAAAATTCTATCTGTCGGTCTGTAACTTTTTTGTGCGCACGTTTACTCTGGAACCGTTTATGATATTGACTTGAAATTTGATACACTTATGTATTATAATGAGATCTGGAACTAGATTATATTTTGATCTATTTCTGTTGAAGGGTTCGAGGGCAAATGGGTAAATAAAGGTAAATAAGCAAAGCAAACAGGTAAGAGCCTATAAAGTTGCAATTTAAGGCATGTACGAAAAGTCAAGATATCTAAATTTTTTTGCATCAGCCACCCCCATTAACACCCCAAATACCACCCCCAATACCAGCGCCACACTATTATGAAAGGGAATAAAATTTTTTTAAATGTGATTTAGTTTGTATACAAGAACGAAACGTCTAAAAAAAAATTATTTACGTTAGCTACCCCCTCTACCACCCCCATTCGCACCCCCACCCTAGTATTAAAGGGAGTACAAAAATTAAATTGGAATTTTTAGTGTGTATACGAGAACCAATTAACTCAAAATTTTTTTGGCATTAACCACCCCCACTACCACCCCCGCCCTATTATCAAAGGAAGTAAGAAATTAAATTGGGATTTGGTGTGTATAAGAGAACGAAGGTCGTCTAAAAATTTTTTGGCATTAACCACCCCCTCTACGACCCCATTGGCAGCCTCCACCTTATTATTAAAAAGAGTAAAATATTACATTGGGAGTTTAGCGCAGTAAAAAGTCAAGAAAAAGACGCTTCTTTCTTGAAACATTTTTTTTTCAGGTATAACCAGATGAAACCTTTATGACATCCTTAGATAGACCACTGGACGTCCGAAAATGCCATTTACGACTTTTTTTAATGGTACCGATTTTTTTAAAATCAAAAATTGTGTAAGAAACGTACTTTTCATTACTCACTTCGTCATATCTTCGAAACCGTGTGACATATTTTAATAAATTTTCTTTAGTTTGAAAGCAGACACATAAGCGTAAGTGACAGCCTAAGAATTATATATAAAAAAAATTAGTAGAAAAAATAGAAGACGATAGATTCTTTACCAAGTAATGACTTTTTCATGAATTGAAAAACTTTTTTATTTAAAGGAATTTTGCCATGGTATCTGCATATGAATTAAACAAAAAATATTGGAAAAGTTTTAAAAATAAAAATCAATATTCTGTGGCAAATAGTTTTGTACTTATCGTCACTTAAAATTATTAATATTCGCGCGCGCGATGTGCTTGTCGAGATAAAGCACACTTAACGTATCATATACTAGCGGACAGAATATGTCCTCTGCTTGTCATATGAGTAACAATATAAATGAAAATGTTCCTTCTTGTTCTAAAACAAGAAATAGTGACACTGTTTTTGATATACGGAGAAAATTTGCAATTCGTCTGGAGTGAGAAAAAGGCAGAAGTTAACTTCTATTCAAACCGGTAAGTGATCAGGCTTTTTATTTTATTTCATAATTTTTCTCAAAATTCTTTTCTTTGGCATTTTCATCCATGTGTCAAAATGAAGATTTCAACAATAAGTGACCAGTTTTAATTATTGATTTAAACCAATCAGAGCAAAATTACGTGATAATCACGCACTAATTAGTCACATTAATGTGATTATCGGATAATATAGTGCATGATTATTGATTATGTCAAAAATGACTTATTAAGAAAGCTGGTCTTTTACACCTTTTTTTTTAAATATTTACGACGCAATTTATATCATTTTTATTTGCAAAAGCATAAAAATGCATATTTTTATTTTATAGATAACTTTAAAATTACATTCTTGAAATTCTCTAATAAAATACAACACTTGCAATAAAAATAAATCGGTAATTTTTGACAAATTTGCGCTTATGCATTTAAACTAAAAAAGCATTCAAGCAAATTTCCCAAAAATGACCAATAATTTTTATTGCACTTGTTACATTACTACTGATAATATGGTTTAGTTTAGTAATCATATCGAAATACAATTTATTTCAAAATTATATTGATAGATACTTAATTATTGTTTTAATACGGCCTTTGTTTGCTTCTTTTATCGTAACATTTCTTCTTCGGGCACCTGTATAAATACACACGAAAAAATAATAATTATTATGAGGATTTATTCGTCTATGATGCAAAGTACCATAAAAATTGCCCCAGCAAGAAATTTCAAGGCTTGTAATAAGTAGAAAATTAGTCAAAATTGTACAGTAGCGTCGATCGCGCAGTAGAAACTTTGCACTCAAACAAATTCTGATATGAACCTAAATTATATTTTTGATAATGAAATATAAGTTTTGCATAGAACTGCAGGAATCTTATAAAAAACATATTCAAGAATTTGAATGTAGTGAAAACCTAGCAAACCCAAGAATGCTTTCCAAACATATTGAGAGCGCGGCACAGTGTGATATTTGATGGCGTCTCCGACAAGCATATCGCGCGCGAATATTAAGAATTTTAAATGACGGTAAATACAGAACTATTTGCCCCAGAAGGTTGATTTTTGTTTTAAAAACTTTTCCAATATTTTTTCTTTAATTCATACGCAGATACCATGGCAAAGTTCCTTTAAATAAAAAAGTTTTTCATTTCATGAAAAAGTCAATACCAGGTAAACGAAACTATCAGATTCTCTTTTCTTTTTTCTAATAATTTTTTTTATATTATTCTTAGGCTGTCACCTGTGCTTATGTGTCTGCTTTCAAACTAAAAAAAAAGTTCATTAAAATATGTCATACGGTTTCGAAGATATGGCGAAGTGAGTAATAAAAAGTATGTTTTTTTAAGTTTTACAAATTTTACACATTTTTCGATTTAAAAAAAAAAATCGGTAAAAAAAGTCGTGAATAACCTTTTCGGATGTGCAGTGAGCAATCTAATGATGTCATGAAGGTTTCATCTGATTATACCTCGAAAAAAAAAAATTATAAAATTTTATATCGTTTTCGCTCCACTATTTAGTGTGTATAAGACTTGGATACAAAATCTGGATGTGGAAGTAGTGATTCCTTGGGCAGCGGTTTTTTTTTATAGCTAATGGACGTTTGAAGAAATAATAACATATCTTATTCGAAGTAAAATACACTTTTATTCCTAATAAAACAATATACTATTTTTCAGATAAATTCGGTTATAATTATTGTGGATTTTTAGTTATATATTTAATTGAGAAGATGACTTTTTGACAATATGTTGAATCACGTAAGTGACAAAGTGAATTTTTGTAAGGTATTGTAACAGCTTTTTGTTTTTGTTACTGAATATCTGGGAAGACTTCAAATGAAAACAGTATACAATAAATTCGAATTACAAATATAAACATTAAGGAAACTATTGATAATTACTAGAATAAACCTATCTTTTTAATGCTTGAGTTTCCGTATAAAATCAATCAAGTATAATCCGAATACACTTCACTATAATGTAGCTCTCAACTGAGTCATATCAGGTAAGATAAATCTATGTTAATTTAGAAGCAGTAACATCAACACAGTTCTTGATTAGTTAGTTTAATTATGTGAAAATGTTCTTACTAACGGTAATGGCAAAATTACACTGTTTAGTGCCTGTATTATTTTAAGAGGATGTAATGTAACACGCAGCTATCAGAATTCCCAGATCGAAGCATAATTTAAAGTATATTATGTAGAGATTTTTATTCATTGGTACCTTATTACACCTATTGACATTATAAGTTATATCTGTTGTCCCCAATCACCAAATTCGCCTAAATGCCGAAATTTTGTATATACCTTAGGATTGAGCACATCAACTTCCGTAGTCGACGTAAAGGTGCATACGGACCTGAAGCGACGCGCGCGCGACAAGGCTGATCAATCAAATTGTTTCAGATCATTGTCAAAAAGCTTTAGTTTATTGTTTGATATCATTCTTACTTTTTTAAGTTGATTAGTTATAGTTAAGTTATAGAGTTTCTCTATAGTATTTATCTTCATTTCAATAATAAAATGATCTGAAAGAGAAGGATTAGTCATCCTTAAAACTAAGTTTCAATTTTCTATGTTTGTAATTATATTGTCTGTGCAGATTTCTTTTTATATATTATTTTTATATATTATAACAGTAGATTATTATAACAGTAGGTTAAGTCCACCTAGGACTGAAAGGTCGCCGCTCTCAGGTACTTGCAGAATCGCAAGTCGCTATACGCCCATGGAGACATATATGGTGTATAGTAGCAATTGACCATTTGAGAGGTTTCACTTACCTCTCACCACTACTTAATTTACTATAGTTTGTATAAAACTAGCAGGTTGGCCACTATCACTTGTCTGTTCCATGACCTATGGCATACTGACGAGAATAGAACTATTAAGTTCGAAACCGGCCTATGTCTGGTCAGGGAATTGACAAATGATATTGGTTACCATTCTTTAATGATTTGTAAGGTGTAATTCAATGCAGGTCGGGGTATTTGCGAGCTGAGTAGTTGTTTCCTGCAAATCATGTATTATAGCTTTTTATTTGTATTACAGACTCTTGTTGGTTCTCTGACAGTAAAACTAAGATATATTGTAAATGATATATCCAAAGGTGGATGGTGTAAATTTTCAATCACAATGAGTGGATATTATAATACAAATATTATTATGTGGTTTATATATACCTTTATTTTATAGCAAACCATCGATTTTTATTAATTATCATTAGCTTATTATTAATAATTTTAAGTTAAAATGGGATTTTAAAAACATTCCAATTGTTTGTATTGCTCTTTACTTCTGTATTATTTAGTTTAATTAAAATAATCAATTAAGTCATTAACTTCAAAAAGTCTATAAGTATTCAATTGCTTTTAAGCTAAATTTTATGTTGTGAAATTCTTGTCTCATGTAAAAAATATTATTATTTTCTTACAACAAACAATATTTTTATTATATGCTAAGCAGTTATTTTGTTGCAAAAATAATAAAAGTGCAGTAAAGTAAAAATATGCCTACTACGACAGTCCAGTGTCCCACTATTTCCCAAGAAAGAAAATCGATTCATTGCCACCAATCAAGGTGCACAATGTGCGTTTCCAAATAAATTGAAAATAATGCCCTATAACTTGAGACATACTTACGTTCTCAATTGGAAAACGAAAAATAAAATCTGATTGCAATAAGCCTCCAGTAGGCAGATTTCCAGTGCAATGCTGTTGTGCATCACCAGCCGCAGACTAGTTTCGAGCTTGTTAGCTCTCATCAGTGCGACATAGGCAAATGCACAACATCACTTCACTGGCCTTCTATAGTCATCAAATTACAGACACGAGATGTCCGCAACTTGCGAATAGCTCCATCTGGTGACATCTGTGCTCCTTGATTGGTGGCAATGAATCGATTTCCTTTCATAGGAAATAGTAAAATACTGGACTGTCGTAGTAGGTATATTTTTACTTTACTACATTTTTATTATTTTTTTAATAATTTGTCCACTTTGTGTTGGATTATATATTTTGTTAAAGTTCTTCCGGGTCTTGCCGTGGTCGTCGACCTTGACTTGACGTTTTGCTGATCATCCTGTCAGCTTCTTCAGAAAGGTTTTTTTTTTTTTTTATACATTTATTTAACGTCGGCCTATTTCCGCTACTGAGGCCTAACACCGACGCCTGTAGACGAGCTACCCCCAACCAGGAATTTTGCCGAACCTCTTCCCTTAAGAAGAGTAGGGATCTTTTACTTGCCTAACATTTAATAGACAAGGGACCGACGGCTTTACATCCCCTCCGAAGGATGGTATATCTCCTATAAAACCCTCGCCTAAGGTTGTATAGCTTCCGCGCATACACTGATATACAAGCCGCTGGAAGATGTGTGAGGCGAGAAGGTTCTAAAGACTGGATCTGTTGTGTTACACTCCTTATTATATACCTAGGCGCCGCTTCGCTTCGCTAGTCATTGGTCGCGCTTGGTTCGCTTCGCTGCTCATTCGTCGTGTTTGGTTGACCGTGACTTACTACTGTGCTGGTACTTGGCAATACCAGTCTCCACGTCTGTTAAAGTTGTTCACGTTTCTCATAATTTTCAGTGATTCACTAATGATTCGTGGATAATAGCGCGTATTCCTGTCTAATATATTGATGTCCTCGTAGTCGATTTTATAGTTCTCGTTATTATGGACATGTTCTGCTATCGCCGACCTATCTGTGTATCCAAATCTGGTATTTCTCTGGTGTTCTTTGATTCTGCACTGGATACTCCGTCCTGTTTGTCCGATGTAGCTCTTACCACATGTGCACTTCAACTGGTAAACACCTTTTGATAACAGTTTGGGGACAGGGTCTTTGACTGAGGGAAGCATCTGCTGTATTTTCTTCACTGTTCGAAACCGTACACCTAATTTCTTTTTGAATAAAATCTTCTTCCGCCTATCTGTGACTCCCGCGACGTAGGGTAGGCATGCACATGTTGTTGGTTGTTGCTGTTTTTCTTCTGTAATTTTCCTCTGGTTATTTACCACTCGTTGTATATTGATTTGACTGTATCCGTTCTTCTCTAAAGCTTGTTGGACATTCTGTAGTTCCTCGGGTTTGTTCTCGTCGATGACCACGGCAAGACCCGGAAGAATCTACTTCATTAGACAACGGCCGTGAAAACCTGCATTCTATTATTTTGTTTTGTCCGGTACTCTGTAACTTTTAGAAGAATTGTATTTATTTTGTTACAAGAAACTGTTTTTAGATTTTATGTTTTTATTTTAATCAATATCTTAAATTTCTGCCAACAATTTTCTAACTCCAATTATAATTTAAATAGATTTATAATATGACTAGAAATACCAAACCGAACTAATTTCTGCAGTAATTTAGTATGGAAAAACCCAGCCAACCGTTTTACTTCAATAAGGTATTAAAAATTGAGCTACACAAAAATAATATGTATCATACTGGACCGTTCCATTTCGTAATCAAAGCATTTATGTCAGTTATAGTTGTAAAATATCCAATTTTAATGTTGCATAAACGTTTCATACTTCAGCTACATAAAAAATACAATTTCATTGAAACCCGGCACTATTAATATTTTTATCGATGTAAATGCAGTTTTTACTCCATTTCGCAATTAGTGAAACATGTATAATATTTTCATGATTACACAATGAATTTCAATTCGCAAAACTTTTAAGCGGAGCACACATTTGAATGCCCTTCGTTATAATTATTTTTTATTTTTATAAGCAGTTAAACAATATATTGTATACATTTTCAACAAATAGTAATTCCATACCTATTTATATTAAATAAAACTTAAAAAAATTGAGTACTAAACATGACATTAGTATGATAGTAAACTAGCAACAAGGAACCAGAAGAAATGTATTAAAGTATATTCACTATCTGGTCCGTAGCCGCGTTGGTTAAGGCGTGTTGTCGAATCATAAAATTCATAAATATAATTGAATTAAATAATATTTAAACCACTACTGTGCACAAAACACATTAAAACACGCCAGGGCCGTCCACAATGTTCAATACTCCAGCCGCAGTGACGTCCAGAGCCCCGTCCGACCCAATGTTTAATTATATGCAGCAAGGTTTCTGCAGCGGCAGCGGTCCCACCTTATTTCTATTTTACACCAACGACATTCCACCCCTAAAAGACCACAGATTGACTTACGCGACGTACGTCATTAGACTATCTACACAATACCACCGGGACACAAAAACTAGATGAATTCGTTTACATCAGACTAATCCCAAATTTCGCGGAAAAACTAGTCCAGCACCTTAACCCACTTATAGCTCTCCCTCTAACAGCCAAGTTCTCACAAGCACCTACGCACCCTTCGCTTAACTATATCCACAACCCATAGGCTAGCTACTTGTATATTTTACGTCATCGTCGCCCCCCTTATTTTCCGCCTGCCGATTAACAAAAACTCATACCTAGAAAAATTAATCCCGTTATCCGATAACTAACCAGGATAACCTACACACTTCCTATATACTTCTAACTCGTTCCCCCCAGAAATAGACAAAGAAAGTACATATAAACATACCAAGGCAAGCGCCCAAAGGCGGACACCTTATTGTAGCTACAGAAAGCACACATACCACTACGGCAGCGGCAGTTCTTCCGTAGTTCTCGTCGCTACAACATCAACTACAACCATCAGTCCAGTGAAAGAAGATCAAAGATGCAACCAGTCCAGCCTACCAGTGTCTACTCGACGAACCAACCCTCAATACGACACTTTGTCTGCCACCAGCGCACGATCCAAGGCTCTGCTGATGTGGAGAAGAGTACGAACAGCGTACAGCGACAGTCGCGACTTATAAACGTTTCATCGGTGCATAGTAGTGCGGGGAAAATTAAAATCGGTGTTAGCTCAGTACAGTTAGGGCCTAAATAATTAAACAAATACCATTTTGACAGTACGAACGCCGTTCGAGTTGCTTTTAGTTATTTTTTTTAATGGATTTTCATCTTTTATTTACTTAACCTAATAGCAACTACGGGTATTAGCACCCATAATAAAAATAGTCAACATATCGGGAAGCTTGGTGCTGTAATCAGTCAGTCTGGGCTCTCCCGCCATCGTAAAAGCCACTAGAAGTCTAACGACATAGGCAACACCATCCTACAATTGAAGTCTCATGCCATATCTATAAAAATCGACCCTGAGAGCCATAGTTCGTCCTCGCCAGCTTGTCGGAATCTTTAACAAGACTACTGGCGCCCTCTATCAATTAAAAACTGTAGTCTCAACCTCCATTCACGACAACAGGTGCGAGGTGGCAATCGCGATTAATCACACGGGTATCGCGCCACCGGGTTGGAATCCCGGCTCCGGCACTGTCGGAAGAAATGATTGTATATTGTCTGAAAGTTATTTGTGGCATTCTACGAATTCTTTCCTATTATTTAGGTTTTCGACCACATATATTATTATCCTCTTCAAAACAAATCACCGAATCTACAAAATAATAGAATTATTGGAAAAAACCTCTGCGCCCGTGATGTTTACGCCAAAGGAAAAGTCAGAGGTTATGTTTTGCAAATAATATAAATCGGAATAAACACAGAAATAATGTGTATAAAACCCGTGAGAATGTGATAAATGTTATGTGGGTGAGTCATCCAGACCTTTCAGTGTGAGGTTGGATGAGCACAAGAATTACATTAGAAAGAATGAAATTCAGAAATCAAAGATTTGTGAACATGCTTGGGAAAACGGACATAGAATAAACTGGGACTCGGCAAAAATTTTAACAAAAGAAACAGATACCAAAAAAAGAAAAATTAAAGAATCAGCAATAATCTTATTAAATGAAGATAAGTGCGTATCGAATTGTTCTGTAGATATTTGTACAACCTGGCTACCAATGTTAAAAGAAGAACTTAACAAACTCAACATTATCTAAAAGAAAATATCATCAGTTCTATGTTCTGTGTAAGTAGTAAGTATCTATGGAAATAACATAAACAGAATCTTAAAGCTGTGTATTTGACATACACAGCAAAATAAGAGTTCTTCCAAAAAATAGCTTTGAAAACGGAAAGAGATTACTTTCCGAAACGTCAGCAAAATACATTATTATATATATATATATTAAAACTAATATTTCAGTCGCAAGCTCCTCTATAAGAACCTTATTTTACTATAAGGAATGTAACCAGACTGCAACCAACAGCTACTTTCCGGGCTATGTGCCCCGCCGAGCGCTGAATTACAAGTTACAAGCCTGGCGCATTAAGTGTAATAATCGCATAATACCAACGAAACGCTAATGCTTCGATTGCAATAAACCGACGACTAGCACGAGCTTCTTTACGTAGAATCAGTCTTTCGGCTGCATTTGCTAAGGTGAGACGTTTTCCAAATTTGTCCGCGGATAACCTCAAAGTGACGTGGATAAAATTTAATGAAAATAACTCTAATCAAAATAGAATACAAGCAAAAATATAAATTTTGAAACTTCTATACTTGTTTATAGAAATATTCTATAAAGGTATTGTGCCTTTCATATCAAAATCTGTACTCACCAAAATTGTTTAAAATCCAAATTGTTATTAACCGTAAGTCACTTCACTTCGAAAATAAAACATAGAGTGTTTCGAATATTGAAATAAACTGCATCTTCGCTACGCCTCATTTCCCAGGCAGGTAAAACTTTCACCAGAACGAGACCAGCTGATTTGGATGAATTGCAAGGGATCACGTACTCCGATTTGTGTATAAGGTTAGCTAGCTTTACGATCCTAACAAACAATAAAGAGCTCTGATACCAAAAGGTATCCTTTTCATTTAATTTAAATTGATTTTCAAGTCGACATCACTGTTTCTTTCATGTATTTTAGTTTTAAGAATTACTTTACCACTGTCAATTGTCATTTGTTTGTGCTCGACCAAATACCGGAATAAAAGGTTAATTGTTATAAGAGTCTTTAATTGCAGTCTACAAACCTACAATAAATCTCTTGAATCTGCTCCTGTTAGATAGAGGTTCTCATCTCTGCTGGCTGAGTTCATTATTTCCTGTGTCTCAATACAGGTGGCGCCGAGGCAAACTTTACTAGTTTTAACTTCATTTTGAACGAGTAATTTCATTTGTTATAATTTATTTTATTCAAATTTTCAAACTGCACAAATAAAAATAAATTCCTTTCATTTTCCATACAGAATAACCAACTATAACAATATATATGTATATACGCTAAATGCAGAACATCAATTATATTAATACATATTATTATTATAATTATGTTATATATATATATATATATATATATATATATATATATATATATATTATCTACTTGGCATATTAATAAATATACTTATAAACTCTATCTCTCAATGTTTACACTAAAACAACATTAGTTCAGTTCTGTGAACACATCTTTAATAATCAGTGAAATATGTTTCCTGGCAAATAGATTAGGGTAGACACAAAAACTATGCCTTTAGTAAACGTTCCTGAGGAAGATAAATCTTTGTATATATATGGTACGTTTATTAGCATCAATAAGATATCAAATATCAATGCGATGTGATTAAACAAGGAAATGCACTTGAGTCCCAGCATTTATGTACAGATGTTTACAATCAAATCTACATTAATCATGCGACTACATTACAGCTAAATGTTGATCTGACAATATTTGCGTGTCTGAGACAATAATATGTCACTACGAATATAACTTGTTCATTTTTCATTGTAAGTATAGCAACGAATTTGAAACCTAAAAATAATGTCAGTTACTAGATAATAATCCTACATTATAAACCTTTGAAAGATGAATAATTTTATTAATTGGGAATTATACAGAAAGTAACTAACAATAATAATAATGAACGCGTTTATTAAAGAAATATAAAATGAAAATCATATAGAGCGCAGTTTAGTTGAAGGACTGCTGTTAAACTTAACTCTATAATGCACTTAAAATTAAATTTAACATTGAATTATCTTATCACACAAATAAAATCAGATCGGGAACATATCACAAAGAAAGAGAAAAAAGGCATGAAAAACACGGAAAAAGTAGTGAAGTGAAATGTTTGCTTAACTGTTTAAACGTATGGCTTGTTTGCTTTAAAAGGTATTCTATAATTACTTCCTCCACGTACCAGTATCTCTATTGATGTCTCAATACTAATGCTTTTAATTTGTATCAAAATGTTGTAGCATTACCAGTTTGTAAAGGGACAGAGAATTATATAGCCTTATTGCATTATAAGAAAACGATTTTTTAAATAAAGTTATTCGAAATCTTGATATGTTGAACACAATGATGTGATCATATATTTACAGAATGTTGTTGATGCCTTCAGGACCGAACCAAAAGAGGAATGTGAAGATCAATGGAAAGTTGATGAGGGGAGCAAAGAACAAAGAGTTCTACCGATGTCCGGGGTGGGTTCCTGACCCTTGAGGAAAATAACGTATGTTTCAACGCGCATTCTACTGCCTTCACCGTTGACTTGGAATTTACTCAACAAACTTTCTTCTTGAACTTTGTATACTGTATTACGACTTACCCAACCGCCATGTCCGATATACAGAGTGTCCCGAAAATGGTGGGAAATCTCTCGGATTTGGGTAGAACTAGTGAAAATAAGGTCACAAGTTCGTATATTTTTCTTTCCCCAGAGGTACCCCTACGAAGATATTCGCTCTTGATTTTGAAGGTTAAAAACCGATTTTGCGCGATAACTTTTTTATTGTTCAATCGATTTTAATCATTTTTGGATCAGTATCATATTATTTCAATCTAATTAGGTTAGTGTATTAGAACTTTGGATAATATTCTTGGGGCTCGGGGGCAGAGGGCAGAGCCTTAATAATTTGAAAAAAAAAATTCAGCCTATTTCCTTTTATTTCTAAGGTTATTTTTAAATTTTTGAGCCATTTTTACGTAAAAAACGTATACTCGTTTGATGTCGGTAATATGAACATTATTGAGACATTAATGATAAAATTGCGATTTTCAATCGCACAAATAATAATTTTTAAAAATTAAATAAACACGAGGATTATGTAGAAAACAACATTTATTCCTCTATGAGATAATAAGTACTTACCTAAACTTATAAAAACAAAAAATCTTGAACACACAAAACATAAAATTTTACAGCTTACTGTAGAAAACTAATTAGGGACATGGAAAAATGAAGATTTATGAAATTTCATAACAAATGGCCAATATGAGCACCTCCTTCTCTAATGCATGCTTGTCCACGACGAACTGACGATCGCTGGACTCGTCACAACATTCCTTCGTTTTCTCTAATTGCATTTGAATGGTACATAATTCTCTCATATAATTCTTCTCTTGTCTCTACTGGTGTGGCATATACGAGACTCTGTAAATACCCCCATAGGACGAAATCAAGGGGATTTAAATCGGGTGATCGGAGAGGCCAAGGAAAAGGCGCACCCCGACCTATCCATCGGTTTGGATATACTCTATTCAAATGACCTCTCATTATAAGACTAAAATGTGGGGGCGCCTGCTCAGGCATAAACCACATGTTCTCTCGAGATGCTATGTCAACGTCTTCTAAAGGTTGTGGTAACTGCTGTTGGAGAAATTCAAGATAAAGTTGCACATTCAATCGATTTAGTAACACGAAAGGGCCCAATAAGTACCAGCCAATAATTCCGGCCCAAACATTAATATGAAATTGCCTTTGATGGCGCGTTTGAATTGTGGCATGTGGGTTTTCCTCGCTCCAGACGTGCAAGTTGTGGAAGTTAATGACTCCATTTCTTCCAAAGCTCGCTTCATCCGTATACAAAACCGATCGAATGAAGGCATGGTTTTGTTCATATTTCTGTGTAAACCACTGCGAAAATTGCACCCTAGCAGGAAAGTCATCTGAGCTAATGGCAGGTACTTTCTGTATATGGTACGGATGAAGCAGTTGCTCTTTCAAAATTCTTCCAACGATCGATTTTGGAACATTCATTTGTAATAATAATGATCTGATACTGACAGATGAATTCGCAGCGACTGCATCCAATACGTTCTCTTCTACTTCAACAGTACGTGTTGTCCGCGGAGCACCCTTGTTTACGTCATTTAGCGCAAATCGACTTAAGTAGACATATAATTTTTAGATTTTTAGTTTTCAAAAAAATCATCATATTTTTTACCAGTTTCTCTCAGCCGTTGATCAACACGTTTTAAAGTTGTGCGATCAGGAACCCTTCGATGGCGATACCCTCGAGCGTATAGTCTTCGTGCTTTCGAGGCATTATAAGAAGCCATTCCATACATTAAATGCATATCTGAATATTCATTGTTAGTGTAAGCCATACTTCAATCAATTAATTAGGTACTTAATTAATGTTGGATTAAGCTAATACTGAAAAATTATGTCCCTCCAATTATCTGATATTTTGATCCATGGCAACCATAAAATGTCATTATTATTCGTTTTGTTTTGTACATAATCAGCTACATCGTCATATCTACATAGGTAAGATGATGTAGCTGTGTTTTTTAATATTTAAAAAAATTAATATTAACACGTTCAATGCTGACCCTAGAACTTGGGCTTCAGCAGGTGCGCATCATTTTTTGTCATTTTTTTTTCAAATAATCGAGAGGAAGGTCATACATAATAAGACAAAGTAATACTAAGTAAATAGTCTTTGTTTATTTATTTTTAAAAGTTACTATTATTTGTGCGATTGAAAATCGTAATTTCATCATTAGGTGCATTTATCTCGAAAACGGTTCATATTACCGACATCAAACAAGTATACGTTTTTTACGTAAAAATGGCTCAAAAATTTGAAAATAAAATTAGAAATAAACGAAAATAGGCTGAATTTTGTTTTCAATTTATTAAGGCAATGGGTGCTCTGCCCCCGAGCTCCCAAGAATGTTATCCAATGTTCTAATACACAGACCTAACTGGATTGAAATAATATGAAACTGATTTAAAAATTGTTAAAATCGATTGAATAATAAAAATTTATCGCGAAAAATCGATTTTTAACCAACAACTTCAAGAGCAAATATCTTCGTAGGGGTTCCTCGGGGGAAAGAAAAATATACGAACTTGTGACCTTATTTTCACTAGTTCCTCCGAAATCCGAGAGATTGCCCACCATTTTCGGGACACCCTGTATAGTAAACTTCATCGCCCTCAAGCGTCTAAACCGTTTATCTGATGAAAAAACCATGTGACATTGGAAATTTTATTTCTCTTTAAAAACGCTTTTATCTGAACGTGCGCATTTTTCAAGTAATAAGTGAAAATCTGAAATAGAGCATTTTCTTCACAATTTTCTCGGAATGCATCACTTTTACGAGGTGGCAAAGTTGAAATTTGGATTCAACACCCTAAGAAACATAGAAAATGATAAAGAAACGCTCTAACCATGCATTCGATGAAAAAAAATGATAAAGAAACTTCTAAATATTTTTTTGTAATTGCCTCTTTTTCTCCCTAGTGACTACACTATTATCCTATATGCAAATGAATGCATTCTTACGTAGTTCTTCTACGATTGATTCTCTTACGCCTTACATGATCTGTTTGGGCCGCATATAATTCAAATTAATTGGAAATAGCAGTTGCCTTCCTTCTAAATAATGGCTGGATACTTCCTTAATAGAGGGCATCACAAGTATAAGATTTAATCCATTTATATTTAATTTTTTGTATATTTTTTTAAAAGAGATAGTGAGTTGCTGTGACACTCGAACATACAGATAGTTAGTTTTCTAAAATACAGTTGATTTTCTCAAAATTAGTAAAATACGCGATAGTATAAATTACGTGATTCATTTGTGGATATAATAGCTAATCAGCTTATTAAGTTTAGTGTGTTGTTAAAGCGATATCCTTTAAATTTCCTTTTAACCCTGTCCCTTTCTCCATCGCGACACAAGTGCAGCAAACAGCCAGCTGAATTTGGTAAGTGTCTATGTTTGTGTTATATTTGTAAGAAATTAATTTTGTTTAATTGCATACAGTCCACTCAAAAAAACAATACATTTTTTTGGTCCTAGCCGAGCCGTATAATTTTTTGTTTTCTTATTAATTTCAATCTTAGTTTTTATGAGTAGGTATTACGTTAGAGTATTTCAAAGTACCTACATTTATCTCTTAGTTTTTTCTTATAGTTGTTTTTCTAATAGTTGGTAAATATTTAATGTTTCAGTGGATATTATTTGGAAGGAATTAAACTGCCTTAAAATAAGAAATTATTTGCTGCATTTATTTTACTTTCAATAATAATTGGTTCTCTTCGAATAATTTTGTGTTCAAATTTATTGGTGGTTTTAGTTTATTATCTTAGTTATTAAATTGGTATTTAATAGAGCTATTTAAAAATGCCTGATAGGAAAGAAAACCAGTTAAAAATTCTAACTGCAAAAAAGGAATCTCTTTTTACTAGAGTGCAAAAATTATACGATGATAGTCAAAAGGTTCAGAATGAAAAAATTTTAGATAATTTTCTAATTAGATATGAAACTTTAGAGCAAACTAGACGAGATTTTGAAAAGGTGTTGGATCAGATTAATCAACTTAGTATAGAAATTGATTCAGAATTTATACCAAACTTTACTGCATTAGAAAGTTTCGATGAACTACAGTGTCATATTCAATCAGTGGCTAAAAAAGTTCTAAATACAGGCAGATTTCATAAAGCAGGAACATCAACAGATGTGAGTGCTCCAATTAAATCTATACCTAGACTCCCAAAATTAGAATTGCCCACATTTTCAGGTGATCTGAAAGATTGGCCAATTTTTTATGAATGTTTCCAAAGCTTAATCCATGATAACCCAGATTTGAATACTGTTGATAAAGTACATTTTTTAATTGGTCAATTATCGGATAGAGCTTTATCTGTATGTGCAGGTATTCCCCCAATAGGTGATAACTATGAAATAATTTGGAATGCTTTAGTAGAAAAATATCAAGATAAAAAAAAGCTAGCTACTTCGTATTTAGAAACTATTTTAGAATTTAAACCACTGCAATCAGGCTCTGCCAAAGGCTTAAATGGATTTATTGAAATATTTGACACTGCAACAGCAGCACTTAAGAAGCTTGATATCAAGGATTTATTTGATTTTACATTATCTTATGTAGCTTTATCCAAATTGGATAACGAAACTAGACGTTCTTTTTAAATGCTTAGAAAAAAATCAGATATACCCTCGTATGAAGAGATAGTAACTTTCATAAAATCACAGGCAAAAATATTGAGTAGTTCTAGTAAAACGCAATTAATTTCAAATAAAAGCGGCAATAGTAGTAATACAAAAACCCGTATTACACATTCATTCTTAGTG
The DNA here is from genome assembly GCA_963675555.1 of Leptura quadrifasciata. Classification (NCBI taxonomy): domain Eukaryota; kingdom Metazoa; phylum Arthropoda; class Insecta; order Coleoptera; family Cerambycidae; genus Leptura; species Leptura quadrifasciata. Next base: position 153,836,738 of record OY776674.1, read on the forward strand.
AATAAATCAGAATCGAAGAAAAAGTGCATATTGTGTAACCAATATGATCATTTAGTTAATAGATGCCCCAGTTTTCTGAAATTCACCGCCAAGGAGCGTTATGAATTTGTCAAAAATAATAAATTATGTTTAAATTGTTTGTCAACTCACCGAGTCATTGACTGCAAATCAAAAATTAATTGCTCAACTTGCCATCGACGCCATCATTCTTTGTTACATTTTGAAAATGCTGTAGTGAACACATATTTGCCTGCTAATAATGCTTTGCCGAATAATAATACTGATGTATCAACTAGTAATAATCCTGTGCCTAGCACTTCAACGCATAGTTTTTGCTCTATGAATAATTCTAACTTTTTTAAATATGGTACCACCGTTTTGTTGTCTACTGTAATTGTAAATGTAATAGATAAAATGGGCAACCTACATAAAGTTAGGTTTTTACTTGATTCGGCTAGTCAAGCCAATTTATTAACTTATAAATGTGCTAAACGTTTGAAACTCTTTGTACAAAATTTCCATAGTTCTGTGAATGGCATAGGATCGTCTGCAAGTCAAGTTCAAGGTCGAACAAATTTAGTAATTATTTCGCGATTAGATTCTGAAAAAAAATACGCCATAGACGCTTTAGTAGTTGAAAAAATTACCGATCAGTTGCCTAGTTTCGAAGTTCGAACTGGACCTCTAACTCACCTTTTGAATTTACCATTAGCCGATGATACTTTTTATCAACCAGGTGAAATAGATGGGATTCTTGGGGCTGATATATTTTCACATGTATTACGTAAAACTAAAATTAAAGGACCACCCTGTACACCTAGGGCATTGGAGACTAGTTTAGGTTTTATAGTAACGGGAAATGTTCCTATAATGCAGTCATTAGAAAATACAAGAACATTTTGTAGTCTTTTGGAACCCTCAGTAGAAAAACTATTGCATAAATTTTGGGAAATTGAGGAAATATCCGCTCCCTCAATTCTTAGCAAAGACGACGTCGATTGTGAACATATTTATAAACCCACTTATAGTAGAGAGTCAACTGGTAGATATACAGTTGCTTTACCTTTTAAATTAGATCCCTCAAATTTAGGAAATTCATATTCAATTGCTTATAGAAGATTTATTAACTTAGAAAGAAAATTAGAATCCTCCTCTTCTTTAAGAATAAGTTATAATGAAATTATGTTAGATTATTTATCACAAAATCACATGTCGAAAATAAGTAATGATGAATTAAGTACGCCCGGTTATTACATACCACATCATGCAATATTTAAATTAGATAGCCTTAGTACCCCTCTTAGAGTAGTCTTTGATGCTAGTTCAAAAACAGATGCGTCATTATCATTAAATGATTTGTTGTATACCGGACCGAAATTACAAGCTGATGTTTTAACCATGTTGCTAAATTTTAGATTATTTGAAATTGCAATGACAGCTGATATACGTCAGATGTATAGGCAAATTAAAATATGTCCCGAGCACCAAAGATATCAACGTATCTTGTGGAGATTTTCTCCAAATGAACCTTTGTCAGTATATCAATTACATACACTGACTTTTGGCATTAAACCAAGTCCATTTTTAGCTTTGCGCACAGTTCATCAACTTGCTTCCGATCAATTTAAATATTTTCCTAAAGCTTCTAAAGCTGTTTTTTGAGATATGTACATGGATGATTACGTCACAAGTGTTTCTGACTTAAATGATGCCAAAATATTAGTTCATGAAATGATAAATTTATTTAAATCAGGGGGATTTGATCTAGTTAAATGGTCTACTAACGCTCATGAATTATTGTCCAATATTCCTGCAGATATTCGATTATCTCAAGTTGTAGAATTTGATATGGATTATTTGAAAATTCTTGGCCTACAATGGCAGCCACAATTAGATGTTTTATCGTTTAAGGTAAATGTAAATGGTGGTCAGTGTTCTAAAAGAACCATTCTTTCAACAATAGCTAGAATTTTTGACCCTTTAGGTATTTTAGCTCCAGTAATTTTATATGCTAAATTGTTAATAAATGAACTTTGGAGTCTAAAATTAGATTGGGATGAGACCCCACCTGTTCATATTACACGTACTTGGTCTCAGTATCAGAGGGAGTTACCTATGCTCACTGATTTTAAAATATCTCGTCACGTAGGCATTTTGCATAATTGTTCTGTTTGTTTAATTGGATTCGCGGATAGTTCGGAGAAGGCCTATGGGGCCGTAGTTTATATGAAAGTACAATTTAATGATGATACCAAAGTTTCTTTAATTTGTGCCAAATCAAAAGTATCACCATTAAAAATAATTTCAATCTCAAGATTAGAACTATGTGCTGCTCATTTATTAGCTAAAATTTTACGCTTGGTAGTAGATAATTATATGTCCCATGTACATATAAATAACATTTTTGCTTTTACCGATTCCATGGTAACACTTAGTTGGATAAAATCTTCGCCACATCGCTGGAAAACTTTTGTTGCCGGTCGGGTGGCCAAAATTCAAGAATTGATTGCGCCATCACATTGGTTTCATATTAGAGGAGTTGAAAATCCCGCCGATCAAATCAGTAGAGGTTTAACGCCAGCTCAATTTTTAGAAAACTCTATTTGGTCATCTGGCCCCGCTTGGATTTCCCTTGAAAATAAATTTTGGCCAATAGAATCAATTTCGGATAATAGTGTAGTGCTTGAAAAAAAAATAGTTACTTTGACAATATTTAATAATATTTCAGATACTATTTATAAAGATTTCATTCTTAATAGGTCCTCCTGGAACAAAATGCTGAATATAGTGGTTTATGTTTTTAGATTTTGTAAAATTTTGCCAATTAAATTTGCTATAAGGTCCACAGATTTAGAAAAGGCCGAAGAATATTTAATTAAATTAATTCAAGCTAGACATTTTTCGAACGAAATTAGTTTATTAGAAAATAAAGAAGAATGTTCTTTTTCTTTACGTAAATTAAGACCATTTCTTAAAGACGGAATATTACGTGTTGGTGGCAGATTACGTAATTCTCAATTAGATTTTAATCGACAACACCCTATTTTGTTGCCAAAAAACGATCATTTTGTGAATCTTTTAATAGATCATTATCACCGTAAAAATTTACATACTGGTCCCACATTAGTATTAGCTTTATTGCGCCAACGTTACTGGATTTTAGCTGCGAGGGGTATAGTTCGAAAACGAATAAATTCTTGTAATCTTTGCTTTAGAAATCAACCAAAATGTACTTATCCTTTAATGGCTGATTTGCCCGCCTGTAGAGTACAAGAAGCAAAATGTTTTACTTTTACTGGAGTAGATTATGCAGGTCCGGTAGCAATAACTCTAAATCGCACTAGAGGGGCAAGATCACAGAAAGCTTACATTTGTCTTTGTATTTGCCTTGTAACTAAAGCTCTCCACTTGGAGCTTGTTTCAGATTTAACTACCGCGAATTTTATACAAGCTTTAAAACGATTTCTATCACGCAGGGGGCCATGTTCTGTAATCTATTCAGATTGTGGTACAAATTTCATTGGCGCAAAAAATGTTCTGAACGACTTATATAAATTAGTAAATTCTCATGATTATAAGATTCAATTTGCTGGTGAATTATCCTATAGAAAAATTGAGTGGAAATTCAATCCACCATCTGCACCTCATTTTGGTGGTATTTGGGAAGCTAATGTCAAGTCAGTCAAAACTCACCTTTATAAGGTAATTGGCGATCAAATATTGTCCTATGAGGAATTTTACAATTTTTAACTCAAATTGAGGCCTTACTCAACTCTCGCCCACTTTGCGTTCTTAGTTCTGATCCTGCAGAACCTATGGCTCTTACGCCTGCGCATTTCCTAAACTTGACTCCTCTGCAAAGTTTGCCAACTCCAGATTTGACAAAAGAACCTTTAAATCGCCTAAATCGGTATCAGTTAATAGATCGAATGATACAGGATTACTGGCGTCGTTGGCATTTAGAGTATTTAACTTCTCTTCAAGTGAGAGAGCGTTGGAACACACCGGCTAAAAAAATTGAGCCTGGTATGTTGGTAGTTATAAAACAGGAAGGAACTCCACCTTTACAATGGCCTTTAGGGCTTGTAGAAGAAACTTTTCCTAACAAAGATGGAGTAACTAGAGTCGTTTCTGTTAGAACCAAACAAGGCCTTTTCAAACGTCCTGTTGTAAAAGTTTGTCCACTTCCTACGCAATAGGCACTTTTCTTTTAATTTAGTTTATCATGCTATATTTTACTTATTAGTTATGCCTATTGCCTTATTACTATTAGTAGTTTAATTTCTCTAGTTAATAACCATATTATTTCTTAGTTTTAATATATATAGTAATTTGCGTTAAGTACTCTATCAAAGTATAGTAGTGTAATTATAGTACATTACTCTAGAATTACTTTCATTGAGTGCCCTAATAGTTACACCCTTCTCTCTGAAGTCTCGTCTAGTTTGGTCTGAAAATAATCTTTCAGGGGCGGGGGGATGTTTGGGCCGCATATAATTCAAATTAATTGGAAATAGCAGTTGCCTTCCTTCTAAATAATGGCTGGATACTTCCTTAATAGAGGGCATCACAAGTATAAGATTTAATCCATTTATATTTAATTTTTTGTATATTTTTTTAAAAGAGATAGTGAGTTGCTGTGACACTCGAACATACAGATAGTTAGTTTTCTAAAATACAGTTGATTTTCTCAAAATTAGTAAAATACGCGATAGTATAAATTACGTGATTCATTTGTGGATATAATAGCTAATCAGCTTATTAAGTTTAGTGTGTTGTTAAAGCGATATCCTTTAAATTTCCTTTTAACCCTGTCCCTTTCTCCATCGCGACACAAGTGCAGCAAACAGCCAGCTGAATTTGGTAAGTGTCTATGTTTGTGTTATATTTGTAAGAAATTAATTTTGTTTAATTGCATACAGTCCACTCAAAAAAACAATACATGATCTAAGATGCAATAGGGTAGGAGGGGCAGGTTCTTTTGTCGTTTTAACTGATTCGAGTCCTGTAGGTGACTTCTTCCTACCCCATTCTTTTGGATCGGGTGGTTTGCTAAAATTCTTTAAATGATCCCTAAAAATGAAAAGCTTATTATAACCTAAAGTCACATAAAGATAACGAGGTCCCAGATATTACGTATCTTTATAATTATTACAATATGCAAAGTACAGTACAAACAAGAACATTTCAAAATATGAATAGGTCTATAATTTTCCTCTGCTAATTCTAGGAAAATAATTAGAAGTTTATACAAAGAAAATAATATATAGGAATTACTTAGCTTTCACTTGTTGATCAAGGTCCTTGCTGGTTGTAGAAATCTTCAAAAATAATTAAATTGGGTTTTCTCAATCGGAAAGTATAAATCAGGGCAAATTCGAATACCAAAAATTGTGTACCAAAGGATAGCAGAATAATCCAAATGTCCAAATCCAAAATAATCAAAAACAGAAGAGTTGGTAAGTTCTGTAAATAAATATAAGAAATTAAAACTTACCCAGAATGCTTCTGGACAATACTCGCTAATTAAATTAAAAAATCGAAATTGCAATTAAAATAATCCAAAATATTAATTGAAAATATGTGAAATCTAGTTTATAATCCGGTACCAAACCGAGTAATCACATGCCTTTTTAACTAAATTAATCACTTAACAAAGTTTTCAGCTTAATTTCTTGATCGAAAAAGGAAGTTTGAAGGAACTTGGCTGATATTTATAAAAATTCTAACTCACAAAAAAAAGAGGATATAATTTAAACTGACTGTTCGACAATCGACTGTCAACTAAATCGATTGTTACAACCATCTTTATGCTATCATTTTCTAGTCAATTTTTATACATTAATTATAATAATAGTTTATATTAAAAAAATACCTTAATTTTTTTTTTGTTATTTGGTAGGATTGAGTTCTGACACGCCATCTTTCGCTGGTTTCCACAGATTAATACTAACAGATCTTAGTAGCTCAAATCATCAATCTAGAGTAATAAATTACGCTTTCACCGATAGATGTCACGTCACTGACCTAAATCCTAAACCCCCAATTCCAAAAGTCAGGGCTTGTGCGGAAGGGGGTTACACATTAAAAAAACGCGGACGTACAACCATTTCCTCCAACAGTGCCAGTGCCGAAGCCAGGATTCGAACCCGGTGGTGCGATGTCCGTGTGATTAATCGCGATTGCTACCTCGCCAATTGCCAATTAAAATGTCTTTATTGATTATTATATATAATTCATTCCTTAAGCCAAATATTTGACTTATTTCATTGTACAATATTTGTAACCGTATCCTAACCGAATATAGTACAAATAGTTTACTTCATGTAACAACCGCATATATACATGTGTTGATCACATAGAGCCCGTCGTTGGTTGACAGTTAATTAACCCACTCGGCTATCGACCAGACAAATAGACGTATACATCATAGGAAATATAAACTATAAACCATTATCATAATTAGTGTATAAGGATTGTCTACAAAATGATAGAATAAAGATGGTTAGGTAATAATCGAAAAGTCCGTAACAATCGATTTAGTTTTTAAAATTTATATAAACTGTCTTTATGCTATTATTTTGTAGACAATTCTTATACACTAATTATGATAATAATTTATATTTTAGATTTTCTATGATATACACATCTATTTAATAAATTGGTGTTAAGTGACATGACATCTATCGGTGAATGCGTAATTTATTACTTTAGATTGATGATTTGATCGACTAAGATCTGGTATTATTAATTTGTGGAAACCAACTAAACATGGCATGTCACAAGCTGTACAATTAGAGTCCCTATAAAGTCTGGCCCCCCACTCCACCCAAGTGGATGAATAATGGCGGCTATAGTTTGTATGTGCGCGTGTGCATCAGTGTACTTACAACGTGTCGCAAGTATCAAAAGAAGGTTGGAGTATTTGTTTTGACAAAGTGGAAAAATATATGTAAGTAATAAAGTTACCATTAATTGTTTTGTGACCAAATCAGTCATAACAGACTGTTATTTTAATTTTAACCTATTACATTGAGTCTAATGACACTATGCTAGTCAAAACAAAAGCAACTCCTATTGGCGCCGCCATTACGCAGCTACTTTTCATACGGACCAATCAGTGCCTCCCACTCAGTAGCCAGTCTCTACTTTATAGGTTTTCTATATACAATTAGCATCTGCATATTGTGATGGATGCATTTACAAGTCACGCAAACTTCTAGAATTTTTTAAATTTTATATACCTGAGAGTATATTAAAATTGTATCCAATTTTATGAAGAGTATAAGATTTCTAAAATATGACAAAAGGTGTACTAAAATAATGCGGTAAAAGCGCCATAAAAATGTAGTTCTTTAGAAAATTGCAATGTTACAGTGACAAAACAAATATCAACTCTTTCTGTTTAATATGCAAATTAAGATGAAATATTTGTTGGAGCGCATTGGCAAAACTTTCACGGTTCCCAGAGGAACAGTGTTTCTACTACTGCATTCTCTATGCTCTACAATATAGATGTAAATTAAAATCAAGGAAAACACCAGATCTGCTTCATATAATAATAAACAACCAGTTAAATTCAAATTTTGCTAATCAAGCAACATTTTTATTACCTACATCTGATTTATTCGCATATGCATACGATAACTGGATAAAAATTGGAACTTATTAATTAATACAAAAAGCTTTATACAGAACGGTTCGACAGTAGACGTCAACTATTAAAAAAAAATACATGGAGGGAATCAATAACGCATTTTCTGATTATTTGCTAGTAGCTCATACAGTTGCCACTATGTCATTTCTAATTATTTAAAAAATATATTTTACTAGTATTCTTTGTGATATTTCATGTAGGAATAAAAATTCCATGGTAAATAATTTACATGTGCATCTGTTGTATTTTCATTAACGGGAACATGTTGTTGTTCTTACAGTGCCTTTCACACATAACTAAAAATATTTAAATAAAAAATACAGTAATTATCACACATTCGCTTTATAAATTACCTTGTTCAAGATATACCAAAAAATCTATCATCTTAGCTAAAGGATCAAAAATCCATAGATATAGACAACTTCATCTGAAAAATTCAAAAAAGTTACTAAAATTCCGCCTTTGTTTATTAGTATTCGATATAGTCACAAAATTTTACAACCCATCATTTTATAGCAAATCCTACGTTAAGATTTAGCATAAAAATTAATATTACATTATAAACTTTAATATCTTTCAATAATTTCAGTAATTATAGTCCCTTCAAATTAGTCAAAAAATCGCTGTTTTATGGAAAAATTGGGTTGTTTAAACATTATTTTAAGTCCACCAAGGGCTGAAGGTCGCCGCTCTCGGTACTTGCAAAATGGCAAGTCGCTATACACCATGGAGACATCTGTGATGTCTGGTGTATAGTAGCATTAGACCACATGAGAGGATTCACTTACCTCTCACCACTACACCATTTACATTAGTCTGTATAAGACTAGCAGGTTGGCCACTGTCATTTGTCTGCTCCATGACCTATGGCATACTGAGGAGAACTAATAAGTTCGAAACCGGTCTATGTCTGGTCAGGGAGTTGACAAGTGACATTGGCTACCAATTTTTCATGATTTGTAAGGTGTAATTCAATGCAGGTCGGGGTATTTGCCCGCTGAGTAGTTGTTTCCTGCAAATCATGTATAATAACAGTATATAGGTTAAGTCCACCAAGGGCTGAAGGTCGCCGCTCTCGGTACTTGCAAAATGGCAAGTCGCTATACACCATGGAGACATCTGTGATGTCTGGTGTATAGTAGCATTAGACCACATGAGAGGATTCACTTACCTCTCACCACTACACCATTTACATTACTCTGTATAAGACTAGCAGGTTGGCCACTGTCATTTGTCTGCTCCATGACCTATGGCATACTGAGGAGAACTAATAAGTTCGAAACCGGTCTATGTCTGGTCAGGGAGTTGACAAGTGACATTGGCTACCAATTTTTCATGATTTGTAAGGTGTAATTCAATGCAGGTCGGGGTATTTACCCGCTGAGTAGTTGTTTCCTGCAAATCATGTATAATAACACCATATATATATATATATATATACTATATATACATATATATATATATATATATATATATATATATATATATATATATATATATAAGTTTTCGCGGGTGTTATATGAAGTGTTATTGTACTTCCGCGTGCTCTCCCACGTCGATGGTTGACTCCTCCAGGAGTCACGGTTGTCTAAACAACGTTTCGGCATAATCTCATCAGCCATCTTCAGGTTCTCACTGAAAGCTGCCTACTGCTGCTCCTCGTTGCTCGAACTGAACTCAGTTGTTATGGGGGACCATTTCTCTAGTCTTCCCTGTCTGTTAATACAGTAATTCTTACTGAAGTTATACATTGCGACCATTACGTCTGTGGGCATGCTTAGAGTGGGATTTGCCTTTATCTCTGAGTATAACTTCTGGTAATCCGTTCCGTGTTGCTGGCTAATTCGCATTTGATCTTGCATTGACCTGAGCACCACTGAAGTTTCTCCTTATATGAATAGGTATAATGGTGGCAGGTCCAAGAGAACCTCAAGTGCAATATATATCATAATTACCGGACGTTGAAATCTAAACCATTGCATCGCAGATAGTTTCAAATGTCTCAGTTCTCGTGAATAAATTAAATAATATTAAATTTGCTATTAGGAACTCCAAGAAATGCAAATAATACGTTCAAAGTAAACAAGCATTTATTTGTATGAGCTTAAATAATTAGGGACTGCAACAAAAATTCTCAACTGAATCTTTTTGTGCTGATACTATTTATATTCTTTTAAAAGAATATTTACAAAACTAAAACTATATCTCGCACTCAAGATTCGATAAGGGGCTTTCTCGAGAATATTTCTGTTTATATATTCCTCATAATGCAAATGTTTACCACTGAAATATATATGTACCGTACTATGCTGTATTAACAACTCAAGAATAAAGAATTATTATTCAAATCAGAATACCTCCATCATCGTAAAATACACAAATTTGGTGGTAATTAATAACACCTAATTCATGAAGTGGCGCAAGGAAAGAAGCAGGCCTGAACAACCGCTCTTAACCACTCGTAAATCAGTACGGACATCCGAGCTGCTCATGCAACAAACCAACACCCACATCACGGATACCTACATGGATTCTCTTTTTACATCTGATACCGCAGCCAACGACTTAACACGATATCGGTTTTTATATCTTTGATATGATTAATTGCCGAGAAAATTTTAATTCAATTTAAAATTAAAGCGGTGTATGCACGCCATGCATGCAAACTTATTATTTATTATACTACAACATATATCATAAATAATTACGACTTATTTCATATATCTATAATTATTTCTTTGTAAGAACTTGCTATTTTCTTTTAATATTTGTATTCATTTCACTTAGACTATTTATAAATTTATATAAAAATGCATCAAAAGTTGAGACTGCTCTCACCACCCTAAAAGGGAGACTAAGGCAACCTGTGACTTAAGCTGCGTGCCTACAACTAATAGCCCTGAAGCCAGCGACCTTTTTTGATGACCAAAGGCGCAAGAGCTGGCTTTATTCGGTATTCCACGTAAGGGAATGGCACCATAAACTTGCGCACTTGCGAGAGGTTTAGCTGCAGCAGCCTCCCGCACATGCAAAATAATAATATTAAAAAAAACTAATTTAATAAAAGCCGAGACTTCGCCGACATGTTGAGTATAAACTGGTACAGCAACAGCTAAATTAACAAATTACAAGAAAAAAATAGTCCACTTAAGTCCAAATTTATAATAATTGAAGTATTTAGTATCAATAAGAACAACTTATAATATAATAAGAATATTTTGGTTTACAAAGTGGTTAAAATAATTGAATATAATTAAACAAAATGGTGTTGAAGAAACAATTTATCTCTGATGTAGAAGAAGATATAGTATCATCATTCAAAAAGGATTCTATTATTAAAGAGCTGAGTGAGTCAATTGCTAAATGTTTGTATAATAAATTTGAAAAAGAATTTTCCGAATTACGTCAAGAAATAACAACCGTTAAACAAGAATTTAAAGAATTTAAAGAACAAGCTAGTGAGAATGAAAAGAAATGCAAACAAAAACTAAACATGCTAGACCAACAAACACGGAAGAAAAACATAGTAGTTTTTGGTTTTAAAGAAAGCGAAGGTGAGAACCTAAAAAATGAGATTATTGAGTTCTTTAATAATTCCAGTTTGAAAACCGAATTAACTACCCAAGCTATCGATAGATGTCACAGGCTAGGAAATCAAGTAGATTATAATCAACCAAGATCCATTATTGTGAAATTCATGAATTATGAGAGTAAAATTAATATTATTAGAATGAAGAAGAAACTTAAAGGCACTGGTATCACAATTAAAGAAGACCTTACATTAGAAAACTTAAGAATATATAATCAAGCCGCACAGAAATATGGCTATAAAAATATATGGACTAAAAATGGAACAGTATTTGCAAGAACAAAGGAAGGACATGATATTATATACAGGGAAAAACAACGGATAGTATCAACCGATGATGAAGAGAACTCAGGCGAAGATGATTAATTTTTGTCTTTCTTTTTCTTCTTAAATAATTATCAAAAAATTATTAAGTAATATTATTTGTTATAAAAAAAAAATGGTTAATAATTCTTATTGGTTCAATATATACTATTTCGTTTTAATTATTTTTACAGGCATATGATTATATTTTTTTGCAGTGTTTGTAGTATGAAAGAGAATAGGGAGATATTAATAGTATGATAAGTGATTTGTACACTCTACTGGATGAGGCAGAAATTGAGACCTTAGTATGTAATATAAACGATTATAAAACACATACCGTACAATTTTCTGAAAAGGTGAGTTTAAATATAGTTCATCTTAACATAAGAAGTCTTAATAAAAATTTTGAAGAACTTTTAATTTTACTAGAGTCACTTAAAGGCACTAAAATTGATATAATATTACTATCCGAGTGTTGGAATATTAAAGATTCTAATCATTACAATATTCCTGATTACCACATATATTATAATAACTCAACCAGAAATCAAAATGATGGAATGGTCATATATATAAGTAAAAATATTATTAGCAATGTGTTTCACAAAACTTATGACAGTATAACCATATCTAGAACTACTATTCAACTTAATAAGGTTAATATAGCTATAAACAGCGTATATAGATCACCAAATAATGACATAAATAATTTTCTATCAGAATTAGAGCAATATTTTAATGAATACTTTAATCACAATAACACAGAAATTTGAATAGGCGACTTAAATATAAATATACTCAATGAAAGTAATGTAAGCACAAACTACAAAAATTTATTAGGATCTTATGGTTTTAAATCGTATATCAATAAACCCACTCGAATTGTGGAGCAAAGTAGCAGTTGTTTAGATCATGTATATGTAAGTGAAAAAATTAATAGCAAATTTTCTTTTTTACCAATTATTCTGGAATGTACTATAACCGATCATTTTCTTACTAGTTTAGTTATTTATGATGAAAAGAAAATTATAGAACAAAAGCAAAACACATTCAATTATAAAATAAATGAAAATACATTAGCAAAACTCTTAATTGGAAAATAGTTACAGATTTTAAAGATCCTGAAATTTCAACAAATAATTATATTAACACCTTAAAAAGGTATATTAAGCAAGCAACCGAAAAATATGATATAAAAAACAAATATAGAAAACTAAAACCTTGGATTAGTCACGGCATAATTCATTCTATAAAAGTAAGAGATAAATTAAAAAAGAAAGTTATGAACCATAATAATAATTTACAAGCATTGGAAAGATATAAAAATATAGAAATAAACTAAATAAAATAATTCAGAACGCTAAAAGAGATTATTATAAAAAAAAATTAGAATATGCGGGAAAAAATAATAAACAAATATGGGACACTATCAAAGAAGTTACAAATATAAGTTGTAAAGATAAAAAATTAATAAATTTGAAGAATGAAAATAATAAAATAATTGAGGACGATTTAGAAAAAGCCAACATATTTAATACATACTTTACTACAATAGGACAAAATATGGCAAATGAAATAGATAACAATAATAATAATTTTAATGATGTAGAACCAAATGTTCCACACTCGATATTTTTAAAGCCTGTAGATGATAAAGAATTAATAAGCATTATAAATACTTTAAAAAATAAATGCAGTCCAGGCCTTGATGAAATCTCAAGTAAGTTAATTAAAGCAAATCATCTACATATCTTACTACCATTAAAACATATTGTTAATGCAATTTTTTTAACTGGAATAGTACCAAAAAATTTCAAAGAATCTGTTATTACCCCAATTTATAAATCAGGCGACTCATTAAATGTAAGTAACTACAGGCCAATTACACTAATTAGTAATATCGCAAAAATTTTTGAAAAAGTATTGAAACTAAGAATTGTGGATTACCTGGATAAATTTGATATACTTTCACACAATCAGTATGGTTTTAGAAATAATAAAAATACAGAGTCTGCTATCTATGACGTTATTAATTTTGTAAATAACAATTTAAATGAGAACAAAAAATGTGTAGCTGTGTTTTTGGACCTTGCCAAGGCCTTTGATACGGTTTCACATAAGAGATTGATTGAAAAAGTGGAGAAAATAGGAATAAGAGGCATTGCATTAAATATAATAAAAAATTACTTAAAAGACCGACAACAATATGTAAGAATTAATAACAAGTTAAGTAATTCATTAATTACAAAAACCGGAGTTCCACAGGGTACTGTACTGGGACCAATACTATTCCTAATTTACATCAACAGCCTGTTCAAAATAAATTCAGAAATTAAAATAGTATCATATGCTGATGATACAGTATTATTGTTTCATGGAGATAATTGGGAAAGTACAGTTCAAAAGGCATCGATTGGTCTCAGCACAGTGAGAATGTGGCTAGATAAAAATCTTTTAACTCTCAACTATCAAAAAACTAAATTCATTGGCTTTTCCATCTCAAGTGCTAACTGCAATAATATAAATAATGTAACTTTACATAGCAATAGCTGCATGCTAAATGAACTCCAAAACTGTGCATGTGATAGAAACATTAATGCAGTAAAAGAAATAAAATACCTAGGAGTCATAGTAGATCAGCATTTGAGATGGAAGAGTCACATAGAATTAATTTAAAAAAAAATAAGAACTCTTATCCCTATCTTCTACCAGCTTAGAAATATACTACATCAAAAACAATTAATTTCTGTCTATAAGGCCTTGGCAGAATCCATAATTAGATACGCTATAACATGCTGGGGTGGTCTATATGATAACGTACTTAATATACTACAGGTGACTCAAAATTACATCATCAAAGTAATGTTAAAAAAACCTAAAATGTACTCTACACAGCGGCTATATGATGAAAAAATGCTACTAAATATTAGACTTATTTATGTTTTACAATCAATAACATTTATTCACACTAAATTTCAGAAACAATTATTACAACACACTGCCAACACTCGGACAATAACAAACAACCATATAAAGCAACAATTTTTTACAAAAACAACCTGTCAGAAATTTGTATCGTTTTTAGGAACTAAATTTTATAATATAATACCAAATAACATAAGAAAAATACATAATCTAAAAACATTTTACTACAAAACTATATGTCATTGAAAATAAACACAGATTTATGCAATTTTTTTAAATAATCTTACTATTAAATTATTAAGTATTTATTTTCTGCATCATCCAGTAAACGCGTTTTAATCCTTCGTAATTTTAAAACCCTAATGCTACACTATATTTATCTTATTACTATATATGTACAATCGCTTAAACTAGGTATATTATTGTATAAAGTTTGAAGCACAGTACAAATTTCCTAATTTAGGTACTTCTTTAAATTGATAATTACAAACTGTAAAATTGTTGATTAATTAATTAAATAAATAAAATAAAATTATTCGCGGTGACTAAGTGCTCAGCTGACGACTTAAAGGCGCAGCGCATCGTTATCCTTCCACGCGCGTGGGTTGTCACACATGGACAGTCACGCGCAGCAGCTCTTCTATTCGTGGCTGGGTCGCGGGTTCGTGTTCAGATGTTCTTACCTTGGTGTACTTATCTGTCGTTAGGTGGTCTAGTGGTGTCTAGTGCCTTAAGGGCGCCAATCGAAAAACGACGAGGAAGGGAGTGATGAGGAATTTAAGAAATAACTTCCATGCGGAAAAGATGTTTCTTTTTTTTCACAATTACTTTAATAACTTTTTCAAGTATGGAAATATAAATAAAATGTAAAACAAATATAAGTAAATAATTGAATGTATAAATACAACATAAATGACAATAAAACTGACGTTTGCTCCCGGAGTGGAGTGTAAAGTGACAATGGCGAACGTGGCCCTGAGGTGAACCTGCGTTGCGTGTCTAAAGAACGCACCCTCAAACTGACAGCTGGCGTATGCCTGCTTGCTGACAAAATCTGCTGTGCAATGCTTAACAAAAAAACGTCCCTATGCAATATAGTTGCTAATGTACAGCCAAATAAACAGTAAGTTATTAAATTATAGTAAGCCCTATGACACAAATTAAGTAATCGCCAATTAAAGTATTATGTTTATTTTAGGTTTAACAGAAACATATTGTTTTTACTCATGAACAGCTGTTTTATGAGCTTACACGATTTGCTAAGAAATGTATTTAATAAATAAATGGCATAAATTTATCACACTGATAAGAATGCGATGTTCTAGTCTGCGTTGTGGTTACGAAATAGTAGAATTCAGACTTCCCTCAGTTGGGACGTATAGAGAAAGGAATGAAATGACTTACTTTTTGCTCAGCGCAGTCACGTCGTCGTGTATCCCAAGAAATCTTGCGGAATGGCAAATCAGATACGGACCCAGAAACAACAAGCAAAATGTTTAGGTTGCAGGTGTATCGGCAATTCCCCGATGGGCGGTGCCCCTTGTCCACTTTTGAGTTGGTATTTCCGGCTGGGATGAAGAGAAACGTTCTGGGTGGCAAAGATAAGTATGCACTGCCCTTTGTGCTGACGGTGTCTAACGGTGTTGACAATGATTTTCAAAATTTTACCTGAAGGTAGGTGATATAAAAAAATTGCCTTCTTTGCAGTCAGTGATGAAAATACAGAGACCCAAGAAAAGAAAAGACCTAAAATGATAATTTACCAATCAATGCTTAGGTTGAAAATCGGCAAAAAGCCTGGTGACTTACCCTAGGTATTCTGAGGTCTTTTTCCAACAAAGCCAGGAGAGAAAATGCCAGAAGAAATCCGGGAGCTAATATGGCTACCCACTTTTTGTTTTCTTGTTTAACTTTTTGTTAACAAAAACTGTGACCTGCTCATTCAGTGATTTTAAAAATCTTTGTCAACTGTCAAACACCATCAAAATATAAACAGACAAACCTTTAGTCATATTATCCCAGCCTTGTTAAGCAAATTAAGGGTACTTAATTATTTTAATCATTCTTCCCTCATATAGTGTATTATAATTACAACCTGACCATATTTATTTACTTCTGTTTCAGGTCCTGGCAAAAACAAACAATAAATGAAACATAGAACACAAAACGAAGAAGTTAATAAGACGTACACTACATACCCCCAAAACACACATAACACCACTAGTCACAGGGAAAGCCCAAAGAAAAACAGACACAGAGGTTGGCGGCTTATGCTAGGCTAAAAACAAAATATCGAGGTGGTTTGCGACGAGTGGCTAGAGAATCACATCAGCACATTATAACCATATTATACAGTGCAGATATATATATCATACTGTGTAAATATATGTACGTAAATTTCAAGACTGGTGTATATTTCATCCAGGTGTTTACTTCTTCGCTTTGCTATAAATTTACAACATCCGTGCTCTCTTGAGCTCAACCCGCTATACAGTTTGACTGCATCAGCTGAACATTTTTCTCTCGCTTAATACGAAACGGAATATTCGTTTCATTTAATTTATTAACTTGCCTGTTGAAATAGCAAATTTCAACTGTTATCCACCACGAAAAATTCAGCGGATTATTTTTTACGTGAAATTCATTAAATTAGCTGTTACTGTACCAAATTACAGCTTTTGTGGTATATCTGTTTACTCAACGCATATTTTTCACATGTTTACATGGAAAGCTGAAGCATAATCCCCCTACTCTAAAGTCAGTTAATTATGTTTTTTAGCTACTTTTCAACGTCATGAACATGCCGATCAAATCTCCGCTTTTCTTGTATTAGCTTTTTTAATAATTATTTGGTCTGCTGCGGCTATGCCTGCCCAGAACCGCGCAAGCTGATGGTTCATTCTCTTACATGGAATGCCGAATGAAGCATAGAAAAACAATTTCAGCTTCTGTGAAATGACTAATTGTAAACGGTCCCTCGCTCCCGGGTTATAATTTTCCTCATACCAATCAATACAGCTGTAGGAAAAAATACGAAAGATTAAGACTAATGTCATGAACTAACTCTAGGGTTGGGAAACATCATGTTAATCTGTTTCTTATTGAACAATATAAACAACAAACGTGTAAATCTGTATGATAAAAGAGTATGCTGGATAAAAAGCCTCTACAGGAATTTTGCCGAACCTCTTCCCTTAAGAAGAGTAGGGATCTTTTACTTGCCTAATATTTAATAGACAAGGGACCGACGGCTTTACATCCCCTCCGAAGGATGGTATATCCCTATACAACCCTCGCCGAAGGTTGTATAGCTTAAGCGCATACACTGATATACATGCCGCTGGAAGATGTGTGAGGCGAGGATGCGGTCTTCATTGGAACGGTATCCAACTACTAACCGCGCCTTACGTTGCTTTACATCGCATATCAAAGTATGTACATAGTAAAGACGCACCCACGCTCGCCCCTATTTGAATGGTTGTAGATGTAGAATAAATAAATAAATATGCGGACTCTGACTACATCTTTTTTTATTATTTTTTTTTTATTGACCATTTATGATACGGTGTATATATGGTAAGTCAGGGAATACAAAAAAGTAGTAAATATATGTATATGTAACAAAGAAGAACAAATAGAAAAGTGTATATAACAATTATCTTAACACTAACATTATAAAAGAAAAGATAATACGTTAAAATTACATGACACTAATAGACACATCAATCGCTAAAAACAAAAATTTAAAAACAAGAAACAGTACACTATGGGATTAAAAAATCTGAATATAAAAAGTCTTTTATGTTATAAAATGAATTCAAAATTAATAATTCTTTTATGTTCTTTTTAAATTTATAAAAGTTTGTTAAGATTTTAATTTCGTTAGGCAACACATTGTATAGCAGTATACAGTTATAATATGGGGAATGTTCATATCTTGTTGTGGAATGCCTAGGAATCGGCAATAATTGGCCGTGTCTCGTATTATATAAATTATTTTCTGATCTTGTTTCAAAAATATTTATATTTTTCTTAGTGAAGCATAAACATTTTAGTATGTATATACTAGGTGTCGTAAGGATCTTCTTGTTTTTAAATATATTCCGACATGTTTCACGAGGTTGTAAGTTATAAATTAGCCTAATTATTCTTTTTTGAGCTATGAATACTCTTGACTGACATACTTCATTTCTATCTTTCGAGTGGAGACGAATGGTATTCAACATCATAGTAACCATTCTAGAGTGGCAGTTGAAGAGCTAACTGGTACTTTAGAACAATTAGACCCTATGGGGTGTGTGATAATGTTACCAAATTATAATATAAAAAGACCTGTTAATTATCAAATCATCAAAAATCCATGGGTATAACTAGCTATTCCTGAAAAATTCGCTATAGTCACTAAAAATAGCTTCTGTTCACTAAAGTTCGCTTCAGTTACCAAAATTTACTCTTCCGGTTATAACAAATATTTTTATTTTATTTATTTATTTATTTTCAATATTTTGCAAAATAGAATTTACATTTTTATAATTTTATAAACTTTATAAACTAGGCATCTACCTAAAACTTATGTTGTGTTGTAAGTTAAATTATTATTAGTTAAATTTACTAGAGAAATTAAATTGGATATATATTGACATGATATTTTATTAATCTAAAAAAATGCAATGAAAAGCGGTTTTCAGTTTGGACAAGTTTACCACAAAACTTAGTTTAAGTATCCAGAACATGTTGTAAGGTAAATAATTTATATTTAAAAAATGAGAGATCAAGTGGGAATACTGTCAGAAAAATAAAGTCAAGAGGTGACGGGAGATTAAGACTTTAAAAAGAAAAATATTAATTGCGTAGCTCCTAAGTCCTTGATAGTATTAAATTGGATAAATTTAAAGAAGCATTAAGAAGGGGAAACGTTTGCACCTGTAGCATCAGAAGTGGTATTTACGTTCTGATTTGGTGTGGATCATTTGCTTCGGCAGGTGATTGAAAGCTGCGTTCCAGACTGCGAACTGATACCGGTTTAACGACTTCGATTCGACGACCCAGGAAGAAGAGTCCAACCAACTGAAGGGATCAACAGTGTGTGCGACGAAAATAAGTTTCGCGTACGCATCGGTTACGACAGTGCAACGAAAGGTAAAGCTTCATTATTATATAGACAAAGGGGATAATCTCGAGAAACAATACAAATTTAATATCAAATTAAAATATAGTAGAATCACAACCACTTGCGCATAAAATGGCCAAATAGTCTTCTCTATGAAAAAAAATAATCTTAATCAATTTTTAACCTCTCCACAATAAAATTGTGAGAGGTTACTAAAATTGGTTCAAAAACGAAAATTGAGATAACATCAAATCTTTACGTTTTGAGGTCCTAGGAACCCAAAAAAGTGGTTTTTGAAAAATGTCTGTATGTGTGTGTGTATGTCTATCTATCTATCTATATTCGCAGTAAATGGCTGTGGCTGTCGCACAGCACCAATGTTTCGTAATTTCTATAGGTTCGGTAAGTAATAATCCTTCTTTTAAACTTAACTTTAAAGTAAACTAAACTTAATCATTGCATGTGTATGTGTGTATATGTGTTAGCACGATAGCGCCGAAACTACTGAACGGATTTGAATGAAACTTTGCGTATGCGTTTCTTTAGTGCTCCAGAATCTGATTGCAACGGTATATCACACTTCCACCCTTTCGATTTGGTTTCCGTGAAAAAAATTAAAAACAAAGCAAATATGGCATAGAGATCGCATTTCGCATGACATGATCGATGCGCGTAGCCGTTACGTCGTGAAACTCGTCACATCACGTGTCAATTCACGTGTGAGGGTTTATTCACTACTCTAGAAGTAGAGCGGATTACGTTTAGTGCCGTTTTTAAATATGTATACAGACAAATCGAAGAATTAAACTACAAATACTCCACTAAAATCTAGTAAAATTACTGAAATGCTAATTTTTCATTTAACAAAGACAGCCGCGAGCGATCGGATTGCAATGAGCAAATTTTGACTATTGTCATTGTCATCGTTTGTCATCCGATAACGTTGGTGTCATGTCATGTTAATAAGATTTCGGCATATTTGTAACTTTTAATGGATTGTTACAAACTTTAAAGGTAGATGTAACAATATCAATATCATATTATGCTTTCTGTACCTTCGTTGGTGAATTTATTATAGATTATCACTTTACCAATTTTCATTTTGTTGCTTTACAAATCTGTAGTATTTAGGATAACTAGACTTTCTTAGTCGTTCAAGTGATGTTCAAGTTGTTAATATCCTAATAGTATATTAACGAGCGATAATGTAGGTAATAACTCGCATAGATGATTGTAAATTCATTAAGTTGAGGGTTTTTTTAGTGCCCCAGAAGATCTGAAAAGGTTTTGGATGGGATCGGATTACGTTTAGTGCCGTTTTGTCACACTTCTTAAATTTGAAGCTTGTTTTCATTCATGTAAAATTTTTCACATTCAGTTTAAAAGGAAATTGCCAAGGGAACTCACCTTGGGATAGAGTCAGCTGTGGTCTGTCACATTAATCATGCTGGTAGATTATGCATTGTAATGATGATTAAAGTTTGATTACAAAATACAAACAGAAGTTTTAGCTTATCAATATCTTGGCGCCCAACTTTCTTTGAGTAGGTTCACCAATTTCATTATTTAACATAACATAGTTCGTAAATTAATCACAGCAGTGATAACATATCAATATAAATGAATATATTATAATATGCTGGGTGAAGGGACATGCACATTATGCAAGAAAGTAGCCGACAGACTGGCCAAGAAGGCAGCAGGTTTAAGCATCTTTGTGCCGGGCCCGGCTAGTCTGTTACCGATCACGGTGATAATACAAATAAGTAAAGAATACCCACAATGAATTCAAGAAGCTGTGGGATGAAACAAACAGCTGTCAGCTTGCTAGGGAATTACTAAAATAACCCAACAAGAGTACAGCAATGTCCAGAAGAAACCTACGTTTTATAACGGGAATCCAGACTGGACACTGTCCGCTAAGAAAACATCTCCATAATGTACTTTGTGACTGTTCTGCCGTCTCATCAATTAGAAAATCCATCTTGGGAGAACACTGGCCTGCTTTGGCCGATGTAAGGGGGATGCCCCTAGGCAGCATTACCACCTATTTCGCAAGATTAGTTGGTTGGAGACCTAGGGGAAGATCTGCCTACAGGGAGGATGTACAAGGGGCCCAATGGGGCCTAAGTACTGTGGCTCAATAATTCTTATTGACCACCCACCCAACAAATTCCAGATTCATTTACTTCACATTTCTTTATGATAGCGGTAGAGAATTGATCTGGGCCTGTGGAGTTCGTGTTTTTTAAAGCACTTATATGCTAACAACCTCAGATTCAGTGACTGCCCCAAGAAAAATAGTTTTGTCTGTATAATTTGATCTCTATATGATTTTTAATTTTGGTGTCATCTTGTTTGTTTATTTTTACTTCTTTTGGCAAATTTACAAAGAAATTATTATAGGTGTCTGCTATTTCTTTCTTGTCTGCAATTTCAACGTCATTTACGATTCTATTCCTATTTGCTTGTGGTGTAAAGTTTTTTATTGAGGAATTTATAATATTCCATACGACTTTTGATCTATTGTCAGAGTGCAGTATCTGATTGTTATAATACATCTGTGTGGCCTGTCTAATAGTACGTCGATAGATTTTTTGTACGTATTGTAATAATTTAAAGTAATTAACCCCTGTTTTTTCTTAATATGTAACTCTTTAAGGTTTACTGCCGATACTATTAATCCTGGTGTCATCTAGTTACGTCGGATACGGCTGATTCTACCAGTAAACCCTCTAGTAGGGCTTTTGGATATATCCACTTCCCATAGTGAAACTGTTAAAAATACTTTGTTCATCACTCCCTAGAGGTGGATTTATTTGGAAAGCTGAATTATCATTTTCGGTGCAAACCACCAGAATCGTATAAAGTTTCCAATTCCAGTGTAAAAGTTATTAATAAAGAAATGATTATCAGCTCATATATTACATAAGAGTAAGAGTACATCACGAAAGGCCACATAAAAAAATATTAAGGTGTACTTCACAATTTTGACCCGATTTATATCCCACTGTACTTCGCTTTAGACTTTTTAGCACAAGTGATAATTGACGAAGTTGGCGCATGATAAGGACATAAACAAATAATATATAATATATTGAATATTGAATTTGTATTTAGGTGTTAATCTAATATATTCTGGAACTTGGTCGTACAATTTTATCCCCACATAAATTCAATTTTTTTGAGCATACAGATTTATTTAATTTTGGTTGGGCATGATTGCTCTTAGCTTTATTATTTTATATTGCAGCATTCTTTTATAACTCTCACTTTTATGTACAAATTTAATCGCTGCCTCTATATACATACTTTGAACAGTAAGGGGCTCCGAGTTTGTTGGAAAATAAAAAATGTACTTAGAATTTAGAGTATAAAGCTTGATATAGACCCTGGGAGCCATTTGTGCACTTAATTTGAGTTTTGAGAATTGTGGAGAGATGTCACTCGTAAAACGTTGGATAGGGTCGAATGCTACACCCTGTATAAGCCCTGGAGTTGGTTGATGCACTTGAAATTGTTTATTTATTACTCTGATTTAATTTGTTGTCTATGGCAGGGTCCAAAGCTTTACCCTGTATATGCCTTTCTTGGATTATAACACTTTATTTAAAACGAACAAGAATAATTTATTTAATATAACTGAACAGGTTTGGTTAAACGATTTTAACTTAAATATTTAATTCACAAAGTTGTAAAACGATAACTTTTCGTACACTGAAATTTCGTTTTGGAAATATTAAGATTAAAATGTAAAAATTTATTAACACAAATTTAAGAGTCTGAAAAAATTAACTTTTTTAATAAATGCACGATGGCAGAATAGAATTGAACTTTTCTACTTACAGCCAAGGGAGTAGCTGCAGTGGCACGGTTGTAGATTCAACGTTCGCGGTGCACATATCGAACTGCTCTTACTCGGGCTCATCGTTCTCGGCTTTTTATATGGTTCGTTGGGGACTTGGCGTGTGGAGGTCTGGAAATGTCCCTATCCATTCCGTGCGCGCTCGATTGCGCAATATTTCATCAGAAAATGTAGAAATGGAAAAATCGGACATGAAAATTATGCGACGATCGCGGCATTAAATTGGGAAATTTATTTATATATGAACGGAGCGAACGATTTGATTTTATTAACGAATATTAGTTGAAAAGATTTATTAATTTTCAAACGACCCCGCAAAGTCGTCCCGAAGGTTCTGTACTTTGAGTTGAAATGAAATGAAATTGTGCCGATCGGTCAACGGTGAACGAATGGAAGTAAGTTTTAATAACAATGGGGGATTGAATGGAAGTAAGTTTTGATAATGATGGGGGACGGTGTTCCAGTACTCTAGAGAAACATTTGAATGGAGATTGATTGTTTGTTGATATTTGAGACGCGAAATCGAATGAATGGTGGAATTGAAAAGAAGATTAATTTATAGAAAGTCTATGTAATTGAAATAAAATTTCCTGTCTGTCGGCCAGTCTGTCTGTAACTTTTTTGTGCGCACGTTTACTTTGGAACCGTTTATGATATTGACTTGAAATTTGGTACACTTATGTATTATAGCGAGATCTGGAACTAGATTATCTTTTTATCTAATTTCGTTGAGGGGTTCGGGGGGTAAATGTGGTAAATAAGAGTAAATAGGCAAAACAAACAAGCAAGAGTCCATAAAATTGCAATTTAGGGCATGTACGAAAAGTCAAGGTCTCAAAATTTTTTTTTACATCAGCCACCCCCCTTGTCAACCCCAATACCACCCCCACACTATTGTGAAAGGGAGTAAAAAAATAAAATGTAATTTAGTGTATATAATGCTACTATAATATGCTACTACTCCATTGTGTTCTTCTAATAGTTTATTCTCATTAGAATTAAGTTTGACTTTTTAATTATGCAAAATATGCAAGAGTATCTAGCTGCGCGCGCTATATATCCTAACGCCATTAATAAAAAAGATCAATGCTTGAGACAAAACATATTCATCTGACTTTTCAATTTACTTTTTAAAATCACATTAGCCTCTATGAAGTTACATTCGTTCTACTGAGAACATGAATAATATAGCATATTGATCGATTCCGAGCATCGCCGTAAGTATTGAACGAACATAACTAATTCTTAGAGTCTGCTAGATATCCTAAGTGAAATATTGGCTAAGAAAGCTTATTTTCAAAGGGAATCAATTTTACACAAAGTTTGTGTAAGTTTTGCAGACGCTTTTACAATGTTGCGCATTTCTAATAATTTTGTTTAGTTGAAAGTTTCTGACAGTTTCAATGCACTATTGTTGGGTATATTAAAAATGTCTCTATATTTCTTTCCATAGACATATTTCAACAAAGCTTTATATCATCCATCATTCGTCAAAAATCTTATTGTTCTATTTGTAACAACTGAAATTTAATAACCGTACCTTATTAATAAAAATTAATGCTTATTTTATTGGCACTTATTTGAAAAAATAAAACTGGATCAGTTTTGTGTTTGTTACCGCTGTTACTTGAGGATGGAAAATTATAAAATGGTGGTTGGCTATACATATACTATTTAAATACAAATGAATAATGTATAATATGTATGTATATGTACAGTGCATTTCAATGACAATTATCCATCCTAAATAAACTAGGATATACAGATTTTTGCCAAAAGCGCATAAACACGCCAAAATGAAATAATAGGGACACATGCTTTTTTTATGAGTAGAATATAAATGTGGCTGTCTAAAGTGAATAAATTGGAAACTACACATTATTTTAAATTAAAAAAAGAGATTTAGAGTAATAAAGGATTTTATACCAAAAACTACTTTATTAGGTATTCAAACTGACTTCCGTTGACCCCGACGCAATGATTGAATTGCATTTCAAACGCCTGCCTAGCATTTATTTAAGTAAAATCGCTCCTTTTCTCCCTTATTTCTGGTAGTTTTGTTTTAAAGGCATAACCAAATGGGACCTTCATCATTTTGTATTGTTTGTATTTGTATGAATTTGTTTGTTTCCTTTAGGATGGTTTTCAAAATTTATTTAAATTAGCTAAAGATCCGAAAGGTATGTGTTTTAGAATCTTAATACTTGTTTAGAGTTGTTTTAATAGTTTTTAAGTTTTTATTTGACGTCAACAGTAAGTTTGATACTGACATCTATGTTAGTAGTTATTAAGTTGTAGTTGAAATAATTTCTGACATTTAAGTCATTATGACATTTCTTTTAAGTAGGAAATTTTATTTTTACAGTTGGTAAATGTTTTCCTGGAGAAAGACAAGGAGGTTTAAGTTAGGTTATGCTTGGAATGAAATTAATCAAAATTCATATGGTGTTTTGTTTTGTTTATTTTGGGTACTTTGATATTTAGTGATATAGAACAACAAACAACAGATAAAAGAGAGATTGTAAAATTGGAAAAACAAATTTAAAAAAAAAGAACAAGTGAAAATTAGGGAGTGAAGGAAAAAATAAAAAACAAATGTAACTGTAAATAAGAAGGAAGAGGTGTTATTGTGGATAGGAATTGCAGAGGAGATAAGGACGAGACAAGGTGAAGAATTAATGAAAGGAGAATTGTTGGATTTGGAAAGAGAAGAGTGTAGCTACGAAGAAGGAAGGCTGTTGTGTTGTGTGTTTAATTTTGGACAAGGTTGTATATTAAAATTTAAATAGTGTATTAGACTTTCGAACCTGTTATAAAACTGCTAAATTATCTAAATATCAAGGAAAATAAATTACTTATATCAGATTAAAAATTTTACTTTAACAAAATTTCATTTTAAAACAGGAACTGAATTTGGACCTGCTCCTGAAGGAAAAGATAAGCTAGCCGGCCCATTAAATAAATTTAACATACTTTCGAATCAAAAGGTAAGAGATTTTAATTGGATCTTTTTGGTTTATCTATTGGAAATAAATAAGTTAAAGTTTGATTAGTACTACAAATTATTAAGTTTAATGATAGTAATACAAAACAATATATATGTTCCGAGAAGCTTCCGCGGTCGTTGGTATGAAAAATTCTAGGTTCTCGGGTTGAACCGCGTCTGAGATTATTAATGTCTCTACGTTTCGGCTCCCGTTTTGGAGCCATTTTCAACTTGTTAAAGGAAATAATGCTAGGAGTTCGTAGGACTGTTTCGATTCCGGGGTCTCAATCGAGATTTTCCCGTGTAAAGGAGATTGCTTGCGACAAGATTTGATATCAAAAAAAAATTTATATAATGTAACAAAATGATGGGTTTGATTTACTTCAAAGTTTATTTTCTACTTTTTAGAACATATGTTTAAATAAAAGCTTTTTTTAATATTTTTTTAATTTTATTTTTTACTTTTAGCCTTTTGATATGCTGCAATCCCCAGATATCGATTATGAGACGAATCGGATCATAAACGGTAAAGTCATCCGCCATCTTGAACTAAATTTTTGACTAGAAATTCGTAATCCGCTACCCCAAATCCCCCAGATATCGACTTTGGTCGATTTGGACCATAAATGACAAAAGTCGTCCGCCATATTGGCGCCGCCATTTCGAATTTCTAAATTTTGACCAAGAATTCATCATTGGCGATCTCGAAAACCCCTAGATATCGATTTTGAATCGAATCGGATCATAAACGATAAAGTCGCCCGCCATCTTGAAGTCGCCATCTTGAACTAAATTTTTGACTCAAAATTCGTAATCGGCGAACCCTAAAACCCCAGCTGTCGATATTGATCTATTTGGACCATAAATGACAAAAGTCGTCCGCCATATTGGCGCCGCCATTTGGAATTTATAAATTTTGACCAAGAGTTCAAATCAATCAATCAATCAAATCAAAGTACCGAAAGTAGAAACAAGAAAAATTAACTTCCATACAAACAGGCACCTACTTATTATATATGGGTTTCAGAATTGGTGAGAAAAATTTGCAGTAGATCTCGATAAATACAAATTTTAATATACTTTTTTTAAATATCTTGCTCCATTTCCGAGATACTGATGACTTGTCGTTGCGATAGTAATCATGCTCAGTACGAGAGGAACCACATCTTCTGACATTTGGTTCATGCACTCGCTCGAGCGGGTGATGGTGTGAAGCTACTACCATCCGTTGAATTATGCTTGAACGTCTCTAAAGCCGTATCCTTTCTAGTCAATGTAACTTTACTAGGCGATCGCGGCTCTTAGCTGAAATTTAATTATAGACATTTGTGTGCAAAATTTAATGTAATCTTAAATCTAAGAAATACTTCAATAATTTAAGATACAAACAAATACTACAGAAAAAAATATGAAATATCCTCTTAATGTCAGTGCTAAATAGTACTAAAATTTTGATAATGTTTGATATGTTGTGCAATTGTAATATAATAATTGTAACATATATATTATTATTAAATTAATAAAATTCAAGTTATATATGATGTAGCATAACTTCGGTATACCAGACTTCATTGTTATTTACATAAGTAAAATTGATTAAATTGTTATACCGTTACGCTTCATAAAAAAACTAATACCTATATTTTTCTTTAATTTGCTGTATAACTTGTTGACTAAAAAATTTACTACACTATATTTAAATTAAGTACATCGCTATTAGAAAAATATTTTTACAGCTTTTAAGGAAATGAAAACATTTCACATTTTTCTTATGTGTATAACACAAAAAAAATATAAATGACATGAAAAGCTTTCATTCACTACAATAATATTTTTCAAACCATGAATAGCAGCCAAAAAAAAACAATACGATGGTTATGTATAACATATTACAATATTTCCTATACAGTTGACATATATTTTACTAGAATTAAAACTATTTTTTGAAGATAGATAGTCGCATAAATAAATAGCTTATGTTGCTTATGTGGCTTATTTGACAAAAGAAAAGATAGAATATAGCTAAAATAATTATTGGTAATAATATAATAATAGACTTAATAATATCAATTTTATTAGGACCAAAATAAATAACAATGAATTTAGCTTAGCAATTCACAAGTGACAAAATTATAACGGTGACAATACCAATCAAAAGTGTAAAATGGAAACACAAATGGAAAAATTCTATTTGAATCTGTATTACAACATTTAGATAGATAGATATATAGATAGATAGATATGTCTTTATTAGTTCATGTAAAAAAATACAAAAAACCCAGAGGGCGTAGAACATGTCACAAGAACAAAAAAAGAAAAATACAAATATTATTCATCTATGAAAAAATAGTCACGTATAAAAAAAATAGTAAAGACAAATAGTTAAAATAATGTCTAAAGTATAACACAGATACAGGAACATTAATTATATATTAAAAACAACGATTAAATTTATTATAAATATTTAAGAAAGATTTATAGTGTATCACCAAAATACTCATCTAGCATATAATACGCTTTTACCAGAAGGGCGGCTCGTAACTTTGCTGTCAGATGTTTTAGCGATAGGTTTTTATATATATCTGGGAGTTTATTATAGACTTTTATTATCGAAAATGATACATTTCTTGGCATATATGTAAAGTTTGCTTTAATCCTTAGCAAGTCATGTTTATTCCTAGTGTTATATAAATGAACTCTATCATAGTCTGAAAACAGACATATTTTTTACTACAAATATCACAGCCTCATAAATATATAGGCTTATTAAGGCAAGTATCTATTGATCTTTAAACATAGGTTTACAGCTAATCATTTATTTCATATTCAGTAGGTTCCTGAGACATCTTTTCTGCAATACAAATATTTTGTAGATATGATTCATGCTTTCCCAAAAAACTAAACCATATCTAAATCTCGATTCTACACAGGCATAGTATGCTATATATGCTACCTCAGCATTAATATTTTGAGTTAATACTTTTAAGGCATAACAATACTGGGCAATATTAGTTGCAAGCTGACTAGTGTGGGACTTTCGATCAAGCCTAGAGTCTATTGTAATACACAGAAAGCATATTTCAGACACAGTATTCAAGATAATGACACCATTTGTAAAACTTTTATCATCATTAGACTTACTATTTGAAAATGGTATAGCTTGTATTTTAGCTTTGTTTAATTTTAGATTGAGGGGTATAATATTTTTCTAGTATGTCTAGTGCCTAGAAAACCTTTTGCTCCAAGGCTATTGGATCCGGTGAGTGAATAATTAAAGGGCAATCATCTGCATCTTGAACTGTGTATTCATCAAGGGCCATGGGTAAATCGTTGGTATATAAAATATACAATAATGGGCCTAATATTGATCCCTGTGGGACTCCTTTCTTTATTACCATACTTTGTGATTTTAATAACTCTCCATTACTAGTCTGTCTCTAGAACATAAACATACTGCGTTCTGCTATTTAGATAAGATTTTATTAGTTGCATTCTGTTACCTCTAATTCCATACTTTCTCTAATTGTAGATTTGTTTTTTCTAAATCCGGTTTATGTGTCATGTAATATTAAGGTTTTCAGGATATAAGCCAATAATAAAAGAAGAATTTATTTTACACCTAGATGGAGCAGCTATTTCAGTGGTGACATATTTTAATAATTTTACAGGTATTTCATTTGCACCTACCGCCTTGGGATTTTTTAAATTTTTTATAACTATGTAGACTTCTTTAGGATTAGTCGGTGACAAAAATATGCTTGTTTCTATCGGCGTAATGTGAATTTCATAATTTGTATTAGAATTAATATTTGGACAATTATTTATGAAAAAGTATAAAAAAATAATGTTGAAACACGGCTATTAGTGGTTTGAAAAATTGTCTCACATTCTAAATCATCTGGGCTTACTATTGTTGTTGAAGAGGCCACTTCTTCAACTTCTCAAACAAGGTTAACAAGATTTCTAAGCGAAGGTTCGACAATCGTGCAAGGACTAGTTGTTACTAAAGACCTAGATTCTTTCTGGATATTACTCGTTAGCAGAATTTCATGTTCTTTAAGCGTTATTTCAGTTGTAACGAGAGTCATAAACATATTATTTAAAGTCTATAACACATTTGTACTTCAGTATTTTTTTGAAAACCTAATAAATGCTTGATTCGAAGCTATAAATATTATTTGGTAGATTCTAATAATTTTCAATTTTCCTATTCCTTTCTTTATGGTTGGGTGCGAGTCGATTAGGAACTTATACTTCTAATTTTAAAGCAGGAAATAACTTTTAAAAATATGTATCTGTTGTTTCATTCTTGCAACAGAAAAGAATATTGACTATTCAAATTGACGGTGATAAATAAGAACTTTGTGAGACAAAGTTAGTTTGAATATTTTACATACACGAAAGGCGATGCTTCGACATTGTAAATATTATTTTTGAATTAAAATTATGTTAAAAAAAATAACACATTTTTTAAATGGTACAATATGGGTAATCAAAATATTAAGAAAGCTCAATTTAGTAGAAATCAAATGGTTTTAAAAGTAGTTTGTAATCGGTACCGCGTAGAATAATAATTTTTCTTGCAAAATTTATATCTAAAATTTTGGGACATTTCTGGTGAAATCGGAGGGCCAAGTATAGTAAATTAGACTCGGAAAGTTGGAAATAATACCAATGTTTCTCATGTAAAGTGTAATCCTGAAAAATTGATAAATGCTGAAGTTATAGGGGTGTCCTACTATTCGTTTACAATAGGTACAAAACAGTGAACCATGAGCTGTACGTTTGTGCAAAACTTGAGGAACTACTACAGCGCTTTCGGTAAAACTTCCCTCGTTCGATAGATTGCTCTTTAAGAATGATCACAGACTATGTTATATTGTGCTATTAAGAACAGAAGTAGAGAAAAATTCTACAATGTAAGTTTGGAAGTTGTATTATTGAAAACACAGGTGTACTATTTGTGTCGGCTGAATGTTTCAATAATACTCAGTGAAATTTATTTAACCACGCGAGCGGATTCTATCTAGTCTAAATGGAGAGAGACATATCATGATTTTCTGAACTATGAAATTTGAACTGATTACGTAATATGATATATCGATTAAGAGCAGTTGAAAAAATATAAATTAGATACATAATTATAATTTTAGTTATGTCACAGAATAATTGAATGCTAATTTCAATTATTAATGTTTAACTTGTTTTATTTGTATTTCATGGCGCTATTCATTGTTCGTGTTATTTATGATTACGAGAATATTCAATTATAATAATTAGGACTTTTGCAATTATTCTATATTTGTGCAAAAGGGTGTAACAAAGTTTAATTATACATTACATGGTTTTTTGTAAAATGTAATAAAGCGTATTGAGGCTTGGAAACAATTCGAAGTCGTCCCATTCTTAACGAATTAATCATTGAAGGATTCGTTAGAAATCTCTAGATTATGTACGCACACTTTAACATTCATTGTTAGTATTATTGACGATTATGAGGATATTCAATTATAATAATTAGTATTCTTGCAAATATTCTATGTTTATGTAACAGAGTATAATGGAGTTTAATTATGCATTAAATACATTTTCTTTTGGAAAATCTTATAAAGTTAAAAACCAGAGCAGAGTAATAAAACACGAAAATATTCGTAATGTTCCCGTCCTGAACGAATTTATCATTAAAAGACTACTTATAAAACTATAAGATTGATTGCTAGTTGTGTATTATGGAAAATAATATATACAGTGTGTTTCACTTCTCGTGAAAACACCCCTGTATCTCCTTCATTTGTGGCCGAATTCATTTTTAATTTTTATCAGATATACAACTCTATAAGGCGACTTCACATGACACATAAATGTCGTCTAGATCTAAAACGCCGGCCTACTGCGATAAAAAGAAAATCGCAATTTTCGAGAAATCATAGTAGACTTAGAAATAGACAAAAATTTTGTTAATAAAAGTTGTTCAGAATCACGAGACATGCCCCCCTATAAAATTTGGTGAAAATCGGAAAACTTTCAAAAAAAATGTTTGTTTCACTTCTCCCCCTTGTATCTCCTTTATTTGTGGCCGAATTTCAAGAGTTATACATCTCCATAAAGCGACTTTATCCAACACATAGAGATAACTTTTTCCAACAAATGAAAGTCGTGAGCAAAAATTATGATTCAATAAAATGCTAAAAGAGTCACTTCTTATTATTACGCATCAAGTTCACAATGTAATACAGTTTTTTTTGTTGTCACTGTCTTTGAGAAGTAACGCTCCATCATATCTTTCCTCCTTATCGGCTCAGAGATTTAGGAGCGGTTTTTTTGTTTTAAATGATAAGAATGCCGTGAAATTAACTGTCAAAATTATTACTTTTATGACAGAAGTAATAGTTGTTATCTATTGTTGAGTTTGTTAGTGTCCTTATTTGATTTTTTTACTCACAATGGCTAGAATACTTTTAACTGCTGATGAAAACGTAGAAATAATAAAGAAGTCGGTGAAAATGTTCGGTCTTCAAGAGAAGCAGCAGAAGAATTCAATGTAAGACATCCTCTAAGACAACCAATACACCATGGTACCATAGCAAGAATATGTCACTTGTTCAATACAACTGGTAATGTGCTTAAACCGAGAGTACATCTTAATCGAAGGCATGAAGATGATAATGTTATATTAGCGGCATTTAACGCCAATCCCACTATCAGCCTTAGAAATATGGCTCGTGACCTGAATTTGTCGGTGTCAAAAATTTGGAGATGTCTAAAACGCCATAAACTACAACCGTTTAAACCAAAATTTTTACACACTTTGGAGGAAGGTGATGAAGAGAGAAGACTGGAATATTGTTTATGGATCCAAGTTAATTATTTAAACAATCAGGACTTCTTGAACAAAATAATTTTCACGGATGAAGCAACTTTCTCCACCAACGGTGTGGTATCATCACAAAACTCTAGGTACTGGGCAGTAGAAAATCCTGATTGGGTAATAAATTGTAAAAGGCAATATTCCCAGAAGGTAAATGTGTGGTGCGGAATTTTAAACGGAACAATAATAGGGCCGTTCTTCTTTTTTCAAAATATAAATGCGTTACATTTGCTACAATTTTTAAATAATGGTCTGTGGAATGCAATAGTCGATTTTCCTTTGGAACACTTGTATTTCCAACTCGATGGAGCATCTATCCATAATTCCGTAGTAGTAAGAATATGGATGAATGAACATTTTCCCCAAAGATGAATAGGACGAAATAGCCCTCTAATACATTGGCCACCCAGATCTCCTGATTTCACTCCCATGGATTTTTATTTTTGGAGTCATATTAAAAGCAAAGTTTATAAGACCAGGCCTCAAAATGTGGAGCAGCTTTGTGAGAGGGTAAGGCAAGCGTGTTTAGAAGTTACAGCTCAAGAATTGCGAAGAGTTGTAATAAATAACCGAAAGCGTATTGAGAAGTGTATTACACTTGATAGTGGGTTATTAGAAAGGGGCCGAATATAATATTATAGTCATTCATTGTAAACACTTACTTCATCTTTTATTTAATAAATAATTTTAATAATAATTGTGCACGACTTTCATTTGTTGGAAAAAGTTATCTCTATGTGTTGGACAAAGCGTTTTATGGAGCTGTATAACTCCATGAATTAGTCTTGAAATTCGGCCACAAATAAAGGAGATCTTCACGAGAAGCGAAACAAACATTTTTTTTTAAGTTTTCCGATTTTCACCAAATTTTATGGGGGGGGGGCATATCTCGTGATTCTGAACAACTTTCATTAACAAAATTTTTGTCTATTTCTAAGCCTACTATGATTTCTCGAAAATTGCGATTTTCTTTTTATCGCAGTAGGCCGGCGTTTTAGATCTACACGACATTTATGTGTCATGTAAAGTCGCCTTATAGAGTTGTATATCTGATAAAAATTAGAAATGAATTCGGTCACAAATAAAGGAGATACAGGGGTGTCTTCACGAGAAGTGAAAAACACTGTATAAACCGTGAATACTCTGTGCTTCACAGACGTAGTTGAAGTTGG
Organism: Leptura quadrifasciata; assembly: GCA_963675555.1. NCBI lineage: Eukaryota > Metazoa > Arthropoda > Insecta > Coleoptera > Cerambycidae > Leptura > Leptura quadrifasciata. Next base: position 153,871,216 of record OY776674.1, read on the forward strand.
CTTTAGATTTAAAATTTAAGTTTTTACAGCGGGCCAGAACAATATTGCATATACTCTAACAGGCAGATATTAATGGTAGTTAAAACCAAAAAACATACGTTTTGGAGTCTTATAATTAAGAACAACGCCTCGCGGAAGGGAATGCTACCACCACACGAAGCCGGAGGAAGTGATGAAATAATAAATAAATGCCCTAATTAAACAGTATTTTGAAAAATAATCTAAAAAATCTTAATTGATCCAGACTCTAAATGTTGTCACTACAAGGTTTATGATTTCATTGTCCCCAGATATTTCCATAACATTACTAACTCAATTTCGTGAGACAATTCGAACAATTAGCATGGCTTCCGATTTATTGGCATTAATGTTTAAGCAATATTCATTGGAAATTTGAAGTAAATTTTGAAAGTTGAATTAATATTTTGGCAGGCAAGTTCTTTATTGTATTCGTAATATTTTGCGGGTGATCGGCATGAAATATTTGGTGAAACATGATATATGCTTTTATAAAACTCAAAAGTGTATAAGGGTCCCAGAATAGACCACTACGGTATGAACATGACTGGGAAAACCAGATATTTCATTATTTAACACTCGTTGAGATAATTCCGAACAAAGAGAGGCGCTTTGTGAGAATTCGATGTAGTGTATAATAGCTGGTAATAATTCATAATTCATATTATCAAAAGCTTTTGAATAATTTAAAAGTATTAAACAGATAACTTGTTTTGGTCTATTGCAGAGACTATCGCCAAAGTTGCACTAGAGCTCTGTTCCGGTCTGAACCGGGGACTGATGTTCTGGTATAGTCGGATGTATATTTACTGGGCAGTCAAAAAACGCAACAAAAACTTTACTACCTCATTCCATCACTTATCACTTATCTTTATAGGTTTTTAATATACATCGGTTCGTTTGATAAGACCATTCCGAATGGTTCACCGGCATTAATAATTAGCTCGTACAGTTTTTGTTGCGCTGCCAGTAAATATGCACCCGACTATAAGAAATAATTGTAATACTGCTGGCGTCAATCAATAATATTTCGAGAGCCTTCGACAGTGAACACAAATTGCTGATAGGTCTGAGGTCCATAAATTTATCGTTCAGCAAAATTTCTCATAAGGTAATTAGAAATTAGAACACTAAAATAAAAAAAATTGAAAAAGAGCCAAAAAATTTCTTTGCTCCAAGTTTTAGTTCTTTCTCGACGAATGCTTAAGGTTTAATTTTAACTCAAACCAGTCAATTTATGAACTGAAATAATACACAGTATTAAATATCAGTATACTTAGTGTAAACAACTCTAGTTAAATACGCGGTGGAATTGTGATTTTCATGTTTAGCCAGACATTACGACCCTAGAAACGTATAAAACCAATTTTCTTCCACTGCTTATTACAACTCCCCTGATAATAAAGAATGAAAATAAATACGACAATGCATCTATGCACCTCTGTTGCAGTAAGCCGATAAATTGTGTTTAACATTGTTGGCTACTGCAAATATAGATATGTTTACATCAATATTAACCTTGTGTTTGTTTACCATACCTACTAGAGAATTTAGACATAGTTGTGAAACAATATGTTCTTGTTCATTTAATATACAGGGAGAAGCAACATGAGTCAATTTAATACTACTCTTTTCGATCATTTTCTATGACTTTTAAATGAAAAATTTAAAATTAACTTATTATTTAGATTTATGCAAGCATGTATACTAAAATATTTCGATTTGTAAAATGATGGATTAATAACTGATAAATTAATTTCAAAATATCTTGACTGGTTATTGAGTTACAATGAAAATTTAAATTTGGAAAAACTTTAAAATCTATATATGGAAAGTTGTGCATTATATTCCCATTTATTGCTGTGAAAAGGGTTGACGCATTTGACGTGATCAATATTGGAACTTTCCTAAACAAAAACCATCACTCTCTAATTTCTACTCAACGGTGGTATTATTCATGATGATATTTACTATCCAGGTGATATCGGTACAGTTCATTATGATGACGATGATAATACCACATATGAGTATTATTTCAGAAAATAACTGATTTTATAATCACATACCGGGTGTCCGCTATATAACTAGCCAGCATATAGCTTGAGCCACTGTTGAAATAATTAGCCGAAATTTTAATTATGTTGAAAATATAAAAATATATGTTTACATCTTTGAAAGTCTCTACTAGTAACAATTTAGCGCCATCCGAAGGTCTGGTAATAGAAACATATACATTTACCTAGATAACAGAGCAAAGTTGGGATAAAAAAGCTCCTAACATCAGGAATAGTAACCAAAAAGACTAAGGTATTGATATATAATAAATTATATATAAACCTGTCATCACTTATGCATCAGAAACATGGATGATGGCTAGAAGCGATGAAAAGCTGCTGGGCTGCTTTGAACGAAAGATAGTTCGTTACACATATAGAGGTGTGCAGGATTTGGCGCTAGATTTCGAACTCTGTGGCCTTTACGAAGAACTTGATATTGCCCAATTCATCAAAGCATTAAGGTGGCTTGAGCACCTACAAAGATGGGCGAAATGGAACCCCCAAAGTAAATACTTCACCAAACATTGGTTGATAACGCAATAGAGATGTAGACCCAGAGCGAGATTCAAGGATCCATTAGAGGATAGCCTAAGAACGCTGAAAATCAGAAATTGTAAAGCCAAGGCAAATGGAGGAATGGAAAGTAATACTAGAACGGACCAAGAACCACTCTGGGTTACAGAACCAAAGATGATGATATTAACGTCTAAATTAATATAATTTTGCATTTTCCTTCTGTTTACGACCTACCTTAAATATATTTGTCTATTTTCGCTGTACCGATTATTTTGATATATCACATACGAAGGCAATGATGCCATGATGGAAAAATTAAGAAAAATTAAAACTTTAAATATTATTGACAGAAAACGAATTAATTATAAAATATATACGCATCAGTCATTCACGTATGCAATATTTCTTTGATTAGATAATTATGAAATAAAGTATAAAATACTTTGCAACTCTCGGTCGAATTTTGATGTAGTCAGCGTTATTGACAGTAATCAGTCTCATACATGCGATACAATTTTCAGCCTTATTTGTACTTCAGTTTATTTTTTTTATTCACTTAGCAAATTTGAAGCAGTCAGTTTCAAAGGAAGCAGCAGTTGCGCCACGGTAGCCAGAAGGCGACGGCACTCACATTAGTAACCAATACTGTGCCAATCAGGTTTTCAATCATATGGTTGTACCGTCAAATTCATATCCCAGCTATTACCTTTACCAAGGCATTAGTCTCCAATTTGCTCTAGCAGACCAGTACCATTGGAACTGCTAAACCCACCATCTATTTACGATGTAAGATTCAACCGCATGATCTTTTCATTATAAAATCCTTCGTGACCTCTTACACATTGAAGGAAGCCAACCTTTCAAAATTTTAATAGTTTTTGTCTGTTAGAGAATAATTTTAATAAATCGCAGTCGTTTTGGTACAGATACTTCAAGAGCAGGGATGTTACAAATAAGAAGGAAACGAGCAGACACGCATGCTTGTCCACCCGCCCACCCATGTACGCGTCAGTCCGCCTGACTGTCTGTCCGTTTTTGAGTATTTGAGGTAAGGAAGAAATCAAATGGAGAAATAAAAAAATTTTGACATTCATAATTAGCGCAGCAATCCATGCCCAAAAGGCCAAAATCAATGCGGCACGTTCGTACACACATTAATTCATACATACATACATACATACACATCAGCTATTTGAGCTCAGCATGTTAATGAGTAATTTCCCAAATTCTCACAGAGGAGCTTATTTATATTACTTATGTTCAACTTGAAAGATAGCCATTGCTTCTTGTATCAAAATGCCTATATGTAAATTATTATTATTGTAGAGTCCTGTATCAAAATTTCTTCCTACGATTAGTAAAAAAAAAACTCTTGCCACACTATACTCACTTCATAGAATTAAATGTGTATAAAAATAAAACAAATAATGACCAAATTTTCAGTAAAGTACGTTAATTATTTCGGTATAGCCAATTTATGAAAAGTAAATTGCTAAAATAATATTACCTGTTTCCTTTAAAAAACAATTTATATGAAACCACGTCTCGCTACAACCCCATTAAATCCGTTTATTAAAACTTCGTAATTAAATTCAATGCTGTGTGTGTTTGTTTTCTCATGGAACATTGTATTTATTCTATCAGAATGGTGTGTACCGCATAGCATTGATTACCAACAAAGGAAATTTAAATATTAAACATTTTGCAAGTACCTACATATTTGTCGTTCATTTGTGGCATTTATGCACATGACAATCTGGAATACGAGAACTTATAATCTAACTTATACTAATGACAATTATTGAAATTTGTTAAGTTAGTATATGTTTAAGGCTTTCTGTTTTCTATGTTGCAACAGTTAATAAACTTATAATACGAATATTAGTATGGTTTATTTCTATAGTAAAAATAAAATACGCAAGAAAATAATGAAATTGCATACTATATATAAATTTTAAAAAAGTCTTTATTGAAATAAAGTAAATACAAATCGTCACAAAAGGTGCACAGTACTGTTAAGCATATTTCCATGTGTACCTGTTTACGTGTATAGTAATATTAATTTAATTTAAAAATTTGCGTAATTAAAATGAAGACAAATGTACATATATATCAAAACACAAAAATTGCACACATTTTATCACAAATAAAAGTAAAAATTACAAACCTGTTGCTAAATCTAATATAAACTTTTTTATTTTGTCTTTAAAACTTCTAGTATTGGATGAGCAAATCGGAAACATATATATTTGAGCTGTTTGGTAGGAAAAAGAACCCTTAAGAGCTTCTGATCTGTGCATAGGTATACTTAAATTAATTCGATGCCTAGTATTTAAGTCGAGTATATCACCTTGTCTACTTAATAGATTAATTAAATATCCCGAACAATTAGTGTTCATAACTGTGTTAATTAGACAACTCATATGCACAAATCTTCTATCACTCATATTTAATATATTTGCACCTGGTATATGCGGGGTTATATGATCATATCTATTTAACCAACAAACAAATCTAATGCAAAAATTTTGAATTTTTTTGATACGATACTTATTAAAAGCTGTTAAAAATGGTCCATACACACAATCCATGTAGTTAGGTATTAAGACACTTATTTGTCAAGGTGTATACAAATATATTTTACCTCGTCGCACCAGGTGAGATCTGTGTCATCAATACGAAGGCTGTAGCTTGAAGTATCAACATTATTTTTACTAAACATTATAGCTTTGGTTTTATTGGCGTTAATCAACAGTGAGTTGCTACTGGCCCAATTGTTTATATTTACAAAATAAGAGTTTATCAGTTGTTTTGCTGTTTGAAGCTCTTGATAATTGAATAATATGTAAATATTGAGATCATCAGCGTACATATGAAAATTACAGTATTTTATTGATTTACTGATATCGGCACTAAAAACTGTAAACATGATTGGTCCAAGTATCGATCCTTGAGGGACTCCTGATACTATTTCCAAAGGTTCTGATATATTCTATTTGCCGTCAACAGTGGAGAGATCGACCATTTGGCTTCTACCATAAAGATAATTTCTGAACCAATCAATCGACACTAATTGGTCTAAGATCACTGAGTAATGGATTCTCCTTTTTCGATAATGGGAGGACCATTGCTGTTTTCCATAATAATTAATGATATGCGTTAGTGGGTCAAGGCAGAATGGCAAACAAAATTTTAACATTTTAACTGTAATACCGTCGACTCCTATGGCATTGCTTTTGATAGAATGTAACATTTTGAGTACATCTGTTTGTGATACAAGTTCAAGGCAAAATACATTGTTTATTGTTGCTGGTTCATCCACAGCCAATGCATTGATTGTCTCAGGACTCACCTTATAATCAGGCACACTATTTATGAAATGATTATCAGAAAAATCACTAGGAATTTTTATTGCACATTTTATTATTTATTTTTACTTGATTTATTTTATTCCACAAAGTTTTAGGATCTTTGCTGGCAGTATTAAACATATATGAGTAATAGGCTGATTTTTCACATTTAATAGCTGCCGAAACAGTATTCTTTAGATCACAGTAGTATTATTTGCTTACCTCTGTCTTTAACCTTTTATAATTATGAAAAGCCTTACCTATTAACTTGATCATGCATTTGATATTATGAGTCAGCTAAGCTATAGTCTTTTAACTGTTGCACAGGAACAGTAGTCCCTCAATCCCGAAAAATTTAAAGAATATTACAGTATGGGCCAGGAAACTTTTAAAGTGTTGGTTGAACTTATAGGACCAGAAATAGAAAAGCTAGATACTCCTTACCAAGAGCCTTATTATGTATGTGCAGATGAAGCGTTTCCATTAACGCCATTTGGAATACTTGTATCAAAATTTCGTATATTCGAAGGGCAGGCTCAATGAGGTTGCAGATGAATATCAGGAAAGAATAAAAGCTATGAAACTTTGTAAATCGTTAGCTGCATATTTTATGACACCGGAAGGATTGGTACCAATACATTGGAAATATGCATAGTTACTTGGAAAATGAAGTGATGTTTTTCAGCCATTTTTTCAGGTCAAAACCTCTTCAAACATGCAACATTACTAAAGGGAGACATGTACTTAAAACTGCACGCAGTATATGTTGCAAGATACGTGCATGCACCGCATTGGTGTACGATAGTTCCAATGATATCTATGTGTTTAAATGGTTTTATGCAGCACAAGCCTACTAGCGATATTTACCTCATGTCCCATGTTGCGTGTTTGATGTTTCATTAATGTACAAGAGCCCTTTAGTAGTGCCTGCCTGTCAAAGACTTCAATTATTTTATTATTAAAATATTCCAATTTTTTCTTTATATCAGTCATAAAGTACATTGAATGAAAATCGAAATTAGCTATGTCTGTATTAAACTGAGCTATATTAATATTTCTAAATATTTATAAAATCCTTAATATGTATTTAAAGTTTGCACAGTTGATACTAGCAAATGCACCTTCATGGACACAGATAATGGGGTCACAATTAACAACACCACTATCACAAATACTATCATAATCACTTGTAAAGATAGGTCAATGATGGAGGATGGCTCTGGAGTTACCCTGGTAGGATCTTTGATGAGTTGCTGCAGATTAAAAGCTTCACTTAAATTATTTAGGTACCTTACATCTGGGGAGTTACTATTTTGAATATTTATATTAAAATCACCACATATTAGGCAAACATCATGTTTTTGTATTAACTCAGGGAGGGCCTCATAAAGGTAATATAGACCCGAATAATGCATTGAGGGAGCTTTATATATAATTCCCAATACTATGTAGACTCTATCATACTTCATTTCCACCTACAGACTATCAGTTTCCACATGCATATTTGAAAAATCAAACGGTAACTTTTTTGCATTTAGTCGATTATCAACATATAATGCTACGCCTCCTCCACGACTTAACCGGACTGTCCTAAATAATGAATACCCATCAATATGGAATTTAGATGAATCCATTTCTTGTTTTAACCAAGTCTCAGATATAGATATCATCTTATTCATGGCATTCTACGAATATTCTATATATTTATACCATACCTTGACATTCTGAATGCGCACGACCTCAGATAATAAATAGTTTTTAAGATACAGCATCGTCAAAACTAGATATTTATAATCGTTTTAGACAATATAGAATCGTTTATTGTTTAATCACCAATTTAGAAGTGAAAGTTGTTTCTAAAAAAAAAAAAAAATTCTACTCATAAGAGAGAATAATAATTTTGCCGCAATCGACTCTACATGAGAGTGGAGAATGTCTTTATGGCTTTCTTACTGAAAATACTAAACTAGTTAAATATACATGAACCTTCTCGATTTGAGTTTTAATTTGATTTACCAGGGTATGGTAGGTATTGCTGCTACTTCCGGAAACACACCGCAAAACTGGTTACATTTATTTTGAATTGTACGGAGGTTATACTCATGCGAGAGCGAGAGCCAGATAAAAGAAAATGTAGAGGTTTATTAATAAACCCCTACACACCTCATCTGCTATTTCTGTACTATGTGTCATGTGACTCTCATTCTCGCATTAACTATAACCTCTATGGAGTTTAAAAATGCTTGAATCGCAACAGATTAGAATACTAAGTTCATACGTTCAGGCAAGACGGGTCCCATGTACATGTACACACTACATGATAAAAAGGCGACATGTATTCTGAATCGCTGAGGAACCACATGTAGGCAAATACGGCGAAACATGTTAGTTTCCCGCCAAAACGACTGATAACTTTGTAAAATTATGGAAAATTTCGACGTCCTCGGGAAATCTCCCTTCTAAGACTTCCTTGCCTTATACGCTATAACATAACTTGCATAAGTTGCAGTCAAATCTTTTTTTGAGACAGTTTCTAAAATGACGCCCTGTACATTACATCTTTGGGATCACGTCCCATCTTGAGAAATTTCGATACAATTAAAATTACGCCCTGTCGGCCACGTCCCATCTTGTGAAATTTCATTGCAATTACAAAAATGCTTTGTAATTGTGGACGATCCATCTTTACACGTCTGAAGGACTTTTATTATATTTTCCAAAATGGATATTAAACACACGATGAAGGGTTCAAATCGACTGTTTCAGACAGAGAATAATACAAAATCTATACTTACTGTTTCGTTTTTGCTTAACTGTTTCACTGATGGTACCAATTGGACGTCGTAACACTATAAATCTAACACAGTAAATACTAACACTCTCTTAAATTTAAACCTGAAAAGGAATTTTGAAACACAAGACAATATAAAGTTAAAAAAGTTAAAAAAATATATATTAAATCTTTTAAAAATTCATGTTTTTACAAAACGTTCAAGAAAGTGAGTAACAATTATAGTCTTGCCCGTGTACAACACATAGTGAGGAACGGAACGACTCACAATGTACCAACTACCATCCAAAGTTTAGTTTTTAGCTAACGATTACACAAAAAGATTCAGTAAAAAGTTCAATGTTTATAATTTTTTTGTGGGCACTTGCATGTCTGTCTATTGACGTAATTTCACTTCAATATCAATTTTGGTCGCTCCTCGGAGCTTAAAAATGGTTGAATCGCAACGACTTTGAATTATATTTTGCAATTATAATTTCATACGTTCAGGCAAGGCGGTCCCATGCACGTTCTGAGTACATGTTAACTATACTTTTTTGACACCGAATCACTGAGGAACCGGTTTAGGGCAAATACCGTTAAAACCCATCATTTTCCCATCAAAATCGACTGCTAGAGAACGATAGGGCACCTTCGACGCTAAGGGCTAATTTCGCTAAAACTCTCGAAATACTTTGACTAGAGACTGGATTAACTTGTCCACATATTTAGCACAACGCATCAGTTGCAGTGCTTAACAACATGGATTCATAAGAAAGACTTTATTTTCAAAATTTCCGATTTTCGTTATACTTTCTAAATTTTGTGGTCGGGGCGACTGTTAAAGAACGCTATAACCCCGATATACTTTTCGACGTTGTAACAAAATCCGACTTAGGAAATATTTCGTAAGAAAAGCGTGCTTCACGTAAAAACGCCGTGGAGGAGGTTTTTAATTCTTGGAAATATATTTTTGCTCTTCGGAGCGTTTTTTATGCCAAATTTTCGCTAACTCTTCGAGGAGCGTTAATTTGGTAAGTGTAGTAAATGTCGCTGCACAGGGACGTAATGTCGCCCCGACCACCCAATTTTAGAAAGTGTAATAAAATTGGACTTGAACTTCCAAATTTCCAAGATTAAAAACCCTTGTACGAATCCACGTTGTCAAGCACTGCAACTCTTACGAAGTGTTGAATATGAGGACAAGTTAGTCCAACGACTATTCAAAGTATATCGGAAGTTATAGCGAAAATAGCCCTTAGCGACATGGGACCCCCATCATTTCCTAACAGTCGGATTTGACGGGGAAATGATGTATTTTGACGGGGTTTGCCCTAAACCGGTTCCTCAGTGATTCGGAGTCAAAAAAGTATTATTACCATGTACTCACACGTGCATGGGATCTGCCTTGCCTGAACGTAAAATTTGTTATTGCATAATACAAACGAAGTAGATACGCTTCAAGCAATTTTAAGCTCCGAGGAGCGACCAAAATTTATGTGAATTAATAAAATACGTTTATAAGACAGGCAAGCATAAGCCCACCAAAATTTCAGTTACATGAACTGTTCCTTGAATCTTTTTGTGCATCGTTAGCTTTTCAAACTGCATATTGGATGGTAGTTGGTACCGTATGAATCGTCCCGTTCCTCACCATGTGTTGTACACGGGTCAGACCATTGTTTGTTAACATTTTCTCTGAAGAAGTTGTTGTAAAAACATAAATTTTTTAAAGATTTAATATACATTTTTTGAACTTTATATTGTCTTTTACTTGTGTTTTCTAACAAAATTTCCCTTTCAGATTTAATTTTAAGAGAGTGTTAAACAGACAGTGTTAGATTTATAGTGTTACGACGTCTTCCAATTGATACCATCAGAGCCGCAGTTAAGCATAAACGACAGTAAGTATGATTTATCCATTAATCTCCGTCTGAAACAGTCACTTTGAACCCTAAAAATTTTGTGAACGTAATATTTTTATTTAGTATTTAGAAAAGGTTGAGGAAAAATTTTTTCTTTTTCCTATTTTTTTTTCAATTTTTCTAAGTTTTTTCGAACAGAAAATACGTCCTTCAGACTTCCATCAAAAGCATGGATCGTTCACACGACCACGTCCCCGTGCCGCAATATTTAGTATACTTTCTAAAATTACACTCCTTGATGGGTTCTGATATTTTTGCATAAAATAGGCTCCGTAGAGCGAAAATGTGATTGAGTGTATAAAAACCTCGGATTTTGTTACAGTTTCGAAATGTTCATCGAGGGTTTTGGTGTGTTTTTTAACATAATCACGGATCGGGAGCTTTCATTGTACTTCCGAAATATCTTCCCGACGGCGTCTCTACGTGTCGCATGCGTTTTCTGCATGATGTATTCGGTCGAATTTCATTACAGTTCCGCAAAATCCCGGCGAAGTAGACTTCCCTGGTCAATATTTGTTGCACGTAGGTAGATTTTTTAACAGTATCAAGTTCAACGACGTTGATAATACCATTGACCCATAACTGACTTGTCTAAAGAACTGGCCATGAATCCACAATAAATTTGGTGGAGGTCACATAATCTACATATTTGCTACTACTCTCAAAAGATATAGTTAATATTTTTCAATACAATACTTTTGAGAGAAGTAAGATTCTATCTAATTAGCTAATTGCCGTATTTTTCATTCCTACTATAAGTCATGTTCAACCTACAAAGTTGAATGATATAATGGCTTTTCAAAATTCAATAAGTAACATAGTAAAATAGAATCATATAAGCTTAAGTTAACGAATTTGATTCTCCAAATATATAAAACAGTAACTCGGGTAATAGCTAACTGTATTGAAATGACCAGAATTTGATAGTGTTATTTTGAATTTTCCTTGAACGAAATTAATTTCTAAGTTTGCCATGTCATTAAATAAGGATATTTTTAATTATTATATCCTCAGAGTATGCTAACGATCCCTACAATGCATTTAATGCTACGAAGTGCTCCTCGCTGTTGTAGTTAGTATATGTTAATGAAGGGCGTCATTACACATTCAATAATGTGATAATATACTGCATTATTATACACCAGTGAACAGAATTAACAGGTCAATTAAGGTATTAGAACAATTAAATTTAGCAAGCTATACTTCGTCAATATTAAATCATGAAATATTGGTATTATATTTATAGACCACAAGCCCATGCAAAATTTTTACGGGGCCATATGATACCGCTTGAAAAGGTATAATTTTGGTAGTCCTATACAAATAAATCACTTTGAGCCCTATGCCGTATATTTTAGGCGGGACATGGGAAAGCCGCGGAAAAGTGAAAATCGTAACCCATGGGGGTTGCATTTTTCAAACGATCCTGTACGGCTTACATTTATTTAGACTGTATTTATATCTGTGACTCTTAAAAAGAGAATGCCGTACAAATATAATGGGACAGGAGTACAGGAATAATTTTCGTTTTCCGAAGAATGACCTCTATGTACTAAGGTGATACCATACCGTACGGCTTTTATGAAATTCGATTTTTATATTAACAAGAATGAACTTTTTTGCTATGCCGTACAAATCAGTTGAACCATGAGGTGGCAAACGCGAGATCAACCCCCTTCCTAGACCTCTATTAAGGGTGGTGATTTGATCCTGTGTGGCATCAATTCCAAAATATTATACATTTTAAATGAAAAAAAAAATGACCTATCTAAAAAGAATGGGTATTATCAATGTAAATAAAAAAATCACCGCCGAGAATGGGAAAACTCACGTTTTCTAGGGTAAGTTTATTTGATATTGTACGGCTATTTATTCTTTGGATTAATGTATGTTAGAATGTTTTTTATTTAGTAGCCGTACAAAAAATAATGGACAATAATACAATTAGAAAATTACAAAAAAAAATTATTAAAAAAATTACGCAAATTAAAAAATCTCTATTTTTTAATACAATTTATAAATTTTCAACTTTACATCGTTTTTCCTTTCCTTAACTAACTTAAGAATACAAATGTGTACATGCCATATATTTTCATTGTTCGGATTTTAGACACTAGATTACGTTATTGATGCGGTGGCTAATGTAAAAAAAAATTTTGGGGCCTTGACTTTTCGTATATGCCCTAAATTGCAACTTTATGGACTCTTACTTGCTTGCTTTGCCTATTTACCATTATGTACCCCATTTACCCCCGAACCCCCCAACGGAATTAGATCAAAATATAATCTACTTCCAGATCTCGTTATAACACATAAGTGTACCAAATTTGAAGTCAATATCATAAACGGTTCCAGAGTAAACGTGCGCACAAAAAGTTACAGATCGACCGACCGACAGACCGACCGACAGAGAGGAAATTTTTTTTCCCGCAAATTTAAAATCTCGACGTTTCATGGCATTTTAAGCCTATTTCGACAAAAAAAAATTATATATATTTTTATAATTTTATAATTTTTTTTATAATTTTTTAATTATATATTTTTTTTTACGTTACTATACTTCCACGACATGGAAGTAATTATGTGTTACAGTCTTAGCAATGTAAAAACTTTTAGTACGTTTCATAAGTTTGTTTTTAGGCAAACGTTTTTTCCAACATTTTTAATTTTACAACATACTACATTTCGAAAACTTATAAAAAGAATATAAATAAATAATTACTGATCTATTATAATGGATTTAACAAAAACTTTAAATTTTGCGTGATGGTTTCTTAAACAGTAAATCATAAAATACTCTATTTTACACATTTTAACCTCTCCACAATAAAATTGTGAGAGGTTACTAAAATTGGTTCAAAAACGAAAATTGAGATAACATCAAATCTTTACGTTTTGAGGCCCTAGGAACCCAAAAAAGTGGTTTTTGAAAAATGTCTGTGTGTGTGTATGTGTGTTAGCACGATAGCGCCGAAACTACTGAACGGATTTGAATGAAACTTTGCATGTGCGTTTCTATAGTGCCCCACAAGATCTTAAAAGGTTTTGGTTGAGATCGGATTACGTTTAGTACCATTTTGACGCAACAAGTTGTTTATTTTATAATTACATTCAATTTGTAATGGAACCATTGAAAAGCAGTTAAAATTCTGATTTCCACGATATATCACACTTCCACCCTTTCGATTTGGTTTCCGTGAAAACAATTAAAAACAAAGCAAATATGAAGCATAGATCGCATTTCGCGTGACATGATCGATGCGCGTAGCCGTTACGTCATGAAACTCATCACTTCACGTGTCAATTCACGTGTGAGGGTTTCTTCACTACTCTAGAAGTAGAGCGGATTACGTTTATTGCCGTTTTTAAATATCTGTACATACAAATCGAAGAATTAAACTACAAATATTCTTCTAAAATCTAGTAAAATTACTGAAATGCTAATGTTTCATTTAACAAAAACAGCCGCGAGCGATCGGATTGCAATGAGCAAATTTTGACGATTGTCATTGTCATCGTTTGTCATCCGATAACGTTGGTGTCATGTCATGTTAATAAGATTTCGGTATATTTGTAACTTTTAGTGGATTGTCACAAACTTTAAAGGTAGATATAACAATATCAATATCATATGCTTTCTGTAACTTCGTTGGTGAATTTATTATAGATTATCACTTTACCAATTTTCAGTTTGTTGCTTTACAAATCTGTAGTATTTAGGATAAACTAGACTTTCTTAGTCGTTCAAGTGATGTTAAAGTTGTTAGTATCCTAATATATATTATTCAACGAACGATAATGTAGGTAATAACTCGCATAGATGATTGTAAATTCATTAAGTTGAGGGTATTTTTTAGTACCCCAGAAGATCTGAAAAGGTTTTGGATGAGATCGGATTACGTTTAGTGCCGTTTTGTCACACAATTTAATGCCCTTTTCGGCTTCAAAGATCCACCAAATATACAGGTTCTAGCCGCTTCCAGTAGCTGCCGATTTTATAGTTAATTTCAGGTGGAATCGAGACATACTAGTTTTTTAATGTTTAATATTAATAGAAGTGTGAGTGGTTATAATAAAAAAGTAATTTTCTATAATTGCGCTATATTTTATTTTAAAAAATTTATGAAATCTTTACTTCATTTTTAAAAGATTGACTGTTTCCGACTACTCTGATTTCTGGTTGAACAAGCTTTGAAATAAATGTATGTGGATAACATAGAAAGAGAAGTGGGGATGTGTACGTAAACAAAGATGCTCTTCTTTTTACTGACTCGCCATGACAAATAATATTTTTCAGCTTTTGTATTTCATCTTTTGATAAATATTAATTTTTATAAAGTATAATTTATTTACGCACTGTTTCGATATAATATAGCGGAAAATCCTTTTGCGTTTCAGATCCATTAATTGGTTTCGAATAATTACAATATCAAGTATTGCTCGAATGAATAAAGTCTTACAATAATTTTTTATTCAGAAAAGCTCACTCTGGGACGGAAAATTCAATTTTCCAGACACATGTACCAACTAAAATGTACGGCATGGCTATAAAAATTATTATTATATAAAATAGTAATAATATAGTCAAGCTTTATGTGGTATCAAATCACCACCCTTAATAGAGGCCTAGGAAGAGGATTGATCTCGTGTTTGCCACCCCATGGTCCAACTGATTTGTACTGCATAGCAAAAAAGTTCATCTTTGTTAATATAAAAATTGAATTTCATAAAAGCCGTACGGTATCGTATCACCTTAGTACATAGAGGTCACTTTTCGGAAAACGAAAATTATTCCTGTACTTCTGTCCCATTATTTTTATACGACATTCTCTTTTTAAGCGTCACATATATAAATACAGTCCAAATAAACGTAAGCCGTACAGGATCGTTTGGAAAAATGCAACCCCCCTGAGTTACGATTTTCACTTTTCCGCGGCTTTCCCATGTCACCTAAAATGTACGGCATAGGGCTCCAAGTGATTTTTTCTATAGGACTACAAAAATTATACCTTTTCAAGCGGTATCATATGAACCCCTAAAAGTTTAGCATGGGCTTGTGGTCAACTAATTTTAAATTATTAAAGTTACTCTTAACGCAAGCTTTTACGGTGCCCCTTTAAATGTGAGGATTATGTAAATAACATTCTGTATAAAATCAACTATAAAAATTAACATATTCTAATTTCGTAAATGATTTATTTAAGACTAGAGTTTTCATCTTCAAGATATGGAAATGGTAATAATTAATATAAACATAATTAAAGGTGACTTCTCCTCATCGTAACTGATTATTGTTTGTCATAATCTATCTCTACATATACAAGAACCAAGCCATCTCAGCGCAAAATGGATTTGCGTGAAGTATTTTGGTACAAATAAGCGTTAGTAATGCTACAGTTTTTCTACTCCTTGGAAGAGATTCCTGTGATTATTATGATGTAGTGCTCATGATTAAAAAGTTATAACCTAGTTCAGTATCTCAAAGTGTGCCTATACCCAATACGTATAATAATTCAAATGAGCCTGTTCCTACTTTTTCTGATGTGGCGAGGAAATAAATCACTTGATCTTCGAAACACAATATGTATACAGGGTGTCCCGAAAATGGTGGGCAATCTCTCGGATTTGGGTAGAACTAGTGAAAATAAGGTCACAAGTTCGTATATTTTTCTTTCCCCAGAGGTACCCCTACGAAGATATTCGCTCTTGAAGTTGAAGGTTAAAAATCGATTTTTCGCGATAACTTTTTTATTGTTAAATCGATTTTAATCTTTTTTTTTGGATCAGTATCACATTATTTC
The DNA here is from genome assembly GCA_963675555.1 of Leptura quadrifasciata. Classification (NCBI taxonomy): domain Eukaryota; kingdom Metazoa; phylum Arthropoda; class Insecta; order Coleoptera; family Cerambycidae; genus Leptura; species Leptura quadrifasciata. The sequence goes on from OY776674.1 coordinate 153,887,653, forward strand.
AATCCAGTTAGGTAAGTGTATTAGAACCTTGGATAACATTCTTGTGGGCTCGGGGGCGGAACACCAATAGCCTTAATAAGTTTAAAAAAAAATCTTATTTTCTTTTGTTTCTATGGTTATTTTCAAATTTTTGAGCCATTCTTACGTAAAAAAAACATATACTTGTTTCATGTCGGTAATATGAACCGTTTTCGAGATAAATGCACTTAACGATAAAATTGCGATTTTCAATCGCACAAATAATAGTAATTTTTAAAAATTAAATAAACACGAGGATTTTGCACAAAACAACATTTATTTCTCTATGAGGTAGTAAGTACTTACCTAAACTTATAAGAACAAAAAATCTTGAACACATAAAACATAAAATTTTGAACCTTACTGTAGAAAATTAATTAGGGACATGGAAAAATGAAGATTTATAAAATTTCATAACAAATGCTCAATATGAGCACCTCCTTCTATAATGAATGCATGCTTGTCAACGACGAACTAACGCTCGCTACAACATTCCTTCGCTTTCTCTAATTGCATTTGAATGGTACAATAATTCTCTCGTATAATTCTTCTCTTGTCTCTACTGATGTGGCATATACGAGATTTTTTAAATGCCCCCACAGGAAGGAATCAAAGGGATTTAAATCGGGTGATCGGGGAGACCAAGGAACAGGCCTACCCCGACCTATTCACCAATTTGGATATACTCTATTCAAATGACCCCTCACTATAAGACTAAAATGTGGGGCGCCCCATTGTGCATAAACCACATGTTCTCTCGAGATGCAATGTCAACGTCTTCTAAAAGTTGTGGTAACTGCTGTTGGAGAAATTCAAAATAAAGTTGCCCACTCAATTGATTTGGTAACACGAATGGGCCCAACATGTACCGGCCCAAACATTAATATGAAATTGCCATTGTTGGCGCGTTTGAATTGTGGCATGTGGGTTTTCCTCGCTCCAAACGTGTAAGTCGTGGGAGTTAATGACTCCATTTCTTCCAAAGCTCACTTCATCCGTATACAAAACCGATCGAATGATGGCATGGTTTTATTCATATTTCTGTATAAACCACTGCGAAAATTGCACCCTAGCAGGAAAGTCTTCTGGGCTAATGGCATGTACTTTCTGCATATGGTACGGATGAAGCAGTTGCTCTTTCAAAATTCTTCCAACGATCGATTTTGGAACATTCATTTGTAATGATAATGATCTGATACTGACAGATGAATTCGCAGCGACTGCATCCAGTACGTTCTCTTCTACTTCAACAGTACGTGTTGTCCGCGGAGCACCCCTGCTTACGTCATTTGGCGCAAATCGACCTAAGTAGAGATATAATTCTTAGATTTTTAGTTTTCAAAAAATTATCATATTTTTTACCAGTTACTCTCAGCCGTTGATTAACATGTTCAAAAGTTTTGCGACCAGGAACCCTTCGATGGCGATACCGTCGAGCCTAAAGTCTTCGTGCTTTCGAGGCAGTACAAGGAGCCATTCTATACATTAAATGCATATCTGCGTATTCATTGTTAGTGTAAGCATATTTCAACTAATTAATCACTTAATTAATGTCGGATTAAGCTAATATTGAAAAATTATGTCACTCCAATTATCTGATATTTTGATCCATGGCAACTATAAACAGTCATTATTACTCGTTTGGTTTTGTACATAAACAGCTACATAGATAAGACGATGTAGCTGCTTTTTTAAATATTTAAAAAAATTATTATTAACACGTTCAATGCTGACTCCAGAACTTGGGCTTCAGCATGTGCGGCACATTTTTTGTAGTTTTTTTTTCAAATAGTCGACGGGAAGGTCATACATAATATTACAAAGTAATACTAAGTAAATAGTCTTTGTTTATTTATTTTTAAAAGTTACTATTATTTGTGCGATTGAAACATATTTTTCAGTGAAAATAATAGAAACGGCGTAAATCTGGAATTAATCCTTAAAGCCCGCCCTTTTAGGTCCACTAGTTTGAATTTTCCAATTTTCACTTCGAATTGATAATCAGCGACCCCAAAAAACCACATGATGCAATCCCCCGGGGTGAGTTCACTTACTACTACTACTTACTTAAAAGTATACATTTCGTGTGTTGCTGAAACTTAACATAATGCAAGGAGTCCTTGCTTCTCTAAGTAATACTTTTGACTCTTTTGACAGTATGACTAATAGAATTTTATTTAAAAATAGCGACAATTTGGAATATTATTTGATACTAGATTTGTTTTTCTCATTATCTTTTATGCTGTATTAAATCAATGAGTATTCTATTTATTTATTTATTTATTTGGTAATGCACTCAACAGGCAAGCCTTATTACATAGTGATATGGTACATTTTATATTTATATTAACCTAAAACTAACCTAATACTAGCTTAATATTAACATAATATTAAAATGCAATGGTTTAAAACAATGAATTTAACATGGTTTTTAGTTTTCTTATACTGATGTCAAATATATCACAGTTGGCTTGGATCGTATTATAGTTACTACATATTCTGTGGAGAGGGAAATTGATTTGATAATTCGTACCTGCCAGCTCTAAGTGGAAAGTTCTAGTAGGATAGTGGGGGACACTTAAACTTATCATGGACAGGAAACTACTATCGTCTACATTGCCATGTAACCATTTATGTAAGTATACAATATGCCCGTATTTTCGTCGATTCTCCAGTGTCTTGGGATCATATAAACCAGTCTCTTTATAATTTAAAAACCTTAAAACTTTATTTTGTATTGTTTCTACGCTATTTTTGTGTATTTGATAAAATGGATTCCAGACAATTGAGCAATATTCCAACTGAGATCTTACATACGAAATATATAATCGCCTAATAGCTCCTGTATTGTTAAACATCTTCGTATTGCGTACTATGAACCCATACATTTTATTGGCCTTATTTATCATGGCGTAAATATGGTTACTAAATGTGAGCTGAGTGTCAAATGTTAAGCCTGGGTCCCTCATGGTTTCAACACTAGCCAAATCCGTATAATTTATTTTGTAACTAAATGTAATTGGAGTTTTTCTTCTAGTATAGGTCATAATGAAGCATTTATTAATGTTAAGATACAATTTATTTTGAAGTGTCCATTGATATGAATTATTAATGTCATTTTGGAGTAGGAAGCAGTCCATATTACTTTCAACTTTAATGTAAATCTTTAAATCATCTGCGAATAATAGATATTTGGAGGCTCTAATGATTTTAGTAAGACTATTTATGAACATGAGAAATAACAGTGGTCCAAGATTGGAACCCTGAGGGACTCCGGACAAGGCAAGAAACTGTTTCGATGTATAACCACTTACAGACACATACTGTTTTCTACTATGTAAATATGATGTGAGGAGTTCTATAAGATTTTCATTGAATCCAAATTCATTTTTAAGTTTACAGAGTAGGAAATTATGCGACACCGAGTCAAACGCCTTTTGAAAGTCGGTATGAACAACATCCACCTGATTTCCTTCGTGTATTTCTTGGGATATGAACTGAGTGATATTAATCAGGTTACTAGCAGTTGACCTCTGTCCCATAGAGCCATGCTGGTGAATGGATATACTATTGGAGACTGATCTATAGATATCGTTATAGATAATCGATTCATAAAGTTTTGCTGGGCCTGATAGTATAGCAATAGGCCTATAATTCTTAATGTCGGTTTTATCATCTTTCTTGTGTACTGGGCAAAGACGAACTTCTTTCCAGGTTTCAGGAAATACTTTGGTTTTAAACTTAGGTTAAATAGGTAGTGAAGCGGGTACACAAGAAAGTCGATACAACCTTTAACGATGTAAGAGGGTAACCTGTGGGGTCCAACTGCTTTGTTTGACTTTAGTCTTTTTACAGCATCGCGTATCTCATTTTGTGTAATAGAGTTTACAGCTACTTCATCCATGTGCGGATTTAGTTTTATGTGTGAGTCATCTCCATGGAAATCTACATTGTTTTAAAGTGACTTGCGAATGCATCTGCAATTGCCTCCCCGCTTTTACATTCTACGTTATCTAGGTGCATAGTATTTGGGAAGGAGACTGCCCCTTTTTTGTCCTTCATAAATTGCCAGAATGTCCTTGAATCATTGCTAATATCCTCTTGTATTTTATTTATGTACTGTTTGTATGCTTAATCAATATCCTTTTTTAGCTTTGCTCTTAGATTACTATATTCATTTTTTAAACCGTTTGATTGAGAGAAGTTATATTTTTTACGAATTCTGTCCATTTTTCTTAGATCTTTTATGATTTGGTTGTTAAACCAAACTGGATATTTCTTGGAAGATTTTGTTTTTGGGATACATTTAACAAATATATATAATGGAATAGAAATATTCTACAGTTTCATTTACATCAGAAAACCTTCCAATATCAGTCCAATCCGTGTTTCTAAATAGTTCATATATAATAGATTGAAATTCGTCTTTTTATAATTATAGGTAGATTTTAATGGAGACGATAATTGCGCTAATTTATTGATTACTAAAGAGATCTCTATATACAAAGTTGGATGATGTGTATCCTCATCTACTAAACAAAATGGGCTACGTTGGACTGTACAATTTTGATTCGATATCACCAGATATAATATACGGTCTAAATAATTTGTTATTCTGTTATACTGGGGTACAGTCAAAAAAGTTTTGAAAATTTATAAGGTCTCTAACATACTGATCACTTAATATATTGCTCTTAGAATACTGATTCAGTTTGGAGATATTAAAATCTCCCATGATTAGGAAATTATTGTTACAGAGAAATGGTAAATTGTACAAGAAATTATAAAAATTACTTACAGACCTGATCGATATATACTAAGATAACATATAGTGCATTAGACTCAGATGTATTTACTTTTACATAAACCGTATCAATAAATCGATCGCTAAAATCCATATGTATTTGCTTTGTACTATATTTGTTTTTGACAGCAAGAATTACTCCCCCACCCTTGATTTTTCCACTAGTTTCACGGCATCTATCCTTTCTGAACACCAAAAAATGACTGGGAAATACTTCATTTTCATATACACCTTCGGTCAGCCAACTTTCTGTTATTCCTATGATGTCATATTCATCTAGGGTAGCACTAATATTGTTTAATAATGTGGAAGTCTGACAAAAGCATTGAACGTTTAGCTTAATTATCGAGAAAGAAAAATTGTCTTACTAAAGATACTTTCCCTTTCCCTGACTGTTGGAAACTTCATGTTTAATATTAAACGTTTCAAGCATATTATACATAGTTTGTTAACTGAAATTAGGATCACCTAGTATTGGGCATTTGCATAATCCTCAATAATTATTATATAATAATACACTATACATTATTATGTGACATAGAATTTTGGTTAAAATTTTTATCGTCGCTGCTGAAACTGGAAATGTGTAAACTATCTATTATACGCGAAACATATCATAAAAGTAATGTATGATAGCAATACGTCATAAACAGGCTGCGAACGCCATTTTTCACAGCTAGATTTGCAGCGGATATGTGCGAGCATGTGAAAAACGAAGTGTAATGTTTATAAATTATCGAAAACTTGATGAATGTCTGTCTGTGATATTATAGCCACATATGGTTTGCTTTAGTGCTTTAACACAGTTATTCATGTATCTAATATGTAGATAATTTGTACAAATTTAGCGGTGTAATGGAAGCTCTATTTTATTAGTGAATGTTTTCAGAGATAATAAAAAAAAGGTTAACACTAAACAATAATTTATTTCACAGCTGTCACCCAACAAACATAAAGTAACACTATGTGGTACCATTAAATAATCATTTTTTGGTTGAGCTTAAAGAAGAAGAAATATGCGAGAAAAACTTGTGTAATTAACTAAATGTTCAACAGTTTAGATTAAAGGGTAATACTAAATTTACGACCTTGACTTTATGAAATAACTGGCTCATTGTATTGTATTACTACACTGTATGAAAAGTATTGTTTGAAAAATGCAATTTTGAGCATGGATGGGCATAGAAAATATACCTTTGCTAGGTATATTAATAATAATAATACAAATTTTTAATAATACGAATTTATTTTAAACGTAAATTGTTAGTGATGTGTCTGGTAATTTAAAAAAATAATATTGTAAATTTCCAAAGGTAACTGAATTAAATGAGTATTTTATAAATGCGGTAGCCCATTTAACAAAACAACTTCCCAAAATTTCCTATGAAAACATTATATCAGAAAATAATAAAACAATTACTTTTAACAAAGTACCTGAAAATGAAATCTTAGATGTTGTCAGATCTTTAAAAAGTAAAAACAGTTCTAACACATTAAAAATAGCACAAAAAATCAATATAAAGGAACTTTTTCAACAAGCAATTTTATGGTTGGATCCTGTTGGGGAGGTGCTCAGGAGCACCCGAAAAATGTTTGTACTTCAGAGACTTTGTGCTCCAATACTTATTAACAATTTAATTTTTTTAACCGCGTTTTTCAACTCCAACTTCAACTTAATAATGTGAATAACTCGAGATATATAAATCCGATTGGGACAAAAAAAAAACAAAATCTTTGTAATTAAATTGTCTACAAATCTACGTCTAGTGTTGGTCTTAGGAGCTCGACGATAACCTACCAAAGCGAAAAAACTGGCCAAAAATCGTGGTTTTTTCCATCTTGCTACCCAGAGCCGCTGGGTGTGTGAACGATATCCATCTTTTCGCTTCTGAAGGACTTTCATTATATTTTCCAAAGTGGATATTAAACGTTCATAAAGCAGGGTTCAAATCGACTGTTTCAGACGGAGAATAATACAAAATCTATACTTACTGTTCGTTTTTGCTTAACTGCTTCACTGATGGTACCAATTTGACGTCTTAGCACTATAAATCTAACACAGTAAATACTAACACTTTCTTAAAAGTTAAACCTGAAAAAGAATTTTGAAACACAAGAAAAGACAATATAAGTTTCAAAAATATATTTTAAATCTTTTGAAAAAATATGTTTTTACAAAACGTTCAAGAAAAATGTATCGACAAACTATAGTCTGGCCCGTGTACAACACATAGTGAGGAGCGGAACGAATGTACCAACTACTATCCAATGTTTTGTTTTTAGCTAATGATTACACAAAAAGATTCAGGAAAAAGTTCAATGTTTATAATTTCTTGATGGGCTTTTGCTTGCCTGTCTTGTGACGTATTTTCAGTTCAATATCAATTTTCGTCGCCCCTCGGAGCTTAAAAATGCTTGAATCGCAACGACTTTGAATTATATTTTGCAATTATAATTTCATGCACGTTCTGAGTATATGACAACTACTTTTTTGACACCGAATCACTGAGGAACCGGTTTAGGGCAAATACTCTTAAAACCCATCATTTTCCCGTCAAAATCGACTGCTAGAAAATGATAGGGCACCCTCGACGCTAAGGGCTATTTTCGCTAAAACTCAAATACTTTGACTAGAGACCGGATTAGCTTGTCCTCATATTTAACACAATGCATGAGGTGCAATGCTTAACAACGTGGATTCGTAAAAAGGTTTTTATTTTCAAAAAGTCGGTTTTCGTTATACTTTATAAATTTTGTGGTCGGGGCGACATTACGTCCCCGTGCCGCGACATTTAGTATACTTTCTAAAATTACACTCCTTGATGAGTTTCTGATATTTTTGCATAAAAAAGGTAGAGCGAAAATGTGATTGAATGTATAAAAACCTCTTCCAATGGCATTTTTACGTGAAGCAAGCTTTTCATGCGAAATGTTTCGGATTTTGTTACAGTTTCGAAAAGTTCATCGGGGGTTTTGGCGTGTTCTTTAACAGGTGCACCGATCAGCTTCAAACATTTAGAAAATCTGCCTGACCCTGACAATTTGTTGCAAAAATATTAAACCCAGTGTGCTCAATTGAATTTGTTATTTAAAATTTGAATTGGCCGCTATTTTATGCCATTAAGTCCAAAACGAATCATTCTTTTTCAAAAGTTAGATCTCGACGCCAGCTATTTGATGCCGTAAAAAAATTTTTTATGGCCATTTTTTGCATTTGTTTAAAACCCAGTTAACAAAAAAATAACTTTTATTTGCCATTTTGAAAAAAAAATTGACCAAAATGAACTCTTTTTTTCTATTAAAATTTTCTTTCTGATTTGATAAAAAATGTCAATTTTTTTTTCAAAATGGCCGATAAAATTCATTTTTTATTAATTGGGTTTTAAACAAATACATTAAAATTAGCGCAGGTGATACCTGTACATAAAAGAGGAAACATCAATAAAAATGAAAGTTTTAGACCTATAAGCCTACTTTCATCTTTTTCTAAAATATTTGAGAAAATTGTAATAGAATGATATGTTTTTAACGAAAATAATCTTTTTAGCACAAATCAGCACGGTTTTATAAAAGGTAAAGATATAAATACTGCAGTATTTGAGCGTGTGAAAGGATTTTTGTCTGCCTTGGAACAAAAGGAAACACCTTTAGGAATTTTGTAAGACTTATTCAAAGCTCACGACAGTATAAACCATGAATTACTTATCAACAAACTTGAAATGTACGGAATAATATTGACGGCCTTACAGTGGATTAAATCGTACTTAGAAAATCGGTATCAATATGTAAAAATAAACTCATTCGGAAAAGAGATAAAATCTTAAAGTAAAAAAATTAAGCTGGTATCCCTCAGCGTAGTATAATCGGGCCATTACTTTTTTAACATTTTTATAAATAATTTATGTAATGTAATAAATAACAATGAACATTAAATCATTAATTATGCTGATGATACCACCCTGCTAATGAAAACAAGCAATGTTTCTTATTAATTGAGGAAGCAAGCGTAATATTAAATATAGTCCAAAACTGGCTACTACAAAATCAATTTATTTTAAATAAAGAAAAATCAAACTTCATAATTTTTAGAACGAATCACTCAAAAGCAATCTATCCATTAAATACAAATATAAATGAATTATTACCGATTCTACATTAAGTTAGTCACAACACATAGGAGAGTTAAGAAAAAAATTAAATAGTATCGTGTATAGTTTGAGAGTAGTTAAGAGGGTCGTATCAGTTTCAACGTTGCGTACAATTTATTACGCTTGTTTTGTATCAAAATTAAAATTTCGAAATTTGGGGAGAAGCAGCTGCTATAGAAGTTAATAAAATTCTCATACGTTAAGAACAAGTCATTCGTATCATGCATGATATAGCCTTAGGTGACTCTTATGGAGGCAGATTTAAACAAAACAGGTATTTTACTATTGAAGCAATGTACATTATTGAAACTTTAATTTTTGGTTTTAAACGTAAAAATAAATTCGAACAATATATAGGTAGTCATGATTACAATAGCCAACTCAATGACTTACAATTAAGTATGTCTGAAAAAGATCCGTGTTATGCTAGTACTAAGCTCTTTAACCTATTACCAAATAAAATAAAAAATATTAAAAATCTTGCACAATTTAAAAGGCAAGTGTTTAATTATTTATATTCGAAGTAGAGCCATGCATAATACAAGAATGCATGCATTATAAGAGAGCATACTTATAAGTACAATTTTTGTTTAAGTTGATTGTAATATATGTTTGTTTTTTATATAAATTAGTAACTAATTTTTGTACGACGTATTTTTTTAATTTAATTATTATTAATTATTTAAATTTTGTTTTATTATCAAGATATGAGGGAGTCTTGTAGTTAGTTTCTGAAAAAACAACGCGCACGATAGTTTTACCTTCCATTAACAATCATTTAAAATCTTTAGGTTCATGAGGAACGTGGTAATTTTTTATACTACAAATAAATCGAACGCAAGCATTCTGAATTTTTTGTATACTACTGGAGACAAAAAACAGAATTAAAGACTGACACAACAGAATATTAAGGTTTTCGGATAGCATAATGTCTACTAGTAATTTTAAGCTAAACGATGATGTTTCCAACACACAATTTACAACTTTTTTTGTACTTTAAATGGCAGTATAGGCTACTCCCAAATTTTTGGCCTCCCTAGCAACTGCAATTCGATCATTATAAATCTCTATGTGCGTTGTAACACGAGGAGAAGATATTTGATCAGTCATTATTGACTTGGAGCTGTCAAGTGTTAAGGAATGCTCCGCGGCTCTATTAGCTAGTAGCAAAACTACCATTAATTTTGCAACAAGCGTCAATAACTTCAGATAGTGAAAACGACAGATATAACGTAGTGCCGTTAGCATAGTAATGACATCTACAATGCGAGCAAGTTTCAAAATATATTGTGTAAATTATGTAGAGAGGTGGACCTAGAATTAAGCCTTGCGGAACTCCAGGAGTTTTACCAGTTATTGCTAGGTTACCTTAGGTTAGGTTAAAATTTGAGTGGGTATATCCCAGACCCACTACTGCGACCATTCGGTCTATTGTGGCTCACTCCTAATTTATACTTCACCCAATAAGTTCAGATTTTTGATAAAGTTGGCAACCTTGTTGGGTGAGATATTGTCTAGGTTCTCAGGCAAAAGCTGTCCCTTGTCAAATAACGAGAACTGGGTTCTTCTTGTAGCGGGACAGGTGCACAGAACATGCCTTGCCGTTTCATCGTACTCTAGACACAGACGGCATTCGAAGTTTCCACCAGTCCAAGTCTGGTAAGGTGATGATTCAATTTACAGTGTCCAGTCTATGGGCTGATTAGACTTAGGTGTAATCTGTTCAACTCTAGCAGCTTTTTAGCTTTTGATTTCAAAGGATATGTGATAAATTCCTTCGAATGAGCTGATCTTGGTAGCTCCTGCCAGTGGTGGAATATTGCTCTCGGTCCAGTCTAGGATATTTGTTTTAAAAGTGCTTGAAGATATGCCAAGAACAGGTTCTGGTCCTATAAATCTTGATGTCGCGCCTTCTACGGCTAGGCAATCGGCAATTTCGTTGCCCTTCAGTCTAGGGTAGCCAGGAACCCATACCAGAGTCAACTTGTTGTTCCTACCCAAATGGATTAGAACATTTTGAATTGCAGCGATAGGATCCAAGAGCTTTAAGAGCTGCTTGGCTCTTTGAAAAAATCCTTATTGATCTGTATCTAGGGCGCATTAGTGTCAGCCGTCGCGTCGTACATACAGTTCAATGGGTATATTTCAGCCTGAAAAATTGTCGCAGTGTTATCCAGGCTCGAGGTTAGTCTTACATTTGGGTCGCGATTATAATCTCCAACTCCTGTTCCTTGAGGAGTTTTGAAACCGTCTGCAAACCAACAGCTGTCTGCCTTCTGTAGATCGGTTTTATTCCGATTCCACACATCTCTTTCAGGAAATGGGATGTTGGAAAGCAGTTCGTGGCTGGCTCTGGTAGGCATCACATTTCAAGGCATACTTAGGATGCTGTGACTATTTAGGTCGTCAATCAATCCGTTGTGTTCCATGATGCTAGCCTGCAGCATGTTGATTGCCGATTGTTGCAGTTTGTATGTTGCCCACGTAACCTCTTTCTCCAGATAGATATGGAGAGGTGATAAGTCTAGGAGGATATCCAGAGCAGATGACGGTGTTGTGATTATGGCACCAGTTATTGCCAGGCATGCTTGTCTCTGTAAGCTAGGGAGTTTTGCTTTTTCCGCCTGCGTCTGTTATATCCCTTTCGACCACCAAACTATGGAACCATACGCTATCATTGGTCTAATGACCGTAACGTATATTCACTATATTTGTTGGGGATACGTGCCCCGGGATTTCCCACAAATTTTGCGCCGTGCCCACAAGGACAGCCTCGCTTTGTGGATTATCTTTTCCAGATGGGAGTTCCAGTTAAGTTATCTATCTAGCGTGATGCCTAGATATTTCACCTCTGAGAATGAAGTGGTTTAACCTAGTAGGAAAGACGGTTCTAAGTTATCCAGCTTCCTGTTCCTGGTGAAGGGTATTATTACAGTTTTGTGGGGGTTGACAGACATCTGTTCCCTCTCACACCAGATGTGCACTGTATCTAGTTCCTCTTGAATGGTATGAGAGAGTACCTTTTTAGAGTTTATTGCTAGGAACACATTCCACTCAATCATAAATAATTTTCAAAAAATAATACGGCATAGTTAGTCAGGCCTATATAGTCTAAATTTGTGGATAATTAATGGAATTATTCATAACCAATAGACAAGGCCATCAGGTCCTGTCGCTTTGATTAAAATTGCGTTAATTATTTTACTTATCTCACCATCGTTGACTCTTGAGAATGTGAAATTTTTAGATGTAGAATTTCTTGTATACGTTTTTTTGCTTATTATTTGTGGTTGTTGACGAATTTGCAAAAATTGTGAAGTGCCGTCGTGGAGATTTTAATTTCATCATATGTTTAATTTGGGTGTGAAATTCTGAACGCAACAAATTATTATTATTATTATTGCTAAATAATTTTTTTATGGGTTGGATCAAACGCTAAATAATTCTAATTTCTAATTATTTATCTCAATTATTTCTTTTATATATTTTTTTAACGTGTTAACAACTATGTAGTATCGTGTAAAGATTAAAACTTTTAAGGATACAAATCATGTAGTTCTCTTTTAAAATTGTGGTTGAAACCAACTCTACATATAAAAATAGTACAAAATTATTTTATTACATTTTCTCTGTCATAGAAGGTGTTATATTTTATTTAAAGGGAAGACTTTATGACGAATTCAGTGTATCTGCTATAAAAGCAAAAGTAGTAAATTATAAAACCGCAACCAACTAAGTTCTGTTTCGTTATGCGGTTTTAATTAAAGGTTCCAAGTTCGTGCACTGTTTCATTTAATTATGTATCTGCGTATCCAGCAGATGTCAGAAGTTAGTATTGTTCACTTCGCTCTGTCTCACAAAAATTTTACATTTACTTAATGAATATCATTAAGCACACCTTCAAGCGTTCTAACTGTATATAACAAAAGCTATTGTAGTATTGTTCTACCTATATTAAATCTATGACATATTTAGTTTAATATAGTCTATTGTAAATGTCACATTTGCAATTTGATTAAAACTATGAGTATTTAATTTTCTCAATTTACTTTGAAAGAAACTTTTATTTTTATATATTATAGTAAAAGAAAATAGACCCGAAGTCCACGTTAGCACTTTTTCGCTTGATTAATTATCGGTGATACTATTTGCTTCTATGTTAAGTCAAGTATGTTTATTAATCTTAGTACAGTAAAAATGTACAAAAAATTCCCATGATCTGGAAAAAATTGCACACTCTAATTTGTCAAGCTCGATGTTATCAAGACCACTTAAAAGGTCTAAAACCAAAAAGTGATCTCCCTCCTTTTACTTTCGCCATCTTGAAAAATTTTTGAATTGTTTTATCTTGTGTTCTATTGGTTGCTCGGAAAAAGAGAAATCTAAAATTATATTTTTGTATAAATTATTAAACAACATCGTAGAGTGTCCCTAAATTCTGTCAATGTTTAATTTTCATGTACCGAGGTTATCGGCATGTGAATGGACAACTTTCCATCTAGATACCCCCAGAACTAATGTAAAAAAGTTTTCCCTTACTACAATAGGCAAGATACTATAGAAATTTACGATACTGTATCTCTGTATATTCATATTGTATTCGTTTAATTAGTGTTGTTCCTATTATATTGTTATATTAGTATTTATATTTTTGTACGCCTTTTCTTAAAGTATTCTTTCTTTCCCATTCTGTAATTGGACTACTGTAGTCTGTTGAATGGTTGTAGATTAAATAAATAAATAAATACTTTAAGTAGGTTATTACTCATATAAACCATTAACGTTTTATTAGATTTTTTTCTTGATTCCAGACTTTTGCTTGCAAGTGTTTTGGATGTGTCCAGGTTTCTTTATTTATTAGGTTACATTTACCTCCAAAATCGATAATCATATCAATCGAAACACCTCCAACTGTACAAGATATTAAACTATCGTCATTTAAATGGAAAACATCATCATCTTTGGCTCGACAATCCTTGGTGGATCTTGGCCTGCTCTAAGATTCGTCTCCATTCCGTTCTGTTCCTAGCGACTTCCTTCCATCTTCGGACTCTTAGAATTTCAAGGTCTTCTTCGGCACCGTCCATCCATCTTGCACGTGGTCGACCTCATAGCGAATCGCTTTGTAACATCGTTGTCTGGCATTCTGGCTAGATGTCCTGTCCATTTTAATCTTTGTGTTTTTAGAAATGTGACGATGTCTGGGTCTTTATAGGTCTGAGTATAATTTAAAATTGTATCTTCGGCGCCACAGTCCTCCCTCGTTTATTACTCCGAGAATTTTTCTGAGAACTTCCTCTCGAAAATACCCAGAAGCCTTTCATTGCTTTGCGTGAGGGTCCAGGTTTCTGCCCCGTATGTAAGGACTGGTCTTATCAGTGTCGTATAGGTGTTTATTTTTGTTCTTCACTGGATGTTTTTATTGCGGATGTGTTTTTGGAGACCATAAAGAGTTCGGTTAGCGATGTTAATTCTTCTTTGTATTTCAGGGGTATTTGTGTTTGTTGTGCTTCCCAGAGAGCCAAGGTAGGTAAACTGTATAACCTGTTCAAAGGTATAGTTTCCAAGTGGAATGCCGTGTTGAACAATTGGCACCGCTTCTTACTTGCCAATATGTACTAGGTTTTCTCCTGGTTTACCTCCAAACCTAGTTCTTTGGTCCCTTCTGCTAAAGCCCTAAAACACTGTTCTACATTGCGTTTGCTTCGACCTATAATGTTTAGGTCATCTGCGTATCCAAGGATCTGCACTGATCTGTTATATATTATTCCGTTTACTCTGACATTGGCCTATCTGACTACCTTTTCTAAGGCAATATTAAATGGAAAAATGGAAAACATAGTCAACTTCATTAGCTGTGTTGCCGTTTCCAGGTCTTTTTTTATTTTTATTTATGTTTTTCCAGCCTTCGTTACTTCTTTTTTGCGGTTTTATTGTTCTATATTGTTTCTCAAAATGTCTCTTTAACCCACATTTTCGACAGTCTTCGCCCCTTGCTAGGTATATTGTGTCTTGCATTATTATTTTCGGATCATCAGTTGCACAGCGCCTCCTAGTATTCTGTGATAAGTTATTATTATATAATATACAAATAATTCCAATACATTGCAGTAGTATATATCCACCAAGTTTCAGAATATCTTGATTGATTTTGGAGATACATTAATTTATTTAAAATCGTTAAGTCTCAATTATTTATTTATTTACAAGATAACTAACATTCGATTGACTTCCGAACCTCTAGCGGTAAAAAACTTCGTCCCGTCAGAAACAATTCCCTAATCGTATTATCGATAATAGAAGCAGTTCTAATAAAATTAGATCTGAGCTTACCTCATTTCAGAATGAGAAAATTACTGAATAACTGTCTGTGCTAGTTTTGGTGTCTAGCGACTGATGATAATTAAACCAACAGTAATCAAATTTACTAACTATATTGATAATTTTTTACTATGAATTTCCACTGAAGTTCAGAAACTTTCCAATAGTTTACAAAAATTCTCATAGACAATTACGTTCTTACTTTTAGAGAGGAAACGGATTGTCATTATATTCATCGCAGTTTCTGTACCTAAAAATTGTCTGGCGTTATTGTTTGAATAATTTTGATTGTGAAGCTGAATAAAACCAATATTTCATTCTTTTGTATCGTATATATCAATTAGCGTTCGGTCATTTATCATAATAGAAATTTCTGTTTCGTGATACGCAAGCGCTTCATAATTTCCTTCGGCGATGAATCCTAATTAGAGATGAACTTGATTTATCATAAAATGATAAATAGGATCAGTGGTGTCCCATGAAATAACTATACTTATTAATAAATTGCCGTATCACAGAAATCTGATTAATTTCACGGAAAGTACGTGAGTATATTGTAGAAAATACTTCAATACTATCTTAATTATCAACATCTAATATATTTAAGTATATTTTATCTATTGCGGAGTTCAGTACGTTATCAAAAAATTTCACTTCACATCTCCAAACCCTAAAAATGTTTCCTTCAAAAGATTATAATATACAATATGAACGAACTTTGTGGGAACTGGGAAACTGGGGGACCCTTTTGTCAACTTATCGAAACAAAATCCATTCATAGTTTCGGTCTATATTTCGGTTAAGTTTTTTATAAATAGCGTCGGTTTGGAGTTTTCGAAATATTCTCAAAGTTTTACAACAAGTATGTTCATACTATTCGTCACTAGGTTGAGCTCGCTTAGTCCTACAACTGTTAACATAAATGCAATTTGTAACCACAAGTAATTAATAAAGGATAAAAATAGAGAAAAAGAAAAGATATTCCGTTTGAGGTTTTATATCTGAAACGAAATGGTTGTTAAATACGACAATAGTTTTAATCTTCATATTCAAAATTAGCAAAAGCAACGTACAGTAACATGACAAAAATATCGAGAGATATTGATGATTCCTTCTGATGCTTAAATTTTATAATTTTCTATCCATCTATTATCACAAAATTGTCGTTCAAACATAAAAAGTATGATAGAATATTACATAATGTTTCAAAATCAGACCATAAATGAAAAACTTTAAATTTAAAACATTTAGTATCAACATAACAAATTTTAATTTCTGATTTCAATAGCATGTACTAGGAAACAAAATATCACTAATATCACTAAGGCTACAAAATAGTAGATGGGACTGACAACTATACAAGAAGGCACAAAATGTTCGATATTTACGTCAAAATTTATAAAAACTTGATGAATTTTTAAACACAAAATTTCACTGAAATTTAATCCGTATTACCAAAGTTTGCAGACTTTACTGTAAAATAAATCGATGAATGGTGGAAATGCAAGGAGGCGCAAATATTAATTGAGGCCTAGGGCGTGAAATTTCATTGGGCCGATACTGCCGACGGAGAAAACGATGTGAATCCCAAGGTTGAGATGACGCTGTAGAAAAGAGAAATGGTGGAAAAAACTGAAAGAGCTGAATCGGCATATCAACCCGCTGTGGAAACCGACGAAATACACGAGAAGCAATTACCTGTGTTATAGACATGAACGGACAAATATGACCAAAAAAGTTGTCAGGAGTTTACCCGACAATAAAGGGATGGATAGAGATGATATTGAATTCAAACTGCTCAAATATCTCCAGAATGAAGGTATTGTATACATGAAGTATGTCACTAATGCGATCCTACGATTGCAAGACTGGCCTGGTTAATTTAAATACGCCGTAGTAGTACCGATTCTGAAGTCAAACATGAATTCGAAGCTCGCCAGCAGTTATCTATCTATGTCATAGTCACATGTAGGCCTGATTATAACTGTCCCTGGGACCCATAGTAATCCAGTTTGGGTACCTAGGGTTTGAACGGATATGCACTGAAGGTGTACCATGGGTACCTGAGGAATATTGTGATTAGTTTCTTTCCCTCCAACCATGAGTTGACGTTTATGAGACTCAAAAAGGTTAAAGACTATTCTTTAAACTAAACTTTATTTAATTTTACTGAAATAAATTGCATATTTAGAACAGAGAATGCACAAAGAACATTGATGATTGTCTTCAATCGAAGATGTGTCCGCTGCGGGCTTTTATGACATCTGCATTAATTGCAAGTTATGCCAATTCCTCATTGTTCCGAGCACATGGAGGAATAAAAAGAGTATTATAATAATAATTATCATCATCAGGGTGTCAGATTGTATGTTGTGAATCCTGAGATTTTTGTTTTTATCTTTATTGAACTTGTAACTTTATCTACTTTTGCTCACAACTACATTTGCACAGGCTGGTGCATGGCAGTTGGGATTTTCCGCAGCCACACCGTTTTCCACATGGGGTTTTGCAGAAACAGGAGATGACCTCGCGGCACGTCCTTCCTGCCGGAGGCACTTGACCTGGATGCAAGCAAAATATTATTTAACGAGCGATACGTCCAGGATCGTTGCCCTTGCGAATTCGCATTCGAACACGTATACTGTTACGTGTTGACAATCTCCAGTAAACACACACACATGTAGGTTCAATAAATTGCAACAAGTACTTTCATAAACCATTGAATTATTAATTACTTAATTACAATAATTAAGTCCTTATACACACTAGTATACAATAATTACAAGTTACAATTACTATAGTTCACAACTTGTTACTATTCGTATTCCATTCACTTGTTCGTCTCATATCCAACTGTCCCCAGTGCGTTTAGATCCACTGTATATGTATCCGCGGCGAATGTACTCGTATATTCTAGAATATTCCGGTCTATCATTCGCGACTTTTCTGGCACCGTTCTCGAATTTTCTATAAGACAGTGGCGTAGTCGTGCACATAACAATACGTTTTCCCATGCAATTTGTATTGGAAAACGTATACGTATACGAATGCGAGTGGTCAAGAATACCATGGCCCTGTGCGTTGATTTGTGTACACCATATAACGACATTAACTTTACCTTCCATACTCCTTGTGGTGTCTTGGTTCACCCATACAATTCAGAGTCGGGAAGAACGAAATCCTTTGTCAGACTCTGTCCCCATGTATGCCCCGCCTGATAGGCTGCTCTCTGAGTATGCAGATGGAGAGCATCTTGAGTAGGGGGGATATTTTCTATGTCTACCCTTGCTGAATAAGTGAAGGCGGGCGGTATTGACTTCTTCATCTTCTGGACATCTGTCACACATTATAGCGACATACCTTTCCAGTATGAGTAGCGCCTGCTCAATTTCATTCAAGAAAGGAGCTTTGGACAAGCACTCAAAGACAGGATTTACGCCGCCAGAGCTGTTCTTTTTCATTTGCTACTGAACGTAGAAGCGAACCTGTGAAGGCATGGAAAAAGAGAAGAACCAAACACCTTTCTGGCCCAAGACTCTGAATAATAGAGGAGACATCCACAAAGCGATAGGACTTGCCGGCACCCAAGGCAATTTATATGTTTTCACAGCCAGGTAGAACGTGCAAAAAGGCAGTTGCCAGCACCACCACGTCTGTGTCGAACCGTGCGGAACAAAATATATTTGTGTCCTTCCCTGCAACCATCAGCGATGTAGTGGATCATTCTATAATCTGCTTCTTCATGGACGCAGAGTATCAGATTCGTCAGGTCAGACTGAAGTGAGATGATCTCCTGTTTTCGGGTAACAACAACTTTAATTCTGTAAGTTGCAGATCCAATGAAATCACTCAAGAGTAAAAACAGCACTCGTTTATTCTCATCGTCCCTCAACAACTCACTCCAATTTTTAGGGGTTACTTTATCCCCTTCTACTCTGCGCCTAATGCCAGTTCCTCGCTACAGGCGTGCGGCAGCCTTCAGAGAGTCAGCATGTTAGTCACCAAAAACTACGTCAATCCGACAAACTGATCCAGTAAATTGACTGCTGATGTAAGTTACGAATTTATTTTTCTAACAGAAGAAAGTTTCCCCAGGCTGATGATGCAGAAAATGTACAGCAGCAGCACCATCAATTATTATCATTTCAGTTTCAGCAGAAGGTATGGACATGTCAACTTGGTCGTTGGTTACAAGGCAATCTAGCAAATACTTTGCCGAAATATAAGTCACTGTTGTCTGACAGGGAAGGAGGGTAGGCCTGATTCTCATGGCGAAAGAGAGTCTTCAATGTCTCCATGGCGCACTTGACAAGTAATGAAGAGAGTTGAGGTTTGATTTGGCTACGAGATTGGTTTTTCCGATTTTATTTTTTTTAAGGTTATGTACTATGTACCATGGCCTGTGTACTATGGGCCTCAAATACTCGAGACAGTTATACTCAGGTTTCTCGCCCCTGAAAACATAGATCTACTGACTGAATATGGTTCTTAGGTCCCTACTGACACGACAGAAAAGAGAAATCGCTTTTGTCCATTTATGCATAATTCTTACAGCAATCCGCCGGACTACATAGGATGTCGTTCACTGCAGTTGCAAAAATTACGCTCCGTGGAAAAATTAATGTTCGTTGTAGTTTCCAAATATTTCATTTTGCTCATGTCTCGAGAACTTTCATAGTACTTCCAAAAATATCTCCGGACAAAATTTCTGCCTGTCGCACACGATTCATAACAATATTTTCTAATTTCGTTACAATTCCGCAAAATCTGGATCTGGAATTTTATTATATTTTGATCTAACTTCGTTGAAGGGATCGAGGATAAATGGGGTAAATAAGGGTAAATAGGTAAAGCAAGCAGGTAGAAGTCCATAAAATAGCAATTTAGGGCATGTACGAAAAGTTAAGGTCACATTTTCTTTTTGCATCAGCCACCCCCCACTATCACCCGCAATACCACCCCCACACTTTTATGAAAGGGAGTAAAAAAAATGTGACTTAGTGTGTAGGTATACAAGAATGAAACTTCTCAAAAAAAATTTTTGGCGTTAGCCACCCTGGTATTTGGTGCAAGATTTTGATTTAACGATATTACTCTGATAGACCAAGAGCTTCAGAATTTGTCTGTGAGCCTCTGAGAATGTTTTTAAATTATTATAGTATACGTAGTCTTGCATAAGGAGACAACCTTACGCCGGATACGAGTCCTGGCGGTGAAGACTATTTTCCATAAGTCCGTATCTTTGGTGTATAAAAATCTATTTTATAAAGCGCCAAAACATTTAAACACTACACTCGAATACACTACTCGATGCATATTTCGCTAACCATGTTAGCACCATCAGTAGAGGATTAAAACTCAAAACCGCTCTTATTCGTATGCAGATGATGTTGACACGGTTAGCGAAATGTGCGTCGAGTAGTACATTTGAATGTAATGTTGAAATATTTTGACAGTTGCGAAAGTGGTTTCTAGATACTAAAAATATTGATTTGGAAAAATAATCCTTAAACAAAAGCACCTCTACCGACAAGACCCGGACCCAGTATAGGATTGTCTCCTTAAATGGAACTACACACCATAAAATTTGAAAGAGGTTCTCAGACGCTCATTCAAAAATTCAGTATCCCTTGGTCTATGGCGATTCGATGTATTTTAAATACAGGCTGTCAATTTTATCAGGGCCCTCGAGAATATCTCACTTAATATCGGTCGCACAAAAAAAATTATATTTACGAAAATTGTGCCGATTTATATAAATTACAAAATGGTTTAAAGACATTTGACATCCATGGTCTACTTTAAGAGTTATTGCGGAAAATATCGAAAATGCGGAAAACGTCTAGGCCAAATATCTCTGTTATTTGAAGAGATATGAGAAAAATTCTAAGGCGAAATTTTTTTGCAAAACAGTGTTTCAACGAGTTTTATCTAATTTTTTTTAAACCGCTGTATTTTGAGATTTACTCTTGGGGCTGTTAAAAAAATTATTTTGAAACGGGCGGGAAATGGCGCCAATAAATAGAGTATTTTCCTCCCTTTTCAATGATATATCACATGTCATATTTATTCACAGGTACTACGTTAGTAATTATAAAAACATTTTCTTTAAACCAATAAGTTTTTTATTAACAAGCATTATACTTGCCGTGGAGAAGTATGATTAAATAAAACGATAAAATTATTCAATAAGTTGTTCAAATCTTTGCTATAATAAAGCATTAACACAATTAAGAAGAATAAAGTAAATTCAGGTAACAAAAACAAATTAATAATAAAAAGAATATAGCAGCACACAGAACATTAATATTTATCTAATCCTCAAAATAATTTTTAAGATATCATATCAAGTGTTTAAAACATTACTCAGCATTTTGGGGGTAACTGTAATACATGCCTGTTGAATTCGAGCTTTTAGGTCCTCTACATTTTGCAGTGTCGTCGAAAACATCTTATCTATAATATACCTCAATAGAAAAAAATCCATTGGGGTTATATCTGGGGAACGAGGGGGCCATCGAAAAAATCCATTGGTACTTATCTAATGTTGAGGCAAAATTTCCTCTAAATAATCTAGGCAAATCTGGTAATTGTGGGGAGGAGCTCCATCTTGTTGAAACTATTGAAAGTTGTGTCGATTCTCTAAAGGTAGGTCATCTAAGAATTCATTAAGTTCATTTCTCAAAGAGTTTAGGTACCTTTGACCACTGAGGTGACCATCATGAAAATAAGGACCTATTAAATTGGTGCCTAAAATACCTATCCACACATTTATTGAAAAACGATTTTGAAACCCAGTCGGTCTATGCTAGTGTGTATTTTCAGAAGTCCATTTGTAATGAATATTGCGATTAAAAAATCCATTATTGGAAAAATTTGCCTCGTCGGACCAAAGTATTTTACTACATATTAATGGATCGGCACGCTTCTTTTCCAACAGCCACCTCCTTGGTTTGTCCCCCGCTTGTAAATTGTGAACTTTTTTGGCTTTATAACACCGGTAACCATTTTTCTTTAAAATTTTTCTAGCACTTGTTTTATTTATATAACAAGCAATTTGAATTTATCTTAATGATGTTTCCAAATTTTTTTGTATTTTTATTTCTTACATAATTAATAACTCTGTTTACCTTATTTACATTATCAGTAACACTGTTCAACCTTGTCTTCTTCCTTGAAAATGAACCATTATTTTTCAGTTTCGTAGCTAATTTTCTGAACAGAGTTTTACTCGGCTGTAGTGCTTGTGGAAATCTGTTTCTATATTCTACTTGAGTTAATCCAGAGTTAAAATTGCATTGGCAATATGTAACGAATATATTATAACGATCAATGTGGGTGAAAATCATTTTTGAAAATTCTAAATTCTTAAACGAGTGTGATTGAGTGAGAGTTTAAGTATTAACTGAGATGATCTGTCAAAATATTGAATTGTCAAGTTTGTTCATAGCCAACTATTTTAAAATAATTGATATAATAGTGAATCATGAAATACAAACAACTTTCTGAACAAGGAGTGACGCTTTTATGGAGGACCTCTATACATTGGCATAACTGCGAATACTCTTTCCATAATTGCTCCATGTAGCTTTCTTGATTATTATTTTGTTATTGTTACCTGAATTTACTTTATTCTTCTTAATTGTGTTAATGTTTTATTATATCAAAGATTTGAGCAACTTATTGACTTATTTTATCGTTTTATTTAAACATACTTCTCCACGGCAAGTATAATGACTGTTAAAAAAAAAATTATTGGTTTTAAAAAAATGTTTTTATAATTACTAACGTAGTACCAATGAATAAATATGGCATGTGATATATCGCTAAAAATGAAGGAAAATACTCTATTTAATCCCGCCCGTTTCAAAATAATTTGTTTAACAGCCTGAAGAGTAAATCTCAAAATACAACGGTTTTGAAAAGAATTAGATAAAACCTCGTTAAACACTCTGTTTTGCAAAAAAATTTCGCCTTAGAATTTTTCTCGTATCACTTCAAATAACGGAGATATTTGGCCTACAACTTTTCCGCATTTTCGATATTTTCCGCCATAACTCTTAAAGTAGGCGATGGATTTCAAATGTCTTTAAACCATTTTTTTATATCTGTAACACTCCTACCTAAATTTGGCATCTGAGATTTGTAAGAATTTATAACAGAAAACAAGCAAAGTTCTCGATCGCCAAGAAGAACCTCCAAGCTTTGATTTGAAGTCTGAAGTTGCTTATTCTTCTAAATACTATTTTGCTTTATTTTTCTTGTTTTTTCTCTATTTTTTTAGAATTGTTTCTATTTTACTACAAGAGTTTGTAAGATATGTAACCTCAAATATTTTGTGAACTTTAGATCGTAATAGGACCTAAATAGAGACCTCTAAAACTTCGCATTTAGAATTCACCTTTTAGAAGGTGCATGCATGCATATAGGTACATTTATTTCATTTGTTACGCCAATGTTGAAAGTTCAAATGTCGCCAGTTTCAATTCTCTAGGGACATTCGATGCTCCAGGGGTAGACAGAGCAGTGTGCTAGGAAAAATGATTCCATCCACTTTAACAAATATTGACAAGAATTTTATCTTCTTTCTAATGCATTTTTAATAATGTTAGAAAACTGATGTGGTACAAAATTTAAGTAATATTGCTCGGTAATCAATCATAACCACTACTTCGTGTTTTTATAATGGCGAAGTTCGTTCAACATGGTATTTTTTCCGCTGAAAACATTAATAATTGCTGCACACTAACAATTGAAGCAACAATGGCTGAAAAGAGTTTCACTCAAATAACAATGAACCATTATTGTTAAGAAAAAATAAAAGCAATTGAAAAATAATAAGTTATGTAGCAAGAATAAGAAATCAAAAGAATTTCTTTCATATATTTTAGGATGAATAAGTCTCAATTGTTAGACGGAAAATGAAAGGGTAATAAATTTTAAAAAAGGCAGGTCCGCTTGCCGATGTACCTTCTGGATATTATCTTTGTATTTTATTCATTTCAAAATAATTTTCGTATATTTTAGCGTTTTTTTCAAACAATTCTCTTTGGATACAATTTTATTTGAGGATTATTATTTATTACTAAAAATGTACTGTACTGTAAGTTGCTATTAAAAATGTAATAAGGGTTTTAGCATTTAGATTTAAGCTTGCCAATAGAAGAATGAATTCTACTATTTTTTTAAGGAGAATTGGAACGAGATATTTTTATTTTATAATGTTTTAAACAACTGCCATATCAAATATACTTAATTGTCAGAATATTCCAGCACCATAGTTCATTTCGAGATTAAAAGCTACAGCTGATGTCAAATTATTTCTTACCTACAGTAATATTCATGTATTAAAAAAAAATTACAAAGGAAAGCTAGGGCTTACTCGGGATTTTAAATTAAAACTAACGCACTAACCCTTAATGGGTTATTGATTATAAAAGGTTGGGGCTGCTGGGAATACATTATACTTAGTATTTGGCACTTCATTTATTTAAAACAGTAAAATATGTCGTTGGTGGTGTGAAAATAACTTGTGCTTTTTATTCTTGCTTTTTAATGGAGTGGATCGGGCAGAAAAAAGAGATCTTCAACTCGTAGTCGTGGATGGTGACCGTTTCAAAGAAGAATGTGTCCTCGCCTCACATATCTTCCAGCGGCTTGTATATCAGTGTATGCGCGGAAGCTATACAACCTTAGGCGAGGGTTGTATAGGGGATATACCATCCCTCGGAGGGGATATCCCGTCGGTCCCTTGTCTATTAAATGTTAGGCAAGTAAATGATCCCTACTCTTCTTAAGGGAAGAGGTTCGGCAAAATTCCTGGTTGGGGGTAGCTCGTCTACAGGCGTCGGTGATAGGCCTCAGTAGCGGAAATAGACCGACGTTAAATAAATGATAAAAAAAAAAAACTCGTAGTCCTCAAATTGAAAAAAAAATGTTTCCCAATCGACAAAGTCGTGTCTCAGCATTGTTTCCCCACTCACGTTCCACAGATCTATGGGCCAAAAGGGGGGGAGGGGACCATTTAAAAATACGGGAAACCAGTTTTCCGTCAATAAGTCGGCGGGTGTTGATTCAACATAAAAATATACCTCCCAAAAATGAAGAACTTGAAACACGCAATTTTAGTTTTCGGCATCATGAACGTCGGACCATTATTTAGCGAGGTGTCGTGAATTAACGTTACAGGAAAAAAAAATTCAATTAATTTTTTCTCGGTTCGACATACATGTAGGACTTTTATTATATTTCTCGTAGAAGGGTAATATCTCCCAATTTAAGAGACCGGAGGCTGGGGGTGGTGGAACAATTAGGAGGGGAGGGTCTGTAACAATTGGTCACCCCATAATGTAATAGTAAATCCACATTTTCATAATAAATAAAAATTTAAAAAATAATAGTAAAAAGATAAAAGTTTTCCCTCTGTTTTGAGCCCTGCTAGAACCCCCCACTCCTCTCCATTTTCCCGCTATACAGCAAAAACTTTGCACTCTCCTCTCTCAAGTCCTAATTATCGGATTGCGGTCTAGTTAAAAATAAATTAAAAAAATAATAATTTCCTCCACTCCTTCCCTTCATGGTAAAAACATTTTTTGAAAAAAAGATCATAACTTCTTTCGCGCGCCAGGCGCGTGTTTTTTGCAAAAGTCGATTTCTGCCAATTTTATTGAGTTCTACGTGAAAAACTGAAGAAATGTCACTTTGGTTTTTTGCGATCCACCTCTCCGGGCACGAGTTATCTCCCTCCCCTCCTAATTGTCCCACCACCCCCAGCCTCCGGTCTCTTGAAATGGGGACATTACCCTTCTATGAAAAATATAATAAAAGTCCTGCATGCATGTCGAGCCATGAAAAATTTATTGAAATTTTTTTCCTGTAACGTTAATTCGCGATATCTTGCTAAACAATGGTCCGACGTCGATGAGGCCCAGAACCAAAATTACGTGTTTTGTCAAATTCTTAATTTTTTTGGGAGGTATATTTTTTTGTGGAATCAACACCTGCCGACTTACTGACGAAAAACTGGTTTCCCGTATCTTTAAATGGTTCCCTCCCCTCCTCTTGACCCTCAGATCTGTGGAATATAAGTGGGGAAACAATGCAGAGATCCGACTTAGTCGATTGGGAAAAAAGATTTTTTGAATTTGGGGACTACAAATTGAAAATCCCGACCCACCCCACTATTTTAAGTAATTCTAGAGACTACAATTTTTCTCTTTGAAAAATAAGTCATGTATAAGTTCATATTTTATGAATATTCTTTAGTTAGCGCCTATATATTTTAAGTATTGATTCTCTGATGACAAGTATGGTGAATTGTATATACTTACCTTGAATTGTATAATATTGTATAATAATTACAAACAGCAAAGATGTTAATAAATCATATAAAGAACAACAATTTGCTGTAACTTATGAAAAATATTTCCTAATTTAAATTTTCAAATTCTGGTTGGTTTCAGAAATATAGCTTTGATTAAATTTTCGTTGATTTAAGCAGATATCTCATCTTGATAAAATTAAGATCATGAAAAACGGAAACAATTAGTGATATAGATTTATATTTTATATAGGAGGGCGAGCGTAGATGCGTCTTTACTATGTATATACTTCGATATGCGATGTAAAGCAACGTTAGGTGCGGTTAGTACTTGGATGGGCGACCGTTTCAAAGAAGACCGTGTCCTCGCCTCACATAACTTCCAGCGGCTTGTATGTAT
Source organism: Leptura quadrifasciata (assembly GCA_963675555.1). NCBI lineage: Eukaryota > Metazoa > Arthropoda > Insecta > Coleoptera > Cerambycidae > Leptura > Leptura quadrifasciata. Next base: position 153,914,664 of record OY776674.1, read on the forward strand.
ATCAGTAAATGTGCGGAAGCTATGCAACCTTAGGTGAGTGTTGTGTAGGTGATATATCATCTTTCGGAGGGGATGTAAAGCTGTCGGTCCTTTGCCTATTAAATGTTGGGCAAGTAAAAGATTCCTACTCTTCTTAAGGGAAGAGGTTCGACAAAATTCCTGGTTAGGAGTAGCTCATCTACAGACGTCGGTGATAGGCTTCAGTAGCGGAAATAGACCGACATTAAATAAATGTTAAAAAAATACATTTTATATATTTTAATAATTATGATAATTATATCGATTATATGTGACAATATACTGAATTTCTAATTGTCATCGAACCCGAGGTATTTCAATGTGTGTTAAAATTAAACTCCACAATATTGAATGTACATGTATGAGCCATTACTATAAATTATTGTGAAATTTAAATTTGTTGACATGCAAAGCTTATTTTAGCAGGTTCTAAAATATAAATGATGTTTATATTAGTTAAGGTATTTAATGCAGATTAGTTTACCATAAAGCTCTGCATATAATAAATGATAATTAAATTACTGGGAAATGGCAACATAAACATTGTTATTTATAGTTATTAAGGTCCTAAAAGCAGGACCTATTTTCTATTCAATTGATTGAGAAATCATAATAATGATTTTCATTTAATTGTTTATTGTAACTCGTAAATATCCTGCGCTTAGAAAGTAAAATTGACCACTTGTCAATTTAGAAGTATTGTCATATGCGGATTAAATATTGTTATTTACTAATTTATTATTAAGTACATCAAAGAAATGTTTTATACGGGGGCTTTCCAATTTTTGGGGGGGTGGTTGCTATTAATTATCTTATAAAGCCAAATTTGAAGAAAACAAATCTGTATATAGTTTAAATAAATTGAGAGTTTTCAAGTTATAACAAATTGATAATTGTGATTTTAGCTTGAGAGAATAATTTTCTTAAAACAATTTTCGTTAAGTATCTAAAAAAATTTCATATTTATTTAGTGAAGAAATTCTAACAACAATAAAGCAATATTGCAAATTGTTTGAACTACATTAAACGTCAATATGAATAGGAAGGAAAACAATTTCAAAAAGAAATACGTATTAGGTCTATCAATATACCACGTGTAAAAGGATCATGGTACACCCCTTTCTTTTCTTCAGGTTTAAAAATAAACGATTGAAATTAGGAACATTGTGTATACTTAATAAACGTCCATTTTTGGCATATAAATGATGTTTTTCCATTTCTGGTTTCACTGGAGTGACACTAACTTTCGTTTTTCAAATGGAATACTCTGTAGGTATATCTAAACATTCTTTTTTTTCTTGGGTTTCATCCAAAATCTAATATAAAAAACTCTCTACCTCAATTATTTACATAGTTTAAATCACGAATGTTGTAGTTCACGTCGCCATTCTTTAATTTCTGAAGCAAATCAACTCAAGGCGACACAGAATGTCACTCATGTGCTGTATTAATAAACCCAAAAGGGAAGTATTTTGTAGTGAAAATATATGGAAAATGACAGCATGCGATTCAATGAATTTTAACAGAGTGTTTATTTACATTTGTATTTGTCAAATATATAAAAAGAAGAGTTACCCACGGAGCTGTGGTTTGGTGACCTAAGAACAAACAGACTACAGCTAAGGTCAAGCTCAGTCAAGTACAGAAAGTTGCCTGCCTAAGCATAACCGGGGTTATGCAAACAACGCCAACGAGAGCTATGGAGGTAATGCTGTGTCTGCCACCACTACATATATATCTAGGAGAAGTGGCTCTGACAATAATATTACGCCTCGAATCCGTTGAAATACAACCAAATGTAGGCTGTGGAGAGGCCAGCCCAGATAGCACTAGGACATACTAAAGACGTCTTAGGGACGTCTGCATGGGAGATTCGAGACGTCTTGAAAACGTCCACTTTAAGACGTAAGTCATACAGAAGACGTCTTGGGGATATCCATTGTTACTAATCAAAACGTCTTTAAGACGTCTTATTTTAGTCCATTCTAGTCCCAAAAAAGAGCTTCACGGAATATTCACAAGTAGGTGAAAAATTGTCATCTTTATTAGCAGCGATATAGTCAGGTAAAGTATAATTTGGCATGTGAATTAGTTGATAATATATGCATGCGATTACACGTGTGGCACACTCTGTAATAGCTAAAAATTATTGTCGCATAAGTCTACTGAATTTTTCTGCTATCCAGATAACTTTGTGTGCAACACATACGAAATCGTATGCATATAATCAACCCATCCATACATCAAAATAGACTTTACCTAATTATATACAGCTTGGCTGCCAATAAGACGAATGCAGCATTGTGCGATGAATCGGCCTTTCCTATGTTTATTGTAAACTACCTGCCTGTCTGCCATATTAGTGGTCAATTTGTATACACCAGTTCCACCACAGAGACTAGAAAGGTTGAATTAGAGGCAAATTCTATACCCAAGAATACCGCCTCGACTCAAAAGTTTACACAATGTTCACTGTTTTTAGTCCTTTATATTCAACAAACTTATAATTAAACCAAGTATGGAATAACAATACAGTTGGTACTGGGAAATAAAATCAAATTTTTTTCTTCTAAATTTTAATTTTGTGCCAGAAAATGCCCGATATAATCGAAATAAATTACCTTAATTATTAAGTCAGGACAATATTGACCAACTGTACATAAAACCACAGCATAAAACACTGCAAAACAAAGGAGTTGAAATGAAATGATCGGCAGCTACTGGAAGCGGCTGGAACCTCCCCACTCGGTGGATCTTTGAAGCCGAAAAGAGCATTAAATTGTGTGATAAAACGGCACTAAACGTAATCCGATCTCATCCAAACCTTTTCAGATCTTCTGGGGCACTAAAAAAACCCTCAACTTAATGAATTTACAATCATCTATGCGAGTTATTACCTACATTATCGCTCGTTGAATAATATACTATTAGGATATTAACAACTTTAACATCACTTGAACGACTAAGAAAGTCTAGTTATCCTAAATACTACAGATGTGTAAAGCAACAAACTGATAAAGTGATAATCTATAATAAATTCATCAACGAAGGTACAGAAAGCATATGATATTGATATTGTTACATCTACCTTTAAAGTTTGTGACAATCCACTAAAAGTTACAAATATGCCGCAATCTTATTAACATGACATGACACCAACGTTATCGGATGACAAACGATGACAATGACAATCGTCAAAATTTGCTCATTGCAATCCGATCGCTCGCGGCTGTCTTTGTTAAATGAAACATTAGCATTTCAAGTAATTTTACTAGATTTTAGAGGAATATTTGTAGTTTAATTCTTAGATTTGTCTGTATATATATATTTAAAAACGGCACTAAACGTAATCCGCTCTACTTCTAGAGCAGTGCAGAAACCCTCATACGTGAATTGACACGTGATGTGATGAGTTTCACGATGTAACGGCTACGCGCATCGATCATGTCATGCGAAATGCGATCTATGCCATATTTGCTTTGTTTTTAATTTTTCTCGCGGAAACCAAATCGAAAGGGTGGAAGTGAAATATCGTTGAAATCAGAATTTTAATTGATTTTCAGTGGTTCCATTGCAAATTGAAAATAATTATAAAATAAACAACTTGTTGCGTCAAAATGGCACTAACCGTAATCCGATCTCAACCAAAACCTTTTCAGATCTTCTGGGGCACTAAAGAAACGCACACGCAAAGCTTCATTCAAATTCGTTCAGTAGTTTCGGCGCTATCGTGCTAACACACATACACACACACAGACATTTTTCAAAAACCACTTTTTTGGGTTCCTAGAACCTCAAAACGTAAAGATTTGATGTTATCTCAATTTTCGTTTTTGAACCAATTTTAGTAACCTCACAATTTTATTGTGGAGGAAAACAAAATTTTTTTCTTCTAAATTTTAATTTTGTGCCAGAAAATGCCCGATATAATCGAAATAAATTACCTTAATTATTAAGTCAGGACAATATTGACCAACTATACATAAAACCACAGCATAAAACACTGCAAAACAAAGGAGTTGAAATGAAATGATCAACTCAACTGTCAGACATAAGGCCAACCCGAAAACATGACGAAGTCAAACGAATGCGGTCGTGCCGGAATTATATTTATCGGTGGAAAAGCGCGGTAAATTTAAAATTTAGAAGTTATTAATTTGTTATTTTTTAGAATTTCCAAGTTCTACATCTACGACGAAATTCTTATTTCACGCAAAGAATTATTGATTTGGATATGAATGTATTATTTTTCAAAACACAATATAAAAAAACTATTAGGCCTAATATGGACATACTAAAGACGTACATTTTTTGATGTCCCAAAAACGTCCCACTCTGGACGTCTTGAGGACGTCCATTTTAGTTCCTAAGACGTGCAGACCGAATTAAGACCAAAATTGGACGTCTCTGGGACGTCGTGTGCTATCTGGGCAGAAGTCGCCTGTGGAATGAGGCTGTCAGAAAGACGCCTCTTCTACAGGCGCGCACTGATGGCATTTCTCCCCGGTTTGTCTTTGACAGACCTTACATAATGCAGAAGAATAGTGAGAACGAAGCTGCTGGCGAAAATGTGATCAATATCTTCACAGACGGACCAAAGAAGAAGGATGGGGCAGGATGTAGTATAGAAGTCTGCAAATCCAATGTAAATGGGCTATGAATAGGCGAGCCAGCGTAGTACAAACGGAACTGGCGAGCATAACCTAACCATAGCTGCCAAAGAGATGTCCTTAGACAAACTACGGGCAAAATCCATCAGGATCTACATAGATTGCAGATAATCATTTCTAGCCCCGAGAAGTTACAAAATTACCACAGGAGCAGTATGGGAATGTCATCAAGCAGAGCACTTGTGGCTGCCTCCGGCATGAATAACATACTGGTATGCTGGGTGAAAGGACATGCACAATGTAGTGGCAACAAAGTAGCCGACAGACTGGCCAAGAAGGCTGCAGGCTAAAGCATTTTTGGACCGAGCCAAACCAGTCTGTTACCGATCACATCGTTAACACAAATAATTAAAGTGAACACCCACAATGAATTCAAGTATCTATGGGACGAAACAAACTACTGCTAGGGAACTACTAAAATATCCCAACAAGAGTAACAATAGAATATCTGGCAACGTCCAGAAGCAACGTCTAGAAGGAACCTACGTTTTATAACGTTTTATAATCCATACTGGACACTGTCCGTTAAAGAAACATCTACATAGTATGAGATTAAGCGAAATACCTCTCTGTAGAGGTTATGAACAAGAAGATGAGACTGTTCAACATGTACTCTGTGACTGTTCTGCCGTATATTCCTTCCTATTATTTTGGTTTTCTACCACATGTATTATTATCCTCTTCAAAACAAATCACCGAATCTACAAAATAATAGAATTATTGGGTCTCATCAACAGAGAATCCATTTTGGGAGAACGTTGACCTACTTGGCCGATGTAAGAGAGATGCCCCTAGGCAGCATCACCGCATATTTCGCAAGATTAGCTTTGTTGGAGGCCTAGACGAGGGTCTGCCTACTGGGAGGTAGTACAAAGGGTCCAATGGGGCCTAAATGCTGTGGAAATAATTTTCATTGACCACCCTTTCAACCAATTCCAGATTCTAGAGTTAGAGAAAGAGTATTTTTTGAGAAAAGTTCAAAAGCACGACAGGCATTAATATATTTGTTCCCCATTCAATATCTTGTTTGCTAGTAAAATTATCACTTTATTGAGAGAATTTATTAATTTATTAGAAACATATATACATTTGTAGAGCATACTTTAGATTGATGATTAAATATAGCACAGAGTATAAAATACCTTAATAATAAATTATTACCCTATAACTATTGCAACATTATACCAAAGATAAAGTATATTTGGTTTTAGTACTATTTACAGGGATGTGTAAAGTGTTTTGATATAACACAATTTTAATGATTTTTCACTTTCGAAAGCATATGCAATTAATTCCTTTTTTTAAATTTTAAATAATTACATCGTCTTATATTTTCAGGAAGTGGATTGGATACAATGAAACCATTATAAAGCAACATTTTTGTTAATCAATTTGATTGAGTAGTCATCTACATTTTACGTATTATAGGTTTGTATATTTCTCAACAAATTTAATTTTATTTTTTAAATAATCTCGAATCAATTCGTTTTTCATTTTAAAAATCAGATTAGAGTTCTGAAAAGAATTCGCTGTTTAAGATTCATAAAATGAAGTACTGATTATAAATATATTATTTTTCTAATACAGCTAAAGTGCAACGAACAGTCAATAGGCTATGACAAATTATTGTTAAATGGAAAATTTCCTTAGACACATCAGATCATTAGAAAAAATATACATATTTAATAATTAAAATTGAATAGAATCGCTCTTTGTGAAATCGTCATTCGAACTACTGTCATCCCCAATGTTAATAATGATTTGTAGGACATTCTCCAGAATATGCTCTCTCTTGAACCATATCTCAATTAAAGATTGTTTATGTTTGACAACAGAGACACATCTTTCCACGGCATATGTGTGTAGAGGCCTTTCCCACATAACTAGTACTTTGTCATCACTTCTTCACCTATATGCGCACCATAGAATCCTTTTGTCTGTGACCGGATGAGTTCTATGGCATTAAATTGGAAGGGATACGTCATTGCAGTCGCAATACCTTATTGGCGTGTTCCCTCAGATATTCATCGACAACAATTAGGTTTTACATGTGTTTTGGCTAACGCTAATAATTCTACTTTGAACTTATTACCATCCACAGGTATATTGTTATCTTGGAGGCATTGGACGGTGTCTGCTTTTATCCACGATAACGCTGCTTTTCTGGCAATACACTGTGGTAAGGTGGTTCTAAATTCGGAACAAGTTTATCTTTAACCAATTCATAAACATGTCACCATTATTGTCGCCATGATAGACTAACAGTTTAGAGGCTGTGACGGATATAAGGGAAGCGTTCTCTACAAACCCTCCACTGTGACCTGCATGTAACACCACAAAAAGCTTTCCCCCGACTTCCGCACCCTTTTTACCAACGAATTCTACTAAGACGTATTTTTGTTGCCTTTGGAAAAGATCCAAGTCTCATCTAAAAAGATAATGGGAAAGTTTTGGTTTTGTCTATATTTGCATAGAAACTCCGTCGTATGAGCGGCAATGTTGGCTCTTTTCATTAAGGCCCTCCAGTTAACATCCTTTTGTATTTAAATCCAATATGCGACAATAGACGGCATAAGGACGACACACCTATATCTATTAATTCCTTCATGTCCAGTTTCTCCTTTAAGGTTCTCATAGTTACATATTTTTCTGTAAAATAACAATTTTCGCCAAGCGAAAACACTTCAGCAGTTCGATTTTCATATAAAATATGTTAAGGGGCCCCTTGACAATCGGGCGAAAGGTTAATGGCAACCATTTAACTAACTGAGCTATAGACGTGGATGGCAGACTAACAACAGAAACTACAAAATCACTACGCTATAGATTTACTTTCGGAGTACATACTATAAATTGTATCCTTCACATCCATCTTCCTTGCTTCCATCTTATCTACGTTTTTATTTTTCTTTCTGGGTTCCTATTTTGCCACAGTGCTTCCTGCTCCTCACAGGTTTTCGTGCAAATCTGTTCCACCGTCTTCACACAGATACCTAATGCATTAGAAACACGCTGAAGAAAATTAATTTGATATACACCTGCTGCCATAATTAATTTTACAATTCACCTCATGGATTGCATACAAAAGTAAAAGGGGACCTCAGTTACATTTTTCCTGGTTGAAGTACTCAGCTAATTTCATCAACATAACTCTGGCTTCTACATCCAATCTTTTGCTGGGCATTTTGGTATAGTTTTTTTCTAACTATTTAAAACTATTACAAGAAATATAAAACACATCGTAGGAACACTAAAAACTTATAAAAAACGCAAAGGCTCATAAAATGAATAAACTTGATATATACATCCACTGCACGCCGCTGAACAGAAAACTAACAGAATGCTCGACGTTGGTTGCGGCTACGACTAGCGGCTGTATTATTCATTGGTAAGCTCATCGTTACGCGTGGAATTTCTGTCGTAGCCCCAGGAGATGTGACTTTCTGCTTTTTAGCGCATATGCGCCTTGTATTTACAAAGAAAGAAAATTTTCATGTCGGTAATAAGTACATAAATTGATGACATAAACGAAAACATTTGTAATTTCAACTATATACTGTTGATCTAGTTCTGATCAGCTGGTACATTAGTAAATTCAAATCAATGAAAAGATTGTGTAATAATTTGTGTCAAATCAGGTGAACTTGGACGCCACCTAACAGGACTATTCATAGAAATGGCGTTTTCTTCGAATCTCCGTTGAAGGTAATCAATTACTATTCTTTCTTGAATTACGGGGAGGAACGTAATCTTTTTTTAATACATTCCCTTTCTAGATTAAAAGGTAATTCATCTAAAAGACTTCAATCTCATTTTGCAGAAATCTCAAGTATCTGGCGCCAGTCAACGGTTCCTTAAACATTATTGGACAAAATATTATTCGACACAATACGCAAAAAAAGAAAATAAGAGAACGTTATTGCCAAAATGGAAGAAGACTTCAGAGACAATGACTTAAGAGGAGCATATAGATACCTGAAAAGCATGAGAGAGGGTTACAAACTCCGAACAATACTTTGCAGAAATGAAAGGGGACAAATAGGAAGCGATCCTCAAAAGATAAAAAGCATTTGGAAACGATAATTCCAAACTCTATTTGGGACACAAGAGGAAGCTGAAATCAGACAAGACATAAATCTGAGTGCTGAAGCGGAAGAAAGGCTAGATCCCCAACACTAGAAGAAGTCAAACAAGCAATCAAGGTCCAAAAGAATAACAAGGCACTAGGAATAATAATAATAATAATATAATAATAATGTTTTATCGTCATTTGTAAGTACAATAAAAGTACATATGATATGTCAATTATTTGTCTACTAGTAAAAGTGCATACACATTAAATTGTCAAAAATTTGTAGAAATATAAAAAATACATAGAAATGAACTAAAAATGTATGAAAGTGTAAAATATATATATATATATATATATATACATACATACAGTTGCATAAAATGTGTAATGGTGCATAAAATGTATAAGAGTGTAAATGTATAAAGATATAAAAATGTATAGAACATACATACAATGTACAAAACAGAGTGCAAGAATGTATAAAACGATGTATAAGAATGTACAATGTACAAGTGTATATACAAATGTAAAAAATGTATAACATATAGCACATAATATAACATGTAACATGAAAACGTGAACCATGAATTGATTTAAAAATTCATTAATGGTATAAAAAGTTTTTTCAATAAAAAATAATTTAACTTCCTTTTTAAATGCGTGATAAGTTGCAATTTCTTTCAGATTAACTGGTAATCTATTGTAAACATATATAAAACTACAAGCTGGTGAGTTCTTAAAAGTAGCAGTTTTATGTTTTGGGATTGGGGGCGAGCGTAGGTGCGTCTTTACTATGTACATACTTCGGTATGCGACGTAAAGCAACGACAGGCGCAGTTAGTACTTGGATGGTGACCATTCCAACGGAAACCGCGTTCTCGCCTCACACATCTTCCAGCGGCTTGTATATCCGTGTATGCGCGGAAGCTATACAACCTTAGGCGAGGGTTGTATAAGAGATATACCATCCTTCGGAGGGGATGTAAAGCCGTCGGTCCCTTGTCTATTAAATGTTAGGCAAGTAAAAGATCCCTACTCTTCTTAAGGGAAGAGGTTCGGCAAAATTCCTGGTTGGGGGTAGCTCGTCTACAGGCGTCGGTGTTAGGCCTCAGTAGCGGAAATAGGCCGACGTTAAATAAATGTATAAAAAAAATGTTTTGGGATTTGAAACTCACCTCCATGTCTAGTACCATAGCAATGAGAGTCCCCGACACGTAAAAAGTGCAGTTTATTTTTAAAAGCATATAAAGCACATTTAAATAAAAATATAGAAGGGACAGTTAAAATATTATTAGCTTTAAAAATAGGTTTGCAACTTTCCATGGTTTTTAACTTAAATATTAGTCTAACGATTCTTTTCTGGCCTACGAATACTCTATTTATGGATTTACCAACTCCCCAGGTGACTATATTATTTGAAATGTGGCTATATGCCAAACAATAATATATATTCAACAGGCCTTCCGTATTTAGACATGATTTCATCTGAATTATCGCAAAGAAGGCAGAATTTAACTTGGAACAGACATAATCAATATGTTTGTCCCATCCCAGTTTACTATCTAAGTATGTTCCTAAAAATTTAGTACATTGCGATAAACTTATGTTGTTCTCTATTTCAAAATTTGGCAGCAAGATTTTTTTGGTGTGAAAATTCAAATAAACTGTTTTCTTGTCGTTTAATATTAATCTATTTCGATGACACCAAGCATCAAGTTCGTCGCACACATTGTTCATGTGAAATGATAGTTCCTCAGGAGTCCGTGTGGAGATAGTTACTGTTGTGCCATCGGCGAACATAGTAACTTTCATTTAAGTCATTTACATACAACATGAAAGCAGAGGTCCTAGCACAGAGCCCTGAGGAACTCCCAATTCTACGTTCTGTTTTTTAGAAAAATTGTCATCATACTTTACTAATATTTTTCTGTTAGTCATGTATGATTTAATCCACAACAACAAGTTATCTCTAATACCCATAGAAAAGATCTCTTGACACAAGAACTCGACATCAACCGTGTCGAAGGCACGAGACAGGTCAAACATTAATGACATTATCTAGCTCTTGGTATACAAAGTCCAGAATATGATAAGAAGCTGTCTTTATGGACACGTTTTCTCTGAAACCATGCTGGCTTTTAGTTAAGATATTTGATTTATTTAAATATTTAGTTATTATGTTGTGTACAAGCCTTTCAACAAGTTTTGAGAAAACACTTAGAAGCGATATTTGACGATAGTTTGCGATATCTAAAAGATCTTCCTTTTTGTAAAGAGGTATGCTACAAGCTGTTTTTAAGGTATCAGGGAAAATGCCCGTTTCGAGAGATTTGTTTATTAAGTACGTTAATGGTTCGCAAATTATGTCTCTCATTGTTTTTAATATCATAACGTTGATTTGATCTAAACCAGTAGATTTTTTATTTTTTAAGTTGTTTATTGCTTCCTTTACATCACATATGTCAATGTAAGGTAAGAATAATGAATTTACCTGATTTTTGGATGTTGACAAGGCAAAGAAAGATTTTCACCAAAGTGTTGTATTAATTTCACTTTTGCTATATCAGAAAAATAGCGAGCAAATGTGTTAGCAAGCTTTCCAGACTCACTCACTAAATTATTTTCTACTTTAAGTATAATTTTATTGTTTTTAGATTGACTTTTTCCTAATCGTTTATTAACTATCGTTCAAGTTGCACGTGCCTTGTTTGAAGAATTATTTATTTTATTTTTGTAGTACTTTGATTTAGCTAGCCATATTTTTTTGCACGCTTGCATTTTTATTTTATAAGTTTCTTTGCTTTTCCCACAATTTAAATTTTGAGTTATCCATTGTAGTTTATTTAACTCATTCTTCTCACTTCTTAGTTCTTTGGTATACCAAGGATTGATATTATTTTTACTTCATATTTTCTTTTTTATAATAGGGCAACTAATTTCTAGACACCATGTTAGAGATTCTAATAAATATTTAAACCCCACATTTACATCTGTTGAAGAATACGCAAATGAAAAATCTAGTTTTTGGACATTATACAGGAAGCAATTTATATTTTCAGTTGTCATATTTCCGAATGTAATTTCTTTTCTATTGATCTAAATTTTTCTTTAGTACAAATGTCAATAATCTGTGCATAATGATCCGCTAAAAATGCATTTACAATTTTCGCATGATACATATCATTTGGCATATTTGTGGTTAAATAATCTAATGTGCTGATACTTGTTTGGAGATGACAATTTGTACAAATTCGAGTAGGATCACAATTTGTTGGGTTTATTTGAAATGACTGAAAAATGTCATCTAGGGCTTTTTTAAAAACTGTTTCTCTAATATAATCTATGTTAAAATCTCCACAGAAAATCACTTATTTAAGTTTTTTTCTTGCAAAATCAAGTGCACTGCTAATACAGTCAAAAAATAGTTGAAATACACTCGGAAATCTATAAATTAGGTGGTGAACACCTAACAAAACCTATCCACGCACTTATAACGAAAATATCTTAGGAAGAGGCAATTCCCGAGCACTGGAGAAAAGCATTACATGTCCTACTTATAAAAAGGGAGACAAACTAAAATACATTGCATCATACATACATCATTAACCAACGCCTGCAACCTCTAGCAAAAAATGTAATTGGCGAATACCAAGCAGGTTTCAGACGTTGCAGATCCGCGATGGATCAACTCTATGTAGTAAAACAAATATTACAAAAAGCCTGGGAACACGACATTGACATATATAATCTCTTCATAGATTTCCAACAGGCTTATGACTCGATTGATAGAAATAAACTGTAGGCGATTAAGGATACCACATAAACTATCAGAATGACAAAAGCGACAATGGAAGACAAAGTAACGGTGCCGGCGCTACGAAACCAAAACCAACTAACTGAAATGTTTAATGTCTCGAAAGGCTTGAGGCAAGAAAATGGGCCTCCACCCTATTACATAACAAGGCAGGTAGACGTCGGAAAAGAAAACCTGCTATCCAAGAAGACCTTACAGCTTGCTGCCTATGCGGATGATATTAATATTATGAGCCGAAGGGCAGAAGCGACACATCAAGCATATTCAGAATTAAAACTACATGCTAAATATGTCGGCCTTGAGATTAACACGAATAAAACAAAAACATTAATATAAAAAAAGAATAATGGAGACGCACGAATCATATTAGAAGATAATATTGAGTTAGTGGATCAATTCACATACCTGGCAGAGAAACTGAACGTACTTAAATCCAAAAACATACAAAGTAATAACAAGCTGAGGGTTTACAAAACGATAATAGGACCTATCGTAAGCAATGGAAGTGAAGCGTGGACCATGATGGAAAGAACAAAAAATATGGTTAATATCTTCGAAAGAAAGGTGTTGAGAAAATAGTGGGACCAAATAAGGACAATAAGATCTTGAGAACCATTCAGTGGCTACAGTGGGCAAGGCATGTGATGAGAATGGAAGACAAGAGGTTACCAAAAAAGTCTTAGTCGAATGCAAGGAAAAAAGACCAGTGGGGAGATCCCGAAAACGCTGGAAAGATGAAATACAAGAGGATGCACGGAGTCTTCTGGGCATTCGAGTGTGGAAGAGAGCGGCAGGAGATAGGCAAGCACGGAGGCAGAAAATAAAAGAGGCCAAGGCCCAATTTATGTTGTAGCACCATGGAAAGAAGAAAAAGAAGAAGAAATTTTGATATTCTTGTGGACAATATCTCGTATTTTGTTGGTTAAATAACTTCAAGGTGAACCTAGACTCATCTGAATAAAATCGTTCCCAAAAAAATTTATTGTTTGGTCGCACGTTACTCTGTGACTTCCAGTTGAAATAGTCCATCCTACGTTCATCATTTTAGTATAAGAAGACACAACACAAGCACCGTATAGTGATAAGGTGAATCTTCCTGTTCGTTAGGGATTTATAAAATATATTTAGTATGTTTTTTGTAACATTGTAATATATAGATATATAATGTAGATAATCCAGGCGTGTTAGACTTTTGTTGCCAAATTCGTGCCCTAAGAAATTTTTTTTTTATTGTGTTTATTTGAACGTATTGAATGACACTTAGTAGTTACGCCATGATACACCTGGAGGATAACCTCATGGGAAGGTCGCGGAAACTGCGGATTCCCGATTAACTCAGTTTTTGTCGGCCAAACGGGAAGAACGCCTATTATAAAAGTTATATATCTGTAAATTCCCTACCTCAAAAAAAGTACTATACATTTTTTTCGTACGCCTAAACGTTTTAGAGATACGACGCAGGTTAAGTGAAAGATGCATTTTGTTCCGTCAAACCTCTTTCGCAATTATCTTGCTTTCTATGTCTCAGAATAATTGTCTATGGAAATTTCCGTTTTGGGATCACCACATACTGCAAGAATAATCTTTATTCCATCACAAATCAGTTCAAAGGGCAATTTTCTTGCATGAACACATGTGCTGCAGGTTGTAAATCCGACCGTTTCTCAATCATTTTGAACACTTCAATTTTCCTTTTGTGAAACAAGGCGGAGGTAGTATCGCATCCTGTCAGGGCGTGCAAAACAAAATACGCTTTAAGCGATTTGGATATTTGTCCATGCAGGCAGTAGAATAATGTTTTTTTTCCACTTTTCCTTTTCCTGGTTTTTGAAAATGATATTACTGCTAGAAGTTATGTGCCCAAGTAAAATGACCAACTAGTCAATGTCTTCTTTAACGATGGCGGGGGTGTTCTGAGTTGATTGTTCAATTACTGTCTCAATAATGAGGACATGGGCATTATCCCGAGCTTGTTTGACTCCGATGTTGACATTTTTTAATTGTTTCATAAGCTTTTCAATTAACTGCTTTTTATTATAGCTATTAGCTAGTAACTACTGGTTCATCTGTATTTCCATGGTTTCATCGAAATGAACTGCACAGAATGACGAATCAAGTACGGTTCGTCGTCGCTGTTTCAAGGCTTCTATGTTTTTTGTGTTGTCAGAATAGCCGTCGAATAGGACAACAGTACTGGAACTGTAATAATTTAATGGAACTAAATGCATTTTTCTTAGTCCCGTCGTATCTCCAAAATATTTAGGCGTACGAAAAAAATGTATAGGACCTTTAAGGCAGAGAATTTACAGATGTACAACTTTTATAATAAGTGTTGTCTGGGTCATAAAAATTGAGTTTATCGCGAATCCGCGGTTAGTTTTCACGAAATCCTCCAGGTGTATCGTGGCGTAACTACCAAGTGTCATTCAAGACGTCCATATAAACACGATAAAAAAAAATCGTAGGGCACGAATTTAGCACAGAGGTCAATTTTACAGCTAAAACGCCTGGAGTAAAAGTATAAGGCACAATATACGATATTATAATGTTCAAAATAATATATTGTTAAACATGTATATATGCATATACTTATAAGTATACCAAAATATATCAAACACTTATTTGTGGAAAC
Source organism: Leptura quadrifasciata (assembly GCA_963675555.1). NCBI lineage: Eukaryota > Metazoa > Arthropoda > Insecta > Coleoptera > Cerambycidae > Leptura > Leptura quadrifasciata. Next base: position 153,929,870 of record OY776674.1, read on the forward strand.
TCTCTCTTCTTCTTGATCGCGAAATACTAATCTATTGAGGTTAGAACACACCTTTCAGAAACACTCAGACATAATTAGGTGCGTGCCGTACGGTAATTTAAGAAAAAATTATGTAAGGCAAACTGATTCTCAAATGAGATATTCATAATCTCAGTGGCCGACATTAATTACCATTAACTACAAAAGACCACCAAACTGAAAAATATGCAGAGTATATATCTAGCAACAAATGATAGATATTTCAGTTTTACATCATTTCCTCTGAACAATGTAGTTATAATAAGATAGAAATCATTTGGAAAACCATCGCATGCGTTCACATGCCTACAAACGTTGAGCAATTACCTTGTGCCTTATTTTCAGTTACACATGCAATGTAAGTTCATGTTTTTACTGTTATTAAAATATTCAACAGTGGTTGATATCGTACTTAAATAGCGGTTTTATAAAAATTGATCGGTAAGATAAAATGTATAATTGTAATTCATAGTGCAACTGACATTTAAAAAAACTATAATTCTCACATGAGACAGCTTTTCAAGTAACGATGAGTTTATTGTTTTGAAAAATATAATAATAATTACATATAAAATTAAGGCAGCGCTGTACATTAAAATAGGCGAATGGCATGTGTGACCTATGATTCGTGCAGCTCTTAATAATATCAAACAGTTGGGCGTCGTATGTATCGTCAAAAATAAAATTTTCGTTATTTGTATACAGGGTGGGGCAATAGTGTGTTGGACCCCGAATTGCAAGTAAACTAGATAAAAAGTCTATAACTGGAAATTATTTTCGAACATACAAGGCGAGCCAAGACGAAATTACAGGACCAAGTGCCTTTTTTTAAATGGAATGCTATGTATTTTTTGAAGCCTCTTTCTAGGCTCTATTTATTCCTATATTAGCATTGAATATCTCCCAACCACTTGGATGTAATGAATTTTTTTGATGAAATAATGAAAAAAAAGACCACAGTCACAATTATGAGTTTTAAGAAAAGCTTATGAAAATTCCAATTACGAGACATCTAATTAATGTTTTTGAATAATTTTCATTTTCTAAAAATGTACAGGGTGACAAAAAAATATTTTTCAATTAAGAACAATTTGAATTTAATTTTCTCATTTTTTTAAAATGATGATGTGATGTAGAAATGAAAAACGAACATTTTTTGTAAGTACTTCTATAGGGCTAATTGCAACTAATTTCGTTTTATTGAGCATTAATTACAAAATTCAATAATAATAATAATAATAATAACAGTCTTTATTTATCATATAAATAAGTTTACAGATGAGAATAATAAAACGGTGGCGACGTTCGATTGCTCGCTCTTCCACGCAACCACCACACAAATATAAGCTACAGAAAATATTAGAATAACAACAAAACAAAAAGAGAGTAAAATATATAGTTTTTTTAAGAACAACCATCAATATATTAAATACCTAAATAACTAATTAAGATTATTTAACCTACTAGTACAGTTTTCACATTTCATAATGCACTCACCATATGCGAGATATAATTAAGTCGGGGCGTTTCGAGATGACGTAATGAATTATTTTACCTGCTTTTTAAATGAAAAGATACTTGAAGCGTTCTTTATATTGCGGGGTATTTTATTCAAAATTTTGACGGCATTGTAGGAGAAGGCTTTCTGAAATGGAGCAGAGTTGTGTCTCGGAACTGAATACAGGTTACGGTGATGAGTAGGACGGCCATGAACTTCAACACATTTAACCAGTTTGTTACATAAATACGCAAGGGTTTTAAATGTGTCAATTTTATAAACCAAACAAGACATGTGTAGTTGATATCGCTCATTTAAATTAAACCATTTGGACTCTAATAATTTCTCGGTTATTCTGTCAAATCTCCTTAAACCAAAGCGATACCTGAGACAATTGTTCTGTATTTTCTGCAAAGTATACTTATCTGACTGAAGCAAGCATGGCCAAAAAACTCTGTCAGAGTAGTTCAAAAGAGAAAGAATGAGAGAATCGCACAATCTTATTTTGATTGCCGTACTAAGTGATTCTTTGTGAATATAGAGTAGTTTTAATTTGTCATAAGATTTTTGCACCAAGTGGTTAACATGAGTCTGAAATTTCATGTCAACATCCAGAAAAACACCGAGATATTTACACACCATTGTAGGTTCAATTATTTTATTATTTACAATTATACGGAAGTCGGGATGGGCAGTTATTGCTTGTTTTTGTTTACCGAAGCCCAGGACTTCAGTTTTTGTTTCATTTAATATAAGTTTATGAGCGCTATATACTTCTGACAGAGATTGCAAATCAAAATTAATTTTATCGACAGCAGTACCTATATTACTATTATATGGGAATGAATAAAAGATCTGCGTGTCGTCCGCATATTGATGAGTTTGACAACTTGACAGGAATGAAGAAAAATCCGCTGTATATAGTGAAAATAACAACGGTCCTAACACGCTTCCCTGGGGGACACCTCTATTAATGATTCTAAAATCTGAGCTTCGACCACAACACAGTACTCGCTGGCGCCGATTACTTAGATAATTGTGGAAAAATAACTGGGGGATTTTACCAAGGCCAAAGTACTTAAGTTTTTTAAGTAGAATTTGATGATCCAAAGTATCAAACGCCTTGCTCAAATCTAATAGAATCAAACAAGTATTCAGGTTGCTATCAATAGATCTTAATATATTGTCAGTAACATCCAGCAGAGTAGTAGTTGTGCTGTGGTTAGCCCTAAATCCTGACTGATGCGGTGGTAACAATTTTTGTGCCTCAAGGTAAACATTAAGTTGCTCATATATTATTTTCTCTAAAACTTTGGAAAGAGCCGGTAAGATACTAATGGGTCTATAATGAGCTAGTTCTGACGTATGTGAATATTTAGAGATTGGACAAATATTGGCATCTTTCCAGGCGTCCGGAAATTCACCCGAGGTGAGACATTTGTTGACAATAAAAGTAAAATATTCAGATAACTGCGGAAAAAATAAATCTAAAATTTTTACACTCAATCCATCTGCACCAGCAGCAGAAGGTTTTAATGACCTTAATATTAAGTTAACTTTGTCCTGATTTACTGCGGTAAACTCAAATGTGTCATTAACACGGCTATGTAATTGATGATATCTATCTAAAATTTGTTGATTTATTGGATTAAGGAGGTTTGCACGCAGGGAATCGAATTTATAAAATAGTCCATAATGGCGTTGGAATCTTCAATTTGAAGGAATGAATTCTGTGGATGAAGGTTTAAGTGTTTAAGCGCTCCCCAAAAACTTTTCGGGTCAGTTTTAAATTTATGTTCTAAATAAGCTTTCTTTTCTGATTTTACACATCTGTTGACCAGATTACGCATTTCTTTATATTCTTCCCATGTTTGTTCAGTCTTATTTTGTTTGTAGCGAGTGAAAGCTCTATCTCGTAATTTCATCATTTTTTTAATATTACTTGTTAACCCGGGTTTAGTAAATCTAGCTGATTTATATGGCACGTGTGTGTCAAGAAGACAATTACAGCTGTTGTTAAAAAAAGTTATCATTTCGTTGACCGTATCCATGATAATATCCCATCTAATTGCTGATAAGTCAATCAGAAATGCATCGTAAGCGAAGTTAGAAAAATCTCTATAAGTAGTTATGTGAGGTACTCGTTTCTCTTTTTTTAATTTAATTTTGCTAGTCACTAATGAATGATCTAATATACCACACATATTAATGACCTGACATTCTGTAATTAAATCAGCATCATTAACAATAATTAGATCAATAAGTGTAGAAGAAATGTCCGTATTACGAATTGGTTCAGTTATGATTTGCTTTAAATTGTACTTACTTAAAAATTTATTCATGACCCTAGAAGCATTGTTATTATTTTTCATATCCACATCGAAGTCACCTCCTATAAATATGTGATCAAATTCCGGCAACAAGTTACTCACGATATTTTCTAGCTCTTCTACGCACAAATTCAAATTATTAGAAGATGGTCTGTATACAGTTCCGAAGCATAAACTCTTACCCGCAATTTTTGTCGTAATCCACAAATGATCTAAATAAGTATTATTAGGAATAAACTTACAAAATGAGGTTTCCACTGTTCCTAAAACTGCCGGTGTGAGATAAACAATTTTCTTCACTTATCCCTATAAAAAGAAATCCATTTTTGTAAGATCTGGGGATCTAGCAGGAGATTTAGTGGTCCCATTTCTTCCAATCCATTGATTAGGGTAGGTATTATTTAAGTGGTCTCTAACTGCATTTAAATAATGTGGTGGAGCAGTATCTTGCTGAAACCACATCCTATTTCGAATTCTTTCAGGGAGATTTACCAATAATTGTGGCAGATAGTTTTCCAAAAATTTAAGATAAATAGCTCCAGTCAATGTACCATCAAAGAAATGTGGCCCTATTACGTGTTCTCCAATAATTCCTCCCTAAACGTTTATAGACCATCTGCGTTGGTTATCAACTTGCATAAAAAAGTGCGGATTTTCCGAAGCATAATAATGGAAATTGTGCCTATTAACAAATCTATTTTTAAGAAAAGTTGCCTCATCACTGAATAAAACAATATTGAAGAAGTTGACATCATGTTGCATATCACCTCTGGCCCAATTACAAAATTGTAGGCGCTATTGAAAATCATCATCAGATAATTCCTGGTGCATTTGAATATGATATCCATGCAACTTATTTGTTTTTAAGATTCGACCCACAGACCGCCTACTTATTCCTACTAATGAGCTCACTTCTCTTTGACTAACATGGGGATTCTCAACCGTTGCCAGCACCACAGAAAACTCATTTTCTTCATTCACAACACGTTTTGTTCTCTCACTTTTTTTATATTCGACATTTCCAGTTTCCAGAAATCTATCGAGAAGGTTTTGGAAGCTGTTAACATTAGGAATCCTTCTTTTATGATAACGTTGGTGATACATTTTATTGACAAGTAAACAATTTCTGACTCTGACTCGCCCAAAATAAAAGTCGTGTCTACGAGTTCCGCTTTATTAAAATTCATATTGTAAAATTCCAAATATTTTAGATTCAGTACAAATTGGACACACACTCCAAACGTCTATATACTGGCCATAGTTCGAGATTGGATATAGGTACCGCTGGATAAAATTTCCTAGCGGCTGTAAGTTCAAGAGGTACACAAGTCCTGATCCAGAGCCTGCCTTCGCAAGCGCAGGTAAAAAACGTGGCCTCGGGTCTATAGATATGTACTCAATTGTCCCGACGACCCTGGTTGTTCGGGGCCGCCCGTAGGGAACAACATACAATGATGCTCGTCCGCCGCTGCCGTTTGCCTGGGAAATGATCTAACGAGTTAACCCCCTATAAATGCTCCTTTGTACAAGATAATTTATACCAAACTGAGGTTTTATTGCTTGTCGAATGACGAAAACAGCAAAAAAATATATAAAAAAACATTACAGTAAAGGACCGGTTAGTTACTATTCACTCATTTCAATGGATTGGAAGAAATGGTCCTACTAAATGGCCTCATTTCAAAATTGCATAAAGACGTTTGTCAATCAAAATGAGCAACACGTCGAACACCTATTATAAATTTTTCTAATGAATTATTTGAGGGAACCTCTTTTTAAAATTTATTCTTGAATTTAACACTTATTTATTTATAAAACGAAAATGGTTGCAATTAACCATAGGGAAGTACTTACAAAAAGTGTTCGTTTTACATTTCTACATCACATCGTCGAAAAATATACAGGGTGTTCCATTTTAAAAAAATTGAGAAAATTCAATTTAAAATGTCCTTAATAATAATTTTTGGCCACCCTGTACATTTTTAGGAAATGAAAATTATTCAATAACATTAATTAGATGTCTTGTAACTGGTATCCACAAAAATTTTTCTTAAAACCCGTAATTGAGACTGTGGTGATTTTTTTAATATCCATCTGCAGATTACTTTACTTCAACAAAAAAATTCATTACATCCAACTGGTTGGGAGATATTCAATGCTAATATAGGAAAGAATAGAGCCTAAAAAGAGGCTTCAAAAAATGTACTGATATACATAGCATTCGATTTTTAAAAAAGTCACTTGGTCCTGTCCTCTAATAATTTCCAGTTATAGACTTCTAGTTTACTTGCAATTTTTTAAAAAAGTTTCTAGCTGTCGTAGAACTCGAGATATCGAGGTCCGATGCATTTTTGCCTCACCCTGTATATTAAAACGCCGTAAATTTTGCCAGTACTACTCAAGAATAGATTTCGGTGTCTTACGAGACTTACTCTTAAAATTAAGTATCATACTATTGGTAAAGAGTAATCTGTTACTCCCAAAAATTTTTCTATCCTAAGAAAGCGAAATCCGCTCTACTAATATCTGTTATAATTGGCGAGTTATAAATAAGACCATCGCAGTAGCACACAAATACTAAATCTCAGAAATTCATTATGTTCCGTGCGCAACTGACCAATGTTCAGGTTAATCTAAATGAGAAAAAGCAGAATGATTGATGAATGAAGACAAATAGCATTTAAAAAGGATCTCAGTTTTGTTTGTGACGTTCTTATTCCATTTTCCCTTTTCAAATGTCTTTGCTTTAAATGATGCTGTATATCTTATATATATTTAAAAGTGCCACAAAAAATGTAATTATTGTTTAAGCTGTTATATATGTAAATGGTGTAGTGAATAATTATGTTAATATATCCTAAATAATTAACAATAAAGAAAAATGAATAACAGTAAAAATAATAGTACTGACGTAATTTACGTGAATATAATGGTGCATGCTAAGCAAAGAGGATTTGAACTTGTTTACTGAACTACTAATAAGATACTTTTATATTTAAAATAAATTTGATTTAATAGTGCAAACATTTTTCACGAAGAAATAAATGTCGGAGACTGTAAGTGAGACTCTGTAACAACTTAAACAGAACTGCAATTACTCATGTACTTTTCAGATTTCTTGCTCTCGCAAACCATGTACGTGATTTCATATCTTCCATTTCGCCCATATTTCACACAAAATGGATAGGAGCAGTTCAGATATACTTATGCATGTAGTTTGTTCAAGGAGCTAATGTAGACGATATATTCAATATTTCCCTTGCTTTCGAATGAAACTAAGTATTCAGAATCAGTGATATATAGTTTTGGTAAAAAATATACTAAACACCAGTTAGATATTGCAATTTAAACGTACTAAAATTGATACATCTTGACAATGTGAAACGACCTAAAATAATTTTGTTGTAAAAACAATCATATTTATAAATCTAATTAATGCTTTATTGCATCTCATAAATACCTCACTAACAACTGGAAAAGTACCAACTGAATTAAAAACTAGCGTGATAGTGCCTATCCACAAAATCATTAAGATAATCGTATGTAAACAGCTAAGGAACAATTTTAAGAATAATCAGTTATTATTTGATGGATAATCTGGGGTTAGAGCTGACCATTCCTGTGAATGAGTCCTGCGGTATGTGTGTATAACGTGGAGAAGGGAGACAAATGAAGAGAAAATGGTTCATAGTGTATTTGTAGGCTTGAAAAAGTTGGATTGGAAAACTATTGGTCGTCATATTCTTATTTAAAAAATAATTTAATGAACAGATATCAATGACGAGAGTAATGAGTAACGTATCAAGTAGAACTGGAATTACCTGGAGCGTTCCTCAGGGGGTGTTCTTTTTTCTCTTTTGTCTGCCATTTATGTGAATGATATTTATAAAGCTTTATAAAAATCGTTTGTCAATCTATTCGCGGACCTTAATTTGTGTTGCAGGAAAAGATTCTAAAGAAATTGTTGAAATCGTATGACTGGCTTGTCTAAAATAAATTAAAATTCAATACATCAAAAACAAAGTGTATGGTGATAGGCTCAATAGCTAATTGTAGAAAATTCGTGGAATTAAATTTAGGTACATATATGATCGAGCCTAAGGGGGTAGCTCTGCCCCCTCGCTTTGGCCTAGGTATTCCACTCGCTATCCAATAAAAATAGTTTTGTCTAATTTGATTAATTTATTACAAACTAGTCAAAAAAATATAACAAAATGGCAAGACGACACTCTGGGACACAAAGGGGATAACACTATCACCGCCAAAATTATTGGCTTCATCCTTTCGGACATTTTTTTTCGTTTGCAGACGCAAAAACCATCGTTATCCCACTTTCATTTGGAAACCCCAACGTGAATTATTATTATTGTAGTACTGTTAACAAATGTACTATTCTTGATTCTTCAAATCGCGTATTGACTAATATTTACTTAATGATATTGTTACCTCCTTTCCCTTATTATTTACTTTTGGGAAATAATTGAGGCAACTTATGCGGACGACTAGCTGGTTTAAGTCGGAGCAAGGAGCCGTAGATCCGGAGTATTCGTAAGAGTGGAGAAACTTACCCTTTTTGAAATGTAGAGCATAAATGACAGATTTCTGTTTATTTCGAGAAAAGGAGACAAAGAAAAATTGATGTTAAATTGGACACCATCTATAGTGAAAATAAGTAGAATTGTCTCTTTTTCTCGAATAATCGCTCTACTATAGATCAATTGTTGGTAAGAGAAATAAAAAGATAGTATAAAATGAATGATAAAATATATTACGTGATAGATAAATCGGTTTTTATAAAATGGAATTTTGAAGTTATCGTTATCGGCTAACGAAGACTAATAGAGCATTTACCATAACTCAGTATCATTTAAATCCGATAGAGGCGCTAGCGTCGATGTTTGGTATTTCTGTCCTTATTCTGCGGCGATTTGTACAGTACATTTGAATTGTTAACGATTTCATGTGGTCTTTCGGTTGAATATTTTCAAAATGAAGCTTGCAGAGTTACAAAAGGAATTAAGTCTTTTAGGAGCAAAGACTACAGGATCAAAAAAAATACTTGAAAGGCGGTAAATATCTTATTTACGTTATCTTAACCTCACAACTTGTTTATTTAAATTTTAGTTTGGCAATTTGGAAAGAAAAGGGACTTAATAAAACTCTGTTTGATACAAAAGTTATTAATGTCGGAGAGCCCAGACAGTTTCCTGCTAATGATTGTTTTAAACCTCTCAACTTTTTTAAAAATCTAAAAATCATAGATCACCAATCTATAGAAAAATGGTTTCTTGCAAGAAAGGCAAAAAAAGGAAAAGAAAAGGGCAGAATATTAGCTCTTAAATTATTTATCAAATATACACAAGTGGCTAAAGACAAAGACATTTATTTTGTTAAGGGAAAATGTTGTGCGGAGCAAAAGAAAAATTCTGAATATTTTTTTTTTTTTTTTTAATGCCTTGTTTATATTTACGTCCTGGCGGAGTTTAGCTGCTATAGCTACTCTTCCACTCAACCAGGACGGCGAAATGAGATGCCGTTCACCCATCCAAATGACGGCCTCGACCATATCAAGTTCAGATCTTATTAAAACAGAAACCAGAAATTTTACAGTGTTCATGTTCATGTCCTGCAGGAACTGGTGTGTCCGCTGCTTGTAAGCATATTGGTGCACTGTGCTTTTCTTTGGAATATTTTTGTATTACAGGTAAATATCAATAACTTTTTATAAATGTAGGCAGCAATAAATGTACGATTTTCAGGTAAAGTACAAGAGTATATTTCTTGTACATCGGAGAGTATGATATGGAACAAACCAGTAGGAAGAGGCATAGACTACATGTCGATATTTGAGGTCATCAAACAAGAAAAGTCAAATATTTCACAAAATCAAAAGTTCACTGAAGATACTGTGAATGACCTGATAAACAGATGAATACAGTGTCCATTGACAAACTGTAGAAAAGTTAATGTTGCTGTGTACAATGAAGATCATAATTATTTTCAGTCTGTAGTTGCTACTGGTAGCAGGTTGTTATCGTTCCTAATATAAAATGGCACAATCAAGCCCCATGCAATTCTGATGATATAAAAATGTAGGTTTTATTAGTTTCCGTTTTTTGCTGGTTTGTCTTTGTGTGTTGCAGGTTAGAATCTCCCGATGAGTATGCAGAAATAAATATAACGGAGGAAGATGAAAACAATTTAATTGAAATGGACGACAATATCGTAGTATTGAAAATTATATTCGACAATGCAAGTCATAATGGTCATTTGAATAATTTTCAAACATTTACTCCAACTAAGGAATGCTGCAAAGAGACGTTTAAGAGTCTTATTACATCATCCAATATTCTCCAGGTAGCTTTTGACACAAGAAACAATAGAAAATTATGGCATCAGGAGAGACAATTTAGAATTACAGCTTCTAGATGCTATTCTCTTTTCACCTATCAGAAAAATGATTGGTATATTAAGTCTCAAAAATATTTTTGGCCCAAAGGATTTACAAGCAAGTAAGTTAAAGTTGTGTATCGATCTCAGCCTTTTAATATAATGGAACTGGTATTTTAATGAATATATTGGACAATACATGATATGCTATCAAATACTGAAGCATATAATAATTAGTAAATCTGTATGGTGAATAATAAATAAATAAAAGTGGTGACCTGAACCCAACAATAACTTGACAAATTGAATCATGTCTGCCATAATATGTGCCATTTATTTATGATATTTATATAATGTCGGGGGATTTCCATAAAATGGCCAATTACAGTGGAAGCAGGCTGCGACATACACATCATATAAAATACACATGGTTATCTCATGGTTATTTATATTAATTTTAACTATTGAGGTCTGTACGGTATGGTATAGAGACAGAAGCGGAAGCAAGAATGCAGTACAAAACAAGCACTGGCTACACTCTATATGAAACAGGACTTATAATATCAAAGCAGCATCCATGGTTAGCAGTGTCTCCTGACGGTATTGTGTTCAGAGATAATAAACCAATAAAACTTTTGGAAATAAAATGACCTGTGACTGGTAAATTTTCTTGTTCATAATTTTGTAATATGCTTACTAAATTTGTACAATTTTGTAGGCAAAGAAAAACCCGCTATAGAATTTGTAAACCAGTGTGATTTTCTAAAAATTGAAGATGATCGAGTTGTCTTAAAAAAGAAACACTTATATTATGCACAAGTGCAACTTGGAATGGCTATATTGAACCTTCCAGAGTGTGATTTTATTATTTATTCAAGTTTCTCAAAATCATTTTTAAATATTATTGTGAAATTTGATGAATTATTCGTAAAAGAATTGTTCCTTAAGTTGCAAAACTGTTACTTTTTGAACATGTTGCATGTAATATGTGTGGAAAACACAAAATGATACCAAACGATTAACCAACTAAATCAAAAAGTACATTAAACAAAATGGAAGCGACTGATTCATATGGACATTTGCTATACGTACCGGTCATTTCTATTTTATTTGTTTCACTTCTATTTGATTTGAAATTAGAGATAATTTTGTTTGCATGTTGTACATACAAATAATAAAGTTTTTTAGTTTACCTAGCATTTAGTATTTTTATTACCACAGCAGATGTGTTTTACATTTGCAATCAGACTGAACAAAGTATTACTGAAGAAATACTCTCCTACATTGGACTTGTTAAAAGTATTTCAATTATATTATTAAGGTTTTATTAAATGATTCGTAATTTTTTAATATCGAAACCATACCACCATTTCTCAAATTAAAACCATAACAAATGAAAATTATAAGAGTATTTTATTCTGATATACATTTTTTTACAAAGTTGTCTTTAAAATTACACATCATAAAACAGTTATACACAATTTCATTAAAGATAGGCCACATAGTTACTGGAATTCTATCCGTCAAAATTTTTATTTTTTTTGCCAATCCTATTAAATTTTCTACGATGATTCTACGATTTGCTATGATTCTCGTTTTCATTACATCTGCTTCAGATAACTGAGTTCCTATTTTGAAAGTTGGAATGTTTAAATGCACTCCTTTTTCTTCTAAAATATCCGAGATGTCAAATCCACGATCTGCTAAAACAAATTGTCCATCCTGCAAAACATCTAGCAATCCAGATGCTGCAGTAATTTTCCTGTCCGATATACTGCCTCCATAAATATCTGATATAAATGTCACTTCTCCATTTTCTGAACATCCAACGAGCAATTTAAAAGTAGTCGTTCCATAATATGTTGAGAATAGGTAGCTTGCTGAACTATAGGGTCACTACTGCGCTCGATACGAAATTCTGTGCAATCCAAAATTACAGTATACTGACCAGGTGAGGTAGTCGCCAAATTCCAAAAGTCTATTTGTTTGAAACACTTATATAAATGTTTACTCCAATTCGCAACTATTTTTGAAACAGTGCGATTATCGATGTCAAATAAGCTTGCCAAAGTCGCATAATAGAGATTTAATTTGTATTTCATTAACATTATAATCAATTCATTTTGTACCGATAAAGCAGTATGTATTTTGCAGTACGTACCACCAAAATGTTCACAAAAGACGTTAAAAAGGTTTCTAGAGAGTCCTGTCATATGTTTTAACTGAGTAGCAGTTAAAAACTCATACGATACCCTCTTGCAACTAACAACTGTTTGAACTTGCATATTACATATTGACACTTTGCTACAACTAGGATCACCTTGTATATTGTCAGGATTAGTGTTGTCATTGACATATATGTAATTTTCAATCTGGCCAGGAACCAAGTCGATTGCATTTAGCGTATGTTGCACTTGTTCAATTTTTTTTTCTTTTCTAAACCTTTCTAATTTTTCTTTCAGTTTTCTTCTTCTCATAAAACTTTCCTTTTTTATAACACTAACATCATATTTTCGTATAGGTAAATGCATTGTTGGAATGGCAGTTTTCTTGAGAATTTTCCATGGTCCTAAAAGTAAATATACAAAGCATGTAATGAAATCATGGCATGGAGTAATAGAATAATTAATATGTCTTAAATACTTACCCATGCTAGTAATAGTATAGCAATCCTCGGCAAAATGTTTTGAGCAGATCTTGCTGTGCTTGTTTGGTTTCTTGTCAGATTTGATTGATATTAACCATTTCTTTTGCACTGATAAACTATTAGGGAACTTATGGAACTTTAAGTCTTTGTTTTTGTCCGTAACAGAAGAACATTGAGGCACACAACAATTATACGGCATATTGTTTTAATAACATAAAACTGCAAAGAAAAACGACAAAATTAACAGAATTGTGAGGTTAGGGTTGATACCAAACATTGACTGTGGCGCCGTCTACATGTAAATGATCTATTAAAATTTAAAAAAATATATATAACAAATATATACCAGGATCCTAGATTCCGGGATTGAGTATTGTTGAGGTAACTGATTCTGGAACAGCAATCCAGGCTCACAATTGTCTCTTGCAAAAAATGGAGTCTAAAGGTTTCCATGGCAATTTAGTTTACGTTTCATAATGAAATGGAGTTTGAAAATGATGGGAAAATTGTTTTTGAAAAGTTAATGAATGCAAATGTGGATGCTCAAGTTTTCAATAAAAAAATATAAAGCTTAAAGTATAAGCATAAAATAACAAAATCAAATTTACAATATGAAGAAAATTTTTAAAGTATCTCAATGCAAGAAGATATACATAAGCTATGTAATGTATAAATATATAAATGTATAAATATATAAGCTGATTACGTAAACTATAAATTGCCAAAAAAAAATGAAAAAGGAACAAAAAACATTTCAAAACCATGTGGTACATATAGTATTTTAACCACTTATTAAATTAAAAATAATTTAATTTAAATTTATCTTAAAAGTAATTGAAATTACATCAAAGACAGAAATTGAAAAATAGTGAAATTTTAAATTACTAATAAATGATATTTACCTGGATGTTAAACATTTGTTAACGCGGATATAAAAATGTAATATTAATTACTGAAGTCCACAGTTAAGTTTACATACATTCGAATCAGTCAAAAGCTGCAAGCAAATGAATTCTTGGTGAATTTGACTAATAAGGTAAACTTTATTTGTCCCACTTACTGCAAAATAATGCAAGCACACAAACTTGAAAAATCTATTTCCACTAATTAAATTGAAAGCTGTAAAATATAGAAATAGTACAGGTATGACCATCTATTGAGTTAAGCGCAACAACCTGCCTTATGTAGATTCCCGTACTCAAACAAATTACAGAATCGATAAAAGGAATCTATAATACCACATACCACAGCTGACTTAGATTGCAACAATTTGTAATTTCTATTCTATACATAATCAAAAATATGAACTGCCGTAATAAATAGTAAAACGTATTGTGAGAACTCAGTAAATAAATTATATCTTATAGGGTATACTATTTAATAGGATAATTAGAAAGTTAAAGGTAAGAAAAACAACCATATGTACTCACATAGTAAACAAAAATATACAAGTTCAAATGTGCTTTTAGAGGGCGGAATATTAAACATAATATTTTCAGTCGCAAACTCCTCTATAAATCCTTATTTTACTATAAGGAAAGTAACCAGACTGCAACCAAAGTTACAAATCTGGCGCGTTAAGTGTAATAATTGCATATTACCATCAAAACGCTAATGCTTCGATCGCAACAAACACCAGCCGAAAGACTGATCCTACTTAAAGGAGCTCCCTTGCCAGTCGTCACACACCACTTGCAGACTGCAGTTTCGAGCTGTTGGCTCTCGTCAGTGCAAGGTAGGTATGCGACGACCGACATGAGAATCCTTTGACTATAGTACATCCCGGTATTTTTACAATAGCGACATGTAAAACAGCCAGCAGGCGCCATCTAGCGGTCCAGTGTCTGTTGCAATCGAAAAAATAAATAGCCTGACTTGGCTTAGCATAGTTCAAATGTGCTTTTAGAGGGCGGAATATTAAACATAATATTTTCAGTCGCAAACTCCTCTATAAATCCTTATTTTACTATAAGGAAAGTAACCAGACTGCAACCAAAGTTACAAATCTGGCGCGTTAAGTGCAATAATTGCATATTACAATCAAAACGCTAATGCTTCGATCGCAACAAACACCAACCGAAAGACTGGTCCTACTTAAAGGAGCTCCCTTGCCAGTCGTCACACACCACTTGCAGACTGCAGTTTCGAGCTGTTGGCTCTCGTCAGTGCAAGGTAGGTATGCGACGACCGACATGAGAATCCTTTGACTATAGTACACCCCGGTATTTTTACAATAGCGACATGTAAAACAGCCAGCAGGCGCCATCTAGCGGTCCAGTGTCTGTTGCAATCGAAAAATAAATAGCCTGACTTGGCTTAGCATAGTTCAAATGTGCTTTTAGAGGGCGGAATATTAAACATAATATTTTCAGTCGCAAACTCCTCTATAAATCCTTATTTTACTATAAGGAAAGTAACCAGACTGCAACCAAAGTTACAAATCTGGCGCGTTACGTGTAATAATTGCATATTACCATCAAAACGCTAATGCTTCGATCGCAACAAACACCAGCCTAAAGACTGATCCTACTTAAAGGAGCTCCCTTGCCAGTCGTCACACACCACTTGCAGACTGCAGTTTCGAGCTGTTGGCTCTCGTCAGTGCAAGGTAGGTATGCGACGACCGACATGAGAATCCTTTGACTATAGTACATCCCGGTATTTTTACAATAGCGACATGTAAAACAGCCAGCAGGCGCCATCTAGCGGTCCAGTGTCTGTTGCAATAGAAAAATAAATAGCCTGACTTGGCTTAGCATAGTTCAAATGTGCTTTTAGAGGGCGGAAGATTAAACATAATATTTTCAGTTGCAAACTCCTCTATAAATCCTTATTTTACTATAAGGAAAGTAACCAGACTGCAACCAAAGTTACAAATCTGGCGCGTTAAGTGTAATAATTGCATATTACCATCAAAACGCTAATGCTTCGATCGCAACAAACACCAGCCGAAAGACTGATCCTACTTAAAGGAGCTCCCTTGCCAGTCGTCACACACCACTTGCAGACTGCAGTTTCGAGCTGTTGGCTCTCGTCAGTGCAAGGTAGGTATGCGACGACCGACATGAGAATCCTTTGACTATAGTACATCCCGGTATTTTTACAATAGCGACATGTAAAACAGCCAGCAGGCGCCATCTAGCGGTCCAGTGTCTGTTGCAATCGAAAAAATAAATAGCCTGACTTGGCTTAGCATAGTTCAAATGTGCTTTTAGAGGGCGGAATATTAAACATAATATTTTCAGTCGCAAACTCCTCTATAAATCCTTATTTTACTATAAGGAAAGTAACCAGACTGCAACCAAAGTTACAAATCTGGCGCGTTAAGTGTAATAATTGCATATTACCATCAAAACGCTAATGCTTCGATCGCAACAAACACCAGCCTAAAGACTGATCCTACTTAAAGGAGCTCCCTTGCCAGTCGTCACACATCACTTGCAGACTGCAGTTTCGAGCTGTTGGCTCTCGTCAGTGCAAGGTAGGTATGCGACGACCGACATGAGAATCCTTTGACTATAGTACATCCCGGTATTTTTACAATAGCGACATGTAAAACAGCCAGCAGGCGCCATCTAGCGGTCCAGTGTCTGTTGCAATAGAAAAATAAATAGCCTGACTTGGCTTAGCATAGTTCAAATGTGCTTTTAGAGGGCGGAAGATTAAACATAATATTTTCAGTTGCAAACTCCTCTATAAATCCTTATTTTACTATAAGGAAAGTAACCAGACTGCAACCAAAGTTACAAATCTGGCGCGTTAAGTGTAATAATTGCATATTACCATCAAAACGCTAATTTTGGTTGCAGTCTGGTTACTTGCCTTATAGCAAAATAAGGATTTATAGAGGAGTTTGCGACTGAAAATATTATGTTTAATATTCCGCCCTCTAAAAGCACATTTGAACTATGCTAAGCCAAGTCAGGCTATTTATTTTTCGATTGCAACAGACACTGGACCGCTAGATGGCGCCTGCTGGCTGTTTTACATGTCGCTATTGTAAAAATACCGGGATGTACTATAGTCAAAGGATTCTCATGTCGGTCGTCGCATACCTATCTTGTACTGACGAGAGCCAACAGCTCGAAACTGCAGTCTGCAAGTGGTGTGTGACGACTGGCAAGGGAGCTCCTTTAACTAGGATCAGTCTTTCGGCTGGTGTTTGTTGCGATCGAAGCATTAGCGTTTTGATGGTAATATGCAATTATTACACTTAACGCGCCAGATTTGTAACTTTGGTTGCAGTCTGGTTACTTTCCTTATAGTAAAATAAGGATTTATAGACGAGTTTGCGACTGAAAATATTATGTTTAAAAATATACAAATTGAAATATAGATATCTGAATGTAAATAAATTATTCTGTATACAATTATTTCCTGCGATGTTGTAACATAACTAGAACAGAGATACATAATAGTGAAAAAAACATTACTGAGTTCCTAAGATATAAAAATATGTACATAAAACAGTGTGAGGTGATTTAGCAGTTATACAAGTAAAATTCTGCTAGTTGAAAACAGTTTCACTTACAAAAACTGAATCAAAATAGTATACAGATCATGCTAAATATAAATTAAATACTAGTTATTAAATAAAATTAGTAAATGGACATCGGCCATGTGACAATATGTGGTTTATGTAAAATTAATGATGAAATAAGCTGTCGCTCTAAGATCTCTGTAGTTTTATTAATCATTGCATTAAGTGCAAATAAGTCGTAATCAGAAATTGCCATAATTAAGTCCAATATACAGTGAAAGTGAAATAATTACAGAAAGTAATATAAGATACTGCTCACTTGAAATAATTCAGATGGTTGCACAACACTCACTTACTAGTACGTGACTTATCAGCGATAGGTTTTAATTGTATGATGCAGAAGCATTGCATTCCATATATATATATTAGTAGAGTCATCCCCACCAGAACGATTACTCCCCTTACAATACTTAAGCCGCACAATATCTAATTACCCCCGCTACCCTGATGGCCTCCCACCACGTTAATTAATGTTTTACGATTTGGTCGATCTAGTAGTAGTATCGCACATTTTCCTCAGAACACAATCAAAATGGTGCTTAGATAGAAAATAAATTGCAGTGAATTACTATTAATACTGAATATTTTAACTTTAACAGAGCCCGAAATGTTAAGGTTCTTTGGAAAATAAAATAATAATAAATAAATAAATAAATACACCACAGGTAATGACGACCCCCTTTATCCCGGAAGGCTCTAGAAGAGCCTTGTGTGGGAGGGGGCTACACATTTAGAGACAAGGGACACACACCCAATATCCGTGTATAGTGGAAAAATCCCTCTCACAGTATTTTCCACTGCCACGACCGGAGATCGAACCCGGAACTTTTGGGTGAGAGGCAAGTGCGCTCACCTCTCGACCATCAGTCATACGAATATTTTATATATTTGACCGGTACCCTTTTAATCCCGTCCATGCGTTACTAACTTAGCAACATGAAATTCTGAGATACTCTGTATATTTAATAAAGGCTAAATCGAAATACATAAAATGTTCAGCTTTCATATAGTGTTACATTTCGTTGTATTTCCATGGGATAATGAAAAAATACCCTTCGCTTACAGACGGGTTTTAAATGGGCTTATTGTACCTATTTGACGAAGTCAATTAGGCAAAATATAACCGGAAAATTGTCATTAATCACCACAGAAAATAAATTTTCTATGCTAAAATCTCTGTCACAGTACAATAATTTTTGTTAGACTTCTCTGAAACTTGTCTGACACATATGTAAACTGGTAACATTAAATTGTAACTTTTTAAATTGCGGATTGTGACATATATAGTAGTGGATCCTTTTATATAGGGTGTTGCATCATGAGAGGGACATAGCATAATAGGAGGTAGAGAACATCAGTGGTAACCGGAACCTCCCATAGAAATGTATCATTGGGCCTTCATTACGAAGTTACAGGGTGTTAAATAATTTTTGGCCAAACTTGTTTTTTGTCATAACTTTGACAGGGAATGAAATAACGGATTCATATTTGGTACGGCTAATGTACTAACGAGCCCCAAGAGGTACATGTATAAAAAAAAATATATCCAGGTCCGGACTCACTATAATTTATGTTTCTTCTTTGCATCAATAAAACATCACATATTAATGTATTTTTTTGAAATTTCGTTACGATATTCGAAAAGAGCAAGAAAAAACAAACAAAATGGCCTATTTCATTTTTTTGTTACACCTTCGTGGTTATTTAAATACGTTGTTAAATGTGCAAGAAAATGGATTACAGAACCCTATTAAATGAGAGGCACGTGAAATAAATAGTTTTATAACTAAAATTTGCAAAAATTCTATTGAGCCTAGGTGGTCTGGGTGAATCCTAATTCCGGCACGTTTTAAAGGTCCATTTTGGTAAAAAAACTGTGGTCCTAATAAGTAATCGGGTATGAAATAACAAAATTTTTAATCAATCACAGTAGGCTTGTTCAAAGAATAAAAGTGACAAATAATTTAAACCATTTAGGCCTAAGCAACCAGTTACTTTGATCAAGAAAATCATCAACATTTTATACTTAATAAAAATTGGAAAAGAGAACAAACTAAAATCTAAATAAATAAAATATTTTCCATTCAATTAACAATAAATAACAAAACAATAACTAAATGTGTTTAAAAATAAAACGTAATTGACACTAAAGTAAATTTTCAAAATGTCCTCTCCCACATTCTGTGCATTTTCTTGTGCGTTTAGAAAGGTCACCAATTGCTCGACGTATCATTTCTGGATTATTCCGTATTTCGTCACAGGTTGTAACGATGCGCTGGATTAATGCGCTGTTGTCTACTTTCAATTTCAATGCTATAAACCTCGTTTTTTAAGTGGCCCCATAAAAATTAATCACAAGGGTTACAATCAGGAGATCTTGGTGGCCATTCATGTGGACCCCTGCGTCCAATCCATCTATTAGGATACACATTGTTTAAGTGTTCTCTTACTTGAAGGTTAAAATGTGGTGAGGCCCCATCATGCTGAAACAACATGCCTCTTATACCGATATTTTCTAACATATTCGGTAAAATGTTTTGAAAAAAATCAAAGTAAATTTCACCATTCAATCTTTCTTCAAAAAAATGTGGCCCTATCAAATGTCTATTCACAAGTCCGACCCAAACATTTACAGAGAATTGTTTACTCCATCCCTTGTAAATTGTGCCTCATCCGTAAATAAGGTTCTGTAAATGACTAGGCGATGGTTAGACAACCAATGACAAAATGCCAGGCGGGGGATATCGTCGCCTTGTTGAAGACGCTGTACCTGCTGGATATGATATGGATGATAACGTTCTCTTTTTAGGGTTCTCCATACTCGCCAATGAGGAATACCAGTTGCCAAACTGATTCGTCTAGTGCTCATATTTGGGTTTTCTTGAACTACGTTTATAATATTGTTTTGCTCCTGCACACCTTGTTGTAAAACACGCTCCACAACTGCAGAAGTAGGAAACTTTCCGTGTTGTCTTGCATACTGGAACACCGTACTAAAGGTTTTATGATTAGGGCATCGACGACCAGGAAAACGCAGCCGATATTCTCTTTCCGCCGGCCTACCATTTCCATTACAGAAACCATAGATGAATATTATGTCAGCATATTCCACGTTTGTAAATTTTACTGGCATAGTTAAAATATTTTCACAAGTTTTCACTAACTAAATGCGGATTATTGACACATTAAATTACTAACAAACAATTATTCAACTGTTTAGGAGATTTCTTTTTATTATCTGTCACTTTGAACAAGCCTACTGTGATTGATTAAAAATTTTGTTATTTCATACCCGATTACTTATTAGGACCACAGTTTTTTACCAAAATGGACCTTTAAAACGTGCCGGAATTAGGATTCACCCAGACCACCTAGGCTCAATAGAATTTTTGCAAATTTTAGTTATAAAACTATTTATTTCACGTGCCTCTCATTTAATAGGGTTCTGTAATCCATTTTCTTGCACATTTAACAACGTATTTAAATAACCACGAAGGTGTAACAAAAAAATGAAATAGGCCATTTTGTTTGTTTTTTCTTGCTCTTTTCGAATATCGTATCGAAATTTCAAAAAAATATATACAGGGTGATGTTTTGTTGATGCAAAGAAGAAACATAAATTATAGTGAGTCCGGACCTGGATATATATTTTTTTATACATGTACCTCTTGGGGCTCATTAGTACATTAGCCGTACCAAATATGAATCCGTTATTTCATTCCCTGTCAAAGTTATGACAAAAAACAGGTTTGGCCAAAAATTATTTAACACCCTGTAACTTCGTAATGAAGGCCCAATGAGACATTTCTATGGGAGGTTCCGGTTACCACTGATGTTCTCTACCTCCTATTAAGCTATGTCCCTCTCATGATGCAACACCCTGTATATCAAATAAATACTTTTTCCGCAATATAGTAAAACATTCAATAGGTTTTTTAATTGCTATTTTAGTACATAAATATGTGGTGTGAGTGCTTTCTCATGAATTTTTTGTAGACGTATTACACAGCCTCATTTGTAAATACTTTCTAATATATTCCCAGAAAAATTAAAGAAATATCAAAAGAATATCTAAAAATATATAACATAAAGCTCATACAGTGTTGTTCTTCTTATTTTCAATAGATTCACTGATGTTTGATAACCTATGAATAATTTCAGTTGACCTTTCTTTGTTGTCTGGTAAATCTAGCAGCATCACGCAATTTGTCGTGGTTGCCTGCTAGGTGTGCTGTCTTATTAAAGTTCTTCGCCGTTAGCGTAATGGTTTAGTGCTAGTCATCTCCGCCATTTCCCTAGTTTTCTTTAATTTTTTTAATTAATTGTTCTGTATTTTATTTTATCGCTTAATATGACCGATGAAATATGCAAGGTGGCCAAAAATGACTTTTAAATTTAGAACTTCTTCAATTGAATTTTCAAAATTTTTCAAGCGGAATACTCTATACATTTTTCGGCCATATGATGTAGAAACCGACATTGAATGTACATCTCTATGGCTACTTGTAATTTTCGATTTATTGAGCAATAAGTAGAATAATTTCAAAAATAAGCTTAAGTAAATAAAAATATATATTTTTTTTAAATTTGCTTTTCTGTAACAAGTCGTACTAAAAAGTGATATTTGACACATGTACTAAAAACACACTAAGTATACAGATAGTTCTTTCTAGCTGGATACATGGTCAACTACAAATACTGGATTGTGATAAGTTGTTGGAGGGTCTCTCTGTAAGCTGTCGTTAATAAAACAAGTACAGTTTTCAATAAAGTATCTCATAGGTGAAACAAACAGCAGCGATGCTGCCCTGCTATTGTGCTTTTTGCGTCTGAAGGATTTCTATTATATTTTCCAAAAATGATTATTAAACGTTCCCAAAAACGGTTCCAAACGACTGTTTCAGACGGAGAATAATACAAAATTTATACTTACTGTTCGTTTATGCTTAACTGCTTCACTGAGGGCGCGTTGTACTAACAATTTGATCTCCGGATTAACGCTGATTCGAGGATCAGTGGTCCATATTCGTTGTACTATTGCAAATCAGTGTTTTAACGATGGTTGATTCGAAGATCACCTAAATCCACTATGTTGAAGGTTTAAAAACCTGGATCAGTAGAATCTAACCTCACATTTTCAAATTATTTTGATTTGTGCTCAGCGAACTTCTTTTTGCCGCGGGTTTTGATGTTTTTAAATTTATTTAAACTTAATGAGTCCACATTATGGAATACTTTCGCCTTTGGATTGAATTCGTTCCATATTTTCACCCAAGCTTGAGCTTTCACCTTATTGTTACCATGGTCCGTCTTTTTGCATTCAATTTGTTCAACGTATTTTTTCAATGTGGTCAACAAGACTTCCTCTTCAGAGGTAAAATTGACTGCTTTTTTTTGTTTTGGGGCTGGGGTTGATGGCTTGCACGGTTATATTGTTTGTAGATTATATGATTTATTAAGTAAAAATTATAATTTTATTGTTAGATTATCTCAGCGATTTTCTCAACTTGTCACTCTTACGTACTTTTGATAGAATCAGTGATGCCAATATACACAGTCACCCACTTAGAACCAGATCAGCTGAGTCTCCGATAACTTTGCTTCGTGCAACACAGAACTGTTTTAATTCTCGATTAAATTTAATCCTGGTTTCCGTGATCGTAGGATTAAAAAAGATTAGTACAACGCGCTCTGATCTTACCAATTGAACGTCGTAACACTATAAATCTAACACAGTGAGTACTAACACTTTCTTAAAATTAAACCTGATGGGGAATTTTGAAAACACAAGAAAAAGACAATTTAAAGTTCAAAAAATGTATATTAAATCTCTTTAAAAAATTATGTTTTATAAAAACTTCAAGAAAAATGTATAGACAAACTATAGTATGGCCTGTGTACAACACATGGTGAGGAACGGACAACTGATAATGTACCAACTACCATCCCAATATGCGGTTTATAGCTAACGATTACACAAAAAGATTCAATAAAAGTTCAATGTTTAAAAATTTTTGGTGGGCTTTTTCTTCTTGCCTGTCCATTTACGTATTATCAGTTCAATTATAATTTGGTTCGCTTCTCAGAGCTTAAAAATGCTTGAATCGCAACGACTTTGAATTCTATTGTAGTAATTATAATTTCATACGTTCAGGCAAGGCGGTCCCATGCACAAATGAGTACATGGTAAAGATGCTTTTCTGACACCGAATCACTGAGGAACCGGTTTAGGGCAAATCCCGTTAAAATCCATCATTTCCCCGTCAAAATCGACTGCTAGGAAATGAATGGTCACTGTTATCGCTAAAGGCTATTTTCGCTAAAACTCTCGATATACTTTGAATAGAGACTGGATTAACTTGTCCTCACATTTACACAACGCATGAGTTGCAATGCTACACAACGTGGATTCGTAAAAGGGTTTTTAATTTTGAAATTTCCGAAATTAGTCGATTTTAGTTACACTTTCTAAATTTTGGTGGTCGGGGCGACATTACGTCCCCGTACAGCGACATTTACTACACTTTCTAAAATTACACTCCTTGATGAGTTTCTGGAATTTTTGCATAAAAAACGCTCCGTAGAGCGAAATTGTGATTTAAAATATGAAAACCTCTGCCAACGGCATTTTTACGTGAAGTGTGAACGATCCATGCTTTAATGGATGTCTGAAGGACGTATTTTCTGCTCGAAAAACTTAGAAAAATTAAAAAAAAAATAGGAAAAAGAAAAAATTAATTTTCTTTTTCCTCAACTTTTTCTTAATTCTAAATAATAAATATTACGTTCACAAAATTTTTAGGGTTCAACACGACTGTTTCAAACGGAGAATAATGTAATAAATCATACTTACTGTCGTTTATGCTTAACTGCTGCTCTGATGGTATCAATTGGAAGACGTCGTAACACTATAAATCTAACACTGTCTGTATCACACTCTCTTAAGTTTAAACCTGAAAAGGAATTTTGTTAGAAAACACAACTAAAAGTCAATATAAAGTTCAAAATATGTATATTAAATCTTTAAAAAATCATGTTTTTACAACAACTCTTTCAAGAAAAAATGTTAACAAACAATGGTCTGACCCGTGTACAACACATGGTGAGGAACGGGACGATTCATACGGTACCAACTACCATCCAATATGCAGTTTGATAAGCTAACGATGCACAAAAAGATTCAAGAAAAGTTTCATGTAACTGAAATTTTGGTGGGCTTTTGCTTGCCTGTCTTATAAACGTATTATTAAATTCACATAAATTTTGGTCGCTCCTCGGAGCTTAAAATTGCTTGAAGCGTCTCTACTTCGTTTGTATTATGCAATAACAACTTTTTACGTTCAGGCAAGGCAGATCCCATGCACGTGTGAGTACATGGTATAGATATTTTTTTGACTCCGAATCACTGAGGAACCGGTTTAGGGCAAACCCCGTCAAAACACATCATTTCCCCGTCAAATCCGACTGCTAGGAAATGATGAGGGTCCCATGTCGCTAAGGGCTATTTTCGCTATAACTTCCGATATACTTTGAATAGTCGTTGGACTAACTTGTCCTCATATTCAATACCTCGTAAGAGTTGCAGTGCTTGACAACGTGGATTCGTAAAAGGGTTTTTAATCTTGGAAATTTTGAAGTTCAAGTCCAATTTTAGTATACTTTCTAAAATTGGGTGGTCGGGGCGACATTACGTCCCTGTGCAGCGACATTTACTACACTTTCCAAATTAACGCTCCTTGAAGAGTTAGCGAAAATTTGGCATAAAAAATGCTCCGAAGAGCAAAAATATGTTTCCAAGAATTAAAAACCTCTTCCACGGCGTTTTTACGTGAAGCACGCTTTTCTTACGAAGTATTTCCTAAGTCGGATTTTGTTACAGCTTCCAAAAGTTTATTGAGGGTTTTGGCGTGTTCGTTAACACTATCATCGGTTCTTGGCTCACACTGATAAGGTAAAAGCACCAGTCTTCGACAAATATTTAGTGCTCCAGTCAGCGACACCTTCCAAACTGACTTCCAGGCTACCTTCAGCAACGGGTCATCTATTTCTGTTAAATATCCGGTACAAAGGAGTACTTACAAACGACTAATATCCTCTTCTTTTAGTAACTTACAAAACCGTGGTAAACAACTAGCTATTTCATGAGTGCTTATATTGGCAATGTCTTTCGTCCAGGTCAAAAAATACGACTTATGGCATGTCTGACAGTAGGGGCCGACGTTAAACAGACACATTTGCCTCAAATAAAAAAACCTTAGATGTGGATAATAAATTGATTGATTGATAGGACATTACCATTAATTCCCTTTATTTTTTTCCCTTTCCAACTATATGTCACAGAAATTTTAACTGATAGTGTCAATATTTAATTCGTAAAAATAATCGTAAAAATCAGCTATGCAATGATTAGTGAAAAACAATGTATGCATTTATTAACAAATTTGACATATTGTCACTGTTGTATGCTGTATGTTGCATTGTCGAATTCTAAGACAAGTTTTATATCAGTAATTACGGTGTACACCAATAATAACAAATTCGATTTGATAAAGGACTATAATTATTAGGAACAATCATGACCTAGGCCGTATTACTCGTTTATTTCTCGAACTTCAAAAATAGATGTCTGAATTTATAAGTTGACTGCCATAATCTATTTGACATTTGACTACACGTAAGTAATTTTATTGTATTTATTTAGAATTCGACCAATTTGAGAAAAATATCAGTATTATTTATTGTTGTTCTCAAAGAATGCATCTATAGTATTTTCAAGAGATTTCTTGACGCTGCAGGGAAATAACAATTCATAAGAAAACTACATTATATCTTTTTCCGTATAAGAAAGAAATATAAAAGTTCACTTTAACATATCCAGAAAAACAATAACGTGATGTCGTCAAAAATTATTAAGTAAAAAGCTTTAAAAGCGCGGTAGGTAAATAAAACTGTCATTTAAACGTTGTGTCACGAATCGCAAAGAGTTTAGAGTTCCCTGCCCCAGGCGAACCATTTTAGAACATCTGGGATTCTTAGATTCACAAAACACGGCGTATGCAGCAGATTACAAGCAGTGGCGGGACACATTATATATTTATTACCTTGTATATTATGCATACTAAATCTAGTTTCAGTCTAGTTAGATACATTTTATTAGAGCTATACCCAACACTTTAGAAAATATTCAAATTCGGGCGTGATGAGTGAATTTCGGTGAATTTCGGAATGTGCTGGTAAGATTATTATTAATGAATAATAATATAGTTTATTAGAGATCTAGTACAAATATATAAATATACACATACCGTTATTACAGTCCTAGATAGAAGGATATTGTAAATAAACTAAAAAATGTAGTCACAGGATGATTTAGGATCATCTGACTGTGACCAAGTAAACATATATAGTAGATCTATAGGCATATACGCACATACATACACATACAAATACACATATGTATTTATACATAACATATCTACCATAAGTATAAAATAATAATTTATGAATAGATACACAGGCAGGTATATGATGTCTATTTCAATATAATAATATAATATGATTAATACAAAATACGAAAATTTATAGAAGTGGAAGTGGGAGACAGTTCACTATAAGTGAAAAATAAAATGATAAAATAAAAATAAAAAAATTTAAATAAAATATGAATAGTTACACATGCAGCTATAGTATCCTTTTCAATATAATAAGGTAACAAAAAAAATAGCAGTAAAAAATAAAAAAAAGAGGAAAAAATGGATTACAAGATGACATCAATCGAAAACCGTGATAAAATGTATCAGAATTTACTAAAACAATCGCTTAATGAAAGCTTAAAACAACAATATAAAATTTATAGAAATAAAGTAAATTCACTGATTAAAAAAACCAAAAAAGTCTATTATGAGAAACAAATTGAAAATAATAACCACTGCAGTAAAACTCTCTGGAAAATAACACAAGAAGTTATCACAAGCCCAAAATAAAACCAAGAAATAAAACAAATTATATTACCAAACAATCTTGTAGTAAATGACAAAAAACAAATTGTAAATGAGTTTAACAAGCACTACGCAGAGGTAGGAAATAAATTAGCAAATAAAATTCATTCTCCAAACAAAACTCTTCCAATTGTAACAACTAATAATTCTTTTTTCCTTACCCCTGTAGATGATAAGGAAATAGTAGAACTCATAAATGAATAAAAAAATAACAAAGTCCCCGGAATTGACGGTATTACGTCAGAAATGTTAAGAGAAACAATAAATATAATTACACCACTACTAGTCAGCCTTATAAATAAAATTTTACAATACGGAGTATGTCCATCCAACTTCAAAATTGCTATAATCAAACCTCTATATAAAAAGGGTGAAAAAAATCTAATGGAAAACTACCGACCTATATCTTTGACATCTAATATCGCAAAAATATTTGAAAAATCCTTAAAAAAAAGGTTAGTGCAATACCTCAATAAATTTAAGTTACTCTCAAAAAACCAATACGGATTTAGAGAAAAAACTTCAACAAGTGATGCTATAACTTACCTGACTAATAAAATTTATGAATGTTTAGATAATAATACACCATCACTTTGCGTATTTATAGATCTGGAAAAGGCCTTTGATACAATTAGTCATAAAAAAATACTTAAAAAACTAGAAAATTTTGGTATTAGAGGTCTTTGTCACAATTTATTGAAAAGTTATTTAGATAAAAGAACACAAGTTGTAAAAATAGGTAATCACACAAGCGAGACAAGAAACGTGCTCTATGGTTTCCCACAAGGCACGGTTCTAGCACCAATTTTATTTATTATGTACCTAAATGACATATTCAGTTTAAATATTAAGGGAGATGTAGTATCATTTGCAGATGACACAGCCATTTTCTTCAAAGGAAAATCATGGGAGGATGTGAAAAGAACATCTGAAATGGAATCACAAGCGATTAAAGACTGGTTTGATGACAATACTTTGACTCTAAATATCACAAAAACAAAATATTTGCCATTCTGTTCCTATAAAAATAATTTACCACTATTTACTGAAATAAATATTGTGAACACGAATTTGGTCATAAACACATGTGGAAAAATTAATTACCTTGGAATAACATTAGATTCTCACTTAAAGTGGAATCACCATATTACAAACACTGTTAAAAAAGTAAGATCTTTACTATACAGATTTAAAAAACTAAAAGAAACACTGAACGAAAAACATATTAAAATCATATACTACGGAATGATACAATCGATTCTGAAATATGGTATAATAGCCTGGGGAGGAGCAAATAAAACTAATATTAAGCCATTAATAATAATCCAAAAAATGTATCAAAAAATTTTATACGGAAAACGGAACTACGGAACTTCGGAACTACTTTACAAAGAGGCGGAAATGCTAAATATATGCGAGTTATATTCGCATTGTATATTAATCCAACAATACAAAGCTCACTCGGAGTCAACACTCGTGGATCATATTTACAACACAAGAGGGAAAGATAGAA
The DNA here is from genome assembly GCA_963675555.1 of Leptura quadrifasciata. NCBI lineage: Eukaryota > Metazoa > Arthropoda > Insecta > Coleoptera > Cerambycidae > Leptura > Leptura quadrifasciata. Next base: position 153,958,804 of record OY776674.1, read on the forward strand.
AACAAGTAAAAGTTACAGTTGCACAAAAAACTATAGGAACTAAATGTTTTTCCTACTTAGGTCCTAGACTTTACAACAAGCTCCCGGAAAGTATTAAGCAAATCAAATCAATAATAAAATATAAGAGAGAAGTGAAAAAATGGCTGATGAACTTAAAATACACTCTTATAGATACTGAAAATTTTCTAAACATTTAGGTTATAAATAATTTTTTATATCTCATAAGACTTTATTTTTTATGAATTTAACACATAATTTAAATGTTCAAGATTCACCCTGTGTAACAGTACAATTCTGAAATAAATGTAATACGTGCTACCTAAACTACTTAAACAAATAAAAATTATATAACACGGGTCTATTATCCTTTGCATTCAGGTACCTAGGAACCTTCGCAAAGGAAAATGGATCTCCTTAGCTACCTACAGTAGCACGTACAGATTTATTTACATATTAGTGAAACTACCCATTGCTCACAGACTCGACTGAGTCTATGCAATTACCCATTTATTTATTAATATGATTACACTTATTAAAATTAAAACTAATTATTGTAATTCTCTGTTAAACCTTATAAATATATTAAAAAAATACATAAATTAATAAAAACGAAATAATTTTAAAGAGTATACGAGAGACAGTTCACTTTTAATGGGAATTAGTTGAAGTAATATATTTACAAATAAAAATAAATGGGGGCCTTAGTCACTTATATCAGATTTTGTTTTTTTTTTAATGCCTTGTTTATATTTACGTCCTGGCGGAGTTTAGCTTCTACAGTTAGTCTTTCACTCAACCAGGACGGCGAAATGAGATGAACAGGAACGGACTCCCAGTTTTCGAAAAATAAAAAGTTGTCGTCTAGCTTGGAGCTAGAGCTTTAGAGCTTGGTAGAGACTCCGGGAGCCTTTCGTGCACTTATTTTTGATTTGGTAGAGTTTCAGGGTTGATTTCTGGTAGTGGTGTCTAGGGTCAATTGCTACACCATGTATATTGTCTTTTGCACTGTTTTTAAACACTTAATAAAATTCTGTTTTATTTAGAATTGATTTGTTCTTTTGTAATTCTGGCAGGATCAACGGCTACACCCTGTGTATGGTTTTCTTGAAATTAAAACACTTTGTTTAGACGGAACGAACAAAAATTATTTATATAGAATTCAGTTAACTGAATAGATTCATATTAATAACTTAATAACATTGATTTATAAGGTAAATAATGAATTTAAGTATAATTTTAATTACACGAAAGTTTATTGAAACTGAGGAATGGTGACGTGCATCTCAAGCATGAACTTGAATAGCGCAATGCAGCCAGATGATACATATCAAAATTCCGACAGAAATCCATTAATCTAGTTTCCTTTACGTAAGAAATTTTATTTCATGCTACATTCGAAATGAAATTTATTTATTATATTAATAATAGACAATCACTTTTAATAACAATATAAGAATATAGTCGTAAATTCTTAAATTTATGAAACATGAAATTATTTATAGCTGCGAAATTTCAATTGAAACTCTGCGTTTGCTTTTAGAATCTAGACACATCGAATTTTACAGCATAATTCAAGTAAGTACATAATAAAAATTATATTACTATTTACTGTTACGTATTTAATAATTTTATATGTGAGCTTAGCTGTCTAATTATAGCTAGTGAGACGTAGTTGCAGTTATTTCCCGCAGAGCATTCGGTTTCTTATTGACATACATTTTATATCTATGAAGTGAATATCATATTTAAAATGCAAAACCAATTACTTTTACAAGCGTACAAATTAAATGGATTAACGTAATTAAAATACCATGAAAAAATTGTTATCAAATTTTAGTATAGTTTAAATTTTCCACCAGTTAATCAATCAATAAAATTTTATTAATTTGCGCTATTTGACATCGAAGCCGTAATGTCGTAATTCTTATGTTATGACAGTTGCATTACATATTATTAAATGTACTATACATAAGTCACATAATCTAAAATCATGTACATGTACAGAGCATGCAGTTTTGGACTTATTAAAGAAATTGTACTAAATTTAGATACAATGAAAAAGTGCATCTCTTGATTTAATAAAGGCTTTCGATACTGTATCGCTGGAGGTTATACCTGCCCTGACACGCGCGAACAGACAGACGTCGTTGACAGACGCTCACAAAGCGAACTACTTAGCTGATCATATCCAGACTATACATAACGCCAATATTCTCAACCATCCTGAATACGACCGCATCGAAAATGACATACACGGACTCATTGGTCATGACATACAATTGACGAAACGAGAATTTCTGAAGGTTATGACCAAGCTCTCGGAAATAGCACAAATTGTCAGGGACTTACCAAACAATAAAGCCCCGGGGAAAGACTGTGTCGAATACTAGTGCTCACATATCTCATAGGGAAAGGTATTGTGTAATTGACGTATATCGCTTACGTGATCCTGCGATTTCAGCACTGGCCCAGTCAGTGGAAATGTGCCGTGGTCTTTACCATATGAAGCCGAGCAAGAACGCGAAGTTCGACGGTAGTTACAAGCCCATCTCGTTGCTGTCGGCGATCTCCAAGTTGGTGGAGAAGGTTGTTCTTATCAGATTAGACGCTGTTCAGGAGGAGCCTCATATCGACGATGAGTCCCAGTTCGGGTTCAGAAGGGACAGGAGCACGGTGCAACAGGTCGTTAGGATAGTTGAAGATGTCAAAGTGCAACACAACCTCGGGAAGAGCACCGGCATGGTGCTCTTCGATATTGAGAAGGCATTCGACACCATCTGGATCCGGGGACTACTCTACAAATTTCAGAACTATAACTTTCCGACTCACATCACAAAACTTATTCACTCGTTTCCGACGGGCAGAACCGTGTAAGTTCGGGTGAATAATAAACTATCAACAAGGCAGGGTATTCGAGCGAGAGTCCCGCAAGTATCATGCCTGTCACCGAAATTGTACAACTTGTACATCTTGGACTTCCCAGAGTTCCCAAATATGAAGCTGGCCAAGTACGCCGATGACACAGCCATGTGCGCGCATTCATGCAACGCCCAAGCAGCGAATGTGCTGCTGAAGGCGCACATAGCTCGTGCCACGGCTTATTATGATCAGTTGCGGCGGTTGCACGATCGGCTCGGGGGCAGGTCCTGGTGAGGCAACGGTTGTGATGTTTAACTGTAATAAAGCTCTTTTGAATTGATACAGTATCACATAATTCATATGTCATAAGTCGAATTCAAAACATTGGCATACGTGTTCTTACATTATATCTGACAGAATATTATCTCTCCAATAGAAGACAATGCGTAAGAATTGATGAGATATATAGTCACCTCTCACTATCACCATGGGCGTACCACAAGGGACAGTATTGGGTGTAATTTTATTCCTTGTGTATATTAACAGCATTAAAAATTTAAAACAAATTAAAGGCTATTTAGTATCTTACGTTGATGGCATTGCTATTGTGTTTGTAAAAGATTCATGGGACTTGGTACATAGAAATGCAGAAGGAAGTCTAATATTAATTTTTAAGTCGTTAAACTTTACTTCATTAAGCTTAGACATACATAAAAGCAAATTGTTAAAGTTTACGTTATTAGCTAAAGCTCAACTTTCTAAAAAATATTATATGTCATAATAATGTATGTTCACAACAAACAAATTCTGGGTATCCTATTATCGAAAAAGTTAATAAATATTATAATACGTAGGAGTTATGCTCGACCTTCACCTAAGATGGAATGAGTATGCATCTTATATTGCACAGAAAATTAGACAACTTACGCATAAATTCTATATTTTAAGGGACATATTAAATGGTAAAAATTTAATGACTATTTTTAAGTCCCTAATTGAGTCTTAAGTAGGTACTGTATTATTATTTGTGGAGGATTTCATAATAATGTACTAAAACTCTACAAGCAATTCAAAATTCTATTCTAAAGATAATTTTAAAGAAAAACTGTATTCTTCCACACTGCTGCACATAGAGGCAATGTATTTAATATAAAAAATCTTTTTGCTTACTAGTATTTAATACATGCTTGACAAAAAGACTCCACTAACCCATCCGTTATATAACTAGATTTACTGAAAATATGTCTGTAGCTTTACCATTGGTTAGTAAAAGCCATACACAAAGTTCTGTCTCTATTGTGGCATAAAACAATATAACATCTTACCACTTTAATATATTGATATGTGTTTTACTTTTACTTAAGCTAAAGAATACATTCGGATCAATTTGAGTGTATTGTGAATAAAATGCATCTTAATTTATTCTGAGTAGAGAGTTGCATGCATGTTTTCTGTTTTCTTTTATTTGTTATCTTTGATAAAATATCAAAGTATTTCACAGAAGACAGATGTTTTCTACAAATACATGCAATTCTTATATTTCAGCCATTAAAACAGATAGAGATGTTTATAACATAATTTAATGGTAAATTGAATCGGTTATTTTATTTATGTGAACTTAATTATTGTTATACGAATTATCAAAATATTTCAAATATTTTGAACTGTTTATGCATTTAATATGTTCAAATAGATATAAGATTTTTAATTAATTTGTGCGATAAAGTGATAAAACTGAAAAAAGGCTCAGTATCACGTGATGAGAATCAATTGGTTTGGTTAAGTTGATGTTCAAGTTGGTGTCTGCGATTTTATATTTTGAGGAAAATATAAAGGAGATTGTGGAAAAATTTAAAATTGGAGGTTGCTAGGGGATATGAAAAATAACAAGGAAATTGTAAAAATCGAAGGGGCGAAAAATGTTGGAGAAAGGAGAAGATTGTAGTACAATAAAGAATAGAGAAAATAGACTGTTGTTGGTTTAATAGAAGGTAAATAAAACGATGGAAGACAACAATTTTAAGAATTTGGAAGAAAGAAATAAAAAATCGAGTTTTTCAAGATTTTGACAAGTAGGAGAAAAAAGTATAATCATAATTTATTTTAAGGTCCTGAAAACGATTGCTGGTGGAAACGATATACGAGTACTATTTGAATGGTGAAGGAGTTTGGAGATAGCAACTTAACATCGCAAATAAGTGATACTGTGCGGCTGGAAGTTTTATTGAGCTACGCGGACTAAAAGGTTGTAATAAACTTTATCTAAATTTCATGTTCGCCATTTCATGTTTTGGAAATAATTCAGAATATTTTAAATTACAAATTTTGACAATTTATTTAATTTTTATTAACATATTTTATTTTTAACTTAATCAACTCCAATTTATTTTAATTTAATATCTTATTTATTTTATTTAGCTACATAGGGAATTTTATCTTTTATTTGTATCGAATATTGTTCTCGCAATACACTGTTCAGTTTAATTTGAAGTTATTTTATTGTTCATTTCTGTTTCTAGAATTGTGTTTCTTTTAATGACTCCGGAATTTCGACTTTGAGATTTACATTTAGAAAATTATTTACTGTGATATTTTTAACAACGTCTTTCACGCGGATATCAAAGCAATATATAAAAAAGATATATACTAATAAAGCAGCAAAAATCAGACTTACCAATGCGGATAGTTTATTTACATTTAGTGCCTTTACTTACAATCAATGTATTACGTTAAAAATATCATCTAATTTCTCACCTGCTCAAGCATTTTGTTTTTATGTTGTTTTTATGTACTGCTGTGTGTTATTGTTTTAAAACCTCACTGTTTCTCTCGTTGTTCCATTTATTATGATATTTAATTAATAAACGCAACAATTAAATAATCGTAATCAACTCAGTAATCACGTTAACATGAAATTCACAATACAAGCATTCTAATCTTAAGTATTTTCACATCAGCTTGGTGCTGATCATCCGCATACATATCAACGTATAACTAATTTAAATTTGATTGTTATTTTCTACATTACACTTATACATATATTATTGTAGACTTTAGTATAGTATGAACCTACGTAGTAATTATTTTGTATTTTTTAATTCAATTAGCAAATATGGTGAATGCGCCGGTAATAAACAAGGAAACTTCTATTTGATTTGGAAATTAAAATTGTTCGCGTTCAATTATTCGAAGAAACCTCTAGTTTTTTAAAGTTTATTCTTGAATTTTGTACTTGCTGATCAATAAATTGAAAATGATTACAAACAGCCATAGAGATGTACAATGTACATATTAAAAAATATTTTCTTTCACTGTATAGAAACTAAATAAGAGATTACCAAAAAAACCCAATAACATTTTTAGCAGGAACACCACCTTTAAAAAAGTCACAAATATTATGCAATATAAATTTACCCAATCGGTGGATTTTTATTGTATAATATTTGAAGATTTTTTGGTCGATTATTTTTTTCTCTTCAAAAAAATGCTCGTATTGTATTTCTAAAATGATAAAATAAACTGACTTATTTCTTAGAAAATGCTAGTAATGTATTTCTAAATGATGAAAAAAAAGATCTGATTCACTAATTTTTTAAAATCGAAAGGGTGTAAAAATTATTATATTGCAACATGAGCGAATGGATAAACATAATTTAATATTTTTTTTGCAACCGTTAAAATTCATAAAAGTGGATGTTTTAATAAGAACAGTTTCTGCAAAATACTTTATCATTTGTCAATATGTAAAGCAATATGAATTATTAATATTATTAGTAAACAAATAATAACAATTAAACCATGGTTAAATTTTTACACACTAGTGGTTGAATCACGCTCACGTTACAGTGGAAAATAATAACAGTTTCAAACTAAAATAACAATAATTGTAAAGTTATTTCGCATAGCCACAAGATGATATATTATTATGTAAAGATTTAAATGAAACTGGGAGATAAATAATAGTTTATTTCTCTTGAAGAAAATTATATAGATAATTTATCATAAACTTCTGGAAACTGATGGTCACCCCTCATGCCAACGGAACAAGATAGGAGTAAACAAGACATTTACTTCCTAATAATCCTAATATCTAATCTTAGGATAACATTAATCTAGACCTTTCTGATGGTCATTAAAGACTCATGTTTACGAGACGTTTTGAAATTAAATCAAATGTACTTAAAACGCCTTTGCGCTTAAAAAGATAAAATTCTGTGCTAAAATTAAACTATCTCATTTCTTATCACTAGAACAAACTCCGAATTTAAAGAGTTTTGTCTTGAATATTTTACATAAAAATAACAATAGAGTTATTTATAACACTGAATTTAATATATTTATGTAAAAACTTGAGTTACTCTGGGAATAGTATTCTGCATTGAAATTAATAGAGAAATCTTTAATTAACAAGGAATACCAGGGAGGGTTATATATGTATCTACAAATTTTCGAGCTCATGTATAATTACGAGAGGTTAATGGATTGAATTTGGTTAGGGCTGTTTAACTCTTTGAAATATCTTATTTAAGAAAATTAAACAAACATTGAAAATTAGCTGAATAATCCGGCATTGGTATGCTTTTGGTAATTCTGTTTCCAGTATAACCCTTGCCCCTCTGTGTCGAAGAATATTCATGCCAAATTCGGTGCAGATGTCTTGAACTATTCCCGGTGTTGTACACCACAAGGGGTGGGAGTTGGAACCCCCATAATATTGTATCAATGCTGTCGAGGAATATTCGTGTCACATAAGGGTAAAAGAACTTGCATCCCTTGAATTTTTTCTCGGGGAACAGCGTGATTTTGTAAAAGAATGCCGATGTATCATTCCTAGTGCTTAGCTGCCGTCTGTTAACTGTTAACACTTAAGAATATTACATTTCACTGGAATATCCTCCACAAAAAATGCATAAGTCCTTGAAAGTATTATTTCTTGTCTTTTGCGGCGTCGGTAAGGGGTTATCTGAAACCGAGCTCATTACTCAAAATAATCCTCCATGGGCAAACTTTTCAAACACATAAAGTGAACACCCTCTCCTACTCTCCTATCAAAATGCTGCCAAAGCTATCAAGCTACTAAAATAGGCCCCAAGTAGGGCCTGTACAACTGAGACAAGGCACTGCAACATAACCTTTCTTGGTGCCTTGTGTGTAGAATTCCGCTCATAGGCTCCATTGGTTGCAGACCTAAGAGCTTCTCTCTCCCTGTGATCCACTTTTAGTCTGGAACATTTAAATCTTACTCTTATGGAATTACAATCTCCCGTATAATCTTTATCAGAAAATGGTAGTTTTAATAAATTCATTAACTTTTGCTTTATATAATTTATCTTATTTTATTCGATCAAAATTTCTGCTATAAAATTAACTTCAATTTTATAAAATTCAATAGTACGTATATTTCCATTAAAATTTTAATTCCATTTATTTGCAATCATTTTATTTCCTTTATTTTCCATGGAAGTAAAAAAGGTTTAATAAAAATGTACATATTTGCTGGATTCCGTTCGTTCTGTTTTATAAAATATAAAACGCCTAAATACCCCGGACTGCACGCTATGCCAATTTAAATATTTAAATTGCATTTATGATTGAGTACTCTTTCGTAATATTATTTCTATTGCTTTTAATGCACATTTAATTGTTATTATCCAGACCATCTTAATAATAAACATTTCCACCATTTTGTCGTAGCCTTCTTTTAAGCGGAAAAAAATTGAAAATCATTCTACAAATTTATAATACAATATTATTATATAGGGTGGGCAATTGAAAACGAAACACGCCTGTTTTGGGACACAGACTAGTTTATTAAAAAAACGGTCGTATAGGTTGATTATAGATTTTTGGGGGACAAATTTTGATGTCAAACTTGACGTTGACACATCAACCCCCTAGCCCCAACAACCCCTAACTCAAGAATGTAGATAGAGAAAGGGAGTAGACCGACTCCTCATTTGAAGCGTGTTTCAATTCTCTATGCGACAACATGGTCGAAATTAGTTTCTTTTAATTTTTTTTTCGTCCCCATGAAAACCAGTCTCTAGATTAAGTAAGGTGGGGGGTGTTGTTTGGAAAAAATCCTGAAATACGTCACATTTTGATTTCAAATTTGCTTTTGTCAGGTTAACCCCCTAGCCCCAACAACCGCCAACAAAAACAAAAATTACGGTAAGGTGGTCGCGTGATCCCTCATTTCTCTTGATTCTTTATGCGAGTGCATGATTGTTTTTAGGTTTATAAAAATGGGAAAAGTGTAGAACAAAGATTAAAACATAAAAATTCAACATCGGAAGAAATTTGTATTAGTTCAACAAATGCTCAAATTGTGTGTCACCGACTTCCATACAATAATACTCTAATACTTCCATATAATAATACACTCTCGAAACGTTTCCTTACATTTTGGAGAATCTGTGGTGTAATTTGGCGGCATTCTTCAACGATGCGTCGACGCAAATCTTCCAAAGACCTTGGTTCCGTTGCGTAAATTTTACTTTTTAGATGACCCCACAATAAAAAGTCCTGAGGACTTAAATCTGGTGAGCGGCTCGGCCATTCCAAAGCACCTCTTCGTCCAATCCAATGTCCCGGGAACACTGTCCGGATACTCCCGAACAGCAAACGCATAATAAGATGGAGCTCCATCTTGTTGGAAAGCCAAATGGTCTTCTAGATAACTATCATCATTTTCAATGATATCTAAAAGCAATGGTTGGATAAGATCTTGCAGCATTTCGAGGTAACGTTCGCCAGTCAGATGGCCATCAAGAAAAATGGAATCAATCATTCGGTCTCCAAAAGTACCTGCTCAAATATTTAGTTTTAATGGGTGTTGAGTATGCACTTCGTGGAAAATCCTTGAATTCACGTCCGACCAAAACCAGCAGTTATGGCGATTTGTAGTAGAGTTTAAGACACTCATCAGAAACACAAATGTTGAAAAGAAAATTCGCATCTGCAATTCTCTGTCATAACTTCGCAAAACGTACGGATGAAATTTATGCTGCTTCAGAATTCGTCGAACTGTAGTTCTAGGGATGTTGGTTACAGTGGCCAATTTCCTCGTACTTAGAGTTAGGCCTACAGCCACTTGTCACAAAAGTCCAACCACAGTAGCCTCATTTATCACTGGAAGTTTCCGTTGAAGGTCTCGTTTTTTATTGGCTACTGAACCTGTTTCTTTAAACTTCGTGACCAATTCCAATGCGTACTTTCTTTCAACATGTTTATCGGGAAGCTGTTGATTAAATAAATATGCCTCACGTTTACTGAACTTCCTAAAAGTGATCATTTCGACCCTCTCCGCAATAGAGCAAACCATCTTTGCACAACGTGATGACAATGACAATTCACAAACCAGCTTAAACTGAAAACAAATGTGATATGTTGGATGGTATAAAAGGCTAATAAAAAGTAGAATAAAAAATTATCTACGTATTCTGATAATAGAACTAAACCTACTACTTAAGAAAAACATGTGTACTAGAGGCTTCTTAAAAAAGAAACAATTTGAGCATTTGTTGGACTGTTGTTGGAAATTTAGGTTGGCTCATATGTATTCATTCATATATAGAATTATGCAATCAGATGAACCCATATATCTCAGGAATAAATTTGTTAACTTCAATCATCCTCACAAGCCACGTTTTGTACATAATTTTAGAGTTCCTTCGCACAGGACCACCGCATACCAGAAATCCTTTGTCTTTATAGCAGCTCATTTATGGATTGCTTTAACAGATGAGCATAAAAAATTATCGAAGAAAACATTTTCCAAGCATATTAAATCCATGTTACTAGAGCAACAACTCTCCGACAGAAATTAGATCAAGTTACCTGCTAGCCCTCCAACATTAATTTATCGTGATTCTTTACTGAATCGAAAATTTCGTGTTCCTGCCTCTCATTTCATGCCACTCCCTGCCATTTGTACCGCAAAATAACAAAAATAAATTGTTTGGATTTATACTTTAGCTTAATATGTATATTTTTTTTGTTAAAATTTTGAAATTTTTTTTGTATCCTCAATCTTAAGACTCCGGACTATTGGAAGATCAACAGCAGTTCAAATAGTGCGTTTTTACCTCGAAATTTGTCTCAATCTGTTTGCAATTATATTTATTTGTATATGTATATGTATGTTTCTGAGGTAAATAAATTGTTTATTTATTTATTTCTTCTGACGTTAAATTTTGATCTTTCAATATTTTTTCTACACTTTTCTAATTTTTGAAAGATCAGATTGAACAATTGAATTTCCTTTTAACTACAAACGAAGAACGAGTTCATAATTTGAAATTAAATAAACCCGAAGACAAATCGATAAATTTGAAAAAAATTAACCGTTTAGTATTTAGGGTAGAAAGGGCTTTCAATTCTGTATCTGAGTATCGGGAGGCTTTATAAACACCTAAGGTACATAAAAATCTATTGCATACTTTTTTAGAATTTAAATTTATAAGCATATTATTAGTTTTGTTTAAAACAAATCACGAGCAAACCTAAAAACAATCATGCACTCGCATAGAGAATCAAAAGACCTTTAAAATGAGGAGTCACTCGACCACCTTACCGTAATTTTTGTTTTTGTTGGGGGTTGTTGGGGTTAGGGGGTTGACCTGTCAAAGTCAAATTTGTCATCAAAATGTGCCATTTAAAAGATAAAAGGTGACGTGTTTCAGGATTTTCCCAAACAACACTCCCACCTTAGTTAATCTAGAAGGTGGTTTTCATAGGACAAAAAAAATTTTTTAAAAACTAATTCGGCCGTGCTGTCGCATAGAGAATTAAAAGACGTTTCAAATGAGGGGCCGCTCGACCCCCTTTCCCTATTTAAATTCTTGAGTTAGGAGTTGCTGGGGTTAGGGGATTGATGTGTCAATGTCAAGTTTGACATCAAAAGTTGTGCCCCAAAAATCAAGAATCGACCTGTCCGAGTGTTTTACAAGAAACTAGTCCCACAACAGGAGTGTTTCGTTTTCAATGACCCACCCTGTGGTATACTACCTAGAGACAAAAGCATGCGAAGCATAGAAGTAATCATGAGTAGTGATAATTTTTTATTGGTAATTATTATAGTAAAAAGTAATTTCTTCAGTTACCATATAGGCGAGCGGGAGTAACCCCTAAAATGACCCTATACTGACCATGACAATCCTAATCGCCAAAAACAGTTTATTCTTATGTTTTTGAGGTTGCTGAATACGAATCCGATGTTATTTAAAAAAAATGGGGCGTCTATGTTTAAATCAACTTTTTAGTGAAAAATTAAGCAAACATTTTTTCATAATTTTTCACTTTCAACTCGCTATATCTCCGGCGGATTCCATGATTTCGTTCCGAAATTTTAATTGCATATTCCTGATGGTAGTAGTAAAAAAAATAAACCCTATTTGACCTTCTTAAAGCATTTGATATTCAAATGACGAATTTTTAAACTTGCACGGACGCATTTCACGAGTGTTCGCGTTCTATCGCATAAGTTGAGTGACGAAGTTTCGAATTTCGAGAAACGAATTGTTTAGTATTAAAATATGATTAATAAGAAAGTTATTTGAAAAGTTTCAGCCCTTAATGTTTTATAGAAAAAAAATATAAATTTTTGAGTTGAATTGTTGAGCGTCGAGTCCGGGCGCGCCGCTTGGCGCCCGCTAATCACATCGGTAGGAGTAAAAAAGCATTTATGAGAAAGTAATTGCTTTTATTTACTGTCTTCGTCACTTTAAATTTGTATATACATAGCATAAAATTTAAATTGTATTGAAACGAAAACGATTTTTATTACTATAAAATTTTTCATATATTTCATCAATATTTTGATACGAATCATTACAATTACAAACATCACAGCATTTTAAATTAGATGCTATACATGGACAAACAGTTGAGCAAGAATTTTTGTGCAAGAGCAAAAGTATTTCTGCAACGTTTCTATTGCAGTTGGTCCCTCATAATAATCAATTTTCAATTTTCCTCCTTCCACTAACCATCCACATTTTGCAACGTGTTCGGAAATAATCGTCGATTGAGTAGCTTGCTTCCATTCGTTTAATTGCCAAAGAGCTCATAAACAATGTTTGAGCATAGCTGGTTTGGATCACTGTGATCGGCTTTAGATTTTCTTTTGGGATCGTATACATTTGCTATGAAAATCAGTTATTTGAGCTAAATTTAACAATTCTTGTTTCGACATGTTTTCGTATAGACAGCATTTTTACCTATATATAATAATGCTGAATTTGTATCAATATCTTAAAGATGAAGCATTTCCATATTACAGTAACAACTAACAAAAGAAACTATAGATAACATAAAACTCAATTAATACTGAAATACATAATTTATTAACATTACGTATTAATAATTCCTCCTAAATGCTTGTATACGCTTGTGATTAGAGCGCGCCCGGACTCGACGCTCAAATTTAAAAATTCATATTTTTTTTTATAAAACATTAAGTGCTGAAACTTTTCAAAAAACTTCCTTATTAATAATATTTTAAAACTAAACAATTCGTTTCTCGAAATTCGAAACTTCGTCACTCAACTTTTGTGATAGAACATGAACACTTGTAAAATGCGTCCATGCAACTTTATAATTTCGTCATTTGAATATCAAATGTTCTAAAAAGTTCGGATAGGGTTTATTTTTTTTCTACTGCTCTCAGGAATATGCAGTTAATATTTCAAGAAGAAATCGTGAAATACGCCGGAGATAGAGCGAGTTGAATGTGAAAAATTATAAAACAGCGTTTGATTAATTTTTTACTAAAAAGTCGATTTAGACATGACGGCCCATTTTTTTTCTTTTAAATAACACTGGATTCGTATTCAGCGACCTCAAAAACATGGGAATAAACTGGTTTTGGCGATTAGGATTGCATGGTCACATACTTGCTGTTTCTAAGCCACTCTTTGGGGGATATCCGCTCGCCTAATAGGGTCCCTATGCTTGTTTTTACCCAAAGAGAAGGAAATATCGCTTGAATCAAAAAAATTAATATCTAAAAAAATATTTTTAAAATACTTTAATAGTATGTTCATTTTGGTGTTGTTGCTGATTATGATTATTAAACCAAATTTTATAAATTGAAAATGGTGGTTCTAATATGTCGGATGGAAAAGGGGAGAAATTGTCTCTAAAACAACTGCTTTAAAAATGAGTACATATCTAATTCATGCTATATATTACTGAAATATATAATTTCTTTAACTATTGGCTAACTGCGGTAACAATTATTTTTATTTGAAAAATATGAAGATGAACATTCTTCTTTGTTTTATATGCTACAGAAAAAAATTTTGAACGCTTAAGAAGTAAAGTTAAATTTTGTTCATTAGCATTGTTAACGTACAGATGTCATCATTTTTTCTCCTGCATCACTTATGTAATTGTATAGCTAATAAGGTTCATTGTTTAACCAGTATATGTACATTCGACTGCATAAATATATACTAATACTTTTGTTTAATTATGAGGCATTGTTTAGGTTAAGTGGAAGAACAAGTCTATAGCAGAACTTCTGTGCTACAAGGATTGAAATTCGTCATTTATTTTCATAATAGCTTTAATTTAAAATGTAAATTACAAAAAAATGATAAAGACGTTTATTATTATTATTATATCTCTTACAAGGGGTATAATATATTTCAGTTCTTCTGCAATATCTTCCGACTTACCTAAAATATCAAATTCATATCTTAAACTTAGTCATATCAGTCAGAAGTAATTTTAGGGCGTGACTATCAGTATTCTCCTCATAACTGTACAATCTTTTTCATATTTGAAAAAATTATTACAAAAAAGTAATTTTAAGATCATTAAATATAAAAAAGGTATTCCTAATGCATTTCGTAAACCAAAACATTCTCGAGTAATTTGTGTTTAGAAAACAACGTACATTTACGTTTTATTAATAAATTCTGTTACACATATGCTTTGAAATATAATTAAACGTAGGAAATAGCTAATTATTAACTGGAAAATTGTTCGAAATGTCCTCCATATTCCCTTATGTACAATCTGTCTTTTTTAAGGAAATAAGTTAAGTTTATACAAAAGATTACCATTATTTTTGAATGTATCGTATATGTATATGAAGTATCGACAGTCAGTTTTGGACCACCTTGTACAAATAAAGATTTGTGCATATCCAAAAACTGCACAATTTGATTACAAGGTTTAGTCGATTTATTATCAATTAGTTACGTATTTATTCATCTAAGTCTTCGATATTAAATAAGATATAGTGTCACTATTATTTTTGCGGCAATGAAACATTTATCTGTTGTAGAGATAGGATGGATGCCATCGGTGTATGTGTCTACAGCATCCTAATATGCCTGAAAGGAATAATAATTGTCGCTATAAACTAATGGTGCTTAGTAGATGTAATTTGATGCTATTTTACGGCATGCGGTTATCCCAAGGGGTTAGAATATAATACATATTCTTTGCAAATGTAAAATGGTTTCTATGTTTATATGAAATATTGTAAGGCAGGCCACAGCACTTACAACTTTGCTGAGTTGGCCCTCGCCCAGGTACATAAATAATATAAACTTTACAAAGTGATTCGCACGACCGCGCTCTTGCAGACGTAATAGCAAGCTTCCCATCCTAATTTTGTTAGTAAATTCGATGGTAATAGGTTAATTACATTGCAAATATATCATGTTATAACACATGCCACGGGTAAGCGGTATCATCACCTATAAGGGGAGCGTTTTCATGATTGTGGAATCGTACCAAGGGTTTTTAGTAAAAACCGAAGAAAACATCTAAATGTTAAATACAATATTATAATATATTCATGATTTCAAAAAATATATACAGGGTGTTTTCTAAGTATAATCAGAAATATATGGCAAATTTCTAATAAGGTATGTCCTAAAATGTTTCGTAAGGAAGCTACAACTTCCCGAGATGGCGTGCAAAAGGCAATGTTCAGATAATATCTCGGCAAAACTTGAAGATTTTCGTACCAAATTCTGTACAGGTATTTTTTAATAAATAAAAGACATTAGTAAAACACATTAAACAAAATGAATGAAAAACCATTACATTCTATACTACATTTTTACAACGAAGGAATGAAATTAAAATAAAAGATTTACTGAGGCACTAAACAAAAAAAATGTTTTTTAATCTAGATGCTCAATATGTCCATTATTATCTTTGCATAATCGTGATTTTGTGACGGTAGCTCTGAGCATGGCATCTAACTGTAATTCGGTAATTCCATTAATTGTTCTTCTGACTCTAATTTCCATGTCTTCTCTGTTTGTTAGTAGAGTCCTATAAACTTTTTTCTTGAGGTGGCCTCATATAAAAAAAACAAGGGGCGTATGGTCTGGTGACCTAGCAGGCCATCTAACAAGCCCATTTTTTCTCATCTAAGTTTCTCTACACCTTTCGTTTAAATAATTCAAAAGTTGCAGTTATGTGTTGGAGCACTATCCTGTTGAAAAAATATTGGGTAACAGTTCTTCAAAAAAATCTTTAATCTGGTTTTGCAAAAACTACAAATATCTTGCTCTATTTAATGGTCCGTCAAAAATTATTGGCCTAATAATTCTTCTGCCAATTACTCCCAGCCGTATATTAAAACTGAATCGCTCCTAATACGTACTTTCTCTTATATACCTTGGATTTTCTTGTGCCCAATAATGGGTTTATTACCGTGATCCACGTTTAGACTACGTTTTTTGATTTGTTTGGGATGTCCGAGGGCGCTAGTAGCCTAGTTAGGGGATTGGTACGCTGCTGTGGATGAACTGCTGCCTTCAGTGTCGATTTTGACTGTTGTAGCCATTGCCAGTCTCATTAGACGCTTATGTTGTAGGTGGGTATTGCTGCGGCGTCTGAAGTGACTTAGTATTTACGATTTGCATTAACTTCCACGATGGCAGGAGGGCCCAGGTTGACTGTTTACAGCACCGAGCGTCCTGGGACGATGGATTATAGGGGCGCTAATGCCCAAAGTTGCAGTTACAATTAAAATAAAAGGCGATATTTTCCCAAAAATAACTAAAAACAACTCTAACGGCGTTCTTGATGTTAGAAAAAATGTTATTATGATTATATTATTTAAGCCCTAACTTTACTGAGCTAAAACTGACTCTAGTGCTTCCTGCACTACTATACTCTGGTGATTCGTTATCGCTGTATTGCTGATCGTATTCTTCTCCGCAACAATAACAAAGCCTTATATCGTGCTCTGGCGGCAGACAAAGCGTCGTGTTAAAAGTTTTGGTCCGTCGAGTAGTTTCTGGTAGGCTGGACTGTAGCTGACTGGTAGCCTGGATTGTAGTTGGCTAGCAGACTAGACTCTCGTAGTTGATTTGAAGTTCTCGAAGTAGATACGGCAAACTGAGATGCTGCTGTCACTAGGTGAACGTGCCACTTGGCTACTCTTAGTACTCGCCCTGGGGCACTTGCCATGGATTGGCATCTGTTTGTTTATCTAACTTTAGGGATGGTAGTGGAGTGAAATGGGGGGTGGGGAGGGGTAGAGAGATATTTTAGGGGATGAGGTATTGTGGCGGGGGTTTATGGGGGTGGGGATGCGTATGTGTCGAATTGGAGGCATTATGAGAATGAGAATTTTATGATGTAATATTTTATTTGAAATTAGGTGATTGCCGGAAAATATTGATAGTTTAAAGAGCGGTGTTTAGTAGATCAACTGAATTTGGGTATTTGTGCGAGTTTTAGGAGGGGATTGGGGTGGTGGATTATTTTTTCTGCAAAGGATGGGATGAGTTCTAGGATAATGTGGTCGTTGATTGTCGGTGTTCCGGTTGCATTGTGTAAGTAGATAATTGGCGACATATATGGGAGGGCTGTGGCCCATCGTAGATGTCTATTTTTTATTGTCAGTAGTGTTTCTTTGTTAGTGTCGGAGAGGAGGAGATACCAGACCAGGGATGCGTATGTAAGGATAGGGCGGATATAAGATTTGTAAAGAATGCTGACTATATGGGAGGGAGCGGGTTTTATCATTTGCCTTAGCTGGGCAGAGTGAGCATACACTTTTCCTTTTAAGGATTTGACATTGGGGATATCATTAATGTAAAAAAGGAAAAGGAGGAGAGGTTTTTGGTTTTTTAGGTTTGGGTACTGGTGCAATTTTTATGGTTTTCCAAGGGGTGGGATAGTGTATGTGGCGGATACAGAAATTATATAATTTTGTAAGGAACAATATAGCTTTAGGAGGGAAGGGTGGGATATTATCGAGTCCTGGCGCCTTCCTGGGGTTGCGGTTTTTAATATGTTCTAGGACTTGGGAGGGGGATATAGGGATGGGCTCCTCCATGGAGTCGAGCTCGACATGTGAGAGCCATTGCTCGTACTCCAGAGATTTCGCCTGGTAGCGGGGGTGGATAGGGTTAGGTGAGAATTGGGTAGAAAATTGACAGGAAAAGGATTCCAACTTTTCTTCGTCAGTTACGGCCCGACCGGTAGAAGTTTGTAAATGAGGTATGATTTGTTTTTTCCTTAAGGAACGTCTCGGAAGGAAATAAGGATCGAGATGCTGCTGCGAAACCTCACCGGATATATCTAAAGATCGGGGCGGATGGAGTTCTGAATGTTGAGCAGCCGCAGTTTGGAAGGGTGTGACCGGGCCTCCTAGCTTGAATTGATGCTGTCTTCGTCGAGAATATGTACGTTGTGTGCATAGTAGTAATAAAATGAAAACTAAAATTATTTTGCCAAAAAAATTGGGTTCGAAAACATGTTGCGATGGAATAATTTCAAATTAGTGAACCTAAATAACATTTGTTGATGAAAATTATTACCCAAATTGTGTCTGTTCAAAAACCAACTGCAACAGTCTAATCTTCTTTGAAAATTATTTTCGTATAAATGGTGATGTATTTGGTACTTGTTTGACTTAAATTTCAGGTACATTTGTTTCTCTTCTGAATTGCTCTTCAACTCTTACAAAATAGTTGTACTGTGGATGATTTCTTTCGGGCAATATTTCTTCACATAACTAAGCAGCCCATTTTAACTGCCATTTTATAAACAAATATCATGTTGCGATGGTTGAAAAAAGAAAATAAAGACGAATCAGGTAAATAAAATATATATATAATATGCTGTTTAAAATAATACAGTTTGGGTCACTTTCGCTTATACCGGAAGTTGAAAGAAAGGAAAGAATAGGTTCAAAACAAGGGCAATTATGTAATATATAACTCTCCCGAAATTCAAAATTTTAACTTCTTAAATAGCAAAGTTACAGACTGTTACATTTCTCCTGTGTCACCCATATTTTTAACTGCCATTATTAACGTAAAGTTATAGTCATTGATTAATAGCTGTTAAAATAAAATTATTCATATTTTTTATATGCTTAGAAGCGTGGTTTCTAAATTTTTTTAAAGAGATATGTTCTAGAACCATTTAGATTATCAAGCCCTGATGGGGTTTATATAGAATAAACGAAACGTGGGCAAGGTTTTATTAATTTTAGTCCTGATTTCGACAATCTAAACTATATGAGTTGATGTCAAGGACACAATTTTCCTTTAATTTAAATAATACAATCTTAAAGATATGTCATTAATTTTTTTTTCCAAGGAAAGCATAGAAGGATAATTTATTAATGAAAGAAAAACAGGTGCGGTTTGACCGCATCATTTATTAATTATTTATTTGACGAAAAAAAAAAGTGTGAATTTATATTTTTTGATATGTCTAGAGCTTTGACACGGTAAATCATGAATTGCTCCTAAACAAAATGTGTGCTTGTGGTATAAGGGGAGTACCAAGCTGTTGGATTCAGTCACATCTAAGTCATCGCACCCAGAGAATCATTTTAAAAATTGATGACAGCCTGTATGAACCTGATGATAAGTTGGTGCCAACTGGAGTTCCTCAAGCTAGCACTTTAGGACCACTCCTTTTTCTCATTTTTATAAATGATGTACAAAGTCATTTAAAAGCAACGAATACATTTCACGTTACACAATTTACCGATGATGTGGTGGTTGCATCTAGGGCAGGGAATGTACATGAGCTGTCATCAAATGCAAACATTTGCACCTCATTAATGAACAGTTATTGCAACAAATTTGGACTAAAACTTAATGGGACAAGAACTCAATTGTTTATGTTTGCCAATAACACTCCTGACCATAGCTTATTGGTAAAAATAGATAATTTATCAATAAAAGATAGCCACTCTATTAAATTATTAGGTATAACTGGGAATTTAATTTAAACTGGTTTGAACACATTGAAGACTTGTTAAAAAAAAATTCTACTAGATACTATGTCATTTGGCAGCTTCGTTCTTGTGTGAATTAAGAAATATTGAAAACTTATTACTTTGCACAAGTACAGTCACTATTAAATTACTATATTCTCTGCTGTGGCAACTCCAGCAGAATTAATGATCTCTTGATCGTGCAAAAAAAATAATTAGGACTATGTTGTTCAAACAATCTACCGATTCATGGAGGGATTTATTTGTATTAAAAACGCTGCCAGCTTTATATATTTTATCATCTTGTCTATTTATCAAGTCTAATATTAGCCAATGTATTCAACATTCCGATCGAAATATACCATACAGTTTGAGACACACGAATAACATTATGTTTCTCGAACACAAGCCCTCTGTTGTTAGTAATGGTGTGATAGTTATACCCATTAGGATATACAATCATATCCCTAATTATCTGAAAGAAATATCTGGCCTAAAATTGTTTAAATCAAAATTAAAAGAACTACTTTTAAGAGGATCGATTTACACTGTCGAAGAATATTTTAGTGTTAACCTTTAACACTGGTATCTAGTGTTACGTAATGTTTCAAATATTTCTTATATTGTTTGTTTTTTTAATCAATTTATTGAACAAGTTTTCAAATAGATTTTTAACACCATTGTTTTTTTTCTTTTTTAACTGTGACGCGTTTGCATATATATATATATATATATATATATAGGGTGTCCCGCGACGAACTGCGGCAATCGATATCTCGAAAAGTAGACATCGGCAAATTTTGAAAATTTGGTAGTAAACTAATGTCGATGGGGGCAACTCGGCTAAAATATTTTCAAGATGGTGGTACTTCCGGTTATACCGGAAGTCGATACCAACTTGCTTATTTTAAATAGGGTACCCTATATATTATTACATTTTTGGATTGTACGTAAAATTCTAGGCCGATTTCGTGTATCATGTGCTATACCTAGGTCTCTCCGTTTTTGAGATATTTCAATTTTTATGTCAAAAATGACGTTTGCGGGCCCTAAAAGAATTATCAATTTTTCCTATAAGGAAGCCTTTATTATCTAATTTGGGTTCGATTCTTTGTTGAAAAAGACCTACTTTAATAGAGTTTTTATAATATTTTGATAAGTATTAATACAGAGTGTTAAAAAAATAAGAATAAAAATGAAATTGAGATAATTCCCAAAAATCAATTTTTTCAAATGGAAACCCAAAATTTTTATAACCTTATCTTATTCGCCATTAAAAATAAGGGTAAGTTTGTATATGGATGTCTATTCCGAAAATTTTTAGTTTTCGAGATATTCCCAATTCAATATTTCTATATGGGGATTTTGCTATGGATTTTAAGTTCAATTACTGTTAGTTGGCTATGACGGCGTTGAGTGATAAACAAATGTATGTAGCTGTCACTTACCAATTGACAAGTATTAATTATCATGCATCATTACTTAAATTTGTTTATAATCTATGGAGAATGTCACAAAGTTTTACAAAAACATGTGAAATATTTGCTAATAGATATCCAGAGAAACAAAAACCGTCTCCGAACAGTATTTAATGAATAATGGCGAATTTCAAAAAATTTGGCACTGTAACAGTTTATAAAATAATTAAACAAATGTAACTTAGATACAAAAGGTTCTTACATAAAATACTAACAGTATAACTACTTATACTCAGGAAAATATTTTATTTTAATAAGTGTTCAAAGTGTCCACCCTGAACTTCCAAACATTTTTCGCACCTCTTGATTAGTTCGTCATGGGTGGCCGCTCTAATAGAACCTGGAGATAATCTTTCAAAAGCATTCCTTACTCTTGCCTGACAATCTGCCATTGTTGTGACTGGATTAAAATAAACCATATCTTTTATTGTTCCCCATATAAAATAGTCCAAGACAGACAGACCAGGAGAACGGGAGGCCACAGGAAAGGTCCATTGTTAGCAATCCACTTATCGTAAAAAGTTTCTTCCAAGAAGTTGTTAACTATGAAGCTGCTGTGTGTTGGCGCGCCATCGTGTTGGTAAAATATTTGCCTATGTTCAGCTAGCGGTAAATTGTTCAAATATTCATTATCTAAATCTTGTAATATATTCAAATATCATTCACCTAAAAAAAAGTTGATAAGTAATTTGAAAAACAGAAACTATTTAAGTATTAATTCATTACCATTTAAGTTTTCTTCATAAAAATTAAGTTTTACGACTCCATCATTTCTCACAGCACAGTAGACATTAAATTGCCAGGTTTCTTGATAATTTCGCAATGTCACGGCATGGTGATTTGAATCACACCAAAAGTGGGAATTGTGTCTGTTGAAAAGTCCATTTTTCGTAAATTTTGCCTCGTCAGTCCAAAAATCGAAAGTCGCCTTGTAACATTGTTAAAATAAATTCGCAAAAGTGAACTCTTCTGGTCAAATCGGTGTCCTTTAGGTGTTGAACCATAGAAATGGAATAGGGATGGAATTTGTGTTTTAAAAGAATTCTATGAATAGAGCTCTTGGAGATTCCTGTTTGTAAGGCCACATGTCTTAAGGATGTCATAGGATATGCCGCAAAATATCCCAAAATAACAATTTCGATATTTTCATCATCGACAATTGGTTTTATTTTATGAACTGTTGCTTTAACGGTACCAAAAATTTTTGAAATTCTCCATTATTCGTTTAATACTGTTTGGAGACGGTTTTTGTTTATCTGGATATCTATTAGCAAATATTTCACACATTCTTGATAAAACTTTGTTACATTCTCCAAAGATTATAAACAAATTTAAGTAATCCTCGTGCGCATAATTTAAGCGCATCGGCATGATAATTGATACTTGTCAAATGGTAAGTGACAGCTACATACATTTGTTTAGCACTCAACGCCGTCATAGCCAACTAAGAGTAATTTAACTTAATATCCATAACAAAATACCCATATAGAAATATTGAATGGGGAATATCTCGAAAACTAAAAATTTTCGGAATAGACATCCATATACAAACTTACCCTTACTTTTAATGGCGAATAAGATAAGATTATAAAAATTGGGGGTTTCCATTTGAAAAAATTGATTTTTGACAGTTTTCTCAATTTCATCTTTGCTCTTATTTTTTGAACAATCTGTATTAATACTTATTATTATTAATCAAAATATTATAAAAACTCTATTAAAGTAGGTCTTTTTCAACAAAGAATCGAACCCAAATTAGATAATAAAGGCTTCCTTATAGGAAAAATTGATAATTCTTTTAGGGCCCGCAAACGTTATTTTTGACATAAAAATTGAAATATCTCAAAACGGAGAGACCTAGGTATAGGACATGATTATGAAATCGGCCTAGAATTTTACGTACAATCCAAAAATGTAATAATATATAGAGTGTCCCATTTAAAATAAGCAAGTTGGTATCGACTTCCGGTATAACCGGAAGTGCCACCATCTTGAAAATATTTTAACCGAGTTGCCCCCATCGACATTAGCTTACTACCAAATTTTCAAAATTTTCCGATGTCTACTTTTTGAGATATCGATCGCCGTAGTTCGTCGTGGGACACCCTGTATATATATATATATATATATATATATATATATATGTGTGTGTGTGTGTGTGTGTGTGGGTAAACATTACTTTTTCTCATTTTTATCTATTTGTTTAATTATCTGTTTATAGTAAATGTTGTCTGTCTTTGACTTGTTAAGCTGTTTGTTATATTTACTTCTTTTATCTATTACTTTTTTGTTATTTTTATTGTATTCTTATCTTGACTTACCATAATATATACTATTGTATCATTACATATTGATAATATCTTCGACGAAAGTTAGTATGATGGGAGAAATCTTGTAAATGTCAAATATCAGACGAACTAATAAGTGTACCTCAGTTGGATGAAAATAAACGAATATTCCATTTAATATGCCTCTTACGTGCTCTTGTAATTATTATCTGGCATGTTTCTCGTGCACATGTATGAAAAGAAATCATCAATCTAGAATTCATGTATATTAATACCTGTATAAAATACTGTTCCAGTGCTGTGATTCCGTGAGTAAAATCAGTCGCGAATTGAATAGGTTTAGAGTCATTTTATAATATGAATGACGTGCCATGTTACTTTTAATTTCCACCGGGAAATTGGAAATGCAGGCAAAAGCAAAATTCACACCATGTAATGTATTTTGCGTCCATTGTAAATTACTGC
Organism: Leptura quadrifasciata; assembly: GCA_963675555.1. Taxonomy (NCBI): domain Eukaryota; kingdom Metazoa; phylum Arthropoda; class Insecta; order Coleoptera; family Cerambycidae; genus Leptura; species Leptura quadrifasciata. The sequence goes on from OY776674.1 coordinate 153,983,112, forward strand.
AGTTGACTTTTTATTGTACAATTTGACAAACATCAATTCATAATTACATTGAAATTGAATGACCTGGGATTTTTAAAATGTGTACGTAAAAGTATCTGGTAATAAACCGTTAATATCAATTACCTGCATACAGTGAATAAACTGTTATCAATTATTAATAGAGGAATTATCAGACATTTTTATCGCTGATGCGCTATTGTCATTTTATGAGGAAATTTGTCAATTTGTCACTAATTTAGTTACATTGCTTTAATTCCAACTCAGCCACGATAGAATACTATTAAACCATATTTTTTGAGCGCTATAGTGAAATAATATTCTAACAGATATGTATGTATGTATTGTATAAGCCGATGTGGATAAAATTATTCATTATCTTTTATACATGGTGGGGCAATAGTGCGTCGGACCTCGATATCTCGAGTTTTTAAAAATTGCAAGTAAACTAGATAAAAAGTTTGCAACTGGAAATTATTTTCGAGCATACAGGGCGAGCCAAAACGAAATTACAGGACCAAGTACCTTTTTTAAAATGGAATGCTATATGTATCAATACATTTTTTGAAGCTTCCTTCTAGGCTCTATTCATTCCTATATTAGCATTGAATATCTCCCAACAACTTGGATGTAATGAATTTTTTTGTTGAAATAATGCGATCTGCAGATGGATATTAAAAAAATCACCACAGTCACAATTATGGGTTTTAAGAAAAACTTATGTGAATACCAGTTACGAGACATCTATTTAATGTTTTTGAATCATTTTCATTTCCTAAATATGTACAGGGTGGCCAAAAATTAGTTTTCAATTAAGAGCATTTTAAATTGAATTTTCTCAATTTTTTCAAATGGAACACCCTGTATGTTTTTCGACAATGTGATGTAGAAATGAAAAACTAACATTTTTTGTAGGTACTTCATTATGGCTAATTGCAACCGTTTTCGTTATATAAATAAATAAGTGTCAAATTCAAGAATAAACTTAAAAAAAGAGGTTCCCTCAAATAATTCATTAGAAAATTTTATAATAGGTATTCGACGTGTTGCCCATTTTGATTGACACACGTCTTTATGCAATTTTGAAATGAAGCCATTTACTGGGACCATTTCTTCCAATTCATTGAAATGAGTAAATAGAATTTAACCGGTCCTTTATTGTAATGTTTTTTTGTATATTTTTTTGCTATTTTCATTATTCGACAATATATATGGTATAAATTGTCGTTACAAAGGAGCATTTATCACATTTATTGATCGTTACAATTTGTATTGAATTTAAAATATTTGGAATTTGACAATATGAATTTTAATAAAGTGGAACTTGTATATATGACTTTTGTTTTGCAACCACCAACAAAAACCAACTGCAACAGTCTAATCTTCTTTGAAAATTATTTTCGTATAAATGGTGATGTATTTGGTACTTGTTTGACTTAAATTTCAGGTACATTTGTTTCTCTTCTGAATTGCTCTTCAACTCTTACAAAATAGTTGTACTGTGGATGATTTCTTTCGGGCAATATTTCTTCACATAACTAAGCAGCCCATTTTAACTGCCATTTTATAAACAAATATCATGTTGCGATGGTTGAAAAAAGAAAATAAAGACGAATCAGGTAAATAAAATATATATATAATATGCTGTTTAAAATAATACAGTTTGGGTCACTTTCGCTTATACCGGAAGTTGAAAGAAAGGAAAGAATAGGTTCAAAACAAGGGCAATTATGTAATATATAACTCTCCCGAAATTCAAAATTTTAACTTCTTAAATAGCAAAGTTACAGACTGTTACATTTCTCCTGTGTCACCCATATTTTTAACTGCCATTATTAACGTAAAGTTATAGTCATTGATTAATAGCTGTTAAAATAAAATTATTCATATTTTTTATATGCTTAGAAGCGTGGTTTCTAAATTTTTTTAAAGAGATATGTTCTAGAACCATTTAGATTATCAAGCCCTGATGGGGTTTATATAGAATAAACGAAACGTGGGCAAGGTTTTATTAATTTTAGTCCTGATTTCGACAATCTAAACTATATGAGTTGATGTCAAGGACACAATTTTCCTTTAATTTAAATAATACAATCTTAAAGATATGTCATTAATTTTTTTTTCCAAGGAAAGCATAGAAGGATAATTTATTAATGAAAGAAAAACAGGTGCGGTTTGACCGCATCATTTATTAATTATTTATTTGACGAAAAAAAAAAGTGTGAATTTATATTTTTTGATATGTCTAGAGCTTTGACACGGTAAATCATGAATTGCTCCTAAACAAAATGTGTGCTTGTGGTATAAGGGGAGTACCAAGCTGTTGGATTCAGTCACATCTAAGTCATCGCACCCAGAGAATCATTTTAAAAATTGATGACAGCCTGTATGAACCTGATGATAAGTTGGTGCCAACTGGAGTTCCTCAAGCTAGCACTTTAGGACCACTCCTTTTTCTCATTTTTATAAATGATGTACAAAGTCATTTAAAAGCAACGAATACATTTCACGTTACACAATTTACCGATGATGTGGTGGTTGCATCTAGGGCAGGGAATGTACATGAGCTGTCATCAAATGCAAACATTTGCACCTCATTAATGAACAGTTATTGCAACAAATTTGGACTAAAACTTAATGGGACAAGAACTCAATTGTTTATGTTTGCCAATAACACTCCTGACCATAGCTTATTGGTAAAAATAGATAATTTATCAATAAAAGATAGCCACTCTATTAAATTATTAGGTATAACTGGGAATTTAATTTAAACTGGTTTGAACACATTGAAGACTTGTTAAAAAAAAATTCTACTAGATACTATGTCATTTGGCAGCTTCGTTCTTGTGTGAATTAAGAAATATTGAAAACTTATTACTTTGCACAAGTACAGTCACTATTAAATTACTATATTCTCTGCTGTGGCAACTCCAGCAGAATTAATGATCTCTTGATCGTGCAAAAAAAATAATTAGGACTATGTTGTTCAAACAATCTACCGATTCATGGAGGGATTTATTTGTATTAAAAACGCTGCCAGCTTTATATATTTTATCATCTTGTCTATTTATCAAGTCTAATATTAGCCAATGTATTCAACATTCCGATCGAAATATACCATACAGTTTGAGACACACGAATAACATTATGTTTCTCGAACACAAGCCCTCTGTTGTTAGTAATGGTGTGATAGTTATACCCATTAGGATATACAATCATATCCCTAATTATCTGAAAGAAATATCTGGCCTAAAATTGTTTAAATCAAAATTAAAAGAACTACTTTTAAGAGGATCGATTTACACTGTCGAAGAATATTTTAGTGTTAACCTTTAACACTGGTATCTAGTGTTACGTAATGTTTCAAATATTTCTTATATTGTTTGTTTTTTTAATCAATTTATTGAACAAGTTTTCAAATAGATTTTTAACACCATTGTTTTTTTTCTTTTTTAACTGTGACGCGTTTGCATATATATATATATATATATATATATAGGGTGTCCCGCGACGAACTGCGGCAATCGATATCTCGAAAAGTAGACATCGGCAAATTTTGAAAATTTGGTAGTAAACTAATGTCGATGGGGGCAACTCGGCTAAAATATTTTCAAGATGGTGGTACTTCCGGTTATACCGGAAGTCGATACCAACTTGCTTATTTTAAATAGGGTACCCTATATATTATTACATTTTTGGATTGTACGTAAAATTCTAGGCCGATTTCGTGTATCATGTGCTATACCTAGGTCTCTCCGTTTTTGAGATATTTCAATTTTTATGTCAAAAATGACGTTTGCGGGCCCTAAAAGAATTATCAATTTTTCCTATAAGGAAGCCTTTATTATCTAATTTGGGTTCGATTCTTTGTTGAAAAAGACCTACTTTAATAGAGTTTTTATAATATTTTGATAAGTATTAATACAGAGTGTTAAAAAAATAAGAATAAAAATGAAATTGAGATAATTCCCAAAAATCAATTTTTTCAAATGGAAACCCAAAATTTTTATAACCTTATCTTATTCGCCATTAAAAATAAGGGTAAGTTTGTATATGGATGTCTATTCCGAAAATTTTTAGTTTTCGAGATATTCCCAATTCAATATTTCTATATGGGGATTTTGCTATGGATTTTAAGTTCAATTACTGTTAGTTGGCTATGACGGCGTTGAGTGATAAACAAATGTATGTAGCTGTCACTTACCAATTGACAAGTATTAATTATCATGCATCATTACTTAAATTTGTTTATAATCTATGGAGAATGTCACAAAGTTTTACAAAAACATGTGAAATATTTGCTAATAGATATCCAGAGAAACAAAAACCGTCTCCGAACAGTATTTAATGAATAATGGCGAATTTCAAAAAATTTGGCACTGTAACAGTTTATAAAATAATTAAACAAATGTAACTTAGATACAAAAGGTTCTTACATAAAATACTAACAGTATAACTACTTATACTCAGGAAAATATTTTATTTTAATAAGTGTTCAAAGTGTCCACCCTGAACTTCCAAACATTTTTCGCACCTCTTGATTAGTTCGTCATGGGTGGCCGCTCTAATAGAACCTGGAGATAATCTTTCAAAAGCATTCCTTACTCTTGCCTGACAATCTGCCATTGTTGTGACTGGATTAAAATAAACCATATCTTTTATTGTTCCCCATATAAAATAGTCCAAGACAGACAGACCAGGAGAACGGGAGGCCACAGGAAAGGTCCATTGTTAGCAATCCACTTATCGTAAAAAGTTTCTTCCAAGAAGTTGTTAACTATGAAGCTGCTGTGTGTTGGCGCGCCATCGTGTTGGTAAAATATTTGCCTATGTTCAGCTAGCGGTAAATTGTTCAAATATTCATTATCTAAATCTTGTAATATATTCAAATATCATTCACCTAAAAAAAAGTTGATAAGTAATTTGAAAAACAGAAACTATTTAAGTATTAATTCATTACCATTTAAGTTTTCTTCATAAAAATTAAGTTTTACGACTCCATCATTTCTCACAGCACAGTAGACATTAAATTGCCAGGTTTCTTGATAATTTCGCAATGTCACGGCATGGTGATTTGAATCACACCAAAAGTGGGAATTGTGTCTGTTGAAAAGTCCATTTTTCGTAAATTTTGCCTCGTCAGTCCAAAAATCGAAAGTCGCCTTGTAACATTGTTAAAATAAATTCGCAAAAGTGAACTCTTCTGGTCAAATCGGTGTCCTTTAGGTGTTGAACCATAGAAATGGAATAGGGATGGAATTTGTGTTTTAAAAGAATTCTATGAATAGAGCTCTTGGAGATTCCTGTTTGTAAGGCCACATGTCTTAAGGATGTCATAGGATATGCCGCAAAATATCCCAAAATAACAATTTCGATATTTTCATCATCGACAATTGGTTTTATTTTATGAACTGTTGCTTTAACGGTACCAAAAATTTTTGAAATTCTCCATTATTCGTTTAATACTGTTTGGAGACGGTTTTTGTTTATCTGGATATCTATTAGCAAATATTTCACACATTCTTGATAAAACTTTGTTACATTCTCCAAAGATTATAAACAAATTTAAGTAATCCTCGTGCGCATAATTTAAGCGCATCGGCATGATAATTGATACTTGTCAAATGGTAAGTGACAGCTACATACATTTGTTTAGCACTCAACGCCGTCATAGCCAACTAAGAGTAATTTAACTTAATATCCATAACAAAATACCCATATAGAAATATTGAATGGGGAATATCTCGAAAACTAAAAATTTTCGGAATAGACATCCATATACAAACTTACCCTTACTTTTAATGGCGAATAAGATAAGATTATAAAAATTGGGGGTTTCCATTTGAAAAAATTGATTTTTGACAGTTTTCTCAATTTCATCTTTGCTCTTATTTTTTGAACAATCTGTATTAATACTTATTATTATTAATCAAAATATTATAAAAACTCTATTAAAGTAGGTCTTTTTCAACAAAGAATCGAACCCAAATTAGATAATAAAGGCTTCCTTATAGGAAAAATTGATAATTCTTTTAGGGCCCGCAAACGTTATTTTTGACATAAAAATTGAAATATCTCAAAACGGAGAGACCTAGGTATAGGACATGATTATGAAATCGGCCTAGAATTTTACGTACAATCCAAAAATGTAATAATATATAGAGTGTCCCATTTAAAATAAGCAAGTTGGTATCGACTTCCGGTATAACCGGAAGTGCCACCATCTTGAAAATATTTTAACCGAGTTGCCCCCATCGACATTAGCTTACTACCAAATTTTCAAAATTTTCCGATGTCTACTTTTTGAGATATCGATCGCCGTAGTTCGTCGTGGGACACCCTGTATATATATATATATATATATATATATATATATGTGTGTGTGTGTGTGTGTGTGTGGGTAAACATTACTTTTTCTCATTTTTATCTATTTGTTTAATTATCTGTTTATAGTAAATGTTGTCTGTCTTTGACTTGTTAAGCTGTTTGTTATATTTACTTCTTTTATCTATTACTTTTTTGTTATTTTTATTGTATTCTTATCTTGACTTACCATAATATATACTATTGTATCATTACATATTGATAATATCTTCGACGAAAGTTAGTATGATGGGAGAAATCTTGTAAATGTCAAATATCAGACGAACTAATAAGTGTACCTCAGTTGGATGAAAATAAACGAATATTCCATTTAATATGCCTCTTACGTGCTCTTGTAATTATTATCTGGCATGTTTCTCGTGCACATGTATGAAAAGAAATCATCAATCTAGAATTCATGTATATTAATACCTGTATAAAATACTGTTCCAGTGCTGTGATTCCGTGAGTAAAATCAGTCGCGAATTGAATAGGTTTAGAGTCATTTTATAATATGAATGACGTGCCATGTTACTTTTAATTTCCACCGGGAAATTGGAAATGCAGGCAAAAGCAAAATTCACACCATGTAATGTATTTTGCGTCCATTGTAAATTACTGCAGTTGACTTTTTATTGTACAATTTGACAAACATCAATTCATAATTACATTGAAATTGAATGACCTGGGATTTTTAAAATGTGTACGTAAAAGTATCTGGTAATAAACCGTTAATATCAATTACCTGCATACAGTGAATAAACTGTTATCAATTATTAATAGAGGAATTATCAGACATTTTTATCGCTGATGCGCTATTGTCATTTTATGAGGAAATTTGTCAATTTGTCACTAATTTAGTTACATTGCTTTAATTCCAACTCAGCCACGATAGAATACTATTAAACCATATTTTTTGAGCGCTATAGTGAAATAATATTCTAACAGATATGTATGTATGTATTGTATAAGCCGATGTGGATAAAATTATTCATTATCTTTTATACATGGTGGGGCAATAGTGCGTCGGACCTCGATATCTCGAGTTTTTAAAAATTGCAAGTAAACTAGATAAAAAGTTTGCAACTGGAAATTATTTTCGAGCATACAGGGCGAGCCAAAACGAAATTACAGGACCAAGTACCTTTTTTAAAATGGAATGCTATATGTATCAATACATTTTTTGAAGCTTCCTTCTAGGCTCTATTCATTCCTATATTAGCATTGAATATCTCCCAACAACTTGGATGTAATGAATTTTTTTGTTGAAATAATGCGATCTGCAGATGGATATTAAAAAAATCACCACAGTCACAATTATGGGTTTTAAGAAAAACTTATGTGAATACCAGTTACGAGACATCTATTTAATGTTTTTGAATCATTTTCATTTCCTAAATATGTACAGGGTGGCCAAAAATTAGTTTTCAATTAAGAGCATTTTAAATTGAATTTTCTCAATTTTTTCAAATGGAACACCCTGTATGTTTTTCGACAATGTGATGTAGAAATGAAAAACTAACATTTTTTGTAGGTACTTCATTATGGCTAATTGCAACCGTTTTCGTTATATAAATAAATAAGTGTCAAATTCAAGAATAAACTTAAAAAAAGAGGTTCCCTCAAATAATTCATTAGAAAATTTTATAATAGGTATTCGACGTGTTGCCCATTTTGATTGACACACGTCTTTATGCAATTTTGAAATGAAGCCATTTACTGGGACCATTTCTTCCAATTCATTGAAATGAGTAAATAGAATTTAACCGGTCCTTTATTGTAATGTTTTTTTGTATATTTTTTTGCTATTTTCATTATTCGACAATATATATGGTATAAATTGTCGTTACAAAGGAGCATTTATCACATTTATTGATCGTTACAATTTGTATTGAATTTAAAATATTTGGAATTTGACAATATGAATTTTAATAAAGTGGAACTTGTATATATGACTTTTGTTTTGGGCGAGTCAGACAGAAACTGTTTACTTGCCAATAGAATTTATCACCAACGTTATGCTGAAAGAAGGCTTCCTGATGTTAGCAACTTCCAGAACCTTCTCAATAGATTTCTGAAAACTGGAAATGTCGAATATAAAAAAAGTGAAAGAATGAAACGCGTTGTGAACGAAGAAAACAAGTTTACTGTGGTGCTGGCAACAGCTGAGAATCCCCATGTTAGTCAAAGAGAAGTGAGCTCATTAGTAGGAATAAGTAGATGGTCTGTGGGTCGAATCTTAAAAACAAATAAGTTGCATGCATATCATATTCAAATACACCAGGAATTATGTGATGACGATTTTCAAAAACGCCTACAATTTTGTAATTGGGCCAGAGGTAAACTGCAACATGATATCAACTTCTTCAATACTGTATTATTCAGTGATGAGGCAACTTTTCATAAAAATGGATTTGTTAATAGGCACAATTTCCATTATTATGCTTCGGAAAATCCTCACCTTTTTATGCAAGTTGATAACCAACACAGATGGTCTATAAACGTTTGGGGAGGAATTATTGGAGAACATGTAATAGGGCCACATTTCTTTTGATGGTACATCGACTGGAGCTATTTATCATCATTTTTTGGAAAACCATCTGCCGCAATTATTGGTAAATCTCCGTGAAAGAATTCGAAATAGGATGTGGTATCAGCAAGATGGTGCTCCACCACATTATTTAAATGCAGTTAGAGGCCACTTAAATAATACCCACCCTCATCAATGGATTGGAAGAAATAGACCCACTAAATGGCCTGCTAGATCCCCAGATCTTACAAAAATGGATTTCTTTTTATGGAGATACGTAAAGAAAATTGTTTATAGAGACACACCAGCAACAGTACAAAATATGAAAGAAAAAATAATAACTGCCTAACGAAAATTATTCAAAAACATTAATTAGATGTCTCATAACTGGTATTCACATAAGTTTTTCTTAAAGCCCTTGGTAATTTTTTAAATATTCATCTGCAAATTGCATTATTTCAACAAAAAATTCATTGCATGCAAGTGGTTGGGAGATATTCAATGCTAATATAGGAATGAATAGAGCCTAGAAAAAGCCTTAAAAAATTTACTGATATACATAGCATCCCATTTAAAAAGAAGGCATTTGGTCCTGTAATTTCGTCTTGGCTTGCCCTGTGTTTTCAAAAATAATTTCCAGTTATAGACTTTCTTATCTAGTTTACTTGCAATTTTTTTAAAAATTTCTAGCTATCGTAGAACTCGAGAAATCGAGGTTCGACGCACTATTGCCTCACCCTGTGTAAGGGGTGACACAGGAGACATGTAACACTATGTAACTTTACTATTTAAGAAGCTAAAATCTTGAATTTTGGAAGAGTTACATACTACATAATAGTCCTTATTTTGAGCTTATCAAACATTTTCTTCAGCTTCCGGTTTAAGCGGAAGTGACCAAAACTTTGTTATTTTAAACGGTACCCTGTATATATTTTGTACATATCTGATTCGTCTTTAAATTTCTCTTTTCAACCATGTATAGCAGCATGACATTTGTATTTAAAATTATGGTTAATAGCCATTTTATTGTATTAAGTCTATGTGGCCATAATATGAATCTTGGCAGATATTGATGATTAGTGCACAGTGATATTCAAAGACCTCTCTTATGCAACTTTGCGTCTCATACTCTTTTGGGTACAATCAGTAGCTTTGCAACCTAACTAGATTTTTCTTATTTTTAAGAAAAATCTCCAAACAACCCACGATATTATAAAAACCAAGATAGGAAAACTTTTTTTTAATTTTCCCCCCATAAAAGATTCTTATTTATCTTTTATTTTTGTCCAATACAATTGTTGTACCTATCCTATGTTGCTATCTTCACTAAAATTAGTATCGCAAATTTTTGCATAGTAATGACCATTGTTAGTACTTACTGCAATAAAAATATTTTTTCGCCGATTGGCGGCAAAGTACTAACTTTGCTGACTAATGTCAATCAGCAAAGTGTCACTTTCCCTGTCTAGGCAGAAAAGTGCTCACTTTCCTGCCGAAAATCTCTTCTTTGAGATAATTATGCAAAGAAAAACAGAACAATCACGTGTTCGAGGTACCAACTTCTCAAAAGGGGAGAGGTTATATCTAGTAACAAAAATATCACAATATAAACATATAATATAAAACAAAAATAGTGACCAGGTCACAAGTGGCCAAAAGGTATGTTAACGTAAATACAAAATAATTATAATAATAATTTTCATCTATTCAAAATATTTGTAGGAGGAAGCTTGGCAAAGAATATTGGAAGAATTCAATAGTTACAATAATGCAAGGACCTTAAATCAAATCAAAAGCAAATATGATAACTTAAAAATAATTATATTTATTCATTGAATAAAACATTACAATCCATGAAATTTTTTTATTTATAAATATTGTTCTGTATTGAATATTTTCCGTTGCTATTTCTCCAACATGAATGTCTTCATTATGTATGTTTTGTATGTTTCTGTTCATTTGTTCAGCCTCATCTTGTTCATGTAAATCTTTATACATTTCGATTGCCATATTATGTAGTACAGCAATGGCCACTATAATTGTGATTGCAGTATTAGTATCAACCTTTATCCCTTCAGATAAAATTGGAAAACTCCTTTTCCAGACACCATATTGTCTCTCAACGATACTACGGGTTCTAATCAATTCATTGTACAAATTTTCTGGTTCATTGTTGACAGTCTGAAGCGGAGTTAACAAATATTTATGAAGCGAATACCCACTGTCACCAATTAAATGAAAATTTCTAAAACGCCCATTCTCGAAGTCATATTTCAGTCTCGAGTTATTAAAAATGTTTAGATCGTGATAGCTACTTGGCCATCGGGCAACTATATTCCTAGTTTTCAACTGGACATTTGGTACGGTTTGTATGTTCAATGAAAAAATAGCCTCTTCGATTTCTGTAGACTTCGGCGTCTTCACCTCCTAAATGATAATAAATATTCAGTTAACTGTATTAGTTTCAAATATAAATTACCTGGTGATATGATCCTAATGTGAGTGCAGTCTAATACTCCACAACATCATGGAAATTTTTAAACTTCATATATATGTTGTGCAGTTTCCTGTAGCTCCTGTTAAGATTCCAGTATTTTAATAAAGTCTGGTTTCAGGGATGCAATTACATGACTCACTGATTTAATTATTATCCTACTAACCGATGCTACAGATACTCCGACAAAATCAGAAACTGAGAGTAGCATATTTCCTGTAACATAATAATGTAATGTTAGCAAAAGTTTTTATTATTTCCTTGACAGCTCCACCTCTAAAAATCAATTTTATTATTACTTTAATAACTGCATTTTTTCCAAAAGACTGTCTTTCCTTCTTGTAGGAGATTCAATACTGTTCCTTATGCGTTCTAGCAGCCCCATCACAGCAGCTTTACTCAACCTAAACCTATGAAAAAACTCATAATCTGACCAAAAATCATTCGTTTTCTGTACATTTTCCTTTGCCTCACAATAATTTCTAATTCAGAATCAGAAGAACTAAACGAATTATCTGACAATAATTCAGAATCGGACGTAAAATTATTCATTTTTGTAAACTTATAAGCATAGATATAATAATAATAAATGTTGAGGTTAGGGATACTAATAAAGCACTAAAGTCTACTTAAAGCCACCAACATCAGTACTTTATTTAAAAGTGGATTTTAAGTGGTAGAGTAGCATTATGAAATCATTTCTATATTTAAAGTATTAAAGTTTTCTAAAGCGAATTATGAAATGGCCCCTAGGAAACTCACTTCGAAATATCAGAGAACATTTAGCATTTCTGAACGATTTATATAACCAATATAAAACACCAGAAACATTGTTACAACGAAATCAATATAGAAATCAATATCGCCATGTGCTACGAAACACGAGAATAGATGCTCACGATGCTTATATAAGAAAATCAAACAATTCGTGCAAAAGTATGTGGAAGAACAGTTTTAGAAACAAAAACAAAATTCAAGATATCCCCGACATTGGAGTGAATGAGTTTAATATATATTTCAACAATATTCTTCACAAAATATTAGCTGATATACCGAATAGCCAAAACAGTCCGCTAGATTACCTACAAAATATTTTGCATACTTCAAATTTCACCTTAAAAGAAGTCACTATAAATGAAGTTCGTGATATAATCGACTCATCAAACACAAATAGTAGAGATATTTATGGATTCCCAACTCAAATAATTAACGCCTGTTTTAGAGAAGGAGTTTTTCCAGATGCTTTGAAGAAAGCATTAATAATACCTTTATATAAAAAAGGTAACCGCAATGACCCTGCAAGTTATAGACCAATTTCCATCCTACCAATAATCTCGAAAATTTTTGAAAAAGCTGTAAAAATAAGAATAACGGAATATTTCGAAAATCATAATTTATTTAATGAGGCCCAGTTTGGTTTCAGAAGCTGTAAATCGACTTCTGACGCCATTCTGGAATTAATAGAATCTATTCTAAATAGCTATAATAAAAATGAATTTGTCAGCGGCTTTTTATGATTTAACAAAAGCGTTCGACTGTGTACAGCACGACATCTTGCTAGAAAAACTCAAATATTACGGTTTTGAGCGTACGACTATTGATTTAATTAAATCGTATTTATCCAACAGGACTCAAGCTGTCAGTGGTATTGGTGATGTCTCATATGAATTAGAAATGACTGTCGGTGTACCCCAAGGTTCCATTCTGGGGCCAGTATTATTCTTCATTTTTATTAATGATTTGCCTCTATGTACGAGTGCAAATTTTGTTCTATTCGCTGCTGACACCACTTTTACCAATTCTGAAGACGATCTATTTGAGGTTCTGGCAAGATGTCATGAGTTACAAGGATTGTCCAAAGAGTGGTTCGATGCAAATAAATTGTGTCTAAACTCTGCAAAAACGGAAAATATGTTAGTTCGTAAAATTTTTGGGAGTACATCTAGACCCAACCTTAAAATGGGAAGTACATACAAGTAATCTGGCCTCCAAGTTATGTAGTAATAGTTATTTATTAAATACATTATCTAATGTAGTGTCCACGAACGTGCTAAAGTCTGCATATTTTGCACTGGTACATTCTCTTATATCATATGCAATAGTCACATGGGGTCATGCAACATCAAGTGACCGTATTTTTCGCCTTCAGCGTAGGTCCATTAGAATTATATCCCGGTTAGGATTTCGAGATGACTGTAGGAGCGCTTTTGTACTCCACAAAATCATGACATTTACATGTATATATATATTTAATTGTTTAAATTTTGTAAAAACGCATCAGGATAAATACAAATCCCATCAGGATGTTAACAATTATCCAATTAGAAATAAAAAAAGCTGTATCCAAAATTTGTAACGTTAAGAAAATGCCAAAATAGTCCTAATTTTATGGGAATAAAACTTTTTAATGTGCTGCCAGAAGCCATAAGGTGTTTAGACACTAACTTATTCAAATCTAAGTTAAAGGAATATCTGATAAGTAAATCTTTTTATAGTTGTGATGAATATTTACAAAATGATTTATCTGACATGTAGAATTTGTTTTATTAACTGTGATGTTATTTTACATTGTTTGTGTTACTTAAGTATGTACATAATTTGTTGTCATTTTTATATTTATATGTTTATGTTGTATGTTATATACCTATCACTTGTACTTCTTTATATTTTAAGTTTTATACTTATTCTGACCCGTGTAAATACTGTATATGTATATTAACACTGAATAAATAATTCAATTCAATTCAATTAACTATTTTTTGATCATTTTATTCATGGCTAGATGAAAGAAAATAAGTTTTATTTATGTATTTTTATATATTGTTTGTTTCTCATGTATCATATCCGGCTCTTCATGGCGCTTCGTGCTGTGCTTGATTGGTAGGCCTCGGGTGAGGCCCCATAGGGGACCCAGTAATTTTCAATTTCAATAAAGTGTTCCATTACATTACAGTGAAATTTTCATTGAATTTTTTACTTTCCAGGGCTATATTAATGGAAATGTTTTTTGAAAATTATTGCTATGTAACTATGTCAAGAACTGAAATCTGAATTTACTGATAGATGAAAGTGAGTAATATTTAAAAGGTCAATTTAAAAATGTTCCGGTAGGGTCTTTATCAAGTACTTATCTGTATAACTTTATGTTCCGGATGTGGTTTCTTAACTGCCAATAGCCATATCTATTGGTGAAACGTGCGCTGTCAAACGTCTGCAGTGAGTGTGAAAAAGTATTTTATTTCTGAGAACGTGCTGCAAGGCAAAGGAAGTGTTGCTTATGAGACGAAAGTTGGTCTTGTTGTGCCTTAGGGGAATTTCGACAGATATCTCATATAAAGAAAGAAAAAACACGCAGTGTTTGTCAGTAAGATTATTTTATTACTTGAAAAACATAACTATTTGAAATAATAAATCGTTGTTAAGGGTTGAAGTTATTCATATACAGGGTATCAGTCGGTGTTCCTCCGGAAGATTGTGCAAGAACGGCTAACTTTATCAAAATTTTCAATGTGTCATCTTTACCATAACAAAAATTTATTTTCAAATATACTAGGTGACACAAAAACTAGTTACAAAAGAAAGTATATTTTTTTTAATAGAACATCCTGTTAAGCCCCCGAGGGTTCTGTATCACCCCCTAAAATATTTCACCAATCGCATGCCGCATTGCCAAGTTATAATTTGTTTCCTGTTTTTTATTTTTGGCAATTTACAAACGTTTTGTTGACTGCCATATCTCCACGATTTATTAATTGTTTATTCTAAAAACGTAGGACGTTATTTGATAATGATGTATTTACTGAAAAACATTTTTGAAATAAATTATTACTATTATACCGTGAGTTCAAAATATTATGTTTATATTTCTTGATATTTAATTAATATTTTTCTCAATCTTTTTTAATGGAATGCCTATAATTTTTTTCATGTATGAATAAAGCATATATTTCCCCACATGTTAATATCAAGCACTTTATTTTTAATTCGAACTCGGTTTCAAATAATTTTTGCTGTAAATTAAGGTGCTCTTTATTTTAGCATTAAAATCTATTCTAATTCGTTTTGCGTTCGTTTTTCACTTCGTGACGTTTCTGTAAGGTATTTAAGATTATCTTGATTACATTGAATTAATATTGTTAAATAATATTTAAAAATATGAATTATAATATACAGGCTGTCCATTTTATCAGGGCACTCGAGAATATCTCACTTAATATAGGTCGTACAAAAAAAAATATTTTTACGAAAATTGTGCCTATTTATATAACCTACAAAATGGTTTAAAGACATTTGAAATCCATGGCCTACTTTAAGAATTATGGCGGAAAACATCGAAATGCAGAAAACGTCTAAGCCAAATATGTCCGTTATTTGAAGTCAAGAGAAAAATTCTAAGGAGAAAATTTTTTGCAAAAAAAAACCGCTGTATTTTGAGATTTACTCTTCAGGCTGTTAAAAAAAAATTATTTTGAAACGGGCGGGAAATGGCGCCATTAAATAAAGTATTTTGCTCCCGTTTCAAGTATATATCACATGCCATATTTATTCATTGGTACTACGTTAGTAATTATAAAATCATTTTTTTTAAACCAATATTTTTTTTTTAACAAGCATTATACTTGCCGTGGAGAAGTATGATTAAATAAAACGATAAAATAATAATAATAATAATAATAATGTTTATTGTCTGATAAGGAAGAGATATACACATACATAGCTTACAAATATAATTTAAGTACAATAAACAAAGTAAAGTCTGAAAAGTAATAAAATACTTGCGTAGACTATACGAATACAATTTAAAAATAACAAGTGGATAAAATATTTAAATAACAAACAAAGTAGAAAAGACTAGTACTAATATAACAACAATAAAAACAATAATAAAAACAATAATAATAATAATAACAATAATATGGATATAGAGAAAAGAATATGCATACTCACATTTACTTTAAGTACACAACTTTAAAAGACAAATAATATATATATTTACATATGATAATAAATATAATTAATATGACCACTATTAGACATATGCATATTTCTCACATATTCAACACTTTAAAATATATATAAGTAAGTATTTAAAATTTTATATCAGATTTTATTTTAATTAAATTAAATCGTGTATTTCTATTCGTCGCACTGTAAGTGTGTATATTTTAATTTGTTTTTTAAATACATATAAGTTTTTTGCATTCTTAATTGCCAATGGTAAATGATTGTATAGTTTTGGTCCTAGAAAATAATAACTTTTTTGACCTATGGTTTTAAACATAAAAGGAGGTAGGTAACTGTTACTTTTTTTTCTAGTATTGTAATTATGTTCATTTCTTTTTAAGGATGACCTATTTTGGTGCTGTCTTATATTACAATGGACAAAAAAGAGTTGACGAGGATCCATTAGACCAGCTTCTATATATAAAATGTCCGTAGGGTAAGTATTTTCTTTTTTTAGTATAATTTTTAATATTCTTTTTTGTACAATCATCAATTTATTTAATAATGTTTTGCCAACACCTCCCCAACCTAAAATTCCATAAGTAATATGGGATTCTACTAATGAATAATATAAAATTTTCATAAATTTAATATCATGTATGATTCCCTTGAGTTTTTTAAATTTATATATTAGAGTTTGGAGTCTTTTTATAACATAATTAATATGTGCATCCCATTTTAAATGTCGATCTATCATGATTCCCAGATATTTGACTTCTTCAGTAGCCATTATAGAGAACTCAATAAGTTGTTCAAATCTTTGCTATAATAAAACATTAACACAATTAAGAAGAATAAAGTAAATTCAGGTAACAAAAACAACGTAATAATCAAGAAAGCAACATGGAGTAATTATGGAAAGAGTATTCGTAGTTATGCCAATGTATCGAGGTTCTCCATGAAAGCGTTATTCTTTGCTCAGAAAGTTAAAATGTCTTTACCAATTAATTTAACTATAATATTCATTTGTTTGTATTTCATGATTTCACTATTATTTCAATTATTTTAAAATAGTTGGCTATGAACAAACTTGACAATTTAATTTTTTGACAGATCATCTCAGTTAATACTTAAACTCTCACTCAATCACACTCGCTTAAGAATTTAGAATTTTCAAAAATGATTTTCACTCACATTGATCGTTATAATATGTTCGTTACATATTGCCAATGCAATTTTAACTCTGGATTAGCTCAAGTAGAATATAGAAACTGATTTCCACAAGCACTACAGCCGAATAAAACTCTGTTCAGAAAATTAGCTACGAAACTGAAAAATAATGGTTCATTTTTAAAGAAGAAGACAAGGTTGAACAGTGTTACTGATAATGTAAATAAGGTAAATCGAGTTATTAATTATGTAAGAAATAAAAATACTGAAAATTTGGAAACATCATTAAGAGATATTCAAATTGCTTGTCATATAAATAAAGCAAGTGCTAGAAAAATTTTAAAGAAAAATGGTTACCGATGTTATAAAGCCAAAAAAGTTCACAATTGACAAGCGGGGGACAAACCAAGGAGGACGACTTTTAGTAGGTGGCTGTAGGAAAAGAAGCATGCCGATCCATTAATATGTAGTAACATACTTTGGTCCGACTAGGCAAATTTTTCCAATAATGGATTTTTTAATCGCAATATTCATTACAAATGGACTTCTGAAAATACACACTGGCATAGACCGACTGGGTTTCAAAATCGTTTTTCAATAAAAGTGTGGATAGGTATTTTAGGCACCAATCTAATAGGTAGTTATTTTTATGATGGCCACCTCAGTGCTCAAAGGTACCTAAACTTTTTGTGAAATGAATTTAATGACCTACCTTTAGAGAATCGACACAATCTTCAATATTTTCAACAAGATGGAGCTGCTCCCCACAATTCCCAGATTTGCCTAGATTATTTAGACGAAGTTTTGCCTCAACATTGCATAGGTACCAATGGATTTATTCGACGGCCCCCTCGTACTCCAGATATAACTTCAATGGATTTTTTCTATGGGGTATATTAAAGATAAGGTGTTTTCGATGACACCGCAAAATGCAGAGGACCTAAAAGCTTGAATTCAACAGGCATGTATTACAGTTACCCCCGAAATGTTGAGTAATATTTTAAATGCAGTGCCTTGCCCCGCTCGATTGTGCATAAGAAATTGCGGTGGACATTTTAAACACTTGCTATGATATCTTAAAAATTATTTTGAGGATTAGATAAATATTAATGTTCTGTGTGCTATATTCTTTTTATTATTAATTTGTTTTTGTTACCTGAATTTACTTTATTCTTCTTAATTGTGTTAATGTTTTATTATAGCAAAGATTTGAACAACTTGTTAAATTATTTTATCGTTTTATTTAATCATACTTCTCCACGGCAAGTATAATGCTTATTAAAAAAAAATTATTGGTTTTAAGAAAATGTTTTTACAATTACTAACGTAGTACCAATGAATAAATATGGCATGTGATATATCATTGAAGAGGGAGGAAAATACTCTATATAATGGCGCCATTTCCCGCCCCTTTCAAAATATTTTTTTTAACAGCCTGAAGAGTAAATCTCAAATTTGAAAAAAATTAGATAAAACCTCCTTGAAGCACTCTGTTTTGCAAACAATTTTCGCCTTAGAATTTTTCTCGTATCCCTTCAAATAACGGAGATATTTGGCCTAGACGTTTTCCGCATTTTCGATATTTTCCGCTATAACCCTTAAAGTAGGCCATGGATTTCAAATGTCTTTAAACCATTTTGTAGGTTATATCAATCGGCACAATTTTCCTAAAGATAATTTTTTTTGTGCGACCGATATTAAGTGAGATATTCTCGAGGGCCCTGATAAAATGGACAGCCTGAATGTCAACAAGATTTGATATCCATGATATATATTTATTGGTGAATGTGATTGAAACTGTTTATTGGTATCAAGAGTGTATCGTCAAAAATATCCCGATAGAGGGATAAAGGACATTTTGAACTGGAAGTATTGCATATGAAAAGAAAGCGAGACGACGCGCGACGTATTGTATTAAATGAAGAAAATGAGCTGGCAGTAACTTTAGCGGTAATCAAAAATCCTACGGCAAGTGTAGGGCTTAAGTAGGGATTTAGAGATCAGTAAATCCAATGTGTCCCTATGTCTTCGTAAAAATAAGTTTCACCCCTATCGAGTGCAGCTACATCAAGAGCTTCTGGATGTGGATTTAAATGATATATAAAATTTTTGCCTGTGGGCTCAAAACCGAATTGGAGAAAATGAAGAATTTTTCAAATTTTTGTTGTTCTCGGATGAAACAACGTTTCATCGCAATGGCTTTTTGAATAGGCACAATCTCCATTATTATGACAGAGAAAACCCTCATGTTGTACAGAAAAATTATTACCAACACATGTGGACATGTAGGTATTTGAGGAGAAATTGTACATGATTATGTTATTGGTCCTCACTTTTTTGAGAAAAATGTGAATGGAGCAGTCTTCTCGGATTTTATGTAAAATACGTTTCCACAAATGATCGAGCATATGCATTATTATATTACAAATAATATGTAGTTGCAACTTGATGGTGTACCACCATATTTTAGTAGAAATGTTCGTCAGGCCGTTAGTAAACAGTTTCCTGAAAGGTAGATAGGAAGAGGAGGCCTGATGTGTTAATAAACTATTAAATTATATCTAATTTATTATTTTATTAAATTATGTTAGATACCACTGCAAGGCCACCTAGATCCCCCAACCTAACTTCAACGGATTTTTACCTTTAGGGATCTGTGAAGTCAGACTCTTATAAAGTAGAACCAACGACTCGAGAAAATATGATGGAAAGGATTCGTCAGTGTTTCAATCGTATAATGTTGATATGTTATACAATGTAAGGTGTTAATTTATCAAGAGACTTCCATGTTGCGTGAATCAAAATGGTGAACATTTTGAGCAATTGTTAGGCTAGTTTCAATATAGCGAAAAAAATTATTTCTCAAACACCGTTCTTAAGTATTAAAAGAAAGTGTATGATATCAAAATGTGAGAAATTGTATGCGTTATTCATCCATATAAATAAATTATAGGTATTCCATTTAAAAAATTGAAAACAAAATGTAAATCATATTAAATTTTAATGCTAAAGTAAAGGACACCTTAATTTACGCAAATATTATTTGAAATAATCATATCTCAAAAACCGAGTTGCAAATAAAAATAAAGTGTATGATAAATGTGGGGATTATATGCTTTATTCATCCATGTAAAAAAATTATAGGCTTTCCATTTAAAAAAAATTGAGAAAAATATTAAGTAAATATCATGAAATGTAAGTAAATATTTTGGAAAATATGAAAAATATTTTTCAGTAAATGCATCATTATCAAATAAGTCCTACATTTTTAGAAAAAAATAATTAATAAATCGCGGAGACATGCCAGTCAAGAGAAACTATTCTGCGTTGCCAAGTATCAGAACTTGGCAACGCAGACTCCGATTTAGGGTGAAATAGAGGACCCTTGGAGGCTTAACTGGCGCCAAAAAAAAATATAGGGTGTTCCATTTATAAAAATTATACTTTCTTATGTAAGTAACTCGTTTTTATGACACCTTGTATAATTGAAAATAATTTTACGTTGTAGTAAAGATGAAACATTGAATCTTGTAATGTTAAAGGTTTCATTTTAGTTCAAGATGGCGGACGGCATTACTGTTTATGATCCGATCCGTCTCAAAATCGATATCTGGGGATTACAGCATATCAAAAGACTAAAAAGTAATAATCTTTGAAGTAAATCAAGCGCATCATTTTGTTACATTATATAATTTTTTTATGATATAAAAGATTGTCGCGAGATTTTCGGAGATTACTCGCGACAAGCTTTTATACCATAAAAAAATTATATGATTTAACAAAATGATGGGTTTGATTTAATTCAAGGTTTATTTTCTACTTTTTAGAGCATTTAATTAAAAAAATTTTTTTCAGGTTTTTTCTTTTATCTCCATTCACTCGTTATCAAAACAATTTTGTGCATACACCAACATATTCAAAATTTGATTCTCTTTAACTTTCATTAGATACACTATATGCGTACGATCTATCGTTTTCGTGTTTTTATCGATTTTATCATGAAACAAGTGTTTTGATAGGCGCTATAAATATGTTTAAAAATTCATATATCTGCCAATATTGATCGAATGGAAATGATAAGTAAAAGGAAATTGTTCGTAATCGAATTCTCTACAACTTTCATTTGAAACATTTTGCGATCCAAACTACCGTTTTTGAGATTTTGACGAAGAATGCGCTTGTTTCCGTTACTTCGCACAACTGTCAAAATTTCAAAAAATCTATCTCGACTCCAGTAGGTTGTAGGAAGTTAAGAAGAAACGAAATTGTGCTGATTTTTATTACCTATAATTTTCGTGTGTACGCATTTTACAGTAAAATTGATACTTTCCGCGATTTTTTGCCGAAAAATTTTTTTTTACCTATTTTCTACCCCACCCCCCTGCCCTCAGCTGATGTCTACAGGTGGGAACTGTTGATATGTTAAAAAGAACCACAAAATAAGCCCGTTCCCAATATTTCAACCTTCTCTGAATTATTTTATCCAATTCGACAAATTTCGTCCCATTTTATCGGGCTATTATAAAACGAGTGTAACTTGCAGTCAGTCATTTAGAAAATAAAGTTGATGTGCACTTAGTTATAACATCGCGAATTGTACGTAATCAAATAAGTATTCTCAGTCGGTCACGCCTGACTGCAATTTTAAATAATAATGAAATAGTCTAAAGTAAAAACAGCGCTGTAAATATATCAACAATATTATAATATATTTATTCCAACAGTTTTTAATTAAAAACTGTACTATTTGTAAAAAGCCTTTAATGTGTAATATGACAATATGTATGTGTTCTGCGTAAACATTTTTATCTAAATGCTGGTTTCACATAAAAACAAGAATCATAATTAATAGTCGGTATAATTTTAGCTTTTGATGCATTTCGTTTAGTTAAAATGTAATTTTCATTGTGTATAAATTACATAAAATAAAGCTCGAGAACCGGTGCTGAGTGCTAGCTTTTAAGTTTTTAGTGAAATTGGATTTCTATCCGCGCTTGTTAGTGTTTATTTTATTGGGTCAAGTTTTCCTTTTTGCCTATCTTTACTCATAAAATATAAAAAAAAAATCTACACAGCAGTTAATAGTCGCTTTAACATTTTTTAAACAACCTACCAGCAATTTAAAATCTCAATATACATACAGGCTGTCCATTTTATCAAGGCCCTGGAGAATATCTCACTTAATATCGGCCATACAAAAAAAAATATTTTTACGAAAATTGTGCCGATTTATATAACCTACAAAATGGTTTAAAGACATTTTAAATCCATGGCTTACTTTAAGGGTTATGGCGGAAAACATCGAAAATGCGGAAAAGGTCTAGGCCAAATATCTCCGTTATTTGAAGAAATACGAGAAAAATTCTAAGCCGAAAATTTTTTGCAAAAAAGAGTGTTTCAACGAAGTTTTATCTAATTTTTTTCAAAAACGCTGTATTTTGAGATTTACTCTTCAGGCTGTTAAAAAAATTATTTTGAAACGGGCGGGAAATGGCCCCATTAAATAGAGTATTTTCCTCCCTTTTCAACGATATATATATTATCATTATTATAAAAACATTTTTTTTAAACCAATATTTTTTTTTTAACAAACATTATACTTGCCGTTTAGAAGTATGATTAAATAAAACGATAAAATAAATCAATAAGTTGTTTAAATCTTTCCTATAATAAGACATTAACACAATTAAGAAGCATAGAGTAAATTCAGGTAACAAAAACAAATTAATCATAAAAAGAATATACATAGAACATTAATATTTATCTAATCCTCAAAATAATTTTTAAGATATTATATCAAGTATTCAAAGTGTCCACCGCGATTTCTTATGCACAATCGAGCGCGGCGAGGCACTGAATTTAAAACATTACTCAGTATTTCTGGGGTAACTGTAATACATGCTTGTTGAATTCGAGCTTTTAGGTTCTCTACATTTTGCGGTGTCGTCGAAAACATCTTATCCATAATATACCCCCATAAGAAAAAATCCATTGGGTTTATATCTGGAGAACGAGGGGGCCATCGAATAAATCCATTGGTACCTATCCAATGTTGAGGCAAAATATCGTCTAACTAATCTAGGTAAATCTGGGAATTGTGGGGAGGAGCTCCATCTTGTTGAAAATATTGAAAGTTGTGTCGATTCTCTAAAGGTAGGTCATCTAAGAATTCACTAAATTCATTTCTCAAAAAGTTTAGGTATCTTTGACCACTGAGGTGGCCATCATAAAAATAAGGACCTATTAAATTGGTGCCTAAAATACCTATCCACACATTTATTGAAAAACGATTTTGAAACCCAGTCGGTCTATGTCAGTGTGTATTTTCAGAAGTCCATTTGTAATTAAAAAATCCATTATTGGAAAAATTTGCCTCGTCGTCGGACCAAAGTATTTTACAACATATTAATGGATCGGCACGCTTCTTTTCCAACAGCCACCTACAAAAAGTCCTCCTCCTTGGTTTGTCCCCACGCTTGTAAATTGTGTACTTCTTGGCTTTATAACACCGGTAACCATTTTTCTTTAAAATTTTTCTAGCACTTGTTTTATTTATATAACAAGCAATTTGAATTTCTCTTAATGATGTTTCCAAATTTTCTGTATTTTTATTTCTTACATAATTAATAACTCTAACCTCTAACCTTATTTATATTATCGGTAACACTGTTCAACCTTGTCTTCTTCTTTAAAAATGAACCATTATTTTTCAGTTTCGTAGCTAATTTTCTGAACAGAGTTTTATTCGACTGTAGTGCTTGTGGAAATCTGTTTCTATATTCTACTGGAGCTAACCCAGAGTTAAAATTGCATTGGCAATATGTAACGAACATATTATAACGATCAATGTGAGTGAAAATGATTTTTGAAAATTCTAAATTCTTAAACGAGTGTGATTGAGTGAGAGTTTAAGTATCAACTGAGATGATCTGTCAAAAAATTAAATTGTCAAGTTTATTCATAGCCAACTATTTTAAAATAATTGAAATAACAGTGAAATCATGAAATACAAACAAATGGATATTATACTTACATTAATTGGTAAAGACATTTTAACTTTCTGAGCAAGAAATGACACTTTTATGGAGGACCTCTATACATTGGCATAACTGCTAATACTCTTTCCATAATTGCTCCATGTTGCTTTCTTGATTATTCTCTTGTTTTTGTTACCTGAATTTACTTTATTCTTATTAATTGTGTTAGTTTTATTATAGCAAAGATTTGAACAACTTATTGAATTATTTTATCGTTTTATTTAATCATACTTCTCCACGACAAGTATAATACTTGTTAAAAACAAAATTATTGGTTTTAAAAAATGTTTTTATAATTACTAACGTAGTACCAATGAATAAATATGGAATGTGATATGTCGTTGAAAAGGGAGGAAAATTCTCTATTTAATGGTGCCATTTTCCACCCGTTTCAAAATAATTTTTTTAACAGCCTGAAGACTAAATCTCAAAATACAGCGGTGTTGAAAAAAATTAGATAAAACTTCGTTGAAACACTCTGTTTTGCAAAAAATTTTCGGCTTAGAATTTTTCTCGTATCTTTTCAAATAATGGAGATATTTGGCCTAGACCTTTTCCGCATTTTCGATATTTTGGGCCATAACTCTTAAAGTAGGCCATGGATTTCAAATGTCTTTAAACCATTTTGTAGGTTATAAATCGGCACAATTTTCGTAAAAATAATTTTTTTTGTACGACCGATATTAAGTGAGATATTCTTGAGTGCCCTGATAAAATGGACAGCCTGTACAGTCAGGTCCATAAGCAACGGATAAATTCATTATCTACGTAAGGTATTAGGATTTTGCTCATAAATTATTTATTAAGTACATAATGAATTTATCGGTTACACAGATAATGATTGTTACTAAATATTACGATATTTCTTAAATTCCAGTATTTACCTAATTCAAACATCTAAGTGAATGTTAGTGAAGTTAAATTATTGATAAAATTAAATTGAAGGTAAAGAAGATCTTTTTAAATTTTGTACCGAAATATGATCCGCTCTTGAAAAATTACACATAAAATGTTCTCTTTGTTAAACAGCATAGGAAACACCGTTTTTTATATAAAGACATTTAAAAAAGTTGTTCCAGAGTTGCAAATGACCTCGCAATAAAGGTATCGATCAAAAAACCATATTATGGTACCAAAATAAAATAAAACTGAACAATAATACTTTAGATGGAAGAGCTGGGACCTCTCCTTTCTTACATCACAAGTTTAGTTTCATTTTGGACAATATCTTCAAGTACAAGTCCTTATTGATGCTAAATAACATGCCAAACCTCATCGCTGAAGCAAAAAAGGTTGTTAAAAACAGAAATATAAACCTATTCTAGTGCATCATCTTGAAAGGGCTCTAGCTCCGTTAGGAAGCACTTCCGGACACATGTCCGTATGAACTTTTGTTCGTGTTTTTACAAATCTAGCCTTGCCTAAAGTTAGGGATATGAATTTGTAGAGACTCTGTATAATTCATATGAACCGGCTTCTCCGGGGTGCTCAATCCCATGACCGCCTCCTTAGTAATAGTACTTTTCTAAGTTTTAGTAGCCCGGTAACGAGGAGAAAGAGAGCCACTTTTCGACACTCGTGTTCCGGAAATGAATTTTCGGTTTAAGGTCGGACGCCTGTCCTAGTTTAAGTGATAGGACACACTACCCACAAGCCGGATACGCAAGTCTAAGTAGCTCAAGTGGAGAAATAATACTCCAGTGGGCCAATGTTTGGGAAATTAAACGTTCACACACAAACAGTAAAACTAAAAATTTTATAAAAAAATGTTAACTTATTCAATTAACTTACTATTACTACTACTACTATTACTAACTAGTTACTTTCTACTACTACTACTTTCTACCAAAATCTACAAATTGGTAATCACAGGAGCGAGAGCAAGCATGGAAATGAAAATGATAGTACCAGATGACTCAAATTGCAGGGATGGCAAGCGGCAAAATTATATCGAAGTTGTATACAATACTTGGCTAATACTTCAGTTTACTTATTCCTCCATGGACTTTTTGACTTCCTGTGATTACGGTCGGGCACGTCTGCTACGGTGGAGTGGTAGGAACAGAATGATACACTCTCTTTTGAAATAAAACGATTTATTAAAGGAGAGGAAATAGGCGAGAGACGAATGCACGGTTGATCGATGACGTAATACGGACTTTACCAAAATTCTGCTGCTTAGCGATGATATATGACACCAACGGTATCTGGATTTAGTTCTCGCAGTGGACACGTCTACTGCCGGTGAGTTGCTCTGGCTGAGTACCAATACAGGACGAATCCAATTATTTCCTTCAAATAGGCGGGGGAAATGTGGTAGCGGATGCGCGATGTATCGACCGTGATGACAAAATGGACTTACAAAATATTTGGGAATATTTTTGATTTAGTCAAAATAATTCAATCACCTGAATTTTTGGAATTTTTCTCGCAGATCGGAGCAAACGGCAGACACGTCTAATGCAGAGAACAGCGACTGAGGAACTGACTGTCGGACAGCTTTAATTAGCCCCTTTACTGAGAGGATGACGTTATACGGGTGAGGTCAGATCGACTTTTAATATTTCTATTACCTTATTTTAATACTTACAATATTTCATATAAATCTATACAGGACGGAGAGCTTTACACATCTAACACTAGAGTCGGTTGGGTACGTACCGATATATTTGCTGCTTAACTCGCGTGAATAGACAATCCCCTCTCCTTGCTGCCCCGTCACCTGAGTTCATTTGTATGTTACAACTAGTAAAGTTATTTGGTGCATCTGTAAATTAACAATTTTATTAATTTTCAAGCTAATTCGCTTAAAGCGGTACAATATATATATATATATATATATATATATATATATATACAATATTAAATGTAAATGAATAATTCATATAGAGGGTATAAATATTTATAAATATTCTGGACATATTTTCGGTAACGAAAAACGCTTCGTTATAATAACAAAATGCTAAAACGAGAAAGTTACCTCGGCCAATATACAACATACAATAAACTTTTTTTC
Source organism: Leptura quadrifasciata (assembly GCA_963675555.1). Taxonomy (NCBI): domain Eukaryota; kingdom Metazoa; phylum Arthropoda; class Insecta; order Coleoptera; family Cerambycidae; genus Leptura; species Leptura quadrifasciata. The sequence continues at coordinate 154,010,663 of OY776674.1, forward strand.
CCAAATTGTTTATTTTTTATTAAACTTTTTAAAAATGTAATAAAATTTATTCGCATGTTAAAATTTCATTTGTTCATAACCAATAGTTTGAAATGCAAAACAAATATTGAACTCAAGAATATTTTCTCTGGGTTATCTTGAAGTGCTCTGAGAACGCTATAATTTGAGCTATTGCATACGTATGCTGGTTTTGATATCAGAATATCAGAAGGGCGTAAACAACGTCTTCCAATACCTATTTGAAACCGCCTGCAACGACCTAGGGGAGAGTTCCTCTTCTACCGACGGCGATGCCTCTACCTGCCTGTACGACGCAACCTAGTTCAACCAGATAATTCTATATGTAACAGTACTTGCTTTTTATGTTTGTTTAATTTTGATTGTTTGTGAAAATTTAAGTTCGAATTTTACCGTTAACAATTCCCCTGCTTGCCATAGGTTAGTTTTGAAAGGGAGAACTTTTACCGGAGCTACTAAAGTGGTATATAGTTTTGAGAATATATAAATGCTTTACTTATGCTACCCATCCTTAGTCTGTGTACACATATATACAAATATATTCTTTATTTTTCGTTATAGCAATATAGATAATTATAGTTGGCGAGGTTGACCTCGCTGAAATAAAAACTCAGTAGTCCAATCAAGAGGAAAAAATTATCAAACTGTAACAAGAAAATACTCAATAAAATAAACAACCTCGACCAACAATTGAGAAATACAAATATTAGAATTTATGGATTACCTGAAGAGAAAAACGAAGATATAGAAAAAAGGTACTAGATTTATTTAACAAAACATTGAAACTAAACATTTTAAACTCTAATGTTGATATAACACACACAGAATTGGTAAACTACGAAGCAAAAATAACAGAGCAATAATGGTCAGATTAACCACCTACAAAATAAAAAATATGATCATAAGAGACAGAAAATTATTAAAAGGAATTATAATTGTGGAGGACATGGCATATTATAAACACCATCTACTTAAGGAAAAAATTGGCAAGAAATAAGTCTGGGCATTAGATGGTACTATATACACTAAAGTCAACAATAAAAAACACGTAATCAAATCGGTAGGAAATGTGTTAAAATTTTCTCGCCTGTAAAACAGAAAAATATTTTGCAAAATGGGAGCAGATAAGCTACTACAAGTGGACTCGAGAAGCTCAAGCAAATATTATTACTTTCTTTTTTTTTTTCTCCTCTCTCCTATATAACTTTGTAACTACCTTTAAAATGTTTAATAAATTATTACGTTCAACTATACTAAAGTACTGATTATGCTCGGTGCAAGAATATAAATAGATATACCATCCTTCGGAGGGGATGTAAAGCCGTCGGTCCCTTGTCTATTAAATGTTAGGCAAGTAAAAGACCCCTACTCTTCTTAAGGGAAGAGGTTCGGCAAAATTCCTGGTTGGAGGTAGCTCGTCTACAGGCGTCGGTGTTAGGCCTCAGTAGCGGAAATAGGCCGACGTTAAACAAATATATAAAAAAAATAATAATAAATTTTGATACAAATAAACGAACAGAAAACTCTGATGTTAACAATAAGGAAGAAAGTAAATTTAGAAAAGTAGACTATATAAAACTAAATACACTGCTTGAAAACGAAACGTGGTTCTTCCCGCAATCTCCATAAATTAATATCATGTCCAATTTTTCTTCATTAGTGTAAGATACCAGTATATATTGATATGACATCTACCTTCAATGTTTCATAATAACGTTTATTTATTTCAAAATATTATTATCAGGAGTATTAAAGTTGTAAAATCGTTAGTATTCGTAAATTCTGACAGTCATGTCATTTTGATAGTTTTATGTTTATTAATTATGTCACTTCCGACAATTTTAAGTAGTTAGATATGTCAGGTTAGCAATTTGAGGTTATGCTCAGTGGTGTCAATTGACGAGGTAATGTAAATTTGTGTTGGTACGATTATTTTAAAATTATTATTTAAATGACCAAAATTTTATTGAAAAAAAAAGATGGTGGTGAAAAAAAGCGGAACTAAGGATATCAAATTATTAATTTGAAGGAGAGCAGAATTTTTAATTGGAAGGATGACAATTTGTATTTTGAAAGCAGGGACAATTTTTGAGAATTTTAAGAAGAGAACAATTATTTTGCGGGAAAAGATTTTTAGATGATTATAAAGAAGAGTCTGAAATAAACTGATTTGGAAATAAGAAGATTTGGATAGTAAGGAGATTTGGAAGGTGAATTGAAAGTAGGTGAAAGAAAAATAGCAGTTTGAGAAGAAAGGAAATATATTAAAAGTTTATAAACAGCAGACGAGAAGAAAAGGAAACGTATTACCAATTTTGGACCCAATTATAGAATGCTGAGTACACTAAATTTTTAATTCGTTGTTTTTGTTATAATTTTTGATTTTCTGTGCCAATACAAATTTGAATTACATCGTCTTTTACTTGGAGCATGTCCTTTGATTGCTACGTTTGTATGTCGCTAGAGCCGACTCCTGTTTTGTTATATGAAATAAATTTATGTGCTATTTAATTTCTAATCATACATATTCAAGGTAACTTATAGCAATATTTAAAAGTATAGCATAAAACAAAGACGGATAACACAATTGTACTTTGTAATAATGTAGTTTTATCAAATTTTATTAATTTTATCGAAATTTTTCTTATGAAAGTGTATACTTTTTTACACAGTTGCATGTAGAAATAAAATCTCTACAATAATCAATAAAAAGTATAGCATACCATTTGAAAAAAAGTTAACTATCGCTATTTTGGTATATGTGATGATGTGAATGATCCATCTTTACACGTCTGAAGGACTTTTATTATACTTTCCAAAATGAATATTAAACGTTCACAAAGAAGGGTTCAAAACGACTGTTTCAGACGAAGAATAATACAAAATTTATGCTTAGTGTTCGTTTATGCTTAACTGCTTCATTGATGGTACCAATTGGACGTCGTAACACTATAAATCTAATACAGTAAATACTAACACTTTTTTGAATTTAAACCTGAAAAGCAATTTTGAAAACACAAGAAAAAGACAATATAAATTTCAAAAATATATATTAAATCTTTTAAAATAAATTATGTTTTACAAAAACGTCCAAGAAAAATGTATTGACAAACTATAGTCTGACCCGTGTACAACACATAGTGAGGAACGGAACGACTCATAATGTAACCAACTACCATCCGATGTGCGGTTTATAGCCAACGATTACACAAAAAGAATCAGTAAAAAGTTTAATGCTTATAATTTTGGTGAGCTTTTGCTTGCCTGTTTATTGATGTATTTTCAGTTCAATATCAATTTTGATCGCTTCTCGGAGCTTAAAAATGCTTGAATCGCAACGACTTTGAATTATATTCTGCAATTATAGATTCATACGTTCAGGCAAGGCGGTCTCATTCATTCTGAGTACATGGTAAAGATAATTTTCTGCCACCGAATCACTGAGGAACCGGTTTAGGGCAAATACGCTTAGAACCCACCATTTTCCCGTCAAAATCGACTGCTAGAAAACGATAGGGCACCCTCGACGCTAAGAGCTATTTTCACTAAAACTCTCGAAATACTTTGACTAGAAACTGGATAACTTGTCCTCATATTTAACACAACGCATGAGTTGCAGTGCTGCACAACGTGGATTCGTAAAAGGATTTTTATTTTCAAAATTTCGGTTTTCGTTATACTATCTAAATTTTGTGGTCGGGGCGACATTACGTCCCTGTGCAGCGACATTTACTATACTTTCTAAGATTACACGCCTTGATGAGTTTCTGATATTTTTGCATAAAAAATGATCCATAGTCGGATTTTGTTACAGTTTCGAAAAGTTCATCGAGGATTTTGGCGTGTTCTTTAACAATGACAGAGATCCTTCAAGGACGTCATTTGGTAGAGCTTGACAAGCGATCACAAATATATATGGTTTGTTGTAGTTTATTGTTGAAATAGAAAAGATACAGGGGCGCGAATACCAAACTATATATTTTTTACCCTTTTCTTTATCGACAAGCGTAATAGTACCTACATCAAAAAAATTAATTTAACGAATGTCGAATGAATATCAGCTCAATTCATTTACGTTTCATTCCTCAATGTTCAAAAAGAAGAACATTTTTCAAGGATAAGCTAGAACGGCTAATTAATCAGCACAAGGAATATATCAGAAGGAAATATTATTTGAATAACTGTTTGTAGTCGGCAACGTCCGAGTGCAATTACACCGGCTTTAATGTCGGAACACAACTATAAGGTTGTTGTTGCTTAGTTTATAGCAGGAGAAATAAACTAACTGCGACGGCGCTTACGTTCTGGCAGTACAGGAAGGATAATTAAATGGAAATTTGTAGCTTCTATAACGGAAAATTACATTTGCAACTAGAATCAGTTAGTCCATGTTCAAATACAACACAAAATAGTATACTTAATCTTAATCTGGAGTTTTAAATTAAAAACTCAACCTAAACTTCTTTAATATATTCACAAGAGTCTGAGCAGAGTTTAGTAAGTTGGGTTTCTGCGTTGCTCCATTACTATTCAACCATTGTGTCAAGTATTTTTGGAGAGTCATTATTGGAAATTTTAATTGTATTCGTTTAATTACAATAGTTTCCAGTATGCTTCAAACCACGAGCTTGTTATTAAGAGAGAGCTTTAATTGAAATTTCATTTTAATTGAGGGTGTTTCGTATATTGCAAAAAATCTCATCTATTGTCCTATATTCTAATTGTCCTTAAAATAATTAGTACCTTTTGTTCGCTTTGTAAACATTCTAAATAATTATTTGTATATAGAAGTATAATCACTTCTAAATTACTTCTCTTTACGCATTAATATGCCATATTATGAAGATAAGAAACAGAAAATATAATTAATTAATTCAGTATAGTTCCCTATTTAATTATTTAAGTAATATCTGGTTAATGAGAGCAATCGACATTTAAATGGATGAGCAAAGGCGTCCATTTGTGACGTGCCATCTTTTGCTGATTTCGACAAATTGATAGTAGCATATGAGGATAGGATTTTAGTCGATGAATTCACTCATCTATAGTAATAAATTACACATTCATACGCTCTAATTTCCTACCCAAATTACCACAGTAGTGTGTAAATGAGAGAGGTTCGGTTCAGGAGCAGGAGCAGTGATCAGTGATCAGTGATCAGTTTAGGGGTGGGGGGCAATTAGTGTGGTGGGGGTAAATATGGTGGTGGGGGGCAATTAGTGTGGTGGGGGTAATTAGAATGGTGGGGGGTAATTAGATTAGTGAGAAGTAATTAGAGTGATGGGATATAAGTATGGTGGTGGGAGGTAATTAGACTGATATGATGTAATTAGAGTGGTGGGAGGTAATTAAGGGGCGGGGCTTAGGGGATGGGACGTTAGAGGGCGGGGCCTATGAAAGGTGGTAGTGGTGGGGGGCAATTAGGATGGTAATTAGATTAGTGAGAAGTAATTAAAGTGGCGTGATGTAATTGTGGTGGTGGGGGGCAATTAGATTAGTAAGAAGTAATTAAAGTGGTGTGATGTAATTGTAGTGGTGGGAGGTAATTAGTGGAATGATGGGTAATTAGAGTGGTGGGAGGTAATTAGAATGGTGTGATGTAATTGTAGTGGTGGGGGGCAATTAGTGGAATGATCTGTAATTAGAGTAATTGCATGATGGATAATTATTGTGGTGGGAGGTAATTAGAATGTTGTGATGTAATTGTGGTGGTGGGGGGCAATTAGATTAATAAGAAGTAATTAAAGTGGCGTGATGTAATTGTAGTGGTGGGAGGTAATTGTACTGGTGTGATGTAATGGTAGTGGTGGGGGGCAATTAAAGTGGTGGGTGGTAATTAAAGTCGTGTGGTGTAATTGTAGTGGTGGGGGGTAATTGGAGTGGTATGGTAATTAGAGTGGTGGGTGGCAATTATAGTGGTGGGAGGTAATTAAAGTCGTGTGATGTAATTGTAGTGGTGGGGGGTAATTGGAGTGGTGTGATGTAATTGTAGTGGTGGGGGGTAATTGGAGTGGTGTGGTAATTAGAGTGATGGGATGCAATTAGAGTGGTGGGAGGTAATTAAAGTACTGTGGTAATTAGAGGACAATTACAGGTAATTTAAGTAAAAATAAAGGTAATTGCAGTAAAAATAATGGTGATTAAAGCAATTATGGTCAATCCATCCGTCTAGCCGTTCGTATGCAGACAGTTAAATAATTCTCTATTATGTTGTATTGTCTTATTGCACTTTGTATTTTTTTACGATGAGATAACAAACATTCATTCATGATTATATACCTAACCACTTTATTTACCTGCCTTATCCTTATGCTGATAAACAATTGCGACCTATCTGTCTTATCTTTATATCGATCAACAATTATTTTACCTGTCTTATCTTTAGGGACATCTGTCTTATCCTATGCTGATTTATGAGATGTACATTTACGACCTGCCTGTCTTATCCACCGAGATTTTTATCAGTGAATTTGTGAAAGGGGACATTTGCATTGTTATTTCAGTACATGCAGCGTACCCTCTTTATGGCTTTTGTGTACTTAACATCTTGACATCACAAGTGAGGAGAACGTGTAGCTGTTTATTTTAGTTTTTATTTTTTAGAATTGAAACACATGATTTACATTTTCTTATATTATTTATTACCTATTCTGTCACATTACTATTTTCATACTATTTATTACCTATTCTACTACATTACTAACTAATTGTCTTTTTATTTTATCTTGCACCAAAAAATCCACCTTGAACTGATCCATCCAATGCATTATAGGTCAAGTAGGCATCGTGAAGTATAAGTTCAGGGAACTTTGTTTTTCGTGTCTCAAACTCTGTTATTATGTTAACTCTATAGTGTGGTAATAATTAGAATGGTGGGAGGTAATTGTATTCTTCTGATCATGCGTGGTGAGAGTGACTACTAATATAAATAGAATGCTTCTGCATCACACAATTAAAACCTATCGTCGATAAGTCAAGAGCTAGCAAGTGAATGTTGTGCAACCATCCGATAGTAAACAATAATAAATTGACAATATATTTTCATCATCACATTTTGTGTAAGTTGATAAAAAAAATTATCCTTTCTGAATATGTATGATTAATATGTTTGTTTTATTTTATTTATTTTTTTATTTTAGTCCAACTGACAATGTGGATGCAATATTCAGCTCAACGGTGGGTACGGGCAGAAGACATTAAATCGGCCATTGAAAGGTTGTCTTGTGAACTGAGTGACTTAATCAAGGATTCGCAGCATTCATTAGTTTATGATACAAATGTCTTCTACGATATTGAAGAAACTGAACGCATTGAAAAAGATTGCAGGACGTATGCTGCTGGTGCAAATCTATGTTACAAATATTCACGAGGCTTTTTAAATTTGGACGAATTTTGTGAGCATATGATTAGAATAGAATTAAGACACTTTCTATATGACTTAGTGAAGTACCTGCCTAAGGAACTTATTGAAAAATATCAACTGGACCAGTCTGATGGTGATACGGGCAGTTAAATAATTCTCTATATTGTATTTATTGTTAGATATAAATAATTATTATATTGTCATATTGCACAATTATAGTATCTTAAAAAAATTTCTTTGTATTTTCATATATTGTGGTGAGGTTAGAAATAAAACAAATATTAAAATAATGCATGTATTTCATTACCTATCTTGATTACATAACTAAGAGGTATACCTTAATAAACCTAAAGAGTTTTTATTCCAATTTTACATTTAAATCTATGATATATTTTGTAAAGAAAGTGAACATTGCAAGAGCATAATGACAATAATTATTATTAAGAAGCCAGTATACAGTACCGAACACGGTAGCTCGGGTAATACCATCACCATCTATTAGACCCTACAATAGTGTACCTAAAGTGTGTTTACTTTAAGCAGAAATCCGCCTTACCTTAAATTTACTTCATCTTATGTAGTTTCAAAACCTCATGAGCTTTGCCTTCATATGCAAAGATACATAACTTCGGCCATCGCGTCGGTCGGCTCAATTACATGAATACTGATCTCCGATTTTGTGTTGTTTTAAATATTGTTTAAAGACTATATGCATACTACTGTATTAGTATTAATCACTATAATTGAAACATATAAGTAATTTATTTTGTCAAACTTATGTAACGAGGTATATGGTAGATAACTGAGTAAATGTTTTCAAAATGTACTCATAACGGGCGCATTTCATGGGGGTTTTGAAAGTACTCTACTACATCACTAAACAAATCACGTTCAAACAAAGTTAGGAATTAGAAAAGAGTATATTTATGCCATTTAGTTTGATACCTGGTAGACGACGCATAAAGTGATAATAGTATGTGGTGTATATTGTCTTGGACTATGTTTTCAATATGTAGGGTTAGAATTACTATCCCGTCGAAGTCTAGAAAATAAATTATTAAAGGTTTTAAGTATCAACTAAATTCGTGTACATCAAGGCAATTTGATTAGTATTGAGAGCTCGTTACATTGGTACGTGTTTATTTATGCCTACGCACGCCTGTGTTATTTTACACCACCACGTACATTACTCCTTAAAATCGGAGACATTAGAAATTTAGATTGTTGAAATGGCGAACAAAATAATGGGGTCCCATAAGCCCCTCCTATCTATTGGAAACAAAGAAAACGTATATGTTTACAAATAATTTATTTAAAAATAATGAAGTTATCTTCAACGAAGTCGCGAACGGCGTTATCGGTAAAGAGAATTTCATCTGTTATAATAATTTTATAATAGTTTTTTTACTTAACATTTACTAACATAATTTTGTACTTGTCATTATTGTGCTCTAACATCAGTTTTGTAACATTCTTAGTAAATAGTTTTAAATGACCAGAGGTTTTAATTTCACTGGGTAAAACATTGTATAAGCGTAAACAATCACTAAACGTACGCTTTTTTTATAATTTTCAATAGATCCCACTGGATAATTGTGCAATTTAGCTCTTAACTAAGAAAGGTGATTAAGATAGGTGTACTCGATTTTTTGTCTATTTTATACATTAAAACGCTAGCAAAACTTTACTGATATGCTTGTGAAAAATAACAAAATAAATGAAAATTACTAAACTAGAATACAAACGTGCATAAATTTAAGTACCTCTGCTGTACTTTAGGCTAGAATTAGAAGGACAACAACCATAACAAACAATAATTACAAGGCGGCTCTCTTTACGGTCTGTAAAAAAGTTTGCATTTAACGAGTAAAGAGAATTTACTCAATAACTCCAAATCTAAAATGTTATACTTCACTTAACACCCATTTACAATTTGATTTTGTATGTACTTCTTTATATTTACTATTTAAATCCATAATTAGAGGGCAATAAGTATATATCTAACTCGCCAACAGAGGTACCTCATATTAATGGCATTTCAAAGCCGTCCATGACTACTGGTTCACTGCTGTCAATCTTAAGTATTTTTAATTTGTTAATGTATTGCATTGTACTATATTTTTATCCTTTTACCTTCGTAAAGATATGGTAGTACTTTATACCACGAAACCAGTAGCCGCCTATTATAGAGTTTGTGAGGTAAAAGACCTTTAAATTTTTCTAATTTCGAACCTATAAAAAATTGTACCTACCCGTAATTTCGTTTTAAGTTGCATTTAAACTCGCATATAATGACAGGTAACACTGTAACAGTTGGGATTCTCTGTTGTTAAATCCTAACATATGAGATCTGTTTACTGCCAGGCAGTGCCAGGCGGTAGATAGAGTATCCTTGAAATCAAATAACAATGTTTACGTATCTGTTTGCGGTCAAAAATTTACTATAACAAATAATCTACGTCGACACTAGAGATTTAGCTGTAATGTAAATTCGCAACAAAACGTTACATTTATGTCAAATTTATGTAATAATACGAAAAATAAGTTAAGTAAACATTTGTTGCTCCGCATAAACGACAGCCACTTACAAAAAGCTATGTACTATGTGATGGAGTCGACGTGATCGCGCAAAACAAATAAAAATATATATCATTTACAAAACACCTTATATGCACGACTATGTTGGTAGGCAGAGTGAACTGAGAAAGACGTCTGATATACTTATAATATATGAATTGAAATGGGAAAGAAAAAAAATGGCTTTATATATCCCATCCTATCTACGGAAACCATAGAAAACGCAAGTGTTTAGAAATAATTTATTTAAAAAATGAAGTTCTACAACAAATGAAGTATGAAGTCCTAAAAAGCGTGTGTTATAATTTTAGATCAGAATAGATTTTTTATTTAGCATAAGCTATTCACAATAGTAATATAATTTTGTACCTAGTCATTATTGTGTTGTAACATCTATTGTATATAGTTTTGTAAAACATAGGAGCGTAAACAATCACTAAAAGTTGACAATTTTTATAGTTTTCAGCTGATCTCACCGGATAATTGTGCAATTTAGCTAGGTAGACACTAGATTTTTGTCAATTCTAGATATTAAAACGTTAGCACATCAATTTCAGGAAATTTTATAGATGAATTCCTGGCAGATTTAATAAAAAGTTATTATAGCCGCTAATTAATACTAAGTCAATTAATTTAATATGGTAATTACTTTTACACAATTAATATCGATATAATATGCTAATTTATCACTCAATTAAATCCATTATTGTATATTGCATTAAAAATAGCTTCTTTTTCTGTTCTATGTACTTTCAAAATTTTTAACTGTATCGAGACTGCCAATATAGAGGTCGATGTAAGTACTATTTACAATAGGTATATGAAAGACATAGTGTCTACACTAATAGATCTTGAAAGATAAGACTCTCATGCTACCTATATAAGTAACGAATCTTGGAAATAAATAAATAACACAGAAATTAGACAACCCCCAATTCCAGAAGCCAGAGCTAGTGCGATTGCCCTATCGACCAGACCAGACAAATACATTTATATATAGAACAACGTTGATTGTGCGGCATATAAACTAATGTTAGTATTATTAGAAAAGCAATCTAAGACGACGAGACAAATATAAACTTAGTATATACCTACATAAATCTTTTTACACAAAAAGTTTACTAAAATGGGTCAGCAAAAGGTAGTTTATAACAAACCAATTTATGTGGGTTTTTGCATCTTGGAATTGTCAAAGACGGTATTGTACAACGCGATCAAAGAGACTTTGGGGATAAGACGTCTCTTTTATACTGTGATACTGATAGTTTGATTCTAAAAATAATGACAGAAAATTTGTATGACTTTATACTAGATAACCGGGACAAATTCGATACTTCAAATTATCAAGACGGAAATATATTTGATATCCCGAAGGATCCATCAATTTCAGGAAATTTTAAAGATGAATTCCCAGCAGATCCAATAATAAGTTTTATGGTACCGGAGCAAAAGCATATCACGTACGATCTGTAGGTAAAGAACTAAAGAAAGCCAAAGGCGTGAAAAGATTAGTTATTCAAAAAGTGCTATCGGCACATGATTACAGACAAATTGTTGAAAAAGGTGGTGTAGTATTTAGAAAAATTAACACGTTTCGCAGCGTTTTGCATGATATTTATACAGGAATGAAGAATAAAGTAGCTTTGTCTTACCACGACGATAAACGTTTTCTTATTCCCATTACAACAAAGGCTTTACCGTGGGGTCGCTCTGATATACAATTTTTTTAAAACCGAATCAGAACAAAACATGCGGCGGTTAATGGCTGCCATAAATGATGTTGAGCATAGTTCTGTGGAAAACGATAAGTTAGATGTATTACTCGCAGCAATGGCGGAGTTAAATCCTAAAGACCTAGTAAATAAAATAATATTTATACAGATATGTCTTAAACAGAAGGACAATTTATTGAGTTAGATATAATAGAAGAGAAAAAATTCTTGTAAATATTGTTATTTATCACAATTAGATAATAATTTATTAGTGTCAGTATTACAGGCAGCAAATGACGTAATTTCCCCCGAATTCTTTGTTCATGGGTGGAATCAATATTTTTATTAATCTGTATATTCACGTAATCAAAAAGTCATGAGTACTTCACCTCTTTTTTTAATGTCCTCTTGGAGCCATAAGTTAAAAAGTTCTTCTATGGTAAAACGATACGTGTCTATAAAAAAATGTGTATCTAAATTACAGATTAGCATCTAAGGATTTACTAAAGATGACACCATTGTACTTTTAAATGGATGAGCCCGGTTGTCAAAGGTAGACAATTAAAGAATTTTATGGCATAAAAATTTATGACTACGTGATTTTAGAAGTCGTAAACATTAAACAAGCAATGGTAATGGCCAAATTCGAACTTATTGTCCTTGAATACAAAAAACAAAATATATCACTTTCTCGCCGAATATAATGGGTCAAACCAATATAAATATCACATAGCATGACTGCAACAACATATTAATTTGTAATTGCGGCAAATTTATAGAGATAACAGACCAAATGAAGTATTTAGGTATCCACTTCCATCAGTTTTTAAAGTGACATCAACACATAGATTTCTGAATAACAAATTATGCAAATTATTACATAAATTTTATTAGATCCGAAACATCTTTAATACAAAAAACCACAATTAACGTTTTCAAGGCATTGATTGAATCAATAATAAAAATGGAATAGTCATTTGGGGGATCGACCTATGATACGACTTTAGATAAATTAAAACATAATTCAAAAGCGCTTTATTAAAATTATTCTCAACCAACCGAAACAATATAGTACAAAATTATTATTTGAAGAGTCAGTTAGACATTGATACCACATATAATCTTATCTTTGAACTATAAAAATTTCCTGAAATTGATGGATCCTTCGGGATATCAAATATATTTCCGTCTTGATAATTTGAAGTATCGAATTTGTCCCGGTTATCTAGTATAAAGTCATACAAATTTTCTGTCATTATTTTTAGAATCAAACTATCAGTATCACAGTATAAAAGAGACGTCTTATCCCCAAAGTCTCTTTGATCGCGTTGTACAATACCGTCTTTGACAATTCCAAGATGCAAAAACCCACATAAATTGGTTTGTTATAAACTACCTTTTGCTGACCCATTTTAGTAAACTTTTTGTGTAAAAAGATTTATGTAGGTATATACTAAGTTTATATTTGTCTCGTCGTCTTAGATTGCTTTTCTAATAATACTAACATTAGTTTATATGCCGCACAATCAACGTTGTTCTATATATAAATGTATTTGTCTGGTCTGGTCGATAGGGCAATCGCACTAGCTCTGGCTTCTGGAATTGGGGGTTGTCTAATTTCTGTGTTATTTATTTATTTCCAAGATTCGTTACTTATATAGGTAGCATGAGAGTCTTATCTTTCAAGATCTATTAGTGTAGACACTATGTCTTTCATATACCTATTGTAAATAGTACTTACATCGACCTCTATATTGGCAGTCTCGATACAGTTAAAAATTTTGAAAGTACATAGAACAGAAAAAGAAGCTATTTTTAATGCAATATACAATAATGGATTTAATTGAGTGATAAATTAGCATATTATATCGATATTAATTGTGTAAAAGTAATTACCATATTAAATTAATTGACTTAGTATTAATTAGCGGCTATAATAACTTTTTATTAAATCTGCCAGGAATTCATCTATAAAATTTCCTGAAATTGATGTGCTAACGTTTTAATATCTAGAATTGACAAAAATCTAGTGTCTACCTAGCTAAATTGCACAATTATCCGGTGAGATCAGCTGAAAACTATAAAAATTGTCAACTTTTAGTGATTGTTTACGCTCCTACGTTTTACAAAACTATATACAATAGATGTTACAACACAATAATGACTAGGTACAAAATTATATTACTATTGTGAATAGCTTATGCTAAATAAAAAATCTATTCTGATCTAAAATTATAACACACGCTTTTTAGGACTTCATACTTCATTTGTTGTAGAACTTCATTTTTTAAATAAATTATTTCTAAACACTTGCGTTTTCTATGGTTTCCGTAGATAGGATGGGATATATAAAGCCATTTTTTTTCTTTCCCATTTCAATTCATATATTATAAGTATATCAGACGTCTTTCTCAGTTCACTCTGCCTACCAACATAGTCGTGCATATAAGGTGTTTTGTAAATGATATATATTTTTATTTGTTTTGCGCGATCACGTCGACTCCATCACATAGTACATAGCTTTTTGTAAGTGGCTGTCGTAAATTTGACATAAATGTAACGTTTTGTTGCGAATTTACATTACAGCTAAATCTCTAGTGTCGACGTAGATTATTTGTTATAGTAAATTTTTGACCGCAAACAGATACGTAAACATTGTTATTTGATTTCAAGGATACTCTATCTACCGCCTGGCACTGCCTGGCAGTAAACAGATCTCATATGTTAGGATTTAACAACAGAGAATCCCAACTGTTACAGTGTTACCTGTCATTATATGCGAGTTTAAATGCAACTTAAAACGAAATTACGGGTAGGTACAATTTTTTATAGGTTCGAAATTAGAAAAATTTAAAGGTCTTTTACCTCACAAACTCTATAATAGGCGGCTACTGGTTTCGTGGTATAAAGTACTACCATATCTTTACGAAGGTAAAAGGATAAAAATATAGTACAATGCAATACATTAACAAATTAAAAATACTTAAGATTGACAGCAGTGAACCAGTAGTCATGGACGGCTTTGAAATGCCATTAATATGAGGTACCTCTGTTGGCGAGTTAGATATATACTTATTGCCCTCTAATTATGGATTTAAATAGTAAATATAAAGAAGTACATACAAAATCAAATTGTAAATGGGTGTTAAGTGAAGTATAACATTTTAGATTTGGAGTTATTGAGTAAATTCTCTTTACTCGTTAAATGCAAACTTTTTTACAGACCGTAAAGAGAGCCGCCTTGTAATTATTGTTTGTTATGGTTGTTGTCCTTCTAATTCTAGCCTAAAGTACAGCAGAGGTACTTAAATTTATGCACGTTTGTATTCTAGTTTAGTAATTTTCATTTATTTTGTTATTTTTCACAAGCATATCAGTAAAGTTTTGCTAGCGTTTTAATGTATAAAATAGACAAAAAATCGAGTACACCTATCTTAATCACCTTTCTTAGTTAAGAGCTAAATTGCACAATTATCCAGTGGGATCTATTGAAAATTATAAAAAAAGCGTACGTTTAGTGATTGTTTACGCTTATACAATGTTTTACCCAGTGAAATTAAAACCTCTGGTCATTTAAAACTATTTACTAAGAATGTTACAAAACTGATGTTAGAGCACAATAATGACAAGTACAAAATTATGTTAGTAAATGTTAAGTAAAAAAACTATTATAAAATTATTATAACAGATGAAATTCTCTTTACCGATAACGCCGTTCGCGACTTCGTTGAAGATAACTTCATTATTTTTAAATAAATTATTTGTAAACATATACGTTTTCTTTGTTTCCAATAGATAGGAGGGGCTTATGGGACCCCATTATTTTGTTCGCCATTTCAACAATCTAAATTTCTAATGTCTCCGATTTTAAGGAGTAATGTACGTGGTGGTGTAAAATAACACAGGCGTGCGTAGGCATAAATAAACACGTACCAATGTAACGAGCTCTCAATACTAATCAAATTGCCTTGATGTACACGAATTTAGTTGATACTTAAAACCTTTAATAATTTATTTTCTAGACTTCGACGGGATAGTAATTCTAACCCTACATATTGAAAACATAGTCCAAGACAATATACACCACATACTATTATCACTTTATGCGTCGTCTACCAGGTATCAAACTAAATGGCATAAATATACTCTTTTCTAATTCCTAACTTTGTTTGAACGTGATTTGTTTAGTGATGTAGTAGAGTACTTTCAAAACCCCCATGAAATGCGCCCGTTATGAGTACATTTTGAAAACATTTACTCAGTTATCTACCATATACCTCGTTACATAAGTTTGACAAAATAAATTACTTATATGTTTCAATTATAGTGATTAATACTAATACAGTAGTATGCATATAGTCTTTAAACAATATTTAAAACAACACAAAATCGGAGATCAGTATTCATGTAATTGAGCCGACCGACGCGATGGCCGAAGTTATGTATCTTTGCATATGAAGGCAAAGCTCATGAGGTTTTGAAACTACATAAGATGAAGTAAATTTAAGGTAAGGCGGATTTCTGCTTAAAGTAAACACACTTTAGGTACACTATTGTAGGGTCTAATAGATGGTGATGGTATTACCCGAGCTACCGTGTTCGGTACTGTATACTGGCTTCTTAATAATAATTATTGTCATTATGCTCTTGCAATGTTCACTTTCTTTACAAAATATATCATAGATTTAAATGTAAAATTGGAATAAAAACTCTTTAGGTTTATTAAGGTATACCTCTTAGTTATGTAATCAAGATAGGTAATGAAATACATGCATTATTTTAATATTTGTTTTATTTCTAACCTCACCATAATATATGAAAATACAAAGAAATTTTTTTAAGATACTATAATTGTGCAATATGACAATATAATAATTATTTATATCTAACAATAAATACAATATAGAGAATTATTTAACTGCCCGTATCACCATCAGACTGGTCCAGTTGATATTTTTCAATAAGTTCCTTAGGCAGGTACTTCACTAAGTCATATAGAAAGTGTCTTAATTCTATTCTAATCATATGCTCACAAAATTCGTCCAAATTTAAAAAGCCTCGTGAATATTTGTAACATAGATTTGCACCAGCAGCATACGTCCTGCAATCTTTTTCAATGCGTTCAGTTTCTTCAATATCGTAGAAGACATTTGTATCATAAACTAATGAATGCTGCGAATCCTTGATTAAGTCACTCAGTTCACAAGACAACCTTTCAATGGCCGATTTAATGTCTTCTGCCCGTACCCACCGTTGAGCTGAATATTGCATCCACATTGTCAGTTGGACTAAAATAAAAAAATAAATAAAATAAAACAAACATATTAATCATACATATTCAGAAAGGATAATTTTTTTTATCAACTTACACAAAATGTGATATATATTGTCAATTTATTATTGTTTACTATCGGATGGTTGCACAACATTCACTTGCTAGCTCTTGACTTATCGACGATAGGTTTTAATTGTGTGATGCAGAAGCATTCTATTTATATTAGTAGTCACTCTCACCACGCATGATCAGAAGAATACAATTACCTCCCACCATTCTAATTATTACCACACTATAGAGTTGACATAATAACAGAGTTTGAGACACGAAAAACAAAGTTCCCTGAACTTATACTTCACGATGCCTACTTGACCTATAATGCATTGGATGGATCAGTTCAAGGTGGATTTTTTGGTGCAAGATAAAATAAAAAGACAATTAGTTAGTAATGTAGTAGAATAGGTAATAAATAGTATGAAAATAGTAATGTGACAGAATAGGTAATAAATAATATAAGAAAATGTAAATCATGTGTTTCAATTCTAAAAAATAAAAACTAAAATAAACAGCTACACGTTCTCCTCACTTGTGATGTCAAGATGTTAAGTACACAAAAGCCATAAAGAGGGTACGCTGCATGTACTGAAATAACAATGCAAATGTCCCCTTTCACAAATTCACTGATAAAAATCTCGGTGGATAAGACAGGCAGGTCGTAAATGTACATCTCATAAATCAGCATAGGATAAGACAGATGTCCCTAAAGATAAGACAGGTAAAATAATTGTTGATCGATATAAAGATAAGACAGATAGGTCGCAATTGTTTATCAGCATAAGGATAAGGCAGGTAAATAAAGTGGTTAGGTATATAATCATGAATGAATGTTTGTTATCTCATCGTAAAAAAATACAAAGTGCAATAAGACAATACAACATAATAGAGAATTATTTAACTGTCTGCATACGAACGGCTAGACGGATGGATTGACCATAATTGCTTTAATCACCATTATTTTTACTGCAATTACCTTTATTTTTACTTAAATTACCTGTAATTGTCCTCTAATTACCACAGTACTTTAATTACCTCCCACCACTCTAATTGCATCCCATCACTCTAATTACCACACCACTCCAATTACCCCCCACCACTACAATTACATCACACCACTCCAATTACCCCCCACCACTACAATTACATCACACGACTTTAATTACCTCCCACCACTATAATTGCCACCCACCACTCTAATTACCATACCACTCCAATTACCCCCCACCACTACAATTACACCACACGACTTTAATTACCACCCACCACTTTAATTGCCCCCCACCACTACCATTACATCACACCAGTACAATTACCTCCCACCACTACAATTACATCACGCCACTTTAATTACTTCTTATTAATCTAATTGCCCCCCACCACCACAATTACATCACAACATTCTAATTACCTCCCACCACAATAATTATCCATCATGCAATTACTCTAATTACAGATCATTCCACTAATTGCCCCCCACCACTACAATTACATCACACCATTCTAATTACCTCCCACCACTCTAATTACCCATCATTCCACTAATTACCTCCCACCACTACAATTACATCACACCACTTTAATTACTTCTTACTAATCTAATTGCCCCCCACCACCACAATTACATCACGCCACTTTAATTACTTCTCACTAATCTAATTACCATCCTAATTGCCCCCCACCACTACCACCTTTCATAGGCCCCGCCCTCTAACGTCCCATCCCCTAAGCCCCGCCCCTTAATTACCTCCCACCACTCTAATTACATCATATCAGTCTAATTACCTCCCACCACCATACTTATATCCCATCACTCTAATTACTTCTCACTAATCTAATTACCCCCACCATTCTAATTACCCCCACCACACTAATTGCCCCCCACCACCATATTTACCCCCACCACACTAATTGCCCCCCACCCCTAAACTGATCACTGATCACTGATCACTGCTCCTGCTCCTGAACCGAACCTCTCTCATTTACACACTACTTACCACCTAAATTTAAGCTTTCCGCCAACAGATAGCTCCCACTTGGAAAATATATATATAAACTAATAGTATAAAGATGGCTAATAATCGAAAAGTCCTTAACAATCGATTTAGCTTTTAAAATTTCTCAAATTGGTACTGTATGATTGTCGTAATTTGTCACATAATAAATAAATGCATAGAACAATTCGCATTTCTAAACTTGCTGAATGTGACTAATGTTCCGTATATAAAAAAGGTGTTAAGGATGACGTTAATAATTACAGATCAATCTTAATATTACCCATTTTACCAAAATTATTTGAAATCATAATAAAAAATAGTTAAATATTTTGAGACAAATAATTGCTTTGCATTCCCACGGTTCAGCTATAGAAGAAATAAGTTAACAAAAGCAATAATTAGTATACCAGTGCCTGTTTTAGATGCAATGTAAGTAGATGGGCAAAGCGGGTACGGGATCACTCAGTAGAGGAACACTGGGAGTTCTTAATGATGTCATGAACTGGATGGCATGTGTCCATCAGGAGTCTTTGTGATTTAAAACCTGTTTATATACAGGGTGGGGCAGTAGTGGGTCAGACCTCGATATCTCTAGTTCTACGATAGCTAGAAAATTTTTAAAAAATTGCAAATAAACTAGATAAAAAAGTCTATAACTGGAAATAATTATTTTCGAACATACAGGGCGAGCCAAGACGAAATTACAGGACCAAGTACCTTTTTTTAAATGAAGTGCTATATATATCGGTACATTTTTTGAAGCCTCTTTCTAGGGTCTATCCATTCCTATATTAGCATTGAATATCTCCCAACCGATTGGATATAATGAATTTTTTGTTGAAATAGTGCAATCTGCAGATGAATATTAAAAAAATCACCACAGTGACAATTATGGGTTTTAAGAAAAACTTAAGTGAATATCAGTTCCGAGACATCTAATTAATGTTTTTGAATGATTTCCATTCCCTAAAAATGTACAGGGTGGCCAAATATTATTTTTAAATTAAAAACATTTTAAGTTGAATTTTCTCATTTTTTTCAAATGGATCACCCTGTATATTTTTCGACGATGTGATGTAAAAATGTAAAACGAACATATTTTATAAGTACTTCACTATGGCTAATTGTAACCATTTTCGTTTTATAAATAAATAAGTGTCAAATTCAAGAATAAATTTAAAAGAAGAGGTTCCTTCAAATAATTCATTAAAAAAATGTATAATGGGTGTTCGACGTGTTGCCTATTTTGATTGTCACACGTCTCTATGCAATTTTGAAATGAGGCCATTTAGTGGGACCATCTCTTCCAATCCATTGAAATGAGTAAATAGTATGTGACCGGTCCTTTACTGTAATGTTTTTTTGCACATTTTTTTGCTGTTTTCGTTATTCGACAAGCAATAAAAACCTCAGTTTGGTATAAGTTGTCGTGTATAATGGAGCATTCATCATACTTATCGTCGATACAATTTGTATTGAATTTAAATTATTTCGAATTTTAGAATAAGAATTTTAATAATGCGGAACTTGTAGACATGACTTTTGTTTTGGGCGAGTCAGACAGAAATTGCTTACTTGTCAATAGAATTTATCACCAACGTCATCCTCAAAAAAGGATTCCTGATGTTAGTAGCTTCCAAAACCTTCTCGATAGATTTCTAGAAACTGGAAATGTCGAATACAAAAAAAGTGAAAGAATAAAACGTGTTGTGAACTAAGAAAATTAGTTTTCTGTTTTGAGGGTGTGTGTGTGTGTGTGTGTGTTGTGGTTGAGAATCCCCATGTTAGTCAAAAAGAAGTGAGCTCATTAGTAGGAATAAGTAGATGGTCGGTGGGTCGAATCTTAAAAACAAATAAGTTGCATGCATATCATATTCAAATATACCAGGAATTATCTGATTTTCAAAAGCGCCTACAATTTTCTAATTGGAGCCAGAGGTAAAATGCAGCATGATGTCAACTTCTTCAATACTGTTTTATTCAGTGTTGAGGCAACTTTTGATAAAAATGGATTTGTTAATAGGCACAATTTCCATTATTATGCTTCGGAAAATCCTCGCTTTTTTATGTAAATTAATAACCAACACAGATGGTCTATAAACGTTTGGGGGGAATTATTGAAGAACATGTAATAGGGCTACATTTCTTTAACGTAGATTAACTGGAGCTATTTATCTTCATTTTTTTTGGAAAATTATCTGCCACAATTATTGGTAACTCTCCCTGAAAGAATTCGAAATAGGATGTGGTTCCAGCTAGATGGTGCTCCACCACATTATTTAAATGTAGTTAGAGACCACTTAAATAATACCTACCCTCATCAATGGATTGGAAGAAATGGAACCACTAAATGGCCTGCTAGATCCCAGATCTTACAAAAATGGATTTCTTCTTATGGCGATACGCAAAGGAAATTGTTTATAGAAACACACCAACAGTACAAAATATTAAGGAAAGAATAATAACCGCCTTTACATCTATCACACCGGCAGTTTTAGGAACAGGGGGAACCTCATTTCAAAAGCGCATAGAGATGTGTTTCAATCAAAACATGTGGAACATTTATTATAATTTTCTTCTGTTGAGTTATTTGAAGAAACCTTTTTTTTAAGTTTATTTTTGAATTTTGTAATTATTGGTCAAAAAAAACGAAATTGGTTGCATTTAGCCCTAGGGAAGTACTTACAAAAAATGTTGGTTTTTCGTTTCTACATCACATCGTCGAAAAATATACAGGTTGTTCCATTTGAAAAAATTGAGAAAATTCAATTTAAAATGTTCTTAATCGAAAAATAAACACTTATTAATTTATAAACCGAAAATGGTTGCAATTAACCGTAGGGAAGCACTTACAAAAAGTGTTCGTTTTTGATTTCTACATCACATCATCGAAAAATATACAGGGTGTTCCATTTGAAAAAATTGAGGAAATTCAATTAAAAATTTCTCAATTGAAAAATAATTTTTGGCCACCCTGTACATTTTGGGAAATGAAAATGATTCAAAAACTTTAATTAGATACCACGTAACTGGTATTCACATAAGCTTTTCTTAAAACCCATGATTGTGACTGTGGTGTGATTTTTTAAATATCTATCTGCAGATGGCATTATTTCAACAGAAAAAAATTCATTACATCCAAGTGGTTGGGAGATATTCAGTGCTAATATAGGAATAGAACATAGAAAGAGGCTTCAAAAAATGTACTGATATACATGGCATTCCGTTTTAAAAAAAGGTACTTCGTCCTGTAATTTCGTCTTGGCTCGCCCACACATGTGAGCCCGTACCCGATTTAAATGTTTTAAAAAATGTTTTCTTAAAATGATTTCTTAACCGCCTCTCAAGTTACCGAAGTAACCCCTTGGAAGATCTCAAGAATCTTGTGCTAGGTAAAGAAAGACGAGGACCTACAGTTTAATGTGGACTCCGAACCACTCTTGAGGCAATTTCTTTAATGAAAAATTGTTTCTCCTTGCGGGAATCGAACCCACTTCACTAGGCAACTCAGTTTGCTAGCCAGACGCTTTAACACACTGAGATACCGACTTGATGGATAATAATAAAATATCTTGCGCAAATTTAATAGATTTAAAAAAGGCTTCTGGCTGTGCGAATCATGATAATCTTTTAAAGAAAATGGAATTTTATGATACTAGAGACTAACATGTGCGAGTGGCATGATTCCCATCTATAAAATGCAGCTAGTTTGAACCACCCTGTATTTTCTAGTTTTTAAGTCCTGTATAAATGGAAAAAGTAACATAAGTACTCAACATTAATTGCATGCTGTATATAAATACAGAATCCTTTATTGATCACAAAATCTGAAATATTTAAAACTATCCAACATTTGTTGCCGTGTTTAATTAATAGGTGTAGAGGCGGAAATTAAATTTAGCGGAATAATTTCCAACTTGATTATATCGCCTATAAGATTTATCCACGATCTCTAAATAATCAGAAACTAGTTTGAGGGCCAATTTTCCTAAATTTCTGCAATTTTACTCTACCCGCAACAATATATCAAGCGACGACAGATTAAAAAGCACGAAGCGATAACATTTATTAAAATTATTAACATACAATTCACACATAGAGAGTATGTTTTACGGCAGTAAATTCGCGCGCTTTAATGGAAAAAAGTAAGATGTAATAAATTTTTAAAGAGTGTGATACAAATGTGCAGTTAAATTGTTAAATTAGCTTAGCAAACAGTAAAGTTAAAATATAGCCCCATATATTCCTGGCAATGTGTGTAAATGACCTGCAAAAATCAGTAGCTGAAAAGAAGCGAACTGAAATTTCGTCGATATCAATTTGCATTGATTATTTTATTTTTGCGATGAAATTTTTTATTGTGACTGAAGAGCATGATTGTAATTGTATGAAACAATAATTTAATCGACACGAGTGATATTGAAATATTTTGGCGATTTTTTTTACACATATATATTATTATAATATCCACTATCAGCCAGTCTGCCATTTATTTAAAATTTTGATTAAGAAATTAATTCTGAAAATTAAATATAAAATTTGTAAACAGAATACCTATATGGGGGCTATAAGCTATAATGAGGAGTATTTGAAATCGACAAAATGAATCTAACAGATATCAAATAACTGATAAATATAGAATTATTGCTAATTTATAAACATTCACATGCCCATATGATGATTTGACTTATTTTAGGTTTCTTGTAAAATTTCATGCAATAATAAAATTTAAGTGATTTCAACGCATAACAATATAATTAGAAATTGTAATAATACAAAGTAGTAGAGTACATGTAAAGTGATAGCTATAAGATTAAAAGTTGGGTTTGTCTCCAACTCTATCAGTGGAAATATATTTTAAAAGGAGGCCAAGGAGAATAAGATGAGAGATGAGAAAAGATAGAGAGAAAGAAAAGAAAAAAAAATTTGGGAATCGAATTGAATTTGAATAAAGAAAGTATTAAGTAAGAAGACAATTCACAATCTTGTGGAAGAAATAAGAAAGAAAGAAATAAACTAGAAAGAGGAAGTACTGTGTTGTGAAGAATAAATTTTGACAAGGCAAGTGAAAAGTTTTGTCAAATATTAGGTAGCAGTCAAAAGTTGATCTGGGTAAATTAAACTTTATTAAACAGTGAGATCAAGCGCTATTAATATTGATCTGTGGTTAAATGAACACGTTATTAAAATAGTGATATCAAGCGTTATTAAAAATGATCAAGGACTTGAAAGGTCATAATATACAATTGGTTATTTTGCAAAATGAACATTAAGTCTCGAGCACGATTAGATTATTTAATTTTTAGATTTAAGGTATTTACAGTCTTGTGTATTTAACTTTGTTCAAGGACATTAATATAGTTTCATCTGTTGAAATCAATTATTTTACTTTCTTTAAACATCAATTTCAATATAATCTTGGAACCGACCACCCTGAGATAAAGTCAATTAATCTGCAGGCTATGCACAGTAGTTTATCCTACAATTAAATTATATTCCAACTTAAGTAAGTATTGAATATTTTCATTTTTAGTATTTAAATTATCTGACAGTATAGTTCTAATATAGGTAACACCTAATAAAAATAATACTTTATCACAAAATTAAAGGTAGATTAGCAAATCAATAACTGTCTAATAAAAATAACATGACAATATATATATATATATATATATATATATATATAGCACTACTGCCCCGGATGTCGAGTAATGGACATATCTCATATATTTTTAGTCGCAAACTCCTCTATAAATCCTTATTTTACTATAAGGAAAGTAACCAGACTGCAACGAAAGTTACAAGTCTGGCGCGTTAAGTGTAATAATTATATATTACCCTCAAAACGCTAATGCTTCGATTGCAACAAACACCAGCCGAAAGACTGATCCTACTTAAAGGAGCTCTCTTGCCAGTCGTCACACACCACTTGCAGACTGCAGTTTCGAGCTGTTGGCTCTCGTCAGTGCAAGGTAGGCATGCGACAACCAGCACGAGAATCTTTTGATTATTTGATACATCCCGGTATTTTTACAATAGCGGCATGTAAAATAGTCAGTAGGTGCCATCTAGCGGTCCAGTGTCTGTTGCAATCGAAAAATAAATACCTGACTGGGCTTAGCATAGTTCATATGTGCTTTTAGAGGGCGGAATATTAAACATAATATTTTTAGTCGCAAACTCCTCTATAAATCCTTATTTTACTATAAGGAAAGTTATCAGACTGCAACCAAAGTTACAAGTCTGGCGCGTTAAGTGTAATAATTGCATATTACCATCAAAATCAATCGAAGCATTAGAATTTTGATAGTAATATGCAATTATTACACTTAACGCGCCAGACTTGTAACTTTGGGTGTATGGTCAAACTCAAATCCATCTCTTTCACGTACGAAGTTATGGAGTATACAACAACATTTAACAATATCAATAGCAAATTCGGAATCAACATCCAGAGGTCTATGAAATATTCGCCATTTGTTAGCAAAAATGCCAAATGTGCACTCTACATATCTTCGTGCACAACTCAATCGGTAGTTAAAAATTCTTTTTTCTTTTGTTAAACAATTTCCTTTAAAGGGCTTTAAAAGGTGTTTAGATAGTGAAAACGCATCATCAGCTATAAATGCAAATGGCATTGGGATGTCGATGCCACTAATATTACTGGAATTAGGAATATCTATAGTATTATTTTCTAATCCCTTCCATAAAGAACAATTATCAAAAATAGTTGAATCAGCATCCTTTCCGAAAGATCCAATATCAACATAGGTAAACCTATAATTGGCGTCAGCTACTGCCATTAAGTTTAATGAAGAACAATTTTTATAATTATTGTAATATAAAGAAGCACTTCGGAGAGGTTTTTTTAGTCGTATATGTTTTCCGTCAATAAATCTGATACTTCTTGTCATTTCCTTTTCTCTGGTTTTGGTATGCATTCACCTTGTAGAATGTCCCAAATTCTGCAGCACACTTTTCGTACAATTTGACACGCTGTCGAGTAACCTACTCGATAAGTATAGTGCACTTCTTTCAAACTACATCCACTTCCAATATATCTGAAAAAATGGGATTTTTAAAATATGTTAATATTTATTTTTCAGTTACTGAAGTTATGGCTAAGTGGAAGACTATTCGGGACAATTTTGTAAGGAGTATCAAAAAGCAGGCAGAAGCACAGAAGTCAGGATCTGGCAAGAAAAAAAATGCACCTTATATCTATGAAGATCAACTACGATTTCTACACAAAACTCGGGAAATGCACCCAACACACGATACATTTGACTCTCAAACAAATAGTCATAATGCTAATGATGATTCACAAAACGTTGGAATAAATGACGAGCATGCAATTGAGCATGTGACGGATCAGCGTTCCAATAGTGAAAACATTATGCAAACGCTAATATGCAGGAAAAGAAAGAAAGTTGATATTGAAGAGAAACTTGTCAGTTTTATGGAGAGTAGCAGCCAAGGGCACAAAAATAACATTAGTGAAGATTAAGACATGGCATTTTTTGTCTCTTTGTTACCTACTGTTAAACAATTGGAAACAGATGACAAAGTTCAATTTCGCATTGAATTACTTCAGCTTTTAAGAAAATTTAAAAGTAAGTTTACAACTCAACAATACTCTGAAGAAGAGTTTGAGCACGCCACAAACATTCATGGACAAACCAACACACCAGCATTCAGGCAGAACACTTTGCAAACTCAAAATTTTTCAACACCATCAAGTAGCTCAATGGGTTCATATTTCTCTCAGTTTTCGCCTGTAAATGATTACACTGATCTTTAAAAAATACATAATAATAATGGATTGGATTTTCATGTTGTTATTTTGTGTAGGTACTTAAGTATTTTTTTGTATAAGTTTTTCAAATAATACATTTTGTCCTAAATACAAGTAATGTCTAGTTATAATTACCGTAAAGTCATAGCCAACATTTCTTCAGCTGGAACTGCAAATCTCATATTAGTATCTTGACCAGTTATGCCATCTCTAATTTTACTCAAAAGCTCATCAAATGTAGTTTGAGACATTCGAAAGTAATTAAAAAATTTTGTTGAATCTGCCGTAAGACGGGGATATAGACCGTAAAACTCACCCTCACTATATCTTACACTGTTTATGGGATGTGCCTACCAATTACAGCCTTTAACTCTTTTTCTTCTTAACAATTTAGCACTCACATAGACAAACGCAACGACTTGCGCGTCTTCCATTTTTAATCAAAGTGCATGAACCTTCAATTTCGCAACGCTCGTGTGCACTAGCTAAGGCGGTGCGTAAATTTTAACGCGCTGCATGACGCGCGTTATAATACGCCCGTGTGCACTCCGTCTTGCTAAGATTGCATGCCTTGACTGGCTGTGAAGTACGAGCAAGATAGGTTCGAAAAAAAAGCATTAGATCTATCGAAGTTACACAAGCCATTAGGTAGTGGCTTGCAGTTAAATGGTTATCAATTCAGTGCAATAGAAAAACTATATTTACAGTTGTTGGAGAAACAAGGTGAAACAGCCGATGATGCTAGAATAAATATTATTTCATTTTCGGGTGGAATAAAACTTAAATTGGATAATATCTTATGCACGTCAGATGCCTTGTACTTGCAAATCTTGAGAGCATCTACACAAACATATATTTGGAAAAATATAATATTTTTCCCTTACATTGAATTAGATCTTACACTTTTTGGTTACAAATAGTGTAAGGATACGCTTATACCCGTATTTATAACAAAAATCCTTTGCCAAATGGCTTAATAAAAGCGTACAATTATAAAAGATCATGTAGAACTAATGTATGTAGCTGTAAAAAAATAACCTTACTTGTATATCTATATGCGGCGTGAACTTGACTGTTGTAAAAATGTTTAAGTTGTACAACCTCTTTAATTGCATTTTAAAATGAATTAAATAAAAAATACAGTTCAACATACATTTCAAATTTTATGTTACTTTACTCACAATTATTATTCTATTTATATTAAATATTTGTAACGTAAGTATTTTATACAAATTGTTTTATATTTCAGTAAATGCACGACGAGCTAATTAATGCAAGCGTATGTTCTATAAAGAAACCGCTGCCCAAAGAATCACTACTTCCACGTCTAGATCTTGTATTCAAGTCTTATGCACACTAAATCCCAATGTAATTTAATAATAGGGTGGGGGTGGTAGAGGGGGTGGCTAATGTTAAAAAAAAAATAGTTCTTGGTTCTCGTATACACACTAAATCCCAATTTAATTTTTTACTCCCTTTAATAATAGGGTGGAGTGGAAATGGGGGTGGTAGAAGGGGTAGCTAATGCCAAAAAATTTTTTTAGACGTTTCGTTCTTGTATACACACTAAATCACATTTTAACATTTTTACCCTCTTCAATAATAGGGTGGAGATGGCAATGGGGGTGGTAGAGGGGCTAGCTAACGCCAAAAAAATTTTTTTAGACGTTTCGTTTTTGTATACACACTAAATCACATTTTAATTTTTTTTACCCCCTTTAATAATAGGATGGGGGTGATAATGGGGATAGTAGAGGGGGTAGCTAACGCCAAAAAAATTTTTTTTAGACGTTTCGTTTTTGTATACACACTAAATCATATTTTAATTTTTTTTTACCCCCTTTAATAATAGGGTGAGGGTGACAATGGGGGGTGGTAGAGGGGATTTAGCTAACGCAAAAAAAATTTTTTAGACGTTTCGTTTTTGTATATACACTTAATCACATTTTAATTTTTTTTACTCCCTTTCATAGTAGTGTGGGGGTGGTATGGGGGGTGGCTGATGCCAAAAAAATTTTGAGATCTTAACTTTTCGTATATGCCCTAAATTGCAATTTTATGGACTCTTACTTGCTTGTTTTTCCTATTTACCCTTATTACCCCATTTACCCCCGAACCCTTCAGCGGATTTAGATCAAAATATAATCTAGTTCCAGATCTCGTTACAAAACATAAGTATGCCAAATTTCAAGTCAATATCATAAACGGTTCCAGAGTAAACGTTCGCACAAAAAAGTTACAGACAGTCATACAGACCGACAGACCGACCGACAGACAGGCAGGTAGGCAGACAAACGGACAGACCGACAGACGGAAAATTTTTTTTCGCTCAAATTTAAAATCTCGATGTTTCTTGACATTTTAAGCCTATTTAAACAAAAAAAAAAATTAAAATTGTTTTTTGCGTTACTACCTCTGGACGTGGAAGTAATACCCATCATATATCATAGTGAGGCGCCCCGCTACGCTAACTGGCACGCACGCACACATCTTAACAATTAAAAAACACGTATACTAAAGAGTAACAAAATATACCTACAGTATACTGTGGTATAAGCTTCAAAGAATAGGTACATTTTTGTTACATTAAAAAACATTAATTTTCATATAGTTTTTGAACCCTGAAAATCGCAATTTTCGAGTTTTTGATATTTCAAGAATTCTTTCCTCGAAATCTATCACCTTTAGGGAAAAATATCTGAGAACATTTTTGTTTGCTTTGGTGTGATAAATACGAAAATATTTTTTTTTAAAAACGAAAAAGTAAATTTTTTTAGTGTGTTTAATTAAAAAAACTTTGTTTAAACAATTTCTGACCACATTTTCATCTGGCAAACTGTTCTTCGTTATAAATGAGTAAATTTTGAACAAGATGGCACAAAATATTCCAACCTAATAAATTTTATCGGTCGATGACAGATTTCGCCCGGACTAAAGCATGTTCGCAAATCTTTACTCTTTCTTACTCAATTTTGCATTTTCGAAAAACCAAAATTATCAAAACCAAAGTTTAGGCCAGCCTATGTGCAGTCCGGCATTTACATGTTTCGCAGAAGGTTCCTCGTTCAGATTGAGGTAATTGCGTTGGCATCAAAATTAAATTTTAAAAAAATGTGAGAGTATCTAAAACCAAGTTTAGTTATAAGTTTTTTAAAATCTGTTTTTGTTAGATATAGAAAATGTTACCACCTATTTTAATTCATCTTTTATGTGAAAGAAGTTTAGGTTCAGTTTTAAATTGTGTTTTAGCCAAACCAGTTCTATTCCGCCCGACCCTGCAACCCGCCACCGCGAACTACACGGTGGTTGCATGGTTGGTCCCCGGAGTAGGTTCTGGGGCGGCACATGTATTGTATTCATAATATATAATAAAGAAGTTTTGAATTGAATTGAATTACTCAATTTTGCGTAATCATCCAATCTTTCAATTAAAGGTCTCGAGGACTAATTCACATAACTTTTATTACACTCGTACAAATACTGTAAACATAGTTTTCTAATTCTGTTCTTAGTTAAGTGGTCTTATTTTTATCAAAATAAATCTAAGGCTTTCCCATTTAAAATACTGCTCTAACGTCAAATTTATCTATCACCTATATTGAGCAGTTTTTCCGATAATCTGTATATATAAATAATAAATGATTTCCATTGTGCAACAAAGATCAGGTATTATCATAACTGATTGTTTCTAATTTCAATATTTACTAAAGTCCTGTCAATGGAGACTTAAAGATATTGATTGTTTATTAGAACCTCTGTTGTAAATATTTTGCCCCGGTTTAATAATTCATAGGTATTAGATATAATTACTTTGGCCCTATTATATAAATATTTTATAACTCCCCTTTTAACATCGATTGACTTATTTCGGCTAAAATTTAAATATCTGTTGATATAGATTGATTTTTTATAAACACTTATTTAAGAATTGTCATTTACTATTTTCATTAAAATATCTAAAAACAATACCTCATACCTATATACATCTAACGTAAATATAACATAAGGTTTTGGAACTCTTTATAAATTCAGGAGATTCCTCATACATTGCTACTGATATATCTTCCAAATATAATGAGAAATTATTAAAAAATATATATATTTACAATGGAATCTTGGATCACTCTGCCCAAAAAATTCTTACACAATAGTAAAGAAGCAGTTATAAAGCCCCTATAAAAATCTGGCATGAAGAAATTCTGAAGAAAAGAATGATGAATTACCACAATAAATACGACGTCTTGTCGCAGAATCAATATGGTTTTCGGGAGATCAAGTCAACTGAAGATGGCTGACTTGATTTCTGAAATATATACATCACTGGATTATGTGTAAAAAGTCGTTTTGTATCTTCACTGACTTGGCTAAAGCTTTAAATACTGTTTGTCACACAAAACTTTTAAAAACGCTTCAAAATATCGGTTTTAGAGATGTGTCACTGAAATTAATGACAAGTTACTTAATAGGTACAGTACAGTGTATAAAGGTAAATAATGTTTTAAGTTCAGAAAGAGAAGTTAAAATATGGAGTACCACAAGATAGAGTATTGGGCCCTGTGCTGTTTAACATTTACATTAATGACTTGCTTACACCCCCATCTGTAGGAAAGATTATTAGTTTTGCGGGATATACTACAGTGTTTTATAAGCTTGTAAGTTGGACGGTATTAAAACGAATAGTAGAGCTAGATTTTGCAAATTTTATTAATAACAAATACTTAACCATAAACTTTACAAAAACATTATTTTTGCCATTCAGTTGCTATAATGATAACCTTCCTACTTATAGTACATTACGCTTCAAAATTAATTAAAAAAACAATAGAAATAAAAGCATAAGGAAATACAAAATATTTAGGAATATTTATTGATAATCACCTAAAATGGAGTCACCAAATTGATTTTATAATAAAAAAACTTAATGTATGTTGGGTAAATTTAAATTGTACCGGGACATACTTGAAACTTACTATTTAAAAACCCTTGTACAATCTCATATTAACTATGGGATAAGGGTATGGGGTAGAGTAACAAACAATTATTTAAGTAAGCTCGAATCTATACAAAAGTGGATTTTGAAAATCATCTACAGGAAAGATTACACATATTCAACTGATTTACATTTCAAAGAAACACAAATATTGGACGCCTGGCAACAATTACTTCAAAATCTAGTCATTCGACAATTTAAATATAAGGCAAATTTAAAGAAAATTCCACACCAAAACGACATAAGGTACAAAAGTAGATCTGTTAGTCCCTTAATATGAGCAAATAATTGGTCAACGATGCTTCACTTATCTGAGCCCTATTATATATTTTGAAATTCCTAACTCCATGAAGCAAATAAACTCAATTGGACTGCTGAAAAAGGAAATAAGAAAATGGTTAATAATAACACCTCGATTAAAAATACATCAAATAATTGACAGATCAATACTTATCAAGTGTGAAATATTATTTCACTGAAAAGTCCTGAAAAACGTATCTACTTGCATTCAATGTAGGTACTAGCTAGCTATATTTCTTTTACGTGAATTCGCTTAACATTATTTGATGTTTTTACTTAGTAATTTTCGCTTCCTCTCGCTATTCTTTCTTTTTTATTTTTCGATTCTTTCCTCGCATTACCTCTTTTTCCTTCCTCCTTGTCCCATTCTCAAGGTTGCTTTTGTGGAACTTAACCCCTTGTTTATTTCCCTACCTAATTTATTCACATTTAGTACATACTTTAGTTTATATTCACTATAAGTGGGTATGTTTAAACAATCATTATTTGTTATCTCTCTTCAACGTTTTATCCACAATCACGGTTATTTGCAATCAGATTTCATCAAAAAATGATTTGACATTTCGCTCTGTCATAGCGGCTGTAACGTCAAAAATTATTGAAATTAATTGACAAAAACTTGGAAGGTGTTGAACCTTCGACAAGCACTATGCGTTCTGAAACCGATGACAACTACAACAAGTTTGTTATTAATGGAAACGAAGTGAAATCTGATAAAACAAATAAGGAAATGTCTATTAATATAAATGTTAATATTAACATTAATAAAAAATAAATAAAATGTAATTGATTTAAGATTGTATTTTTCATTATTCCACCAGTGGATTAAAGTAATTTCATTATTCCACTAGTGGATAAAGTGGTACTTTATATGCTTCATAAGTGTGGATAAAACTCCAAAGATTGAACCCGGATCTGTCGTTATTATGGATAACGCCTCGTACTACAGTCGATTACTGGAAGAATTACCAACCAACCAATTCAAGAATGGTTAGATGGTAAAGGTATCCTATTCGATCGTGCATCGCTGAAAGCCGAACTGCTAACCCTAGCGAAACAGCATTCGCCGATATACAGGGTGTTGCATCATGAGAGGGACATAGCTTAATAGGAGGTAGAGAACATCAGTGGTAACCGGAACCTCCCATAGAAATGTCTCATTGGGCCTTCATTACGAAGTTACAGGGTGTTAAATAATTTTTGGCCAAACCTGTTTTTTGTCATAACTTTGACAGGGAATGAAATAACGGATTCATATTTGGTACGGCTAATGTACTAACGAGCCCCAAGAGGTACATGTATAAAAAAATATATCCAGGTCCGGACTCACTATAATTTATGTTTCTTCTTTGCATCAATAAAACATCACCCTGTATATATTTTTTTGAAATTTCGATACAATATTCGAAAAGAGCAAGAAAAAACAAACAAAATGGCCTATTTCATTTTTTTGTTACACCTTCGTGGTTATTTAAATACGTTGTTAAATGTGCAAGAAAATGGATTACAGAACCCTATTAAATGAGAGCACGTGAAATAAATAGTTTTATAACTAAAATTTGCAAAAATTCTATTGAGCCTAGGTGGTCTGGGTGAATCCTAATTCCGGCACGTTTTAAAGGTCCATTTTGGTAAAAAACTGTGGTCCTAATAAGTAATCGGGTATGAAATAACAAAATTTTTAATCAATCACAGTAGGCTTGTTCAAAGTGACAGATAATAAAAAGAAATCTCCTAAACAGTTGAATAATTGTTTGTTAGTAATTTAATGTGTCAATAATCCGCATTTAGTTAGTGAAAATTTGTGAAAATATTTAAACTATGCCAGTAAAATTTACAAACGTGGAATATGCTGACATAATGTTCATCTATGGTTTCTGTAATGGAAATGGTAGGTCGGCGGAAAGAAAATATCGGCTGCGTTTTCCTGGTCGTCGATGCCCTAATCATAAAACCTTTAGTACGGTGTTCCAGTATGCAAGACAACACGGAAAGTTTCCTACTGCTGCAGTTGTGGAGCGTGTTTTACAACAAGGTGTGCAGGAACAAAACAATATTATAAACGTAGTTCAAGAAAACCCAAATATGAGCACTAGACGAATCAGTTTGGCAACTGGTATTCCTCATTGGCGAGTATGGAGAACCCTAAAAAGAGAACGTTACCATCCATATCATATCCAGCAGGTACAGCGTCTTCAACAAGGCGACGATATCCCCCGCCTGGCATTTTGTCATTGGTTGTCTAACCATCGCCCAGTCATTTACAGAACCTTATTTACGGATGAGGCACAATTTACAAGGGATGGAGTAAACAATTCACGAAATAATCATAAATGGGCACAGGAAAACCCACATGCGGTACACCAACGCCGTTCGCAACACAGGTTTTCTGTAAATGTTTGGGTCGGACGGGTTACTTTTTATGGGGCCACTTAAAAAACGAGGTTTATAGCATTGAAATTGAAAGTAGACAACATTTAATCCAGCGCATCGTTACAACCTGCGACGAAATACGGAATAATCCAGAAATGATACGTCGAGCAATTGGTGACCTTTCTAAACACGCAAGAAAATGCACAGAATGTGGGGGAGGACATTTTGAAAATTTACTTTAGTGTCAATTACGTTTTATTTTTAAACACATTTAGTTATTGTTTTGTTATTTATTGTTAATTGAATGGAAAATATTCTATTTATTTAGATTTTAGTTTGTTCTCTTTTCCAATTTTTATTAAGTATAAAATGTTGATGATTTTCTTGATCAAAGTAACTGGTTGCTTAGGCCTAAATGGTTTAAATTATCTGTCACTTTTATTCTTTGAACAAGCCTACTGTGATTGATTAAAAATTTTGTTATTTCACACCCGATTACTTATTAGGACCACAGTTTTTTACCAAAATGGACCTTTAAAACGTGCCGGAATTAGGATTCACCCAGACCTCCTAGGCTCAATAGAATTTTTGCAAATTTTAGTTATAAAACTATTTATTTCACGTGCCTCTCATTTAATAGGGTTCTGTAATCCATTTTCTTGCACATTTAACAACGTATTTAAATAACCACGAAGGTGTAACAAAAAAATGAAATAGGCCATTTGGTTTGTTTTTTCTTGCTCTTTTCGAATATCGTATCGAAATTTCAAAAAAATATATACAGGGTGATGTTTTATTGATGCAAAGAAGTAACATAAATTATAGTGAGTCCGGACCTGGATATATTTTTTTTATACATGTACCTCTTGGGGCTCGTTAGTACATTAGCCGTACCAAATATGAATCCGTTATTTCATTCCCTGTCAAAGTTATGACAAAAAACAGGTTTGGCCAAAAATTATTTAACACCCTGTAATTTCGTAATGAAGGCCCAATAAGACATTTCTATGGGAGGTTCCGGTTACCACTGACGTTCTCTACCTCCTATTAAGCTATGTCCCTCTCATGATGCAACACCCTGTATAAGAAAATGATAAAATGGCTAAAGCTAGGGATTTTGGGGTATTACGACTGCCGCCTTACCACTGTGAACTCAATCCCATTGAGCTTATTTGGGCTCAAGTAAAGGGGAATGTTGTAATAAAAAATAGAACTTTTAAATTAGAACATGTAAAAGGCCTTCTATCCAGCACATTAAAAATAGTTACAGCTTATTATTGACAAAAATGCATAGGGCACGTTAAAAAAGTTGAAAAGAAAAAATGTTGAATACGAATATTCAGATTGACGCAGTAATTGAGCCAATAATAATAAATGTAGGAGCCAGCAGTGAAGGTGACAATGACAGTGCTAAGTGTGTGATAATCTGTGATAGTGTCATGTAGTGATTGTGATATTATGAATTATTTATTGTGGAAAGTTATTGTTGGTAAATTTTGTTTTTTATTATATTATTTTAACAAGAAAGTTTATTTATGTTGTTAGAGCAGTTATTTATTTTTAAGTTGTAAGTCTATTTATTTATTTTCTTTTTTAACCTGTTACTCCCTAATTAACAACCCTGTCACCATCCTTTCTCGACAAGAAATATGCTCACGCCTCCACGTTGGTCCTTGCTGGGCAATAAGAGCAACTGACATGGTTAATTTTTTATAAACATCAACCATTCTACAGTTTTAATGTCTGATTACGTAAGTATTCCACGCCTAATAAAATTATGCCTGCCGTTAAAAATTTTCTTAAAAGAAAAACACACTTAATTATATTTATTTTTAATTCTATGAAATATTATTTTATATATACCTACATAAATACGTATGTGGCACCACTGAGTGCCCGAGATATACGATTTCTTTCTTTCTTTCCAAGTTTGTTTACAACTGAATAGTTAGTCGAGCAAATCATTAGGAATAAAGGCGGCACGTTAAATCATTTACTCTATATGGTCGACTGGGTCATTAAAATTGTTTCTGGTAGTCGGGGTGTCCATTTCTAGTAAGCGGATAAAACTCAATATATTTCTCTCGATTCAATGGGATTATATGGTATCAAATAAGAGCTACTATCCTTTGACGAGAATGCCGCTTATTTTTTGCGTTACTGACTCAAGTTTTCGGTCGAAGTATATGGGTGTCGGTAGAAAGAAAACACCTATTATCATATATTCACTAACAGCTGATGGCTGTACAAAGGTAAATGAAAGTAAGTGGATTGAATATAAACAAATAAACTGAAACTAATCTGTTATTTACAATAGTAAAATTATAAGTAACAATCATTACAATAAGGCAGGCAAAGAATAAATGATATTAAAGTATAAATAAATTTAATTGAAACCGTATAAAAACTAAAAGCCGGCAAAAACAGTCGGCATCTCTTTATTGTACATGGGCGGAGGTAAATAGAAATGCTTGTCATAAGAAAATGATAAGATT
The DNA here is from genome assembly GCA_963675555.1 of Leptura quadrifasciata. Classification (NCBI taxonomy): domain Eukaryota; kingdom Metazoa; phylum Arthropoda; class Insecta; order Coleoptera; family Cerambycidae; genus Leptura; species Leptura quadrifasciata. The sequence goes on from OY776674.1 coordinate 154,047,612, forward strand.
TTCGGGCGTTATTATATTATCCTCTGTTTCAAATGGTCTCCAGAAAGCCATGATAAATTAGTAAATAATGAAAATATTTTACCTTTTATATAGTAGTAAATATTTATAAATATGAACAATAACTAACTAAATGCCTACGCTTGATATTATAACAGGTATTTACGCACTGCACTGTCACAGACAGCACATCTTTAAGTCCGCCGTTAAAACGATTTACGAGCTTTTTTTATGCTAGTAGGTCTGTCCGTTTTATTATCTTTACACCAGTGCAGTCGTAGATGGTTCATTCAGGCTGATTACATTGCCAGTCTCGGACTCGCCTGCACAGTTTCAACTACCATTCGAATCGCGATACCATTGCTAAATATATAGGACAAAATATCAAATTCAGTGCGTACGGACCTGTGCTTTAACACTGGCCAGTTATCCTCGTTTAAAGTATAACTACTTTATTTTTCCATAATAACTAACTATCTTTAAGCTAAAGTTGCTCTTAAATACGAAATCTCGTAGGCCACTTGTAGAAACACTGCCAATAGCTGAAACACTGCGAAGAAAATTTTGTAAAATTATAAATACTGTTATGAAAATTTAAACATGAACAAAATAATAGCAATTAACAATATGAGAGTCTTAAATTAATATAGGATGACTAATAATTCATTAGTCATGTGCATATTCGCATGCAGGTTTTATCAAAATGATGCTATATTTGCGTGTTATTGGTGTAAATTCATAAAAAAATCATAGCTTGAACTCTACAATATCATATGCATAATACAACAGGAAATAGTATATTCACAAATGATCTGTTATCTTAATTTATAAACTATAAAGTAGTTCAGATAATAATAGAAACACGATACAATAGCGCCTGAAGCGTTATTTATAAAAGAACGCTACCGAAGTTTGTGATCACGAAAAGAGACGATGAAAGTTTCATAGCTCCATCACTAGGGCATGTTAATAATTAAGTCCATTATTGTAATAAATTATACGGTTTTATATTTATTTGATTACTTATAACACGTTTCTTAGCTATATGCATTACGTCTAGTGGAACTAAAATAACTTCGGCGCTGCAGGAAAACTTTCAACTTTAACTTGCAATATATCTTTACCAACAAACATTTCAAATCCCAAATCATATGAAACGATGTCCATAGATTTATTCGACAAAAATAAAAAACTCACATCACAAAACTGTATGGTGCAAGTAAATCCTATTGTACTACAGGTACGGATAAGGGATGCTAGACATGCGCCCCGACGCCAGGATTCTAGAGGGGCGAGAACTTTGAGTCAGTACATAGGGTGCTATGTTCACGGCGTCATCATAGTTTCCAAATTTGATCGATTTTATCTACACGTAATACGTGATTTAACCGGTAACTTACAATTGTAAATTAAATATTCGAATAAAAAATTGTAATAATAAATGACTTGAATGAACTTTATTAAGTAAAACATTATTAGCTCATTGACAGTGCTTAAGAAACAGAAAGTAAAAATAATTTAAAACTTGTTTAAGTGTGCAGTGTTATTAGGTGAATTTTCAACTATTACTAAAATTAAGGTACTGCGCGAAGGTAAATCTTCAGGGGCTCGTACATATTGTAATTAAAAAAAAGTGTTGTTGGTGGTAATTGAAAACAAATTTTAACTCCAGTTCAATGTTCGTTAATGAGAAATTATGTTTTACGAAGTGAAGTGCGCGTACTTGGTGGCTTGAGAATCTAACTTTTTCTAGGAAGGATGGCCAGAGTTGTTTCAAAGATGCTTTTCTTCTGGATGGTGCTTCTTGCTACACTTGTTTTTACTTCGGATTATGCTAAAGCGGGAAAAGACGGTGAGTAGATTGTTTCTTTTAAATCCGGGATTTATTTTTTTAAGTCCGATTTCGTGGTAGAAGCAGGAAACAATTTATTTGCTCACACAAACAAACCTCTGCAGAAATTGAAAAGCATCTTAGGCTACGTTTTATTATTTTTCAATGGGAATTCACGAATGAGCAAATACAAATAGAATGCAAAATAATTTAGATTGTTATAAATATTTGATAAATTTTATATATTATGTTATACTCGGTCGTAATTAAAAAAAAAATAAATGTTGGTGATTTGCTACAGACATGAAATAAAAATGTATTTTAACATATTCTTGAATATTTTAATATTAACTTGTGTTATTTTAACCAAGAAATAAAAATATTAAAGAATAAATATTTTAATCAATTAATTGTTCATTTTATTTACATACAAAATACAACTTATTTTTTTTACTATACTTAAATATATTTTTCAAACAATCATATGAATTAAAAAGTGACTTACTTCAGTCTAAACTCAATTTTGTTAAAGGTCTGTTTAATTCTTGCAGATTTTCTTACATAATGGCAATCAGAAAGGAATAAAGTACAAATTGACTAGTAATGGTTGCTGCTATTAGCAGAAAAATAATTTTGATTGTATATGTTAGTTGGTTCTAATATCAAGCAGCAGAATATGCTTCATATATTTTTGTTTTAAATATGGCATTCTGATTACATTATGATGTACATGCTATATATTTTAAAATTTTGACTAGTACATTATTAACAATCGATAAAAAATTGACATAATTCCATTTTTTAATAGTGCTTATTTTAGTATCAGACAAGTATCGTAATCGATAAACTATATAAGTAATAAGAAACATTATTCTATTTATATCACTTCTATTTACATGTCAGACGAATCAAAATGTTGGATAGTAGTAAATGTAGAGCATTCTTAATTTTTAATGTACCTAGGTAAAAAAAGTTGAAATGTGCAGCATAGAGATATGTTTTATATTTATTTCTATAATAGACACAAACTGAAATCAATATACTATCAAGTCAGAATTATGACCTGGCATAAGTCCTATTAATATTCGTTATAGTTTTTTTTCTGTACTATGTAGAATATATGTGCATCGAATTATTTTTACACCTTTTTTTAACTGCTGCTTGTTATGTAATTTTCCATCCGATTTCTTAATTAGTTTAGTTCTATGATACTGAAAATCTAATTTATCTACTGAAATAATAAAAATATGATTTAATAGTCAATATTTAATTTACACATGGAAGAAAAATTGGAAAAATATAAAATATTTAACAGTCTCATAGTTAGTAACTCAGTATTTTATTATCTTTCTTAGTAATATATAAGCAAATTTAGAGCTTTATATTTTCCCGATCGGACGAAGAATATACAAGATGAAATAAAATAATACATGAATGAAATAATATCATAATTTTCAGCAGATTTAACAAACCTAGATACGTCAGTTAATATGTTTGCGATTCAACATGTTTAATGAATGGTAAAGCAAAACAATTTAGTGAATCTATTTGTTGATTAAATATTTAGAACGTATATATGTAGGATGAAAGTAAATAGATAAAATTTAACAAAATCAACAATATTAAAGAAAATTTCATTCTATTGCTTTGTACATACCTACTTAATTGTCAGAATAGGGTTTTCCCAGAAAAAAAAATTATTGCTGAAATACTTAACTCACGTAAAAAAAATGATTTATGGCATATTTATTATCTTATTAATTTTACTAATAGTAACAAAAAAAAAACTTGAAGTTTGAAAAATATTAGGTTCATTTTAAACAGCCATAAATTGGCGCGTTGTGACGTCAACACCCTGAAATCCAATCACAGAGGTTGTCTCTGTTCAAGATTGTTTATTAATCTTGGTCCCTATTAACATAACATAACCTTTATTTATTGACAGCACTCAGCACTTTTCTACTTTAGGTAAATTATCAGCGGCATTTTTAACATATCCCTCTTCCACTTGATTCCATTTTGATTGTAGAATTAATAAAAATAAATATTTTCACTCCAAACAATGCAAACATAAAAATATAAATTTAACGTTTTAGGTTAGTCATCTGATGTGTAATGTCAGTGAAGGTTAAACCTAAACTACAGTACAAAATATTAACGTCCGACGCTTTCACGTATAACTTGTGCGGCATTTATCTGGATTCTGATTGGCCAATATTTACACGTCCACTGCTTTAGACCAATCACAGTACAAGCATTACAAATTGAAATTCTGAGAAGTTTTAGAGGAAAGCTTTCTTTAACACACAGCTAGAATCTATTACAAACTAATTATATCCATAATCTCATTGGTTTTCCGGGTAGATGCGTAATTCTGGCGCGTAAAAATGCGCGTTTTAAAAAGCAGTGAAATTATCAGCAAGTTGTTTTAACGATATTTTCTTAGAAATAATTCTTATTAGAAAAGTAAATTGTTGTAAATTAATCAAATGTTTTATTATATCATTTTCATGACACAAATTGTTAAAATAAAATTAGTGGGAAAACCCTATTCGTTGTAGTTCAAACGTTATATATTAAGTTACAAATAAATTATTGTAATAATTTAATTTATCAAAATGTAGTATTAGGATTTTTGTCGCTTTACTGTTTAACGCTTATGCTGTGTTTTAAATACAATATTTGTCATATTGAATCATTTAATTCAGTTATTTTTAATTGAATCATATCATCTACGATTTTTGTAACGTAAAATGTACTTGATGTATTTAGAAGAATTCAGAATTTTAAGCAACATCAAATATATGATTCCGCTTGGACATTAATTTCTGTTGCATGCATTTGCATACTTTACTGATTTTCATGTTTACTTAATTGTGTGTTACCAACGTACGTTTCAAATATTATAGCCTTATTAATTTGGCAATGTGACAAAGTCAAAAATATCGTGAATTATACGTGCATCAGGTGGTTTTAATCGTAAAATTAATTAATGACTACATTGACAGAGCATCTAGCATGTGTTGTCAAGTTTTCAAACAATTTCAAAGATGCATAAAAGTACTTATAGCAGTTTAAACAATATCGTCATTGAATAATAAAGTATTGCAATAAAATGTAAAATGCATGAAAAATATATCATATATTTATAAGCCTCGTTAGCAATTAATGACTTAGTAGTTCAGCGTTTTTGTGTTAGACCAAGGAGTCGCGGGTTCGATTCCTGCCTAAGGTATGAATGTTTTGTGGAGTAATTAATGTTTTACGGTGGGCCGCAGTGGACAGACGAAATTGCTTGAAAACAGCGAGTTGGTGTTGTCTCTCCTAGTTCAAGTCTTAGCTGTGGCAGATGGCATGTAGAGAATAGTGGTTGTGTTTAAATATTAAGAGTCATTTTGTTGTAAAAAGCGTGGGGTTTATAACAATTGATATCAAGCACGCCACGCTTTTTATTACAATAAAATGAATCGTAATATTTAAACATTATTTTTTACTTTTTAGTTTGATTTGCTATTAAAACGTGTTTTTTTAGTTTTGTTAAACTATAATTTTTTAAAACTTACTAAAAATCATTTAATTAACACACTTTTTATTATTATTGTATTTGGAGTTAGTTAGAATATATGTTAATAACAGCGGCTCCTCCGCCAAAATCTCGAAAGAGATTGGTAATTTTTTAAATTTTATTTTATCCTGATGATCCTGGTGAGGACATTAGGACAAAGTTGTCAAATTATTGTATTGTCGTCGGGCCTTTATAAGTGTGCAAAGTTTCAGTTTAATCTGACGTTTTAAAGTGGGTGAGAATCACGTTCAAAGATTCCATCACTAACAAACTAACAAACTAAATTCTACTTCTTGCGATTACGTCATTGCTTCTTGTAACCAGAATTACTAGCGTAGATTTTACATACTTGCTGTAATTGTATGCTAGCGTATACCGATTTTTTAAGTATTCTTGTCAGATAAACCAAACATGACCTAAGTTACATGAAATGTGCACTAAATCTGTCATTGATTTGAGGGTTTATTTAAGTTACGGTTTTTGTTTGTAATAGTACTTCTTCTTCTAAATATTTTAAGTTTTATTTAAGACGGGATTCATATTTCATAAAATCCTTTACTTCTTCATGATTTCCAAACTTTCTTTAATTTTTAAAAGATATTTTCTACCACAAACATAACGTCAGACTTCACTTTTTGGGCGAGAAAAATTCTCATCTTGCCCGATTTACACGCGGAAGAATATTTTTAAAAATCTCAACAAGTTAACGTGGTACTCCAGTTAATAGACTATATGCGTTATTCGCAAGGTTAACGTGTGAAATTCGTAAATGCTAAAGTGGAAGTAGACGCGATATGTAAAAATTGAATTATTTATATTACAAATTACATTTATTTTCTGTTAAATAGTTAGACACTGTAGACAGAATTCTAGAAAAATAATTAACAAAGAGGCTTAACTGGTAACGTTGTGTTTGGGGCGAACGTCGGTGAGTCTTTACTATGTACATACTTCGATATGCGATGTAAAGCAACGTAAGGTGCGGTTAGTAGTTGGATGGGTGACCGTTCCAACGAAGACCGCATACTCGCCTCACACATCGTCCAGCGGCTTGTACATCAGTGTATGCGCGGAGGCTATACAACCTTAGGCGAGGGTTGTATAGGGGATATACCATCCTTCGGAGGGGATGTAAAGCCGTCTGTCCCTTGTCTATTAAATGTTAGGCAAGTAAAAGATCCCTACTCTTCTTAAGGGAAGAGGTTCGGCAAAATTCCTGGTTGGGGGTAGCTCGTCTACAGGCGTCGGTGTTAGGCGTCAGTAGCGGAAATAGGCCGACGTTAAATAAATGTATAAAAAAAGTTTTGTTTTTAATTATTAAAATACTAACATGTAGGACAATATTTCTATACATCTTTTTCTCTTTCACCAAACTTAAATATTATCTATATTTTTAACAAATAAAAAATTGAGTAATGTTGACATAAAAATAATAATAATAAAATAACAAAGAAATTCATACGTCCACAATAATTTATAAATAATAGTTAGAATGATAAAAAACGGATAAAAAGATAGATGACACCATGCAATAATGTCGTGTAAATATGTGAGAAAAACATGACAAAATAAATAAGAAACTAAATATTTAACAGCTTAGACTTAAGGGAAATCCTAAATTTACTAAGGGACATTGATTTTAGAGAAGTGCTCAGCTCATTGTATTGCCTCACTACATTATAGGAGAAGGATCTTTCGAAAATTGCAGTTATAATAATAAAGCCTTGATTAATAACCAATTTATATATAAATTCCATTAATGCTATAATAAGTCCAATAATTACTTATGTAAATTTATCTATCAAAAGGCAGAGCTCAAAACTTCTGTTCGATAACTTGCTCTTCCACTCAACCCAGAAGTTTGAAAACATCTATATCAATCGATTATAAACAATGATCCACTAAGAAAAAACAACATAAAAACAGACATGGTACAATACGTATGAAAGTGCGCTAAAACAGAATTATTAATAAATAAATATTAGGGATAAAAAGCAATGCACATGACAATATTTTATGATATAATAAAACGTATTCACAAAATTAGAATGTAAGAAATATTCGATAAAACGGCGCCTAAACACAAATCTTTTTTAAATTTCATTTTAAAGGAGGCTGCTGATAACTTTTTGTAAGTATCGGGTATTTGGTTGTACAACCAAGTTATGTAATAAGAAAATGATCCTTTATACATGGATGTTCTGTGATGCGGTGCAGTCAACTGTGGTTTAAAACGAATGTTTACGTTTTACACGTCCGTGCGATATCGAATTTTATAGTATAAATGGGCTGGTTTGTAAGAAGTTATGATTTTGTGAAATGTAGTTCCAGCGTGAAATAAAGGCCTCTCTTCCATATTTAGCCATCCGATATTCTATAATTTCACACTAATATGATCACGTCCCCTAAGTCCGCAAATCAGTCAGATACAGGAATTTTGAATGCGTTGGAGTCTTACACAGTACTTTTCAACAGGTTGGGGCCATATACAACGTCCGCATAATTTAGAAGAAGGACAAAGTATAATTTTACATGTTCCGTCAAGTAAATGTCGGTTAGCGCAAGTTAACTTTAAATTACAAAATGCTCCTTGGATGACAAAAGTAACATGTGAGGAGGATCTAAGAGAATATTATTTACTGTTATTTGGGTTTTCTACCACATGTACTATTATACTCTTCAAAACAAATCACCGAATCTACCGAATGTGGTAGAAAACCCAAATAATAGTAAAGAATATTCGTAGAATGACACAAATAACTTTCAGACAATATCTAACAGAATAATGTAAATAAAGACCGGGATTTTTACAGCTGTCTTGTAAAAATAATGATTCATCATCAACTAAAAATATAATTCGCTCTTTACATTAATTACACACAATAGTCCTTCTAAAGAAAATTAAATTAAATTTCCATAATCCGATATCAGTGATCTAGTGTTAAAATGATAAAATTGAAAAGAAGTAGGCATGCATGTCTAAATTCAATGTGAAAAAGGAAATACATATGATTAAAATCTAAAATCTTATAATGTTTCTAATACAATGTTAAATATTAGGTTTCATTTAAAATACTAGACAACAAAATAAATAAAAATATGATACAAGTGATGCGTTCATAAGAAAATACAAAAAAATAGTTTAATAATGGAAGATAGCAATATGAGTTTAATACTTCTTATTACTGACGAGGCGATTCACTCTGATGAATAAAGATTGTCACCACAAGAACTTTCTTGTGTGTTACTAGTACCACTAGACCCAGGAGTTAAGCTTTTCATTCCGTTTGATGAAATTTTTGAGGATTCTTTAGATTTTGCTTATCTGCCTATATTGTTAAAAACTTTTGGAAGTAAAACCTCTGCTGACGCCGCAGTTGCTGGTGGCGGAGCACTTTACATTACGATTAGAAGTAGGTATAACGTTGTTAGTAACTATTTGGTCATTATGATTATCATTTAAATGAGTATTTTCCAGTTCTTCCTACGAATGAAACCCTCTACTTAAAATAACTTTAAATTTTTGCATCTTTGCAGGTATGTTGTTTTCTTTTGCGTAGGCCAAGTGTTTTATAAGTAGTTTCCTTTCTTCCAGCTGTTCAGGAGCTAATCATTCCTCAAGAAGTCCCTTAAGTCAACGGCTTTGGGAATATATCTGTTTTTTTTTAATATGTGTTCAGTTCTAAGCGAATATTGTTTTCCCAGAAAAAAAATTATTGCTGAAATACTTAACTCACGTAAAAAAAATGATTTATGGCATATTTATTATCTTATTAATTTTACTAATAGTAACAAAAAAAAACCTGAAGTTTGAAAAATATTGGGTTCATTTTAAACAGCCATAAATTGGCGCGTTGTGACGTCAACACCCTGAAATCCAATCACAAAGGTTGTCTCTGTTCGATATTGTTTATTAATCTTGGTCTCTGTTAACATAACATAACCTCTATTTATTGACAGCACTCAGCACTTTTCTACTTTAGGTAAATTATCAGAGGCACCTTTAACATATCCCTCTTCCACTTGATTCCATTTTGATTGTAGAATTAATAAAACATAAACCAGAAACTGATAAAATAATATTTTCACTCCAAACAATACAAAACATAAAAATTTAAATTTAACGTTTTAGGTTAGTCATCTGATGTGTAATGTCGGTGAAGGTTAAACCTAAACTACAGTACAAAACATTAACGTCCGACGCTTTCACGAATAACTTGTGCAGCATTTATCTGGATTCTGATTGGCCAATATTTACACGTCCACTGCTTTAGACCAATCACAGTACAAGCATTACAAATTGAAATTCTGAGAAGTTTTAGAGGAAAACTTTCTTTAACACACAGTTAGAATCTATTACAAACTAATTATATCCATAATCTCATTGGTTTTCCGGGTAGATACGTAATTCTGGCGCGTAAAAATGCCCGTTTTAAAAAGCAGTGAAATTATCAGCAAGTTGTTTAAACGATATTTTCTTAGAAATAATTCTTATTAGAAAAGTAAATTGTTGTAAATTAATAAAATGTTTTATTATATCATTTTCACGACACAAATTGTTAAAATAAAATTAGTGGGAAAACCCTATTGAGGACGAATTTTATCACTTTCTTTGACATCTATTCAGTATGCATTATTTATTTCTGACACAACTAGCGCCACCTATAATTTTCATTCGCCAATTCCAATACCTTGTACAAAGTATTTTCATTTTCAGTTTCCCGACAGCCATGAATAACAAAAGACAGAATTACATTAAATTGTATCTCGTTACTGGATTATATTATCGTACTGGAAAATTGTAATCTACTGCTTCTGTTAATATTTCTGATCATGAATTAGTTTATGCGTGTTCGTGTTATAACAGAAAGAGTACTGCAGCTATACCAACTACATACAGAGACATCAAAAATATTAATTTAAAATTACTTTATACCCACATACGGTCGTAAGCAAAAAAAATAGGACGTCTTATAACGGTATTTTGCTAAAATCTAGTTGTGTACATCTAACTTTAATTTTTGTGACATTGTCAGTTAGCTGTCATAATTTATTACAAGTGTGCAAAAAGCTTATATGCCTCATATAAGCGATTTAGTTAAATCTGGAGTTATTGCTAAAGCAGAAGATGGATGGTCAATGAGACAAATTGCACTGCGTTATAATATTGACAAAAATTCGGAGTGTAACATTTTAAGAAAGTGTAGAATAAACGGTACGATTAGTAGAAATCCTGGATCAGGGCGACAATGGATATCAACTCAACAATAAGATTTTCAATTAGTAAATGCTAGTAGAAAATCCATTTTACTCAGTTATTCAGGCTGTCATGCAGCAGCACAGTAATACTTACTTAAAGCTGAACATAAAGAAACTGGAGTAGGATTTGCGCTTGAATTTTTAGCGCATGATGTAAATTTTTGGAACAATGTAATCTTTAGAGACGAAAAAACTCTCCAGTCAACACACAGCGGTCGTATTCGTGTTTACCGCCCTCCGAATACTCGATTCGATTAGAAATATATATCTAATAATGATACAAGTGGTAGATTTTCTGTCAATATGTGAACTTGGATATCGGCACGTGGTCCTGGTGTTTTGTGGCATATTGAGGAACGATAATAGTGAAACGTGTATTAGGATTTTAGACAATATGTTGCTCCCTTCTGTGTCACAATCATTTCCTAATAATGAGTTCTTATTTCAACAAGACAATTGTTCCGTTCATACGTTACAAGATAACAACATCAATTTTCTTAACTGGCCCAGTCATAGTCCAGATCTTAACCCTGCGGAAGAAGTATGGGGACTACTCGTAAAAAGTGTCCAAAAACGAAATGTGAGACCACGGAATGCCGAAGAATTATTGGAAATAGTAAATAATGCATGGAAAAATATTATTACTAATGATTATTGTATAAGGTTATTTAATTTTATGCCAAACAGACTTATAGAAGTTATAAATAGAAATGGTGCAATAACGAAATATTAATAGTTAGTTTCTTGTTAAGTAGGATATCCTTTGTTAATTGATCCAGGATTTCTACTAATCGTACGTTTATTCTCCACTTTCTTAAAATGTTACACACCAAATTTTTGTTAATGTTATAACGCAGTGCAATTTGTCTCATTAACCATTCATCATTTACTATAGCAATAACTACAGCATTAAAATAAAAAATAAATTAAAAGTGATATCTGTTTTATTTCGGCTACACATTACATTTTCAAATAGAGACAAATTTACATTAGAAAAAAAAATTTTTTCTATTTTTTTCTGCTCACGACACTACAATCTATTCCTTGGAAAAATATTTATGATATTGACAACATAGATGGTAAAATTGCATTTTTTATTCAAAATATAAAGATATTAATGGATATACATGCACTATTAAAGATATGTACTTTTAAAACATCATCGATAACATTAAGTTAAACTTACAGATAAAACTCTCGCTAAATTCAAAAGAACGAAAAATCCTGTTCATTGGGATGAATATAAAAATATAAAGAATGTTTCTATCAACTCAATCAGAAGTGAAAAAAAGCTTAGTTACAGCATTTTTTAAATACAGTTAAGAAATCGGTTTGAAAATCTCTAAATAACTTGGGTATTAACACTAAAACAGAAAATAAGAACATTTCTGCACATCTTTCAAATGTAAATTCAGTAAATAATTATTTTTTTAAACTCTATACCTCATGCGCCACCTAGTATTAATACTTTAAACTATTATGGTAATGTAAAAGAGTCTCTAAACTTGAATCTTAGTTTCAAAGCAGTGACTGTCATAAAAATTAGTAAATTGTTATTTTAGATTAAAACCAGTGCAGACGGTGAGGATGGGATTCACATACATTTTATTACAGTTTGTTGTCCACATATTTTAGAATTTATATGTCATATTGTAAACTTTTGCATTCGCGGCTCGGTATTTCCTACTGACTGGAAAAAAAGCTCATATAATACCAACTCCTAAAATAAATTTACCTCTAAACTATAATGATTTAAGATCAATTAGTATTTTACCAGTAATATCAAAAATATTAGAATACATTATTAAGGCGTCGCTTATTGAACATCTTGATGATAATAATATTCTGCCAGACAATCAATCCGGATTCAGAAAAGGTCATTGTTGTGCTACTGCCCTCTTAAATGACATGAACCACATTTTAACAGCATGAGATGCTAGGAAATGCACGGTGTTGATGCTACTGTATTATTCCAAAGCATTTGACACTGGATCATATTGTCTTGTCAAGAATTTTAAAATATATTGAATTAGATGATGCATCGCTATTATTTTTTAAAAACTACCTGATTGCTCGTAATCAACAGGTCGTGCTCGATGGTCGGTCTTCTGATTGTGCTGATGTGTTAAAGGGTGTTCCGCAAAGATCAATATTAGGACCCATTTTATATGCAATATACACGACATGTCTACAGAGTTTTGTCAAACGATGTAATTTGCAAATGTACGCGGATGATATGCAGGTCTTTTATTCCTTTTTTCCCCGGTGAAATACAGGGTGGCTGTGACATTGTAAATTCGGACTTGGAAATAATTTTCAAGGTATCATTTGACATTCCTTACACTTAAATCCTAACAAATGTATTGCTATGTTTTTTGGAAGTGCTTCTCATAGAGAAGGATTATCTGCAAATGTACGGCTATCAATTAATAATACTCAATTACCACTTAAAGATGAGGCAAAAGATCTAGGCTTATTTAGATTTGGACATTATTAGATTGGCTCTGTTATTGAATATAGTAGTAAACTATTTACTTAATACTTATTTAATAATAATTCAATAACCGTGCACCATATTGTTGTCTTTAGAAACAATGGATGTGCAAAAAAAACGTAAATATTGATAATAAGTTGACGGTATGTTTTTTTTAAATTTTATACTTGTATTTGATTATTGCCTTTACTTAAACTAACACTGAAATAGTGTAGTTACAATATAGCTTTAGATGGTGTAGTACAACCACAAATTCTATACTGGGTGGCCACGAGTCAATGTACGCCCCAAATATTTTGATTGTTTTTGTATTTAAAAATTTGGTTCTTGGTACACATGAATTAAACAATAATGGGCTACTTTTAGACTAACAGGAATGAAAATGTCACTTCCGGTTGAACCTGAAGTTACATCAACTTTTTTTTCTTAAATAGAATGACTATATTTTTTTGATGGTTTCTCATTAAGCATAAATTTCTAAGTGCAGCAGTTTTTCAGATAAAAATTCCAAAAAATAAGTGGTATACGAAATTTTTTTTTATTTTTTCAAAATGGCCGCGTCAAATGAATGCGATGTAAGAAAATTATTAGTAAGGTTGTAGACTTATCTGTAAAGAAGAAAATAGTTGTTTGAATTACTGATAGGTACCAGTATTTTTAGTTTTTTTTTTCAAAAAAAAACCGAAATTTAATTTTCGTTTTCATTTCCGTAGGGGTCCTATGGACAGTTTTTAATGGAACTGTGCTATTTTTTTTTTAATTAATCACAAATAATGATTCATAAACTATAATTTTTTCGCCACTAATCATTTCTTAACGATATCCTTCGTAATAATAGAAATAGTTTTAAAAAGTAAGCGACCAACCAACAAATAATAATAATAATAATAAAGGTCTTTATTATGAAAGATTCATAAAGGGCGAAGTTTAGTCACAGGACTATTCTTCCACTTAACCCCACAAATCATTTTAATAAGGCACCTATCTACATTTAAATCCACATAGCCATGAAAATGACAGACATTCGCAACAATTGAATTATTCTTGACTTACTAATTTTCTGAAGCAAGTGTATTAAAGTTGTTATAAACGATAAAGTTAATATAAAATGGCTGAAAAATATTCAAGAGATGAAAAAGTTGATATGTTCATTATTTATAGAGAGACTCGACGTAATGCAACTAGAGGACAAACTCTGTCTGGACAGAGATATCCAGAAAGAAGGCAACCTCCGAGAAACTATTTCGCCCGGTTGGAGCATCAATTTAGAACTGAACCTAATATAGAAATTGAAAAAAGATTTATTGTGGATAAAGAAACGGAAATTAATGTATTACCTTTAGTGCATGTTGACCTAACCATTTCGGTAAGACAAATTGAACATGAATTACCAGTTTCCAAAGAATCAGCCAGGAAAATTTTAAAGAAACACGGCTATCGTTCTTATAAATATCAATTCCATCAATTTTTGTATGAGAATGATTGTCAACGAAGAATAACCTTTTGTAATTGGTTACAGTTACGCCAATTAAGAAATGAGAATTTTATCAAAAACATTTTATTCACTGATGAATCGAGATTTGCAAACCTTGGGTTATTTAACCGAAACAACACTCGACATTGGGCAATTGAAAATCCTCACATTATGAGGCAGGGGCGGTTTCAGGAGTGGTTTGGCTTCAGTGTTTGGTTAGGCGTACTGGGCGATCATATCATAGGTCCAATAATTTTTTACGGAACTCTAACTGGACCAAGATATCTAGAATTTCTCCAAAATATAATAGTTCTACAGATTAATCAAATTCCCAATACCAATATCGACGAGGTTTACTTCCAACAAGACGGGTCTGGACCATACAATGGTATTATGGTTAGGGATTACTTAAATCAATTATTTCCAGATCGTTGGATTGGGACCCATGGTCCAGTCAGATGGCCTGCAAGGCCTGACTTAACCCCACTCGATTTTTTTATTTGGGCGCATTTGAAAAATGGAGTCTACAGGACGGATCCAACCACAAGGCAAGATCTGGAAGAAAGAGCTCGACGCGAAATTGCACAAATAATACCTCAACAATTACAGAATGTTAGACGGGCAACGATAAGTCGCGCTACTCTGTGTATAACAATCATAACGGTGAACAGATTGAACAATTTTTATAATGTTTTTTTTTTATATACATTTATTTAACGTCGGCCTATTTCCGCTACTGAGGCCTAACACCGACGCCTGTAGACGAGCTACCCCCAACCAGGAATTTTGCCGAACCTCTTCCCTTAAGAAGAGTAGGGATCTTTTACTTGCCTAACATTTAATAGACAAGGGACCGACGGCTTTACATCCCCTCCGAAGGATGGCATATCTCCTATACAACCCTCGCCTAAGGTTGTATAACTTCCGTGCATACACTGATATACAAGCCGCTGGAAGATGTGTGAGGCGATAACGCGGTTTCCGTTGGAATGGTCACCCATCCAAGTACTAACTGCGCCTGTCGTTGCTTTGCATCGCATACCGAAGTATGTACATAGTAAAGACGCACCTACTGTCGCCCACATAATGGTTTATTATAATTTAGGTTTTAAATAGTTTTGTTATTCTATGTATTCATGGTTGTAACGTTTTATTAAAATTATTTCTTTTTAATTTGTGTTTACTTTTTAAAAATACTTCTATTATTACGAAGGATATCGTTAAGAAATGATTAACTGCCAAAAAACTATAGTTTATGAATCATTGTTTCTGATTAATAAGAAAGAATAGCACAGCTCCATTAAAAAATAAAAATGAAAATTAAATTCGGTTTTTTTAAAAAAAAAACTAAAAATACTGGTACCTATCAGTAATTCAAACAACTATTTTCTTCTTTACAGGCAAGTCCTTACCTTACTAATTTCCATAGCCTACTTAGTAATTTTCTTACATCGCATTAATCTGACGCGACCATTTTGAAAAAATTTAAAAATTGTTCGTATCTCACTTATTTTTAGGAATTTTCTGAAAAACTGTTGCACTTAGAAATGTATGCTTAATAAGAAACCATTAAAAAAATATAGTCATTCTATTTAAGAAAAAAAGTTGATGTCACTTCTGGTTGAACCGGGAGTGACATCAACTTTTCTTCATTCCTGTTAGTCTAAAAAGTAGGCCATTATTGTCTAATTTATGTGTACCAAAAACCAAATTTTTAAATACCAAAATATTATAATATTAATAAATAATTTGGGCGTACATTGACTCGTGGCCACCCGGTATAGTGTTACTGTGTTGAGAGCATATCACACTACATATACCACTTCTGCAGCAGATCACACAGTACTACATACAGACCATACGATACTACAGTTTTTTGCATAAGAATAGAAAGTAGACCTATACTACGTATATTTTTGTATACGTCACTCCTATATTTTATTATGCAGATGTGGCGGAGTCTTGCTGGTAATCAGTTTGTAATAAAAACAAGGTGCGTGATAAGTTCGCCTACTTTTCACTGACAACTATTTTAATTTTATAGCCCAAATACATCCATTCTGAATTGTTTGGATTCTGTTGGAGACAACACTTTAAATACAAGAAATATAAAGAATATCTCAGTAAATAAATTGCGACAAAACTAAAACTCACACAATATACATTTTATTTGGATAACGTATGTCTGCTACTACATAAAAGTTTTAAGTAACAATATGACTATTTTAACATATGATTTACAAATTTTATACAATAAGTTGGAGTCTAATATAACACCCAAATTCTTTAGAAACATTATTAATTTCTATATGCATTAAGTGAACTCTACGTATAATAAGTATTAAGAGTGCTCCAGATATAAGCCGGCAAGACGCTTCGATATACTCTCATATAAATCATTATTTTAAAAAACGGCTTTCCCCAAAAGAAATTAAAAACATGTTACAAGGTGGGATGATGAGTGAAAAAAAAGTATATATATAAAAAATAAAAAAAATTTTCTTCTATTTTCGATTTGCAAAAATAATTTTTATCATCCCACATAGCCATTATTAAAATAAACATGTTCCCTTTTGTAGAACTAAAATAAAATTAGCCCTAATATCCTCAGGAGTAAAGAGAGATTTAAAGATCAGGTATAATAAATTTGTACAATGTCATATTGAATTACATCTCTATCTCTCTCTTTCCAAGTACACCATACATTCAGCTGCGTCATTTTATTGACGTGAAGCCATTTACAATAAAAATGGGAAGCGTAGATGTGTAATACACTCCGGAGAGCTCTTAAGGTACCGTCCGCTACTATATTGGCTAGCATATCATAATTAGTTATGCGGTAGCATCGTTAACTTGGTGGTAATGAAAGATATAACTGAATATCGTTTGCTTAGTAGTGATATTTACAATGTGTGACAAACTTTTCTAATGTATTGTGTAAATAGTGTAGAGAAGGAGACCTAGAATTGGGCCTTGCGGTTACTGTTGTTTTTAGTGAATATTTGTCATTACTAACAACACTTTGTAATCGACTAAATAATCAATTTTTAAATTGTAATACAGAGTGACTGGTAAAACCTGTGTAGTGAATGATTACAAGCAATATATTGTAGTCTATATCAAATTACTGAAATCTAAGCCAACAAGCGTTATTACTTTTTCATTATTCACTTCCTCAATAATATCATCTAATATATTTAGAGGAGCTCAGATAAGCAACTATAACTGTTTATTTAAATCCTGATTAATATGTCGACAATAATTGACTACTGTACTGGCAGTACTGCAATTCTAAAGTCTTTAAAATCTAATGTGTTAAACGTTTTAGGTATGTATATGTTTTATTAAAGCATCTTTCTAACCAGACGAATATACACTATTACCTAAACAGAAATTTACAATATGAGTAATTAACGGAATTATGTAAGGGCAACACAGTTTTACAAAAGTAATATTAAAAGCATCGGATTCCGTAGCCTTGGGAGAAATGATAATTAAAGCTAAAATGTAAGTGACGTTGATAACCTACGGATTAGTCATTTAGTGCAGGTTAATTTTTCTATTACAAAATATTGGATGAAATTTTATATTATGGCTCTTATTATTAATTTATTTTTTTATTTTGACACTCGGGAATTGTTGAAAAACAACATTGTTGACACACTTCCCTTGGAGTAAATTTGTAGTTGTACTACTTATTTTTTTCAATAGACGAATTGTATTGTGTTAAAATCAAATTATATCGTAATAGAAACCAATTATTGAATTTAACTTTTATTTTTTATTTTATCGATTTACCACTCAACTGGGACTCACACTTAGAATTACACAACGACCATTCCCTACGATATTGCCATCTGCCCCAGCTGAGGCTCAAACTCAGGAGTGGTACAGCTACTAGCCGTGTTGCCTCTCACAATAATGTCTTGTCCACTGCTACTCGGTAACACATTAAAAACGCCACTAAGCATCCATACTCTAGCCAGGATTCGAACTCGGTATCCCTTAATCTCAAGCCTGATGTGTAAGGATTGAGCCACTGAGCCGAATAATTGCGGCTGTGATGAATGACGCCGTTTAATTATAAATAATTCGAGAATTTACAAGTGGGGATATCGTGATTCGAGGAACAACTTTTCCTTCCCGTCTTTGAAACATTTTACCTGTTACAAACAAAGTTTATGTGAGATATTCGGATAAACAGAGCAACCTGTAAGAAAGTATTAAAACATAATTGCGTAAAATAAATTGAGCACTTCTCGATGAAACTTTTTGACGTTTCAAAGTATTTTATACTTTAGAAGATGACACCGTCGCGCCGTAATGCAATGGATAATTTAACGAGGTCGAATAATGTCACCGATTTATTTTGAAATATTGTGATACCAAAATTTATGCTATATTAGATCTCAAGTGGGCTCGACCTAATCACTTCACTTTGAAGTAAACGCACTTCAAAGAGGCGAGAGACCATCTTTTCCAATGATAAACTGGGTGGTGTGTAAATTCCAGTATAAAAGTTGGAATGTTTTATTGTATCAACTTTATATATATTTTATCAAAGAGTAAATGTTAATTAAAAAATTGATAAAGTGAGTATGTTGTAAAAAAAATTTAATGCCTGTTGAAGACGATCTAACACTAACAACAAAAATATATTTAAAACATATTTTTATAACATTTATTACAAAAAAACAATATGTTTTTAAAATATTGTCAGGGTACCGGAAAAAATATCACATTATCAAAATATTAAATTTTATGTAAGAAAAATGTTTAGAGAAATATATTTTCAGTGAAAACAATACTTAAAAAAAAAAAAAATAATTCAGTGTTAAACTTAAATTAAACCGGTGTCTTAAATAACTGGCTGCTGATATTGTGAACGATCCATCTTTTGCGTCTGAACGACTTCTAATATATTTTCCAAAAATGAATATTAACGTTCACAAAATAAGGGTTCAAAACGACTGTATCACATGGTGAATAATACAAAATTTATACTTACTGTTCGTTTTTGCTTAATTGCTTCTCTGATGGTATCAATTGGATGTCGTAACACTATAAATCTAACACAGTAAGTACTGACACTTTCTTAAAATTAAACCTGAAAAGGAATTTTGAAAACACAAGAAAAAGACAATATAAAGTTCAAAAATATATATTAAATCTCTTTAAAAATTCATTTACAACAACTTCAAGAAAAATGTTTTTGACAAACTATAGTCTGGCCCGTGTACAACACATAGTGAGGAACGGAACGACTTATAATGTACCAACTACCGTCCAATATGCGGTTTTTGCTTGAATCGCGACGACTTTGAATTATATTATAGCAATTATAAATTCATACGTTCAGGCAAGGCGGTCCCATGCACATTTGAGTACATAGTAAAGATACTTTTCTGATATCGAATAACTGAGGAACCAGTTTTGAAGCACGCTTTTCATGCGAAAAGTCGGATTTTGTTACAGTTTCGAAAAGTACATAGGATTTTATCGTGTTCTTTAACAATATCACAGGGTTAGGTTCCATCCGCGTCAAATGTAGACATTAAGGCCCTAAAAAATTTGACTTTCAAATTTTAGTAGAATTTAACAAAATTGTACTTGTATCTTATTTCTTTCTGCTCATTGCTCTTGATTTTCATATTTTCTCGAAATTTTGCTTTACCAGCCAGCTTTTTATTCGGGAAACTATGTCAATTTCGATTCGGTTCCAACAACTTTTTTCATAAATTTCATTATTTCTTGGCATTTCTGAAGTATTTTCTATTCCAATTAATTCGGTTTGAGATTTTCTGAGGTAAGTATAATCTCACAAAATAGTAGAATAATAACTTACATGTATACTTACACCTTTTTTCTATAGAATTAACTTCTTATGTAAATTAACTACAATGAAAATTAATGTCAGACCTCGGTCCAAAGCCACAAAATACCTATTTGACATTAACAAAACTTTGGATAAAACAATCTTAGGCAGGCTTGTACCTCTTCTAAGGATTACCGCCATTCACTGGCACCGGATGCATATATCATATATGACAATTGACAGATGCTAAAAGAGAAACTGGATGGTGATGGCAACCATCACAGCGATGAATCATGACAACAACTGGCGGTGGCGAACAAGCATGGTTCTTTGCTGTGCTTTTCTGTGCTGATATTAATATGATTTTTAAACTCGGAAGTGATGCACATTTCACCACATAATATAAAATGGTAAAATATTCAAACACCTACAAGTAACAGTAATATTTACAGAAAGTGGTAATGCCGAAAAGATCAAGGTATGATTAATACACAGTAAATACAGTGAATGGACTAGCCAAGTTTCTTAATTAGTTGTCTTCCTCCTTTATGGTCTTCATTCCTGGTACTCACTTGGGCACGTCCGCTCTCGGGAACGGTCAGATCGGACTGACACCTTTCTCAGATCCACAGAAACTTTTCTATCAATGGAACAACTTACTGTGGGAGTGGGAGTAGGGCCAGATGGTTGCGTTACTGGTCGATGATGTAGACGGAGCAGAAATTCCACGGCTTGGAATTTAACATATTACAATAACGGTACCTTAGGTTGAAATCTCGGAGCGAACACGTCTGCTTGCGACGAGTCGCTCTGGCTGACTGCCAACATGGTATGAATTTAATTACTTCTTTCAAATAGGAATAAGTGGGAGAAACAGCTGACAACAGACCTGCGATGGATCACTGTGACGTCAAACGGACTTGACAACTATTGAGAAATATTTTGTAACTTAGAAAAATAATTCAAATACAGATTTGGGGACTTAGAAAAATTATTTTGGAACATTTCGCGACTTTCACATACTTTAATTTGTGAACTTAGGATATTCTTATGATAGCACCGGAGCGAGCAGCAAGCACGTGTACCTCATAGCACGGCAGCTAGAAGACTCACTGTGGAATATTTCAATTATCCCCGTGTACTGAAAGAATGACGTTGCACGGGTGACGTTAGATCGACTTAAGAAATATTTCTTACTTTGATACCACAGGACGGAGAGCTCTGTACATCTAGCGCGTTCGGTAGCTGGGAATTTACCGACTCGCGCATAGTTTGGCTTGCTTGAATATAGAAACTCTTACTTACTTTACAATCTGGTATACCTACGCGGTGCTTCTAGAAATTAATACTTTTATTAACTTTTAACGAATTCGCCTACGG
The DNA here is from genome assembly GCA_963675555.1 of Leptura quadrifasciata. Classification (NCBI taxonomy): domain Eukaryota; kingdom Metazoa; phylum Arthropoda; class Insecta; order Coleoptera; family Cerambycidae; genus Leptura; species Leptura quadrifasciata. Next base: position 154,069,427 of record OY776674.1, read on the forward strand.
CGGTACAGTAATCTACAAAAATAAATATAACAGAACAATTCCCATAAAAGATTTTCAAGAAAATAATGACATCTATGCATATTCGGTAAAGAAAACCACTTCGTTGCACATATAAAAGTAAACTCTTTATTATTTTAAAACGTATATTTTATAAAGCAGAGGTATGATTACATCTCCAATCCCCCAGAAGTAGTATTTTATTTAAAATATTAAAAAGTATTCAGCTTTGTAAACTACGCTGTATATGTCTAGTGGATGACAAACATACAAAAGTAAATATTAGTAGTTTAAAGGGTACGAGTTGGTTGCAGCTGACGTTTACCGGCGACGACTTCCTCATCGGTTTTCAGTTGCTTTTCCTTAGCGATATTGTTTGCTTTTTATTTTATCTCTGCAAATAATTCTTTAATATCATATCTGGATAACGGTTGGAAATTAAACGTTGCCTTGCTATTTGTTTTATATGGTTCGTTATTTTGTTAGTATATGAAACTAATACACAGAACCGGAGTGATAAGATATATTTATATTATATTCTTGAATTAGATTACGCTGATAATAGAAATTCTTTAAAAAAAATTAGCCAAATCTGTCCAGCTGTTCTCAGGTGATGCGATTACCAACGAACAGCATTTCATTTTCATTTATATAGATAATCATAATTATGTCCAACTTAATTGTACTTATAAAAATTGGTCTCAGGTAGATGCACCTCGATAGTACTCTCATTCCATATTATGAATATATTATAAACTTTCTATGGGAGGAGCCAGCCAGCGACTCTATAAGACACGATATCAACTCCAAAATTATACGAAATAATACTATCGACTCTCCAACCGACATATCAACGCCAACATTATATTAAATGACACCATTAACTCTCTTGCCGACCTGGAGAATATAGCGAAGGAGTTTATAAGAATGCTGCGGTAAATACTACTACATAACTTGGAGGCCAAATTACTTCTGTGTACCTCCCATTTTAAGGTTGGGTCTAAATGTACTCCCAAAAGTTTTACAGACTTGCTAGAGTCGAGTTATCCAGGTGCCTTAAAGAAAAAATCACATTTTCCGTTTTTGCAGAGTTTAGACACAATTTATTTGCATCGAACCACTCTTTGGGCAATCCTTATAACTCATGACATCTTGCCAGAACTTTAAATAGATCGTCTCCCGAGTTGGTAAAAGTGGTGTCATCAGTGAATAGAAGGCAAGTCATTAATAAAATTAAGAATAATATTGGTCCGAGAATGGAACCTTGAGGTACGAAGACAATAATTTCAAATAGACTATTGTGGGAAAGTAAAATGACGGAAAACAAGTAGATATTCATAAAAATTTGGAAGAGAGAAATAAAAAATCGAATTTTTAAAGATTTTGGTAACTAGGAGAAAGAGGTATAATTACAATTTATTTTAAGGTCCAGAAAACGATTCCTGATGGAAACGTGATCTCATTTGAAAGGTGAAGCTTAGGAGACAGTAGCTAGACATTCCAGATCTAAAAGGTTGTAATAAACTCTATATATATATATATTTCATGTTCACCATCTTATAGTAATAAATTTTATTTAGCTAGCCAGTGAATTTTATCTTTCAGTTGTATTGAATATTGTTCTCTCAATATATTGTTCAGTTTGATTTGAATTTCTTTCATTGCTTATTTGTGTTACTATAATTGTGTTTTTCATTGATTCCGAACTTTCGACCTTGAGAATTAAATTTAGAAATTATTTTGTGTGATATGTTAACGTCCTTCAGGCGGGATATCATAGCATAAGATAACTATCAATTATAATAAATTGAGTAAGATCGAAAACTTAATACACCCCCATTACCGTAGGTCTACTAACATAGTATATCGTCCAATCAATAGGGAACGGCCCAATGTTAAATTTACCAAAAATTCTAACAGCAAATAAAAAATATGGTCATATAGAATAGAAAACTGTAAGAAAGATAGCGTCAAAAGCCCGTGGATCCTAGATATCCTTCATAACCTAAAAAATTCGTAAAGTTGAAAAAAACGGTTTTTCACGTAAAAAAAACTAAAGCACGTAGAGAAAAAGTTAAATGAGAAAGTTGTAGGTATTAAAATGATCTATTGATTCACTTTTTGTTGATGTCGATCGGTGCATTAGATTTTGAGATAAATCGAAAAAAACCGTCAGAAATCGACTTTTTTGTTTTTCATGTATCTTTTTCAAATTGTCGTTTTTAAACTTGTTACTCGGTGAAAATGTAGCCTATGGCAAACCAAATAAATTTAGAAATTGAAATTTTTTTTTAATTTTTCGAGATATATCAATTTTTCTGAAAAAAGGTCAGCTTGGATATCGGCTCCTCTTGCTCGACGGATAGTCCTACAGAAACGATTTTGGGCTTGTTTTTTTCTTAAAGAGTTGTACTATCACGGCAATAAAATGATAACGATTTTTCAAATTTTAAGTGTCCAAAAATGACTTTGAAAAAAAATTTACTTTTGTAGGATCTTACATTTTGTTTATTGTCCCTTTCCAATCTATTTGAATTAGGTGACTTATTTTGAGTTATGTTAATTATTATCAAGTAAATTTAAAGTTTAAACATTCTTCTTATAATTTTATAATATTATTTGTAGCATATATACGTTCTCATCTTGATATATGGATAAATAAATATTATTGTTATCTAAAATTGTGAAACGGCCAAACTATTCGTTGACACCATAAACATTAAGTCGCTTGTAAAAATGAGTAATACAGTTTAAAATTTTGGACGTTGGAGGAACGTCGCTGTTAAATATGTCAGTTATGCCACTGTGGTTTGGGACTTAAGATATATTCAAAAGGGCGTGGGCATCGTAAAAGATGTAAAAACTTTTCTTCTTCACTTTCTCACTAGTTAAATGACGTAAGCGGCAACTTCAAACTCATAAATCTACCTCCTGGCATAAACTTACGTACAAATCATAAATCCGTGTGAATTTATAGCTTTTGATATTTATTCAATTTTAAAATAGTTAAAGGCAATCGTTTTCATAAAAATGAAGTGCTGAATTTCCAATATGTCAAAGACAAATCCATTTTCATTATAAACGGCGCGATGTAATCTTTTGACTATTAAAATTAGTTATATTCAAATATGTAATATTTGTGAAACACCATAGAATGTATTTAAAATTTATCTCAGTACCAACCTATATAATAGTCGTGTATACTCCTTTGTCTTGATTTTTCGCCAAGACAATTAATCCTTTTGTCATGCATATCGTATATATTATATTTAAATTTTATCCACTAGAATCATTTCCCCAACCACTACGAAACTGGAACTTAATTCCACAGCAACTAACAAGATTTAAAAGAGGGATACATCCTCCTTTCCCAGGGGTCGGTAGGCGTTTTAAACATAGACTATGGTTAATAGTTAACTAAACAGGTTAATGCTCAACACTGGTTAGACAGAAGGGGAATATCGTTTCTACCAATTAATTATTTTTAAATTCATTTTGACCAAAAAAATATGTGAGCAGCGTAAATACAATGTGATCCAAAATTGTGTCTCTATATTTCTGTGGTTCGTAGTATATGTAAAAATAAAAGCACTATTACAATAATTATTATAAAAAAAATAGTTCTATCTACAATCGTGCGTGGTAATGTAATCTAGGTATTTAGCGTTTTCTATATTGACCAAATGGAGATCTGTCTTTGATTAGGCACTATATATTAAGACAAATTTTAATTTTTATATCTTATTACTAAATTTTTAACTCACAATAGTTAACTAGATCGTAAGCAGATATTTATGAAAACTTAAATGTATACAACTGCATATAATTTAAGATACACTTGAAATTAGTTGACTTCGGAATACGAGAATGTACAAATCCTGTTTTGCTTTAGAATCTATTTCTTTTTTTGTTAAAGCACTGATAATACGTGATCTATATGTTTTTCATCCTCTTTGCAAGCCCTGCATTCGCAAAGCATTAATTTTGTTCCTTAGTTATTTATTGCATCCCTCTCTGACTGTTTGCTTCTTCTTAATTTCCTTAACAGCATATTCACACTTCGGCCTAACAGATTTTCTTTTTATTGACATTTCAAATTAACGAAATTGAATTATTTAAGATTGTTTTAGTATGAATAGAGAAAATACTAAAATACCTCTAAGAAAATTCATTATTTATATGGCGTATTAAAATCTTTAAATTCAGTGGCAATAATAAGTTGATGTACATTATCCAGTAGATTAATCCGCAAGTTATATGAAGAAAAATGGATTTCTTGATTGTTGTTTGCAAAATTGTTGAAAGTATATCAAGAGTTCATAATGAAGAAAAGTAAGTACGAACTTCCAAAGAAATAAACTAATACATTTTCAGTTATGAAATGGTTCATTTTACTGTGCAGCATTCATAATTCGTAGCTCGCTAGTATGCCATTTTAAGAAAATAGAGACAAAAATAGATTTTACGCGAATTCTTACTTAAAAATCTATGGGAGATATTAAAAAGTAGGGTACATATATCGGTGGCCGGTCAACCGCTACCAATTTTTGTGATTTCACAGGTGGCTTAACCTAAGTGAGGTCATAGAGAAGACGACCTTCTTCAATAAGCTCTGGAGTAATCCAAGGATTAGATCTAGATTTATTTTTTTGTTTAATTGTTTTTAGTGGAAAAGCATTGTCAAACATTCTCATGATCTATTATGATCCCTCTTATTTTAGGATTCCATAAAGTGGCGAGGCGATCACAAATACTTGACGGCCAAACCGACGTTGGTAGGTTACCTAAAAGTTGGCCAGTCCTAATTAGTTAGTTTCCAACGTCTAACCAACGTTAGGAAATAAGTTAAAAACACATCATGTCTAATTAGGTCACTTTCCAACATTAAACCAACGTTAGATAATGTCTCAGATCAAAGTAGTATGCCTACGAAGTCTAAACAATGTTACTTCGACGTTGTATTACAATTATGGACATTAAGTTACATCCGACTACTACTGCAATTACTGACGCTGCAATTAGTATAAAAGTAGTGGGTGGTCCGAAAAATGTTGCTTGGGTGCTCTGACCCTTTCAACAGTTATCAAATATCATTAAACCTGTTGTCGTTTTTTAGAAAAATGTAATGTTTACAGTGTAAAATAAAAAAATCGGAAGACAGCAAACCATTATGAAAATGGTCTGCATTTTGTTTAAGTTACTACATTTTATTTTTCTCTGAGAGGAAGGGGTTATTTTCCCTGGGGCCCCAGGCTGTCTTATTACGCTACGCTATACGAATACGTAGCCAACTTTCTGCAAAATATCTGAATTGAAAGAAACCTCTGAACTGAAATAATCAGACAGAAATTGTTTCCCATATTATTCTTTAAATTACTGAAAAATCTCATCTAGAAATACCCAGTAATTCTTGAAGCAAATTTTTTGAAATAAGTATATAGGAATAGCGACGATTCAATTTGCCACTTCCCTCTAATGAACTGCTAATTCGTATACCTGCCATATGCTGAAAATATTCCAACATATGAATAAAGCAAAGAATAGGTTGTTTCTTTTCACTGGAAATATCATACCCAGTTTGCATCCAAATTAAAATACATAACACAGCAACACAGAACACCACTTACTAATTTTGTTTAAACTATATTGTAGAATATAAATGAATTTACTATTATGTGAAATAATCTAATATGTTCAAAATACCATAAAGAGATCTTGATAGACCACATTACATTGATGTCGAGAGCGATAACATGCTGATTTTAGGGGCATTTTGAAAAATGTGATTTCTTGATTTGACGAAAAATTGTTTTTGGACCCTCTTTGGAGCATTGTTTTGTTAACTGGAGAAAAATTTACAAATGATTTTATCAACAAAATTTCATATTGAACAGTTTTCTGTTAAAAACGTCTTTTGATAATAAATTTTCTATGGGCCGCCCTTGGACCCTTCACTAGTTCATTGACGAGAAATTTACTAAAGACATTGTTGATAATACTGAACAATTTTCGTTTGAAACATTAGCTCATTTTACGAGAAAGTATTTCTTGGCCTGCCTTCCCAATAAACACACATATGTCTGCCATGTTTCAAAGGAAGCTCACCTGAGTAACCCATAAAAAATAAATACATATCTGACAAATGCATGAAACATATTTTGCAATATCCCTGAAGATATCGAAAAGCATATTTATTTATATGTGGCTAATACGTAAATGATGTTAAAATTGATGCAAAATTTAAAATATAACATTTTTTTTCAGGACAGATGAATAATCAAATATAGCTCAGTTTACTCTAGATGTTCCTGTACAAGCAAATAGAGATTTTCTAGACAAACAAATTTATTACTTTGTAATGAAAATGTTTGTGTGTAATATTCAATTTGATAGTAGAATGCAGGTTTTCACACTGAATTTGTTGTGTTACACTCCTCGTTATATACCTAGGCGCCGCTTTGCTTCGCTGGTCATTAGTCGTGCTTGGTTCGCTGCTCATTCATCGTGTTTGGTTGACCGTGACTTACTACGGTGCTGGTACTTGGCAAAACCAGTTTTCACGTATTACTAAGTCGACACCCATCCTCTCTGTTAAAGTTGTAAGTTGTAAAGTAATATATTGACGTCCTCGTAGTCTGGATACTCCATCCTGTTTGACCAATGTAGCTCTTACCACATGTGCACTTCAACTGGTAAACACCTTTTGATAACGTTTGGGTACAGGGTCTTTGATTGAGGGAAGCATCTGCTGTATTTTCTTCACTGTTCGAAACCGTACACCTACTTTCTTTTTGACTAAAATCTTCTTCAGCCTGTGACTCCCACGACGTAGGGTAGGCATGCATACGTTGTTGGTTGTTGCTGTTCTTCTTCTATAGTTCTCCTCTGGTTATTTACTATTCGTTGTATATTGTTTTGACTGACTATAACAGAGAGGATGGGTGTCGACTTAGTAACACGTGAAGACTGGCATTGCCAAGAACCATCACCGTAGTAAGTCACGGTCATCCAAACACGACGAATGAGCAGCGAAGCGAAGCGGCGCCTAGGTATATAATGAGGAGTGTAACACAACAAACTCAGTCTTTAGAATCCTTCTGAAGATGCTGACGGGATGATCAGCGAAACGTCAAGTCAAGTTCGACGACCACAGCAAGACCGGGAAGAAACTACTTCATTCAATTTGATGTTCTGTAATATTTTTGTTATGGCACTGGTTATGGAAGCATGCGTACTCTGTACTACTGTCAATAGCCAAAATAACATCAGTCAACTGCTGTCATCATAAATGCTCATTAATCTGTATTTAGCTTTGATTGGCTATTATTGTATAGGTATTACGATTAAGTTTTTACTTTTGTTGTAACACTGTTTCTACTCTCATTCAATTGACTTTGAATGTACTTATACAAGTTGCATTTTAGTATGCATCATGACTACTGGCATCAGTTGTTAGAGTTCTTCGCAACTATGCGGCACAAAAAGCCTAGAACTTAGTAACTTAGTAAGTGCCAGAAACGGAATATAATAAAGGATAGATCTTCTATTTCATCAACATCTCTTATTAGGCATACAATAAAAGGCAACGACAATAATAATATTTCTGTCGAAATTATTCCATTAGTGGCCAATAATATTATTTTAGCAGGACATATCCTGATGAAGATCAATTTGCTCATGTGTATTTTAGCATCCGATGAAGAAAATGGCGCACACAAGACCACACATTCTATGAGTAATGATTTCACCAAGCTGAAATTCCCATTGCTCAATATTTCGACATCAAATGATGAATCCTTTCTCTCAACTGACCTACGCTCCTGGCTATTCTACCTTTGTGTCTATTACATATCTTGTTGCATTAATCCTGGAACGCAATATATGTCTTTTATCAATAAAAGAGATAGCAGAAGACCCCGCACTTTTCTTTCACTTCACTTTCCTGGTGAAAAGAGCTGAAATTGGGATTTGCTGTAACGTATGACCTCTTGAATGCATGGAAGTTTTAAAGGAACTTTCCCTTAAATAATGAACGATTATTCTCATCATCTTAGATAACCCAGAATTTTCTTTACTTTTAAACTATATGTTAACTTTAAGGAAGAAGTGCAATAAAAGAGTCAAAAAATGTTTATTTAAATCCAATAATGACCTTTTGTCAACTTTATATAAGTGCGTCATATTTTTACTTAACTTATTGACAAGGTATATCTTAAAAATTGTTCTTTTTTGGGGGTCGTGCCCACTGAGACTTAATCAACAGGTAATAACCTACGCTACAGCATATCCCAATTTCAGCCAATTTGACCGGAACCATTTTTCCATATGAAAAGTGTGAGGTTCTTTACAATGTTTCATATCTTTGGAACATGCATGATACATATACAGATAAGGACATATTACATGTCTAACACGTCATAATAGCAATACGAGTCATGTTTATGGTGCATAAAAATCAGATCCAGAAAACATACAGGACATGTACATGCAAGTTGTATGTAATTTACAAAATATATGTCTGCCATATAATAATAAGAGGACAATAGTGTTACGTGATTCATTTTTGCAACATGTATGTTATATCGTAAGAGTAGGAAATTTGTAAGCACATGCATGTTGCATCTACCTTGAAAAAGATATGACTGGCACTTTCTATGCAAACATAAATATGCAAAAATTATATATCTGGTGTGCATTTGTGTTTACTGAGTTGGAGCCGACGCCGGTGCATCGATATTACTAATATTCAATAGCGTTTTACCTTAAACTTCCCAGATATTATGTCTATGTCGTAGTCACATGGTGAAATACGACTTTTCAGGAAAAACCTAGGCAGTTCATGAAATTCCGGCAGATTGTGCGAAACACCTCATGTTATATCATATGACTAGGCTTTTCATGAAGTGCCTTAAAATTTTAGTATTTTCGTGTAATGAGAAGTTTAACAGGATCTGCCGTGATTTAGACAATCGGCATTTCATGAAATGACGTGATGCTGGCATTTCATGAACTGCCTAGGCCTTTCCCGAAAAGCCTATGTTGTAGACACATAGTGCAATACGGCTTTTCGGGAAAACCCTAAGCAGTTCTTGAAATGCCAACAGATCGTGTAAAACACCTCATGTTATATCATCTGACTAGGCTTTTCATGAAGCACCTTAAAATGTTAGTATTTTTGTGTAATGAGAAGTTTAACATGATCTGTCGTGATTTAGGGCATCGGTATTTCATGAAATGCCGGCAAATAGTGCGTAATCTGTATGTTACACTATTCGCCTAGGCTGAGAGCCTGGTTAGTCAGTTAATGTTATGATTCGTGCTTTACATGATCTGCCGGCTTCATCGCTAGGCTCATTCACGATATGACTAAATCACGTCATTTCATGAAATGCCGATGGCCTAAATCACGGCAGATTATGTAAAGCATGAATCATAACATTACCTGACTAAATAAATCAGATTTTTCATGAACAGCCTAGGTGAATCGTGTAGCATACAGATTTCACACTATCTGCCGGCATTTCATGAACCGCCTAGGCTTTTTCCGAAAAGCCGTATTTCACCATATGACTACGACATAGAACACAATCTGCCGGGCAACGGTGGTCACTTCACGAACAGTCGATATCTAATTTACGGCAGATCGTGTAGAACGACTTGAAACATCATGTGCCGAGACGAGCACAGCGTTTCATGAAATGCCTAGGCAGATTGTGTAACATTAAGAATTTACATATTATGCCGGCAGTTCATGTGCTGCCTAGGCATTTCATGAATTGACGTATTTCACCATGAGACTACGACATCTATAATTTCGGCTTTATAGGCTGAACCGTTTTCTAAAAAAAATATATCAGCTACAAACAGACAGACAGTCGGCTTGTCGATTCGGATATATCTACTATTTTTGGAATTCAAAACGCTTGTTGTCATTATAATTTGAAATTTGAATTCTTACTTGTCCATAGATGAGATAGTAAATGCCACTTACATCCCTAGTTGGGAATCGAACCCAGGAATTCCTAGTTAGCACTGAGCCACCAAACCGGTTTTTCATCTTCTCACTTTCTTGGATCGATGGAAAATTAGTTACTTTCGTGTCTATCTACAGCTTACTTGAATTATTAATTTGTGTACTAAACTAGAATATTATAAGTGAAAAAAACATTATTTATCTAAAATTTTGAAGGATTATATCTCCTTAGAGTTGCAATTTGGATTATATTAAATTATTATATTAAATATGCGCATAAAGGATCTTTGTCCATCTTGTAAAATGATGAAATGAACTACGTATCTTTGAGCACGTAGTATGACGTTATGGGTTTAGGCATTTAATTAAAATTAATAGATTTTTAAAATATTCATTACACGTTTAATTAAAACCTTACTTTTTGGTATAACCCTGCGAAGCTTACAACAAATAAATCGCGGTCCCTACTACTAATTTCTTAAGATGGAATAATTTATAAACTTATTGTACTGCCTTATGAAATCTTAACGATCTGTTTAAACTTGAAGATTGAGGTCGAGGCAAAATTACAGGTCAAGTAAGTTGTTAATTGTGTTGGAACTTTAATGATCTGGAGAAAATGCTTAGCTTAATTCTCAATTAGAGTTCTAAAAATATTTACAGTATGTATAGCTCATTAAGCTTTATTTTTGTTGTTCATTTAGACCTTACTCTTTTGTACTGAATTGCATATTTAATTGTACCGCAATAAAACATTGACAGGATATTATTTATTAAATAAAAATACTAATGCCGACTGGTAAGTGCTTTAATGAAAATATCGTATAAGGAAAGCATGTATGACTTCGTGTCTTTCGTGAGATTTCTTCCTGTTAAAATACCGATGTATACTGCGAGATAGGATGGCGTGGCTGTCAATGATTTATGTCGAGAAGTTCAATTGATCGTGCGTTGTGTGATTTTAGGGGTAATTGGGGGCAAGCGAGGGGAAGCTAAGAGCAGTCTAATGCGAGTTTGATTGTGATCCTAATTGTTTTGTGATTGGGGAGCTATAAATTTCATTTAACCAATCAGTGAGCTCCGCGAGCCACTATGGCGCCTATCATATTTCACAATTACAAAATAAAATCACTATATTATCTTCTGTCGGGATGAGTAATTAAAAATGATTCATTTGAGACGCAATAAATGAAATTACATTATACATTCACATATATATGCAACGTATTTTGTTAATAACCGAAATAGTTTTATAAAAACCCAGCAAGATGCAACAGTCATAAATAAAGTAGATTATTTATTAAATTAATTAAATAATTTATCATTGGGGTTGCAATTTTTGTATCGCATTAAGTATGACGTATTATGTAGTTGTAATTATGTGATTGTCTGATTTATAAAGTAATAGCAACGGGCCAAAAGTGGCCTAGAAAAAGTAAAGTATTTGAAAATAAAATAGAAATTTATTCATCATAAATCATGTTAATAAACATATTCGGGTTTGCCATAAAATGTATAGATAATAACACCACAGAAATTAGAATACTCCAATTCCAGAAGCCAGGGGTTTGTGCGGAAGGAGGTTACATATTGAAAAAACGCGGACATACAACCATTTTTTGGGTACATTTGAACGTACATATGTTAAACCAGATAAAGGTATTTAGTAAATATACATACAGGATATAATATATCTGTAAAATATAAGTATGAAATACAAGTTGTTTCAAAGTTAAAGGTATATACGTTACTTGTGGATAGAGGGCATTAATGCATCCATCGTCCTTCCCTACTGAGATAACAGGATGTTTTATTGATTTTGGCCAAATTTTCCTTTGATCATAGCTATTGAACCACCCTGTATAATCGGTTCATACTTAGGATATATGTTTCACATATTTTACTTGATAGAACTTCCACGTTCAGCTTAATAACAAACTGACAATATGTTGTATGTCAAAATCAATACCCTGTATGACAAAATTTTGTAGATCTCTTTCGACATTCGAAAAGAGCGGAAAAAATTGAATAGAGTAGCTCACTTAATTTATTTGCGAATTTCATTCAACAACCTTGATTACTTGCCGTAAATCCAATTTCATAAAAATGGTCGAGATAGTTGGAACTTGAATATTTATTTCAGGGTTTAATTAGCCAAAAAATTTAACTTGCAGCTGTGACAATTCTTACACTTCTAGACTAGGTAAGTGAACTATTGTAAAAGAATTTTAAAAACAAAATAGTTCACCCGATAGTCTCGACTATTTTAATGAAATTGAATTTACGGCAAGTAATCAAGTTGTTTTTTTTTTAATACATTTATTTAACGTCGGCCTATTTCCGCTACTGAGGCCTAACACCGAAGCCTGTAGACGAGCTACCCCCAACCAGGAATTTTGCCGAACCTCTTCCCTTAAGAAGAGTAGGGATCTTTTACTTGCCTAACATTTAATAGACAAGGGACCGACGGCTTTACATCCCCTCCGAAGGATGGTATATCTCCTATACAACCCTCGCCTAAGGTAGTATAGCTTCCGCGCATACACTGATATACAAGCCGCTGGAAGATGTGTGAGGCGAGGACGCGGTTTCCGTTGGAATCGTCACCCATCCAAGTACTAACTGCGCCTGTCGTTGCTCTACATCGCATACCGAAGTATGTACATAGTAAAGACGCACCTACGCACGCCCCCGTAATCGAGGTTGATGAATGAACTGCGCAAATAAATTAAGTGAGCTACTCTATTCAATTTTTTCCGCTGTTTTTGAATATCAAAACAGATCTACAAAATTTTGTCATGCAACATATTGTCAGTTTGTTATTAAGCTAGATCTGGATTTCTATTATGGTTTATTATGAAGTTTTATCAAGTAAAATAAGTGAAACATATCTTTTTCATTTTATTTTGTATTTTATTTATAAATTTTTTATTATGCTATTTTTGTATGTTTTATAACAATTCATATTTCTAATTTTAGCGGGAAGACTATTAAAAAGTACAACGTAGTTGTATTGTGGAGAGTGCTAGTAATTCTGAGTACGGTGGGTGGGCTATACTGAGATCTCTAATAATAAGAGACTAATAAGTCTTTTTTGGATAGCAGAAACTCTATCCCTATCTTTAAATTTCCCCAGGCGATAATATTGAATTACATAATGGATATAGGCAAGGGCGTAATATATGCCTCATACAGCCTACTTTTCATTTGTAGTATGGCAAAGTAGGCCTTATTTAGCTGTGGACAGACATGGTCTCAATGACCTACTCCATAACAATTTGTTGTCTAACTGAGTCCCAAGCAACTTTGTATTTTGAGATAAAGCAATATTTTCTTGCAACATTATATTGTCTGGCAATAGTCTTTGGAGTTCAAAGTTTATAATGACTGTTTTGTTCACATTTAAGGTCAGTTTAAGTCTTCGACTTCCTGGAAAGTCTGAGTAACTAACAAGCGAATGAAGTTCATTTATTGTATCTGTGTTGTTTTCCTACTGGTCTCAATATTTTCTATTTTGGGATTAATATTAGATTTAATACTTGCAAAGTATATCGTCATGTTGATTATTAAATAATTTTTTTAACACCAGCCTTGAAATTGTTTAGTGACTATAGCAGTTCTATTTTCTTAAGAACTCTACTGTATCACTGTGGATTATGACAAATGTTTCATCTGGCTACATAAATAGCTCGCCTTTTCTTAATTAATCCGACATGTCCTTGATACAAATTAGAAATAAGAGTGGGAAAATTATTTAGATGATATTTTTTGTTCTCTTAATAATGACCCAGATGGGGAAATATTAGAATTTCTACTAAAACCAATGCTAGAATCTGAATCAGTAACAGCTGTTATGCCGAAAGAAATAAAGATGGTGACAAGACATTTAATGCCACAGTAAGATAAGTGCATTTTGGGCTTGAAAAATATATTTTTGGGCACTTTGATTTATTTTTTTGTCTTCAATCATAGTATTTGAGGTACTATTGAACAGTAAAAAAAGTAAGAGTAATTATATTTGGGAGTGCACCCTCAGATTAACCCGTACAGAAAACAAATACATAAAAATTTATTTAATATTGTCTTTAATTTCATTTTCTTATTTTTTACTGTAAGACAAAAATTGGGTAAGTTGCGAAAGAAAAACTGAAAAAATACAGCAAGGACTGCCAAGATGACATGACGTAGCATATTTATAATTATATTAAAGTTAAATAAATTACTTGATAATTTTTAATTTGAAATAAATGGATTTTGTATGGCGATACAAAAAAAAAATTATTTAACAACTTTTATTTAAACTTTAATTATTCAGTCGTCTTCTCTGGGCCTTTATCTCAATCCTCGGATTCAAGCTACACAGTGCTCAAATATGACAGTCCTTGGCTCTTGCTTTTCTGTAAGTGTACAGAAATGTTCAGCCCTTTTTGCATTTGCAGGACATCATTTTCAAAACTTCATCGGGCGCTGGAGAGTCTGTCGTATCTACTGGTGCCAAGATGTTTTATTCTCTTTTCCATCCCCAGAATTCTGAATTAACATCGATACCTAACTATCTTTGGACTTGGTGGTACGTTGGATATCTATGGTATGCTGCGACCATTAAAGCCGATGGCAAAAGTACCGGATTAGATTTTTTAAACAAATAGCACCTCAATTTGTTTAAAGATTTAAGCGCTTCATATTTCACTAAAAACTTTTCACCAGCTCCTGCCGATCATGCTAACGGAGAATTACAATTAAATTTAGCTACACTAATTTTCAAATAAAATGTTTTGAAAATGTTTTCTAATAAAAATAAGTCTGAGGGTCTTTATCACTTTCAAATTGAAGGAACTTTAATACTTAAACTACAATCCTATTGTAATTCAACGTCTTATACCAATACGATGGTGTAGAAAGGCCTAAAAACATCCTTTTTTGAGTCACAAACAATCAATGAGATTATTATATACGCACTAAATAAAGAATTATGAAGAAATAATTTAATGAGAATCATTAGCGTTATGCCTAATAAAATTTTCATATATGATTATGATGATTGCTTTTCAGTCAATCATTTACCAACTAAATTCAAGGAGTTTGAGATATGATTGTTGTAAATAATTGACATCATAATTGAGTAGAACGTTATTTTGGACCATCCGTTGAAGAAATAATTGACTTCCATTAAAAAATATATATGTATGCAGTGTATCTCACTTTATACCACTACATTCTAAAATCTCGACCATTTGCTGATCGACTTAGATCAAATTGGTATACCTCTTGTGGTTCAGATTGTGATTAAAAACTTATTTAATAATTTTTTTTTTCGAAATTAAATATACACACCTACTATGATCAAAAGAAATTAATTAGCGGTGAGATAGGATTTTTATTTTTACAGAATCTTGTTCGGTGCGTCCTAAAACCCCTGCATATCAAATGTCGTTAAAAAATATTCATTCATTTACAAAAAAAATCATATCTAAAATAAAATAAAAAATAATCACCTTACTATTCGAGTTATTTATTGTTGGATATTTACATAACTTGGTAGTCGTTTAATAATGACGCTAATTATGCATTAGGACATATTTTTTATCCAAAACACTGTTATGAAATGAATATTTGAAAATTAGTAGTTATTTCTTAAAATACTTAGAACTCGGCACACCAATATCTTTGTTAAAATGGAGTGCTTTGGAATGGATTTGACAATTGTATCGAATGTCAAATTAAACTTAAACATGGCTGCACAACAGTTAAGTATTACTGATAAAATTGAAATAATAAGAGTTGTTAGTGACAGTTTGCACTCTTATCGAGACGCAGCCAGTATCTTCAATTTGAGTCATCCAGAACGACCACAGATTCAATATATCATGGTTGGTTCAATTAATAGAAGATTTAATAGAACTGGAGATGTATCCAAACTTAGAACCAAAAAATACAATGTTGCCAATCGTCCATTGGATCAAGTAATATTAGATGCTGTTAAAGCTAAACCACGTGTGATTGTCGGAGATTTAAATCTAAACTTGAATGTAGACAGAAATAAAATTTGGAGGTGCTTTAAACGTCATAACTTAAAACCATATAAGCCCAAGTTTTTACACACTGTGGAAGAAGGAGACGCAGAGAGGAGATTGGAATATGGCTTCTGGGCACAGGGTTTGTTTTTAAATGACAATTTTTTTTTAAACTATTTTCAGTAATGAAGCTACTTTTATAAGAAATGAAGTGGTCTCATCGCAAAACTCAAGGTATTGGTCAACGGTAAAAAACCCATACTGTGTTATAAATTGTAAACGGCAATACTCCGAAAAAGTAAATGTCTAGTGTGAAATTTTAAATAAGACGTTGATTGGGCCATTTTGAATTGATGACACTCATAAATAGTATGAGATTCCTACATTTTTTAACACATGGATTTCGAGTTGTCGTTCTGAACTTACCTTTAGCCGTACAACAAAATCTCTACTGCCAACTAGATGGGGCTTCCATTCATAATGCAGTAATAGTTACAAATTGGCTGAATAACAACTATTGTTGTATTGGAAGAAATAGTCCTTTAATTGCGTGGCCAACTAGATCACTAGACGTCATCCCTATGGATTTTTATTTTTGGGGTGCCATAAAAAATAAAGTCTATAAAAATAAGCCACGAAATAGAGCGAAACTATGTGACAGAATTAGAGAAGCATGTAATGATGTAACAGTTGAATAATTAAGAACAGTTATTAAAAATAATAAGATAATTGAAAAATGTATCAGAATTGATGGAGAACTAGTGGAGAAAGATTATATTTAATAAAGAAACAAGTTATTGCCTTATACATTAAGAGAAACAACAATACAACTACGGACACGTGTTTCGGAGTTATTGCTCCTCATCAGCATAGCAATAACTTGTTTCTTTATTTAATTATTTAGCCACACAAACCTCCATCATATATTTAATATTTACTTTTTAATATTATATTTTTGTTTAAGTAATAATTTTTAGTGTTGTTTAAGTTACAATGCTTTTACAAAAATAAAAGTTTAGTTATTTGAAATATTTTCTTTAGGAAAAAATGTATCCTCATCTTTAATTAGTGTCATCATTACACGACTACCAAGTTATGTAAATGTCCGACAATAAATAACTCGAATAGTATAATGATTTTTATTGAAATCTTAGATATGATTTTTTTTTGTAAAGGAATTAATATTTTTTACCGAAATTTGATATACAGGAATTTTAGGCCACGCCGAACAAGATTCTGTAAAATCAAAAACCCTATCTAAATCGCTAATATAAACTCCTAATTTAATACCTTTTTAATCATAATCAGAAGTATACCAAATTTTGTCTAAATCCATCCGAGATATTGGGCTGTAGTTGTGAAAAGTGAGACACATTGTATATGACAAATGTGTGGAAAAGTTATGCTTTCGTATTTATTGTACAGTATAAAGAAATGGTTCAACTTATACACCTTATTTTTATTCTCAGTAAAGATATCAATCTTAAGTGATAAGGTTTTATAACTTAAGAATAACCTTACTTAATTGATACATAAAATATATCTCTCTGCACTCAACAAAGGTGTTAATAAGGTTTTATTACTTTAAGGAATAATGTTACTAAAGTGGAGCCAAAAAGAGTACATAGTAGAGCAAAAAATCAGCGGCATTTTCGTCAAAGGGTTCAGCTGTTATTTAATACTGAAGCGGCACCTCGTTCAACCATAGAAATATTTTATACGTTTTTGCCTCCTACAAGAAATGAAAACCACCATTAGGATATTCTTAGTGGGGCCGATCTGGGTTTTTTCGAACTTTCTTTTTTATACATTTTATGTAGTCGGACTCTCCTCTTATCATCTGGTCATGTTCGTGGGCGCGAGGGAAGTGGTGGAGGGGGGAAATTTACATGTAAAGATAGGAAAAATCAGTTTTTTGGACATAAAAGAAAGTCGCCAAGTCACTTTCTTCCCCGAAAAAAACGCGAGAACAGCTCTGGGTATGTTCCCGCCGCAGCGAAAAATCCATATACCAATCCGTACTTTCAAATCGCAATATCTCGAGAACCGCTGGACCGATTTTGACGAGTCAAAATTTAGTTTACGCGCTTTCGTAAGCCCGTCATTTGTTCTATTTTTCACTTTTTAGATCCAAATCAAACTAAGCGGGTTGTGCCCGAAAAACTGATTTCCCTATCTTCACATGTAAATTTTCCTCCTCCACCACCCTCTCGCGCCCGCAAATATGACTAGGTGACACAGGGAGTCCGACTACATAATATACACAAAAAAAAACGAGAACATACTGTCGCTTCGGGCTTTTTTCTTGCCAGATCGATCCCACTATCTGTGTAATTGCCATAATCGACCAAATGGGTTGAATGTATGAACGTGCCGCATTTATACCTAATAATTGGGTGACTGCTGTGAAATAGGCGGAGCTCTTATAGACGAAGGCCAAGTATAAGTGTAGCTCGTCATCAGTGGCTCCACACATATATTTGTATAGGTATATATAAAATAATAATATTATCCATATGACTGGTGGTCAAGAGATGAGCGTACTTGCCTCTCACCCAAAAGTTCCGAGTTCGATCACAGGTCGTGGCACTGGAAAATACTGTGAGAGGGTTCGTAATTACAGGTGGTATTTATTATTATTATATTTCATTATTCAACTTTTTTTTACTATATAGAGTATCTATAACATTTTAATTTAAGACATGGTAGCTCATGCATAATTAACATAATCCGGAGGCTTTCATATTTTCTAAATATTATGGAATTTATGAAATTCGTAATTCCGCACACCTCTGGCTCTACTGTTTACTCTTTTCGATCAGACTATAGGTATATCTGAAATTAGTGCACAGACAAGTAATAGGCAAACACAATTACGTACATATAGCATTATCACAAATTCAATAAAATTATATAAAGCCTCGTAAGTTAGGATGGCAATTATTAAGGTGATTTGTCATATTGTACTATTACAGTGGTAACTAGACTGCTGCGAACTTATCAGCAATCTGCATATGAATTTTATCGCGAAATCATGAAATTATCGCTAATGAAGTACTATTAAATCATATAGCGTCAGATAACACAAGTGACTGATGTTCATAGGGGAGTTACAATTATTATTCCATGTATCGATACTATTTTGATTACACCAATTAGTTACACATACGTATACAAACCATAATTTTAACCGTCTCTTCGTAATAAATATATTTTCATGAACAAACATTGTTATTGCTCTAATTTCATGTGGTGTATTGCTAACAAGTGAGTGATCAAACAAAATGTTTCAAAGATGTATGGTTATGTACAGTAGTAATAATAGTGCATCAATGCCTACGTAAGAGGACGAAGAGAAGAGATATGGCAAATTAAATTTCGCCAGCTCGTCTCGAATTATAACACCATGTAAAGTCGAGGCAAGAATTCAAGCGATGCAAGTCACGAGTGATCTCATCAAAGAAATTTTAATACTGACATAATTTTTAATCATTAATTACGTTAAAAAGAGTAATTCTTGACACTCAGTTACTAAGCTTTTTTCAGAAATAGGTACAGTTTAATGGGGCTTCATGATTCAGTATTGTCGTATTTATAGAATAGATCTGTGACGTGCATCGCTTGAATTCTTGCCTCGACTATATTTGTAGCTTGGTGAACGAATTGTACGACGTCCAAGGAATAAACTTTTTGACTTATATTCTGGGTCCTTAGATACCCAGTTCGCTTCTGTATTCACTCCCATCACCCAGCTACTCATCACATACAACACTGTAGTTTGTAGTACGCATCGAGAACGATGTATTTTAAAGCGACTAGTGTTCTAAAAATGGGAATAGAAAGTTTTTCAATCAAATAGTTGTGGGTAGTTGTTGTTTAGAGCCTAATAATCGGTAAACAATACATAAATACAAAGATACGTTTAGATTACATAGTCCTTTAAACATCTACATGGTGTTATGGAAACGAAACTGAGAAATATACTTAATATATCAGTCGACTTATCTGTAAGGAAGGATAATCTTCATTATATGAGCAGTCTCATCGAAGGATTATAACAACCCTTCCAAAAAGTAAGATCCGAAGCCCTGATACTTTAAACCAGTGATGTATGTGACCAATGACAGCTGGTTGATGGAAGTGAATACAGCGAAGTGGGTAGCTACGCACCCGGATTAGGATTCAAGAAGTGTATGCTTTGAACGTCGTACGATTCGTGCAGCAAGCCACAAACAACTACATACTACTACACTTTTGAAACCGGCCAATTTAGATTATTAATTGCAATCGAGCCGCAAAATTGCCCTGCAATAACTATTTGCTCAGGGAATCCTGAATACTAAATATAACCTATACTCTATATCATCATTTTCAAAGGGCCGTAGCACCTTAGAAGGGATTTCCGGACACACACTTGAGGGACATTATTGCCAATATTTTCATCACCTTAATTTCATGACGGGTATTTCCTGATACCCTGTATACACTTCCATATTGTCAAACAAATAAGTTTTGAGAAAAATCTTTCCATGTTTTCAACGTTTCACCCTCACGCCGCATATCCGCATAATAATTTTTAATTTAGGATGCATTGTTACATATTGTACGTATTATATTTGAAAATATATAGGAAAAATTAAAATTTAATAATCGATTAATGTATTTTTAAACCTATTAATGCAGCAATAGTATATTAAATTTTATCGTAATTTTATTTAAATTACGATCTCTCGCCTGACTTGCTAATAACTTTTGACATTTTCAGCAAATCAATAATAGGGAATAAAGTATTGTTCCCCAGACGAAGGGGACGATTAATCTTACTCAAAAAGAAAGGATTAGCTTCTAAGGGTCTTTTGAATACTGTATTTTTGGCGGTGGCACAGGTTTTACATGGATATTTTCTTCCTAACAATTTATTAATAAAAGCATTACTTTTCCGTAAAGACGTGGCTTATCATGTTCAAAGAGAAGGGATAATTTTTCAGGAATTTCTGATGCGCATTGTGGTTTACATATTGATGCATATGAAGTATCCATTTTAAATTGAGCTGTTTTTATGAATGGCTAAACTTTTATTGAAAAACTAAACACAAGGTTTTTGATGAAACACAGAAATTCTTCTAAATATTACGTCAGACAAATGACCTCCTCCTCCTCGCTGCAGACATGTCACATACTTTTACACTATCGGGTCATTTAAGCGTGCTTAGTGCCGAATTTTGTCCACCATTGAATTAAATACTCTTAGTAGATATGGATTGGGATCTATTCTTACAACTCTATATTCAACGTTAACGAGACGAATAATCGCTTTTGTTATTGTACTGGATCAAATGTGCCCCTTCTACTCATACCATACGGATCCTATGAAGTTGGTGAAATATATCAGGCAACACTGAAAGCTATGCCAAGTGTCGAAACAATATTTCGACTGCAAGCAAACAACAATAAGTTGAAGTGTGAAATTTGGTCAAAATATGGAATTAACTTTACACAACCAAACTCTATTGGTCCTCTGTTGGGGTTTGACTCGATATGTTTAGATCCAAACAATATAAATCAATCAACACTCTCTGTCAATATTATGAAAGTAAGAATGGGTGGATTGTAACTATATTTCTTAAATGGCACACCCTATTCGAATTTGATATAGATGCTAAACCCGGTCACAAACTTACTGGGGAGCCAGCCAACATCACAGATTTAGCTACAATTGAAGCAGTTGTAATCTAGCTATCAAGAAATGGGTTTCCGATATAGCCAACAATGGTTCAACGTGATCTACTATAAAAAGAATGGTGACTGTCGAAATTGATTCATTCAGCGTGTGTGTCTTAAACAAGTAAGACGTAGATTGTCAACTGCAGACTGCATATTTCTCCAGTCCGTTGGATTAAAATTGAGAGAAAATTAAATAATGGCAGCTATTACATCTAGTGAAAAACTTGAAGTGTTCGACGAACCTGTGTTTGACCAGTCGATTGTTAGCTTACATGAGCATATGTATAAACCATATGGATCGCCATTATAAGAACTCTGATGAAATACACATTCCTACCAATTTTCAAGGTATCGTACTCGACGTTGCAGGGAGCTACATTTATATAGAAGGAAAATTTACACCTAAGGATGCTACTAAACGGTGTTATTTATCTAATAATGCACTAGCTTTTCTATTTCGTGAGATAAGATATGAAATAGGTGAACAGAAAATGGCCATCATTAGAAAGCCTGGAATTACTTCCACAATGAAGACTGTGGCATCATATGGAGAAACACATCTCCAATCACTACTTACTACAGGTTGGGGTCTCACTCTACAAAATCAAGATATTTTAGATACTACCAGTTACATATTTAGTGGTAGACTTCCTCTTAAATACCTCATAAGATTTGCAGAAGATTACATCAAAGATATTTTAAATGCAAAGCAAGAATTAATTCTAATCATAGCTCGATCCTTCAAAGATTGCTATATTGGTGAAGTTGATCCAGAGCTAGAAATTAGCAACATTGAGTGGAAGATTAGACATATTGTTCCTGATGATCGGCAATGGCTTAAAATATTAAATAGAATCAATAAGAGCAGTAATAATGCTAGAATTCAGATGGCTTATCGTATGTGGGGTTTATATGAGCTGCCTACTTTACGTGATACAGCTATTGATATATTTGCTGTTAAAGCCGCTACCAGTCTTGAGAAACCTCGATATATCATTATCGGTTTTCAAAACAACGACATTTCCAATAATAGAGCCAAAGATGCTACAAAGTTTATTCATCCAGATATTAGTAATATCTGAATCGAATCCTGGTGTATTTCCATATGAACGTTGGAATTTAGATTTCACAAAGAAACTCGACTGTCGATATTAGAATAGAATTTGAAACGCGATAGTCGAAGTTCCCCGAGCAAACCCGTGTATATGCGCTTATACTTCACGATGCTAATTTAACCTACAGTGCATTAGATGGTTCAGTTCAGGGCGGCTTTTTCTGGTTCTAAGTAAAAGACATAGTACATTTTCTAATTTGATCATATTTTCAATATAAGGACAATAAGTTTATAGTGAAAGAATTGGCTACTGTCTGCTGTAACACTAAACAACAAGCACAATATATTTTCAAAACCATCATGTCAATTCTCATCATTAACAAATAGTGAAAATGTACAATGTCAATGGTTGGAGCATAATTTTCATGGTGTAAAATGGATCCATGGACATATGCAATTGAAAGAATTGGCACTAATTTTTGAACAACTTTGTTAAAATCAACATAATTTACCACTCAACGATGTTATAGAAGGCTATGTAAGAGTGTGTCGAAGAAGAATTCTCTATTACAATATCTACAGTGGAATCTTAATGGATATTCACCGCTTCTATCTAGCCTTAACTCATTGACTATATCAGAATGTCTGGAATATTGTTCTCACTGTGGTCTATACAAATATATTGTAAATTTAAATATAAAAAATATCTTTAGATATATAATCAGGAATAGGTAATAAAATTAATGTATTACGTTAATTTTTGTTTTATTTCCACCAATATAAAATACCTAAAAAAAAAAAAAAACTGTCCTATTTCAATGCAATAATTGATTAGCAGCCTATACATATTATGAACGGATAGACAGGTGAACAGACGCAAATTCAGACAAATAGGTAAACATACACACAGACGGATGGACGAACAGGGAGGTGGACGGGCGGATGGAGGAACAGGGGGGCGGACGGACGAATGATCAGAGAGGTAGATGAACATACGGATGGTCGAACGGATGGATGGATAGGCGAACAGATGAATGGATGGACAGACGACATAAGCACTAATATACATGAATATACATCAAAAATTCGCTTCCCAACCACTCTAATTACCTATCACCACCATAATAATTGTATGCCACTACTCTAATTACCCATCACTCCAGTAATTGCCTCCCACCCCACTAATTACTAATTCTAATTGTTCGCGCAAAAACTACATAATGTAATCGTTTGGTTCAATAGAGAGTACATTGTTTTGTATACGTTTTAAGGGTAAATTATGTTTTGATCGAACTTCCTATTCTGCTAGAGATCGAACTTTGGGAGACATACTACCTACGACCTATATATATTATTTCAAATTTATATATTTAAATGTCTATACCTCCATTCTAACAATATTACTATTATATGAAATAAACATTACATTAGCCGCTTTCTTTGAAATACACCGACAGAAACTTCTTTTCTAACAGCTACCAGATGGCTACCTTTGATATATGTCGACAAAGGTGACGGCGGCTTCTTTTGACATATGCTGACAAAGATCCCCGATGTCTGCTTGCTCTCTGGAACAAGTGCTCCTATGTCTACTTAGGGGTTATATTTTTTTGATACATTTAATTTCACTACAATTTTTTTGTGAGATTTGTATAGTCTCTCGGCAATTGTTGCAATAAATAACTGAATAAATATGGTCCATTAGCTCCTTTAAGTAGGATCAGTCTTTCGGCTGATGTTTGTTACAATCGAAGTATTAGCGTTCTGTTGGTAATATGCAATTATTACACTTAACGCATCAGACTTGTAACTTGTAGTTCAGCGCTCGGCGGGGTACATAGTCCGGAGAGTGGCTGTTGGTTGCAGTCTGGTTACGTTCCTTATAGTAAAATAAGGGTTTTATAGAGGAGTTTGAGACTGATATGTTATACCTTAATTTGTATGGTCCTGAATTAACATTATTGGCAGGTATTTCGTGTTACTATGTTTTCATTCCTTTATACCTTGGCTTCTTTAAATCTGTTAGAACAAATACAATAATACTTATACTCACAGAATAAAAAAAATTCAACAGTAGATAGAACATTAACATATATTAACAATATATTCAGGTGACGGATGTAACATGGTTATTGGTTATCTTTAATATCCCTTGTTAACTTTTAATATTAATGATAAATTGGATCGCTTTTCTGACACCGGTTTTATTGATTGTAAAGTATCGCTGTCAGCGTCGAATTCTTTCAACTTGATAAAATTTACCAATTGTTTAACTTCCTTGAATATAGTTAAGTGAAGATAATTAAAGATAAGTATCTGCCAGGAAATTGCTTCAGAAAATAGCTTACGAAACCGTGAGGAAGCTCCAGCATATGACAAATAAACGATCTTCCGGTCTGTGCGTTATTTGTTCTAGTTTAAAAACGCACAATATAAAAAACAATGTGCTATATTCAATTATTACTGGAAATATATGTTTAAATTAGAATCATTCATTCTGAATATTTGTGTATAAATAAGAGCATAAAACTATATATAGCAGATAATCCCAATACAAATCACAAAATTTTATTCGCTAAACACTGATCCATTTTGTTTATTATATTAAAGCAAAATAAATTTACCTCTGGAAAGTAATTAATTACTATTACGAATTGTGTTATTTGCATTCATCCAATTTTAGTTACGTTTTAGTTTTTAGTATAAAATTATTAAAATTCCTGTTGAATTTCAT
Source organism: Leptura quadrifasciata (assembly GCA_963675555.1). Lineage (NCBI taxonomy): Eukaryota > Metazoa > Arthropoda > Insecta > Coleoptera > Cerambycidae > Leptura > Leptura quadrifasciata. Next base: position 154,094,923 of record OY776674.1, read on the forward strand.
GTGTAATATTACTCGCGAAATATGTTTGCGACATAAATCGTCTTGAAGGACTTATGTTAAGGTAATCAAGTTAGATAGAGGACAATTAAAAACTGTGATATGTAAGTATTGTTATGTGTTACAATCTCGAGTGAACACCTTGTACGAAGGTTTAAATAATTGCAACAAAACGTTTCACTAACCACTACTTTATTTAATACTTGATTATAATAATATATAAGTCCAAATGCACATTAGTACACACTAATTATAAGTTCCATCTACTAGTCTCACTACTATAATTCACAACTTATTACTGTTTTTTTACATCTGTTCACTTGATCGCCTAATGTAAAAGTGTGGTCCGTGTGCGGAATCCACTCTTTATATATCTGAAGCGCTTCATTCTCAAACATCACAATCTATACTTTGCGGCGTTTCTGGCCCTTCTCGTATATTCTATGCGGCAGATGCGTAGGCATGCACGTAACATTGCCTCCTCCTTAAGCCTGAACGCCCCGGTCAGGCAATTCCCCCCAATATACTTCGCTAATCTATCCAAGTGCACGATTTTCATCTTGAAGTTCTCACTTCGTTGAATCAGATAAATGTCATTAATCCTGGTGATGACAGAATACGGCCCTTCCCAAGTCGGGTGAAGCTTCGAGAATCCTTCCTCCTTCCGCTGTGGGTTATACAGCCCCCACCTTTAATCGTGAGTTACGGTCATATCGAGCTCTAATTTGGTCACAACTACCTATAGGTGACACCTTGGCAGCCACATCTTCACAAACCTTGCAACTGCGACACCAAGCCTCTCGCATTCTGACTGCTATTTATCCAGTAGAATCGTTCCCGTACTCTGGCCAAGGTCTTATTTTTACCAAAATGCTCTCCGGATATTCCTTCGTGAAGTAGTTTTAGTACCCTGCTCCTGGGTATCACCAACCGGATGGTAAATTCCTTCCCATCCGGACTCTCACATGCTCTCCGTAATAGTCCATCTTCAAGCCTTAGGAAATCCCACTGCGCCTATAAAGCCTTCAGTCCAACACTTCTGCTAGAAACGTCGTTCCATTTCGGGCGGATTCCTTTTTCCTTTTCCTATAGTAGTGGTCTAATCTCGTCATTCGGTTGTTCTTTCCTTACAACTTCCTTTTTCTAGCCCTTCGGAACCTCTACCTTAACCGCCCTCACTTCTGCTACATTCTGCTGTTTCTTTACATTCTTGGCATTCACTTCCTTAGGGTACCTTTGGCGACAGTACCTCTTGACATGCCCCAATTTGCCGCAATTATAACAACTGATTCCTTTTGTCAGCCTTTCACCACTTTGCTGCGTCTCCTGTTCCGGTGGTTACTGTTCCTGTTTTGACTCGGGTCGTGAACTTAATTTGCTCAGCACTTGTGCGACCATTTTCTTTCGTCTTTTCGGAGTTGATTTCCTCTTTCCTTGCAGTGTTTACTCCTCCAAGGTTTTATATGCCCTGGTTTGCTACAACGGTAACATCGGATACCTCGGCTAGGCTTTACACCTCCTTGTTGATTTACCTGTTTTTCTGGGAAATTTGTCTTGGCATTAATTGAGTAAACATCTTGTGCAAATCCCTTCGTTTCCTCTCATGGGCTTCTTCCACAGAGACGGCTCGTACTCTTGCCACGAGGATGCCATAAAGGTGGCCTCTATCTCAAGTGCATGGATTAATGCTTCACTACTAGTCTTAGTCTAAGAACCTATCCCATCTCTCCTCATCTTTTATGCCATCAATAAACGTCTCCAACTTCCTCAACTTCCAATTGCTCCTGGAACTGCCTTGGTGCATCTGGGTAAGTCAAGTGTGCCAATCTCTCCACCGCAGCCTCAAATTCTCGTAAACTCTCCCCAGATATTGCATATGTGATTTTAGCTGGGTTCGATATAGTTGGGAGAGATGTTGGTCGCCATATCTGAAGTCGAGCGCAGCTTCTAAAACTTTAAAATCCTGTTGCTGCGCCACTGGATCATCTGAAGCAACTCTGAGGCTTGAATTCATAACGCTTACACTAATTCCATAGCCTTGTCCTCTTTACTCCGGTTGTTTGCACATGCAGCTGCCTCAAACTGTCTTTTATATGTTGACCAAGAAGTTTGTGCATCAAAGGAGAGAGGTTGTAATCGAAGGTCTGATGATACTACTGGCTGGCCACCTTTTTCCCTCATCTGCCGTTTAAGTCGCTCTACCTCATCTTCGACCAAGTTTATTTTCTCTTCAACACCAGTAACTTTTTCTTTGACGCCAGTAACTTTCTCTTTAATATCACCAACTTTTTCTTTGACTTCACTAACTTCAGCTTTTCACATTGCCTATATAATCCATAATTACATTTCTTATCTCATCAGTGGCCGTCAGGATAGCGTCTTGTTGCACCTACATAATATTTCTCAATTCTTCTTTTTCTTTTCGGCGCTTTCTTTATTATTCTTCTTCACGTCTTTCTTGTTCTTCTTTATCGAGTTCTTGTCTTCTGGATGTTTTCTTTTTTTTCTTCCTCACGTCTTTCTCGTTCCTGTTGTCTCTTTTTCTGGTCTAACACCATTTTTCTTAGTTTTGCGAACATGTCTTGCATTTGTTTTTCACCAGCCATGCCTCTTGTTTCCATTAAACTTCTCGAAACAGCACTAATAAGTATTCTTTAAAGTCTGTGTTAGGTATAATTAAAATATTTCCACAAGTTCCGTACTAAAATATTCTAGAGGTTCTCTCGAAATGTCACAAATGTGTCTCATTTAATGTGTATATTACTTTCCAGTTGACAGAATTTAGTTTCCAAATAAAAGGTTCTGGAAATTTCCTCAAAATGTCACAATAGGTCTTAACACCACAGAAATTAGACGACCCCCAATTCCAGAAGGAATAATCGAGAAAGGTTTTAATTCTTTTACTAAGAAATTAACCTGCCATTGGGGTTTTTATAATAAATTTCTCAAATTCTTTAAACCGTCCAGAGGGGGGTGGCATGACACCATGGTCCTTGTATCCACCAGTGAATCATACCTGCTAAAAATTTTAAGGAGGGGTTAGAAATGTTAGGAAAATACTAGACGAGTTAAGAGACACCATAGTGATACCTATACAGAATGTACCAGTTAAAACTCTCGAGATCATTTTCTGGAAGATCAAAAGAGCCATTTAAATTATGTAAAAGACATTCACTAGAATAATATGTAAATACTTCACTTTTGAGTGAAAACGGCCTTTCTCCACATTGAGATATAGATGGCGTTGAGATGCTAAGAAATTAATCGATCCCAGGAATCTTCATGTGCATGTTAAAGGGCATTCAATTGTAAGAATTTTTCATAATGCGAACAATTTTCCAAAAAGCAATTTTTTCGAAGTATTTCAATTTCAATATAATTTTTTTTAATAACAAATACTGCCATAACTTTTTTGTATCAAATTTTAGACGATATGTCCTTGAAGACATTTTTCATAATAAAACAGTCTGATTTGGATAATAATGAAACAAATTTATTTAAATGACCTGCTTGACCGGAAATTACATTAATGTTTAATTTTCCAAGGGATACCCTATATCTTTTCATAAAAAATGAAAGAAAACATTTGGGCATTTCTTCTAACATAACCACACATCTATCATCAGTAATAATAGTAATGTTAATAGAACAATTTCGTTAATATTTAATTTTTAAAACCAGTGAACAATTATTTAAAAAGGTGAACAGAAATTTTGTCTAAAGATAGATTAATGTACAAAATTGTTTCCATCGTTCTGAACACAATATATTGTATCTCTTTAAGAGTTCAGTTTTAGAAACTTTTAATAGCGTCTCTCTGTCAATCGCTGCCACGGAGGCATATATTTATTATAAAGATCAGCGATATCTTCAATGGATTTTTCGTAAACAATACTTTTCAAATAACCCCACAAAAAAAGTGCAATAGAGTTAGGTCAGGTGACCGAGCAATTTGTAGCGAAAATTATCTAAGATAAAAATTCAAGAAACTTACTGAAAGAGCTTTCACAATTGTTAGAAGCTAAATCATGAACAGTGATACTATAAATTCCAAGGTCCCGGCCGGAAGCTTTCGCTCTTTAATCTAGATCTTCAGGGGACTGTACGATTTACTTTTTTGAAGGTACTTTTAGATGGTATGTTCAGATGGAAGAAAATCGATATAAATATAAATACTGCGTAATTTTTTATCAGTGTGGAAGTTTTGCTTGGATAATTCCCAATTATTATTGTATTTCTCTAATATTCATCTGACTAGCAATGAAATATAAGAAAAAGTTCTAATTCTAGTTATAACATAGCATAACATAACATAATAGAATACTAAAGGGTGAGACTAGGCTAAACTTTTATGCCGCTGTCAATTCAGTAGAATAAAACTCTGTCATACTGTAGAATGTATATCGATGTAAAAAAGATTTCAATGTTTTTTTTTAAGAAATTAAAGTGTTTTGTTAAGTGGAATATTTTTATTTCTGATGCTATAAGAATGGTTAGAGAAAAAGTGGGTCAACAAAAAACTGTCAAAGAAAAAAATGCTAGGAGTTCGAGGAACTGGTTCGATTCCGGGGTCTCAATTTGCCTACTCCCCAGATCTCACCACGATCCGTCTCTAAGGCCTCAATCTGCCTACTCCTTAGAGCGAACTCGCTGGCAGTATCGGACGAAGTGTTATTTATACGAAAGCTGTCTGTGGGTGGGAGAGTGGTGGGGGATTGAGGGTCTGTTGATGGAGTCATCAGAGCAGAACAGCTGCTATCAGGATTATGAGGTGTGGATGAAGATTGTGGGGCTAGCCTGGAGATTAATGATTTCCAAGCGACTGAAAGACGATGACCGTCATCCCTTTTGTTTAGACAATTGTTACTTTTTCAGTCTCAATTGCTTCGCGGATGATTCGCGGTTTCTGGAAAAATGATGGTGCTATGGTTTTGGTGTTATCGAAGTCTATATTATGGCCTGTTAGGAGGTGGTGTTGGGCAAGTGATGATGTGGGATCGGATTTTCTAACTGCAAGACGATGTTCATATATTCTATTGTTAATCCGTCTATTGGTGTGTCCAATGTAGGTTTGGGGACAGTTTGTGCAAGGTATTCCGTGTATACCATGGGAATCATTAGGTATTTGGTCTTTGGGGGTTCTGATTAAATTGGAAATTATTTGGTGTGTTGTGAATATGGTTTTTATGTTATTGGATTTCAGGATTTTTGAAATTTTGTCTGTGACGCCTTTGATGTAGGGTAGGAAAGCTTTTTTGCTGAGGAAGAATTTCTGTCTGTTGAATTTAGGAAGGATTTTGTGCTTTGTGTATGGATCGCGTTTTATGTCCTTTGTCGTAACTGTTTTGCAGAAGTGCTTCTTCTAATGTTTGTAGTTCGGATTGTCTGTTGTGATTGTCTGTTAGTCTGAGGGATCTGGTTACAAGAGTGTTGACAACGGAATTTATTTGTGATGGATGGTGGTGTGACTTTGAGTTAAGGTAACGGTTGGTGTGGGTTGGTTTTCTATACACAGAGATTGTTGTTTTGTTTTGTAATGAGGACGTCTAGGAACGGGAGGGAACAATTGTTTTCGATTTCAATAGTGAACTGGATCTGAGGGCGTATATGATTAATATGAGACAGGAAGTTGTTTAGAGAATCTCTACCATGTGGCCAGATAACGGAAATGATCTTCTTGGATGGAATCTTGGGAGGTAATATTATAAAGTTTGGTTTGATGCAAACCAGTTTGTTACATTATTCATAGTATCTTGTGTGTGACTTATTAAGTTATCGTAGATTTTATTATTTGCCATAATACTCGTATCATCAGCAAATAGAGAAAAGATATTGATGGAATTAACATATAATAAGGAGAGAACTGGCCCAAGCACCTGACTTTGCGGCACTCCACAGATTACTTTTTGGTTACTAGAGACTACTTTTTCCGTATGGTCCAGTGAATTTTCAGTAAGTTCTACATATTCTACGATCTGTCAAATATAATTTGAACCACTGATGCGGTAATCCCTTAATGGCATAAAAATATAATTTTTTTAGTAGTGTCTGGTGATCTACGTAGTCAAGAGTCTTTGACAGGTCGCAGAATATACCGTTCACTGCTTCTTTTGTTCTATAATGACATTTATTTTATCTATAAGTGCAAATGCGGCATCAAGAGGTACAACGATGTTTCTGGAATCCATATTACGCTCTTGTGAGGATTTCTTTTTTACTTAAATATTGTATTAGATGAATTTTTACAACAGTTTCTATAATTTCGTTAATGTTGGCAAAAGAGATATCGCCCTATAGTTAGTAAGTCTCGCGGAATAACCTTTTTTGAACAAAGGTTTAACAACGGTTATTTTACAATGAAGTGGAAAAATTCCACTTGAAAAAGATAGATTAATTTGATAAATTAATGGAATACTGGGCGCATTTATGTTATTTTTAATGAAGTCAATAGATATCATATCCCAGCCACATGGTTTTTTTGGTTTTAAATTGTTTACAGCGTTTATTGTTTCCTTCTTACTTATAGGTTTGAAAAAGAAAGAAGTTCTGCTGTTAATCTGTACTTTTTTTAGTAGCTGTCAAAAGATTAAGATTTGCAGATAAATTAAAGGCTTCATGTACAAGAAAACTATCAAACTCTTCCGCAATTTGCTTTTGATTTGTGATCAATATGAATATTTTCATGCTTATTTGCATTTTTTGGAACACCATTCACAAACTCCTATGTAGCTTTTACCTTATTTGTAGAGTTTTTCAGGGTATTTGGAAACGATACTTCTTTAGCTTGTTTGATAACTTTTTTTTTAAAGATTTTGCAGTAGTTATTTACAAACTGAATAAACTATACTAACTATGAACTATATTACCTATAAATCACAAATATACTGATCGATTCAGCTTTCTACAACCCATAATTTATTTTATTAATAAAGTTGACGTAAAATTGTGAAAATCAATTACTCTCTGCAAATTACATTCCGTTATTCACAAAAATACAAAACAGTTTCATCCTATTCCCCAAATATTAAAAGTGTTCAGATGGTAATAAACGTTAATAAAAGCCTCAGCGTGCTGTAACTGATTTAATTTTAAATATAAATATAGCATATTTAATAAAATGCTGGGTTTATAACGTTATCCAGAATGATCCAGCAGGATAGCTTTATAAAAAGGATATTTCTGAAAAGAACTGAAGCAAAATATTTAGATGTTTGAGGTACAGGAAATGGGTACCTTTTGTTTTGACATCATTAAAACTGATTTAAAACGAAATCCGTCATGTAAATAATATTTAATTTAGCTGGTGAACATTTTAGAGTACAGTTTGTTAGGAAAGCCGTTATGCCTGAGGATTAGCTTTAAAAAGCCAGGTGGGTTTAATGGACACATGTGACACGCAAGTCGCACAACAGCATAGCACAACGTTGAATAAACGATGGAAATTTAGCGTTGAGGAGCGTTGAACAAAAATGATTTCCATAAGTAAATAGTTTTAATAGTGGAGCTTTAATAGTAAGGTTAATTTATAGAGGAATGTGAAGTAATTCTGTATAAACTCAAAGACTTTTTATTATTTTTTACTCCATTTACGTTACTCATACAAATATGTAATAATTTCAATGTAAATCTTGAGAGATTTCTTACCTCAATCAATACAAGATGTCTTAAATGGGGGAAGCGATACCCGCATAAGTTCATATTTTATAGGTTGGAAATTAGAAAAATAAAGATCCTTTATCTCACAAACTATATATTCTGCTACCGATTTCGTGGTATACTGTACACTAAGATTAAAATAATATAAACATGTTTTTAAATAAGACACTCATTATAGAAAGGTTTAATTTAAAATTTAGAGTATAATAACTTACGTTAGAAGAACCCCAATTAATTCGGGCTAAGGAATCTACAGTTAATTTTTTCTACTTTGTTTCCGGACACCCTGTATAAACACATATACACACATTATTTGTAATTTATACCTATCTAAAGGCAAATGAGGAAGGAATAATTTACTAATTAATATTCAAAGTAGTGGTAAGGACGTGAACACAACAAGTGTAGTAATCGCCTCCTTGACATTATGGTAAAAACAATCGAATCAAGTACTCAATATAATATTATACTATGCATTATAATATAAAATACAGATAAAATAAAATAAAATTTAATTAACAATTTATTTTAGTTAGGGAAAATGACTCGTTAATAACTTATAGGTAGATTGAAGATTGTAAATTGTTTTACGGGGTCGTTTGGCTTCGAACAGCCTTACTTCACTTCGACCTAAAAGATCTTTTGTGATTTACCCTACATCTAGTTGTTATCCAGGATTCCCAGACTTTTTACAAAGCTTATGATTTTCCTGGGAGCTAATTTCCTTATGTCTTCAGGCGTTAATTCCGCCTGTTCTAGGAACTTTAATCTAGTGCGGACTAACACCTCGCATTCACAAAGTATGTGTTCCGCAGTTTCAATTGCAGTATCGCAATATCTGTATTTATTATCTACCGCCTTGCCCATATTGTTGAGATGGTATCTCAAGGGGCAGTAGCCAGTTAGAAGGCCTGTGATTAGCCTTAATTCGGACTTTTCCAGTTCGAGAAGCCTTGTGGCATTCTTTGTAGAATAAGTTATAAACTTTTTCGCTTGTCTTTGGCCTGGAGTATTCCTCCAGTAGGACTTTTTCTGATCCTTTTCCCATTCTTGGATCTCCTCCGCTATATGTCCCTTGGCTAGGCCACAAAACGGTTCGTGTCCAATGGACGGTAATTCAGCTCCTTTTTTGCAAGGCTATTAGCAAGTTCATTTCCTTGTACTCCCTCATGCCCTGGCACCCAGATCAAGGTAACCTTGTTGTTATTAGTCAGTTGCTTCAGGGATTGTCTACATTCCCAGTCAATTTTAGATTCAAAGGTATTGGACCTTAAAGCCTTTAGTTTTGCCTGGCTATCTGATAGTATATAGATCTTTGCCCTTCGGATGCCTTTATTTAGTCATATCTGGGCACACAGATCTATGGCATAAATTTCTGCCTGAAAGATGGTTGGGGTGTTACCGAGGGCTTTGGATAGCCTACAATTTGGCACTGCTACTCCCACTCCTACCCCTTCAGCCATCTTGGATCCATCTGTATACCAGATAAGTGACCCCTGTTCCAATCGCAGTGACTCCATCTTGCTCGTCTGACGACTTTCAATTAGCACATCAAAGTCTTGTTTGACTGGCATTGAGTCAGTGGGTTTGGTCATCAACTTCAAATGGATTAACTCCAGAATCCTTAAGTGACCAAACAGATCGCCTGGTTTGAATTTATGTGCCTGGTGCAGTCGTAAGGCACTGAGTGCCGCCTCCTTCATTACATGTAAGTGCAAGGGAAACAGGTCAAGCATAACCTCCATAGCTGCTGTGGGACACGAGTGCATTGCTCATGTAGTCCCTAAACAGACAATGCGTTGCAGTTTCTGCAACTTTCCCTGTGCTGTTTTTTCATCTGTTTTTGGCCACCATACGCATGATGCGTAGGTTACCATAGGTCTGACAACCGAAAGATAAGACCAATGTGTCATTTTCGGTCTTAGACCCCAAGTCTTACCAAACAACCTACGGCACGTTCATATTGCCGCTGTTGCTTTAGCAAGAGTCAGTTCCAGATGTGAGTTCCAGGTAAGTTTTTGATCCGGGATTACTCCTAGATACTTGACTTAGTACAGGAGTTCTAAGATTGAGTCTTTTCCTTTTAGTGAACGGGACAATAGTTGTTTTGCTCGGATTGACATTGAGCCCCTCCGACGAGCACCATTTGGATATTATATTTAAGGCAATTTGCATGAGGTTGGAAATCATGACCTCATTTTTGTCTCTCACAGTGACAACCAGGTCATCTGCATATCCCTGGACGTTAAAGCCTGAATTACTCATTTTATGTAGGAGATCATCGACCACCATTGACCACAGCAAGGGCGATAGGACTCCACCTTGTGGACAACCTCCGACTGCAGTCACCGTAGCCGACTCATCCCCTACACTTGTAATAATAATTCTGCTTTTGAGCATGGAAACTTATAGGTAGGCGCAGTCAGTTGAAATGACTGTCGGAAAAATTTTCACCGAAATATTCATTCAAATTGTAAAATGAAAATTTTTGAAGTAGAATTTTTTTTTGGTTTACGTTTAAAACGAAATAAGTTTGTGGTCTGAGTTACATCTATTGGAAGGCGATTGAAACTTATTATCCCTGTATAAAGTGTACCATTTCTGCTTGAAGAACGTCTGTAGTCAGGTGTTAATATTATATTATTATGTCTAGTATCATCTATATACGTCCGATGGTTTATTCAGGTTTGATTTTCTTTTGTGTATTATTATTGCCAATTTGTAGATGTACAAGTTTGTTACAGTCAATATTTTGTTATCTAAAAAATATTTTCTACATGGATCTCTTATTTTTAAGTTGAAAAGAATTCGTATTGCCGTTTTCTGAATAATGAAGGCACTAGAACTAGTTGTAGAGTTTAACAATATTCGATCCCATACTGTAGGATATTATTAAAGTATTAATAATATACTGTAAGAGCAGCTTTGAATCCTACATTTTGTTTAACTGTATTAACTGCGTAAATAGCTCTGCTTAGTTTTTTATTTAGGTCATCTATGTGCATATATCTATCTACGTATAAACCCAAAAACTTGGTTTGTTCGACTGGAGTTATGTCGCCAGTAGTTGTTGATAACACTCTTTGTATGTTCGTAGCATGATGCGCTTGGAATAAAATACTACATGACTTATCGGAGTTCAACATGAGTTTATTAAATTTAAACCATTCTAATATATTATTCGTTAGTGTTGTCGCATCTAAATAAAGCTAATCGATATTTTTATTATGTAGTACAATACTGGTGTCATCCGCAAATAGTGAGAACATTAGTCCTGGGAAATTAGATACCAAATCATTTACATAAATACATAAAAAACAATAATGTACCCAGAATTTACCCCTGTGGCACGCCACACTTAGAAAGTTTAGATTTAATCTTTTCGATTATCTTTCTAGATGTATCAAAGACCTCTGTCTGTGCAGTCCGGTTTATTAAGTATGAAGTAAACCATAGAAGTGAAATACCTCTAATACCATAGTATTCCAATATTAAATGTAGTAAATGCGAATCCCCAAATAAGTACAAGAAAACTAGCGTTACAGAAAGGTGTAATAGAATCGTGCAAAGGGTGCAAGTGCTCAAACCAGAAGATCTACCAAGAAAGGAGGCCTTCTGCTGATGGCTTGTGCGAAAATGTGAAAGAAATGCTGAATTTATACAAATAATTTTCTTTGCGGGCGGAGAGGGGTTCAAGCATGACGGTGTTGTCAACAATCACATATGGGCAGAAGAAAATCCTCATGCTTTCTTCGAGTCCAAGCACCAAGAAAAATTTTCCATCAATATTTGGACAGGTATACTTGGCAACAGATTGTTAGTACCATTTGCTTTGCCTAATAGATTGGATGGGTTAAATTATCCAATTATCTAGATTTCTTAAGAAACAATTTAAGATATCTCTTGGAGGATGTGCCGTATGAGACTAAAAGGACAATGTGGTTCATGCATGATGGCGCACCTCCCCATTTTAGAATAGTTGTTCTAAATTGTTTCAATGCATCTTATCCCAATAGATGGATTCGCAGAAATGGAGCCGTAGCTTGTCCCAACCCCCCCCCCCCGATCCACCGATCTAAATCCTCTTGACTATTTTGTCTAGGGTTATTTGAAAAACCTTACCGCATATACCTAAAACACTCTTTACATGTCGCTTGGATAAATGACGTGGGCCGTCCAAAGAATTAGTAATAATTATTATTATCTACAAGATAAATTTTGTCACTTTCAATACATTTCTGATATCCTACTGGAATTGGAATTCAAAATTTAAATTAAGCAAACATGTACGCTACTGTAAATTTCTATCTCCCGATTACATCGTATATGGGGTCTAGTATGCTTGTTCATTTTCATAAACTAACGAGATCAAATTCTATGTATAATCAGAAATAATGCGACTAGACAACGCAACGTAGGAAGACACGTTTACCTTTACATTAAACTAAGCCAATATCAGTTTACGGAGAAAATTCCATGCCATTATTAAGATGAACTAACCTACCCAATAAATAATGTAAAGCAAAATTTTAAAATACCATTAGGCTTCTGTCATAGGTTTGCTTGAAACAATTTAAAATTTTCAGTTAAATTTGACGCATAAAATAAATATAATTATTAATGCACCCTTATAAAATAACAACCCTCTAATTTTTGGTACTTTAATTTTTTGCAGCATATACATTAATTTGTCTAAAAGCCTTATAAGTGATATAGGCTGTCTCAACGTAAACGGCATTGCTCAATATAGGGAAAGTACACACCAGAGAATTTTTAAAATCTAGGGAATTACTAGTATCAGTATGGCCAATCCAATACTCCCTGAAAAGTTGCAAAACAAGGGTTAAAACACAAAAGTTCTGTGGGAGTATGAAACATGAATTCCCGCCCCTCAGAAACTACCCCTAAATTCGATTAATCACCCCTATTTCGCGTTTCATTCGTCGTAGGCATGTGGATCTGTTTTTTGGGCAGGTTTCGGGTAGGCCATATGAAACTTAACCATACATCTTATCCATTCCCGGGGTTGAAACTAGCCCCTACCCTTATATTAAAATGTCCACTACCGACCACCCCTAAAACCACCCCCTTTTCATATTTATTGATTCTGGGCATGTGGAGACTCATTGGGTAGGGGTTTTTAAGGGAATTTCGACATTGTAAAGGGAGTTGAGTAATGAGACGTGCCGTCAACCCCAGAGTTGAAACTGCATCAAAAAGAAATTTCGTATTTCTAGAACCAATTTTCCAATCAATGTTGTGTAGTACTGTATCTTACGCAATATATCTTCTAAGATAGACTTGTAGTTCCTTAAGAAAGTCCCTAGAGGGAGATTTCTCAAGGACGTCAAAATTTCTCAAGTTCAATTTTCAAAATATAAATTCGATGTTGGCGAGAAACTATCATGAGTAGTGAAAAGTTTACGGATCATTTTTGTGTAGGTATCACGCACGTTTCCTTGCGCTTGAATATTAATAATAGGCAATCTTGCAAGCGCAAGAATCCATGAGTGATACCACCACAAAAGTGATCTGCAAACTTTGACTACGAATGGTATTCGGAGGACTATTCCAAAAGTTAAACCATCTTTTTTCAAATTAGTTTTCGGTGAATCAAGTAATAAGTCACGTAGTTTTCATATAAATGAGTAAACAAACTTTTATCAGTTCGAAAAATCAAATTTAATAAGAATTATTTGCATTCTCTTTGACGAATAATAGAGAAATAAATTGTGTTGTGATATGGAAACTAGTTCAAAACGGTTTGGTGACAAATCAGAATGTGAAATTGATGAATATACTTTTCATTAATTTTTGAATAAAATACTCAACCCATGGTATTTCTACGCGTCCAAATACCCACTGATATGCATCGTTTCTATTTCGATTTTGCATTGATTCGGGGTGCAAGTCTCCTTATATACCACGTACTGTATGCATGCGAAAAATCTTACCTAAACGTAAAAAAAAATCTGATCAGTTGCGATTCAAGCATATTAAACTCTATCCCCGAGAGAACCTCAATTACCAATCATTTATACGAATAGTAAGGCAAGCAGAAGCCCTAAAGTTGCGAATGTCAAAATGTCCAAGTCGATTCTCTTTGGTGTCAGGCGATTGTTCGAATGTAAACCATTGAATGGTAGTTAGAAAGTGTAATACACGAGGTTCTCCTGATACTCACCACGCGTGGTTTGAATATTTATTTACATTAACCTTCTATAATATTACAAATAACATTTTTGGAAGAACCCAATATAGTAATTTTTTATTCCAAAACCATACCTCGTTCATTTATGTTTTAAGTGAGTTTAAATAATACGTAACTCTATTTTCAGGAAGTATTATTAAGAAGTGTTAGATAATAATAAGTGTTAGATATTAGAAAGTGACGTGAAAGCTCCAGTCGATGCCATATGCCGGAGTACCACTGAGTAAATTCGAACTAAGTATAAAATTTTATATTTTCGTCAGAGTTAGTCGAACCTATCAAAGATGATCATCCCAATCTTCTAATTGGGTAATTCTACCAAAAAAAAAATCCTTCAGACCCTTAGCAAGAAAACTTGAAAAATACGAATTCTAGAAAAACACTTTAAATACAAAAGTTGTAGAAAATTTCCCTGGATATTTGGCGCTAACCTTGGATTCGACCTTGGACACAGTTCAAGGTCATTTGAAGGTGAAGTCAATTTTTTCACATGGAACCTCCTATTTTAACCTCGGAAACGGCCTTCGGCACTTACACAATTGGCCTCTAAGGTCATCCTTATTTTACTCAAGATGAACTTCAATTTTTTAAGTGCCGAAGGTTATATCCGAACGCAGAATTTTCCGCTCGTTCCATTTCCGGGGTTAAAAGCAGGGGGTCCTATTTGAAAAACCTACTTGACCTTCAAATTACCTTGTCATATTTCCGAGGTCAAATCCAAGGTAACCGTCAGATAGTCAGAGAAATTTCCTACAACTTTTTTATTTAAAGTTTCTTTCTAGGAATCGTATTTTTCAAGTTATCCTGCTGTTTCCCTACTTTTATGCTTTTGACAATTAAAATATCAGGTTAGGTGGTTACAAATTTTCATAGTACGTACAATTTAAGTGAATTAAACATAGATCCCGTTCGCTTTTGACTGCTTTTTGCAACAGTTCGTCTCAGTGTATTTAGTAAAGTTTTCCATCAAGTGCAGTAGTGGTTGCTTCTATAATCCATTCAAAAGATAATTGAAAAGTAATCGTTTTTGTTGTTGGTGGTTTTTCTAATGGTTTCAAAGAATAGTTGGCGTAGTTTCTCATCGATAGTCCCTGCTTCTTCAGCAATCTTTCTGTATTTTTTCCAAATGGCTACCTTTACAGAGGAAGAGATAGTTGCATTTTGGATGATGAGTGGTTGAGATGATAGACAGGTCACGTGAAGAAGTGAAATTTCTATTCAATGATGTTTTTCGTAATTAAGGCGAAGGCATTTCCAAATCAACTGTCTCTCGTACCATCCGCCGATTTGAGCACAATCATTTGTTGAAAATCCCAGTTTGTCAATCAATAAAGCGCCTCAACAGCTTGAAATGAGATTATTTTCAGTACATAAAAATTTTAAAATTATAAAATTCCACCCATACAAAATACCACTAAGAACCAAATGAATATGATCCTAATCGCGGGTTGGAGTTTTGTAAAATTATGATGCAAAGAATTGATAACAACCGTAATTTTTTATATCAAATTGTTAGACGAAGCCACTTTCGAAATTTTGGTAAAGTAAACCGACATAATTTCAGATATTGGAGTAATGAAAATCCTCATTGATTGCTTGAAGCATACACGCAAATACCTCAAAGTTGAATGTTTGTTAAGGACTTTTTCGCGATCGAGTGGTTGAGCTTTTTTATTAATGGAAATCTGAATTCTGAGAAATACTTAGAACCCCTTACAGACAATATTGTGCCAGCTCAGCAGATTGCTGGTAACGACTTTAATGAAGTTTGGTTTCAGCAAGATGGCGCACCCCTACATTATGGACTGTCAGAAACTATTTGAGAGATACTTTCCCCAATGGATGGGTTAGAAAAAAGGAATCATTGCACGGCCAGCTAGATCACCAGACATAGCACCGAATGACTATTTTCTTTGGAGTAACATAAAACATAAAGTTTACTTTATTAAACCTCAAGATTTAAATGAACTGCAACAGCAAATAATATATGTGTGCACTGAGATTACACCAGAAATGATAAGAAATACAATTGTTAATTTTTATATCCGCCTAGCTCACTGTCAAACTGTCAATGGTGAACATTTTGAACATCTGCTGTTATAACAAGACAAGTACGGGAATAGAAGGGTAACTTGAAAAATGCGCATCCTAGAAAAAAAATTTAAATACAAAAGTTGTAGGAAATTTTCCTGGCTACCTGACGGTGACCTTGGACTTGCCATTAGAAACATACTTCAAGGTCACTTGTAGCTCAAGTCGGTTTTTTCAAATGGGACCCGCTACCTTTAACCTCGGAAATGAAACGAGCGGAAGTTTTACGGTCGGATATGACCTTCGCAACTTACAAAATTGAAGTCGAGTAAAGCAAAGATGACCTTTAAAGGCCAATTTTGTAAGCGCCGAAGGTCATATCCGACCGTAAAATTTTTCGATCGTTTCATTTCCGGAGTTAAAATGGAGGGTTCCATTTGGAAAAACCGACTTAACCTTCAAATGGCCTTGAAAGACAAAGGTCAAATACAAGGTCACCGTCATATAGCCAGAAAAATTTCCTACAACTTTTTTATTTCAAATTTTTTCTAGGATTCGTATTTTACAAGTTATCCTGTTCATGTACTTTTATGCCACCCTGTACGATATATTATATAGCTAGGGATATGACGATGATATTTATTTATTGTTGTTCTATAATTTTCTAAAAAATTACTAGATATATTCCACTGAAGTTGACGCATAATTGTGTAAGCTGTTGCATAGCCGTCACAAGTCCTTTATATAAACAATGGCTATTATACTACCGTAAATCGTAAAATACGGTATCAGATTTTTTTTACTTCCTTTATTTTATGAATTTTTCTAAAATAGCTTTGTAAAGGTGGTTATCCCCAATGTACGCAACACGATAAACGTGTTGCATGCACTTGACGTGTTGTCTGCCTCGCATTTAAGTTGGTTCGATGAACAGTTTTTGGGTCTATTGCGTAGGACACTCTCTTGTAGTAACACTTACTACATAAATAGCCTAGTATGGCTGTGTTTATTGTTGCCTACATCCTTTTCAACTTTATGTTTTATTGTACTTTGAACAACGAACTCGATGCGAAATATGATTGTTATATTTTAATACTAAAGGATTTTATTAAATATGTGTCATAATATTAAATTTACAATATTTATGCTAAAATTTCATAAAACGTAGAATTAACTATTTTTTCTTTCCCACAGCGGAAACGTTAAAGGCATTTTGTCAACTACTTCAATTCAATACAGCCGTAAATCTATAATTTCTAATAACGAAAAACGGTTCAATATGCAATTTCGATGTTTTCCACGATCACTAAATTTGCTGAAGTAGCGCGCTACATTGTTCGTATCGACACCTTTCGCGGACTTTTCTGCCACAAAATACATTTAGAGGAGTATTCCCTGTGTGCAAATTCAATTTTATTTGGTTCTGAACAAAATGACTTCTACAAGAATTTAAGGTCATTTACTTTATTGTATTCAATAAATTGCATTATTATGTATATCAAGGGAAATAGAAATTCACTTTATATCATATCGGTCACATTTTTTACTATTTAGGTATATGTTACTGTCTTAGGTACATTGAAAGGCTTTCTTCAAATATGGAGTTTTAAACACATCAACTGTATATATGAAAAAGCTCCGTTTTAATATTTAAAGATAAACAAGGCAAATTTAATGCGTTCTATAGCTAAATATTACTTCACAAATTATGACGTACTGCCAAAATAGATATACTGAGTGATTCAGCGAAAACTTCTCAGAACAATAATTACTATTTTTATCAATATTAAATAGCGCAACAAAATTGTCAAGACATAAATATTTTACAAAATTTGAACAACTATTTAGAAAATTTACCTCTCGTCGAACATAGAAACATTTCTTATCATCACGACGGCGCTCCTCCGCATGACGCGCATTTGATAAATAATTTTTTACAAGAAACTTTTTACTATTAATGGATCGCTAATAATGAACTCTTCGTATCGTATGGCATCGTCGCTCGCCCGATTTATCAATTCTAGATTATTTTATTTGGGGAACTATTAAAAATAAAGTATTAGTCCTTTAACGTACTTTAAACGCGTTAAAGGGCATTGTTTTCAAAAATAACACAAGTTTGCAGGGACGTTATGATACTCAAGTCGTAGATGCAGCAGACACAAAATTTCATTTTCATATATTTAGCATGCACCAACCACTATGTTATAAATAAATAATTGGATTTCAATATTTTTAGGAAGTGAAATATCAAGTTCCTTGAAATACAAATAATATGTTATGTATCAAAATATCCATCAAAATCTGCTAATGCATACAATATTTTATTTTGCCTAAGTCACAATTTTATAAAGTTTTCTTAATGCCCTACAATCAGTCATACTGAAAGCAAGTTATTTATAAAATAAAATGAGGTTACAAAAAGGGATGTAAATAAATTTGAGAAGTAGTAGAAGTTAACCTAATTATATTACAAGGAATGTGAAAAACATCATTTAATTAAATGAATCCATTTATCATCAGAATTTTTATACGAACCTTAATCAAAATTAATTAAGAATGAAGCTAAACGATAATAATAATCTTTTGTTTTCAGTTATACTGCCTCCATGGGCATTGTTACTATATTTTTTAATTAAGTACTCTGCAGATAATAAGGGAAAATTGATTTGTTAATATTTACAGAAAAGGTGAAAACCAATAGGTACAAAGTATCATGTTGACAAAGCAATAAGGGAATATTTGCTTAATAATAACACTATACAGATACTGGTATTGTGTAAAAAATATGATTTTTATTTACTGCTATTGTTACATTATTCTCGTTGGGTTAATTACGGCGTGTCAATTGCCTTTGACTGGTTTCATTTGTAATATAAATTGCGTGATGTGACATAAAAATCAATATGCCACCGTTTCTGAGATGTAGTGTCAAAGGTAACTGAATCAAATCATATTTTTTCAAATATCTCCACCGAAGGATCTGCACCGTTTGTGATGCCTTTTCTAATTTTTAACTCTTTAATTACATATTGAGTGGTTAAAGAATCGTTATACCGGGTGTTTTTCAGGTCGATACAAACCTTTTAGGAGCTGATAGAATATATCATTTATAACCGTAAGAATAACACAATTCTCAGCTAACACAATTGCACTAATATGAATACCTAAGCAATATTGCTTTTCCTGTTCTGTTGTTGCGGCAGGTTTATCTGATCATGATAAAATTCACGGCGTATTGCATTTCAGAATACATTGGGAATGCTTGTTAAACCGGCGAAAAATATTTCACTTATTTCATAAAACTCCACTTGATGCCCTCAACGCTATTCTTCCGATTCAGGAAATGAAAATAAAAATAAACTGTCACTCCCAATCCAATTCAATTCAATTTAAAACAGATTTATTCAATTTATAGTATAACAAGTACCGCCCCTAAACCCGCCTAGGAACCGGCTGTGCAACCACCGCACTGGTCGCGGTAATGGAATGCAAGGCCGGGTGGACCCGGTCTGATTTGGTTAAAAACAAATTTTATACACCCTTTAACACACTAAATAAAAATAGGTAATACCATTAAAATGTCCAACATAAAAGATTTTTAAAAACTTAAAATTAGACATATCTTAAAAACTTGTTCACTATAACATTTTTTAAGAATTTTTCAGTTGACGCAAGTACCTCAATCTAAACGAGGTACCTTCTGCGAAACGCATGAACGCCAGGTTGCGCAAGACTGACCTGAAATTTGACTGTACGAATTTGTGACAAGAAATGAATTTAGAGACAAAAATGTACAAAAAGAAAACAACAAACGTAACAAAAAGGATACAAACAGAAAGGAAGAGGGTGACAAGAAAGATTTAAAGATACAAATGGTATCAAATATCAGTAAAAGTGGATAGGGTAAGCGGCAGTTATAGTTGGTGAAACTTAGCTACAGGGGTTGCCGAAAAATCGGTAATGTCTGGTACGGTAAGGAGTGTTTAATCCGAAATGGGGCATTATGCTGTCTAATTTACGTTATGTGTCTTGTTAGCGAACTATCACCCAACTTGAACGAGTAGAATTTTTGAGTGATCTGCTGGACGTAATCCGATATCTGGGTTGTGTCGTTGCAACGTGTATATATGTCTCTGAGGGAGGTGCACCTTCCAAAATTTGATATGAGGCGTAAAAATTTGTGTTCAAACACTTTTAGTTTTCTCATTGTCGTGGCCGATACGCTGGACAACACCGGAGCCGCGTACGTGATGGACGGCCTGACCACCATTGTATACATATATTGTTTTTTATTTTGTCCGTTGAGTCTGCTACCCCCTGACCATGAGCGGATACAGACTCCTGGACAGGGAGTAGACCATCCGTATAGTTTCATTAATGTGGGTGTTAAACGTCAGTACCTGGTCCAGTCTAACCCCCAGGTACTTCGCGCATCTGTTGGAATTTTGTTTCTTCTGATCGAAATAAGTATTAATATTTTGTTCTCTATGAACCGACGCGTGAAGATTATCACCTCGGACTTTTCAGCGTTCACGAGCACGAGCCATGTGCGCCTTCAGCAGCATATTAGCTGCTTGTGCGTTAAGAGTACTTGGCCAGCTTCGAATTCGGGAACTCTGTTAAGTCTGAGACGTACAAGTTGCACAACTTCGGTGACTCCCGCGCTAAATCCCAGTGTTGACAGTTTATTATGCACTCGAACCTGCAGTGATCTGCCCATCAGGAACGAATGATTGAGCTTAGTGAAATAAGCCGGAAAGTTGTAGTGGTGTAGTTTGTAGGGTAACCCCGGTATCCACACGGTCTCGAACGCCTTCTCAATATCAAGGAGCACCTTTTCCCGAGGTTGCATTATGACGTCGTTAACTATCCTAACGACTTGCTGCACCGTACTCCTGCCCCTCCTGAAGCCAAATTGGGACACATCGTCAATGTGGAGCTCCTCCTGAACAGCATCTAGCCTGTTCAAGACACGGTTCTCCACCAACTTGGAGATCGTAGACAGCAATTAGATGGGCCTGTAGTGTTCTTGTTCGGCTTCAGGATGGGAACGAACATGGCGCACTTCCACTAGCTGGGTCAGTGCTGTAGCCGCAGGATCGCATTAACGATGTATGTCAACTGCACAATACCTTTCCTCGGGAGATATTTGAGCAGCTTGTACTCGACGCCGTCCTTTCCAGGAGCTTTATTGTTTGCTAGGTCATTGATAATTTGTGCTACCTCCGAGGGGATAGTCTCCCGCGTACTTTTCAACACTGCCAGTTTATGCCCCGATTTCTGGTTCTTTGCAGTGTTTATGGAGGTTCTGACCTGCTCTTGCAGCCTGATCATCTCGACTCTAGCGTTGACATCGCGATTTCGCTGCCAAAGCCATCTCAGTCTCTTTTGCTCCCTTATGTTTCGTATGACCGCTTCGTCGAGTCGGTCTTTGCTCTCATTTACAGTAATTGTAGTGGCAACAGTCTGCTTAGCACCCTGCAGCACTCTTGTGAACTCCTACACCGCATTTTCTTTATAGAAGCGCCAGTTGGCGCAAATTTAATTATACAACGTTTATAGAATTATGCAATTTGATAATAAATAAAACTTTAGCGAACAAATATTGAACTTGAGTACGAAATTATCCACGGGGAGTTATGCAATGTACACAACATCTGACAAACTGGGCAGTTCGACACCGAGGGCGATCAACAAAGCAATAATCCCGAAGAGGAGCAGACGTAAGCAAGAGTTAGTGAAAGAACACTAATGAAGTTCAGTGCGTCGAAAGCGTTCTTTTACACTATTTTTGATTTCAAAATTTCCATATTGATATTTATAAAAATCTTCATGAATGATCTTTTTTATCCTATTTTTGAATACGATGTTTAAAGTTTGATAATCGAATGCTCTGCATCGATACTTGTAAATTATTACCATTTTTAGATTTTGCATCTATGTTATGTTTCAGATAGGCCGGTCTGAAAATAACTGAGTACAACACATGGGAGACTCCATCCAAAGATCCATTTTTCATAACCATTTTTAAATAAATTAACATTGCACAAAAAGATTCACTAAAAGAAGGGGGCTGTTAAAGAACATGCCAAAACCCTCGATGAACTTTTCGAAACTGTAACAAAATTTTTCGCGTGAAAAGCGTGCTTTATGCAAAAACGTCGTTGGAAGGGGTGTTTATACATTAAATCACATTTTCGCTCTACGGAGCGTTTTTTATGCAAAAATATCAGAAACTCACCAAGAAGTGTAATTTTAGAAAGTATACCAAATGTCGCTGTACAGGAACGTAATGTCGCCCCGACCACAAAATTTAGAAAGTATAACGAAAACCGACTCTTTTACGAATCCATCTTGTGCAGCACTAATACTCATGCGTTATGTTAAATATGAGGACAAGTTAATCCAGTCTCTAGTCAAAGTATTTCGATAGTTTTAGCGAAAATAGCCGTTAGCGTCGAGAGTGACCTTTCACTTTGTAACCATCGATTTTAACGGAAAAATGATGGGTTTTAAGCGTATTTGCCCTAAACCGGTTCCTCAGTGATTCGGTGTCAGAAAAGTATAGTTAACATGTACTCAGATGTGCATGGGGCCCGTCTTGCCTGAACATGTGAATTATAATTGCCAGAACTCGTTGCGTTTCAAGCATTTTTAAGCTCCGAGGAGCGATCAAAATTGACGTTGAACTAAAAATACGTAAATAGACAGGCAAGCAAAAGCCCACCAAAATTATAAGCATTGAATTTTTCTTGAATCTTTTTGTGTAATCGTTAGTTATAAACCGCATATTGGATGGCAGTTGGTTACATTATAAGTCGTTCCGTTCCTCACCATATGCTGTACACGGGTCAGACTATAGTTGTTACTCATTTTCTTGAACGTTTTGTAAAAACAGGAATTTTTAAAATATTTAATATATATATTTTTGAACTTTATATTGTCTTTTTCTTGTGTTTCAAAATAATTTTTCAGGTTTAAATTTAAGAAAGTGTTAGTATTTGCTGTGTTAGATTTATAGTGTTACGACGTCCAATTGGTACCATCAACGAAGCAGTGAAGCAAAAACGAACAGTAAGTACAGATTTTTGTATTCTCCGTCTGAAACAGTCTTTTGTACCCTTCTCTGTGAACGTTTAATATCTATTTTGGAAAGTATAATAAAAGTCCTTCAGACGTGAAAAATGGACGTTCACAATATCATACTTATCAATCAAATTCTTGTTACCTAATTCTTTAAATTTGAAGACACCGGTATCGTCTTGACATCAAATGAATTATGATGTTAATATCGCATGACTGTTATCTAGTACCGTATATATAAATATATATTTTTAATTTTTGAATATTTCTCACGAATTAACAAATTTTTCGATCTTGCTGTAACTCAAAAATAAAAGGTTTTTCAGCCTTGGTCCCATTTGAACTTTTCATCAAGAAGGTCTGAACTATAACATATCTCAATTTCGATCATTTTCACCGGGATCTCAAATGACGTGTTTCTGTGCGGGATCCTTTGAAAAAAAAAATATTCAAATAAAAAATCAGCGAAAATTACTATGTTAGTTTGTTTCAAAATAAACTTAGTTAAAAAATAAACTTCCGTAAGACGAAAAGTAATAAACTTTTATCTTTATTTATTTTTTAATAATCTCTTGTATTTAAAATAGTTAGGTAACTATAGTAAGTTTGCCCGCAATATAATTTGCGCTTGGTGGATAATATGCAAAATTCTCTAATTATGGTCGATGTAACAGTTTAATATAGCTTCTGAACTTTCCACGTTATAAGATAAAGTTGAAAACTTTTCAAAGTTAATGAAGAAAAACACAAATTACATAATGTTGGTTGGAAACTATTCCGAGTCAATATTTCATCCACCGAAACCAAAATCAGTGGGTCCAAATGTAATCACATGACCCGCTAACCCGAATTTATAAAATGATTGTTTTCGTCAGGATATGTGGCAAAAGACAATACAAGAAAAATAATAAAAGTTGGACCAAGGCGTCTCCTATTATTTGTTGCTTTATTATTTAACGAAAAATATACTAGTTCTGGGAAATCTTTTGAGACTTGCCACTCTTATTTTATTATTTATGTATTTGGTGTCAACTTTTTATTAGTTTTCCTAAGTTTAGAGAGATATCAGCTACCGCTGAGCAAACTTATTTGATTTATCATATTAAAGATCAAACACCTCATAACAGAATATATTCCATGCCTCTTTCTTACGCGTTATATTTATTTGTTTATCCTAGGTTGTGTCAAGATTTCAACTCCAACTTCTTTCTATATTCCCTGTCATATTTCCTAGTATTGATTTCCTGTAGGAATAATCTTTGAAGGAAATAGAGAACAGCACTGAATTTTATTTAACTGAGATTTCTCATTGTTTTGTTACAATGATGTTTCTTTCTGATATTAAGGAGGTAGGTACCTACCTACTAATCGTTCACTAAATTTGGACATAGTTATTACAGAAAAAAATTGAGATAAGGAATAGTACGAGGCCAACATAACTTAATGATTCATAAATTTACCTTGTCACACCCATTTGTGCATTGCATTTGTGTGTCTCCACAATTAGTTCTAAAACTGTCGTTTCATTAATAATTGTAAAATTAAAAATTGAATCAAGTAATGCATGTTAGCGATTTCCCCTCTATAGTATAATATATACCAGTGTAGAGTATTAGTAGTTATTATTTATTTGTCTAATTTTTGTGGTGTTTATTTATTATTATTTATAGATGGTAAAGATTGTGTTTTGTCTAGAAGTTAGGCAACGGATATGATAAGAATATGATATAGGGTAGGATATGATAATGAGATTTATAGAAATGAATATTATGTCTTGCCTCGATAGGTCTGTCCATAAAATTTAGTATTTAATTGGAAATTATAGATTTGTGGGTGTTATAAACCTCTACAAACTTTTAAAAAAAGTAGTAATTTACTTTCGGCGTTACTTGTAATAGAAATTGTCTCAACGCGTCGACCATAGAAAACGCTCCCTTGGTACGAGGCTAGGAGGATGACGTCACATGCTTGCTACGCGATATGCGCTGCGATACTCTTATGTGTTGTTATAGTGATGTAGTTAATTTTGCAACTGTCATGAGCTAGGACACGTCTGGTAATGCCGGATATATTTGCCGATATTTGTCATAGTCGTATTTATCTGTACTTTGAAATATGGTGGTAAGAAAGTGGTGTTTTGCACCTGGATGTGCAAACACAACAATAAGGATGCCAACAAAAATATTTGTAAGCATTCCAGCATTCCAAAGCAAATAATAAAAAGAAAAAAAAATGTTTGCGGCAGCAAAAGTTTTTTTGATATCAACTTTGTATTGTGGCGAGGATCATTTTAATGTAAGTTATATCTAAATAAGTAGGTACCCCCCTCCCGTTTTCGAAGGTGAGAAATATGATGATGACAATGGTTTACATCCCAATTTCGCGCAAACCACCTCTTTATACAAGAACCACCCCCTTTTGAATCGGAATTTCTTGTTCAATTTCAACAAATTGAGCAACTAACCGACCACAAGCCACCCCGCCCGACCCCAAAGGTTGAAACCGTACCCCTAAAATCTGAAGTATTGGGGGTGGGGGTGTTTAACTTTCTGGAATTATGCATAAACAACAGATCCGACAAGCCTTCGCACGCCTAGATCCGAAAAGGGGGGGTGGTGTTTTGAATAAAGGTTGGTTTGTGATAAATTTGGATCTTAACCATTGCCACCATCGTTTTCCTCACCCTCGAATACTGGGGGTTATTGTGTAAATCTACAAAGTGTTTGCAAATGTGCCGGAACCAACAATCTCTCATAATGCAGAAGACATTGAGCCGCAGAACAGTATAACTGACTTGGCAGTAAGATATGATGGAGCAACTTAAACCCGAATGTTGACCCATTATAGAAGTAAGAGTAATCAAGTTCTATTTTCAACCTCAAGCAAAGATATAACCACGTTCCCAATAAAATCTGAATTACTTCTACAAGTCGTTTAAACAACCTGTGATACACAGCATACTGCAGTCATATTGTGATGATTCAAACACAGATACTGACTAGCTGAATTGAGACTGGTTAAAATCAGTATTTGGCGCGAGAAAATTGGAAATCATAATCACGTCTATGTTCGGCAAATTATGTGAAACTCCTTTTTGGAAACCTTCCTCTATATTTGGCAACAATAAACAAACTCTATTTGACGTTCTAAATAGTAAAGGTACTGTTGCTGCCGTGAATTCAAACTTTGTTTCTAACGAGAACGACTCGTAGGATAAACCTAACGCAACGTACAGATCATCTGGCGCCGCCAGCAAGCATGTGACATCATACGCGTTTATCTGACAGAAATAAAGCAAGCAAGCAATAGCCGTTGCTATTGTTCAGATTGACTTTTTTCAACCACAGTTCCAATATTTTTTTTTTCTCGCGAGAGCGATGCTGGTCAGTTCTGCCGTGTCTCCGACATTCTCACGGAAGAAGCGCCAGCGAATTCACTACGACCACTCCGTGCAACCTGCAGAGTTAGCAACCGTAGGTTCCTAAATCGTGTGCCCTAAGTAAACGAAGAGAACCCAGGATAACAGCTTTTTGCATCTGGCCTGCCAGCCATTCGGCCGAATGTTGACAGGCCGGTATTGTTCGTAATTCCGAGAGCAGCGTGGGCTTCATACCTCCGAGTACACCGATTATAAGGACTACCAACTTGACCGAGTAGCCTGGATACAGCACTAGGAGCTCGTACCGGAGATCGCGATACTTAGCCCGTTTTTCCTCCTCTTTCAAGACGATGTTTGTTTCAGCCGGAGCTGAAAACTCGATGACATATATCGCCTTCTGCCGATGATCGAGGAGTACTATGTCAGGCTTGTTGGCTTCAATTAGCCTGACGGTCGGGAACGAGTAGTTCCAGTATATCCTGCACCTCTCGTTCTCGACAACGGACTCAATATCTCCGGGGACGTAAGGCAGCACTGGTGTTTGGTCTACCCCGTACTAGTGCCGTAGATGGTAGTAAAGCACTCGTAATGCCGCGTTATGGCGATGGATGTAGGCCGAAATCGCATATACCGGGCATGTAGACAGTAAATGCATGAGCGATTCCGGCGCCTGATGGCAGGTCTTGCAGCTGGTATCAGGAACCCCTACACCCATCACACGGCTTCGGTAGACCAAGGTGTTAATAACACCATCCTGGCAGGCCACAATGAATCCCTCGGTCTCCGACTTAAGCCCAGCTGACCTTAAAAAGGCGAACGTCAGCTTTGTCGATAAACACAGCGTTTCTATGTTCTTATAGAATACACCGTGCATGGATTTATCGACGTGCCGTCTAAACAGATTCTCCTGTTCAGCGGCTTTAATCTGGGCTTTCAGACGATTTGGCGAAAGCTCAGTGACCGACTCTGGGTCGGCACCTCGCCGGCCTCCTCGCCTGATATCGAATACGAGACCGAGTTCATCTGTGACTCTCTTTGCTGCCTTGAATAATCCTGCTCCCACTCTTGCATTTTCATGATTTCTCACTAATTGCAGGAGAGGATCTGAGTTCCTAAGGACGTTACATGCTATACTCAGGACTACCCGGCCATGCATGCACTCCAAACTCAAGAGTCCTCGCCCCCCCCCCCCCCCCGATGACGTGGGAGGTACACACGAGGAACGGACGATTTTGGATGAATGCTCCTATGGATATTCATCATCTTGCGGGTACCTCTATCTAACTGACGCAGCTCATCTACCGTCCATCTCACTACTCCAAAGGAGTAGAGCAAAACAGGAACGGCAAGCATATTAGTGGCAGACACCTTGTTTTTCCCCGAAAGTTCGGATGACCAAATCTTTCGGAGTAGGCCTCTCTACTTGCCGCGGAGAGATTCCTTAATTTGTTGCACATCCTGGATGTGATGTTGTTGCAGACCCAGGTATGTGTAAGTCTCTCCGGCATCTAGATGTCGCAAGATGCTTCCGTCTGCGAGCTGCGCCTCTTCAGCAAAGTCCCCGCATCGTCCTCTCTTGAGGTGGACGACTGCACACTTGTCCAATCCGAATTCCATTCCAATAGCCAGCGTATACCGTTTGACCACCCTTAGAGCATTTTGCAGTTCCTGCTCTCCGGAGGCGTAGAGTTTAAGGTCATCCATGTAGAATAAATGGGTGACCTTATGCCTCCGGTTTCTGGGTGGACCGCATTGGTATCCCAATATTATTATTATTATTAGGTCAAAAATCTTTATTTTGCACTACTTTTAATATATATTAATTTTTTTGTGGACAGACCTAATTATCAATATCATAAAATACACGCAAGTAAATAAGAATCGAACATGAATACAAATTAGAGAACGAAGTATAGCTGGTGATGACACCAGAAGAAACTATTTAGCATAACTAAAAAAAAATTGGGAATAATAGATGTGAAGTGATCGAGAAATTAGGATGATCAGAAAGGTAACGTAAAGTAACAAAACTCGTTACTGTGATTATTAATAGCTGTTCAGAATTTTTAACCATTTATTTGAAGAACAGACTATTGGTGGAAAGTAACTTAACGAAAGAAAGCGTATTTAAAAAAAATGTGTGAGTAGCATTACTGAGATTGATTTGAGATTAAAAAATGTGAAGTTATTGAAAGTGAGGCAAAACAGCAAAAAAGTAGACTTATTGAAAATGAAAAGGTATTCCGAAAACGGCTTCCTCGAAAACGGGGAGGTGGGGGGAGGTACGCTAAGTATCAACGTTGAAAAAGATGTTATAAGCGCTTAACCCATTTTGGGGGTGGTTTTTGGTCGTTTGTCAAGTTGCGCAACTCCAAAGAGAAATTCTACCAGCACCATCGTACTCAGCATCCTCGGGGGAGAGGTACTATTATTGCGTTGCAAAATACTTACAATTTTCGGCTTCACTTCACTTCACTATATCATATACAGGGTGGGTCATTTGGGACACTTAGACTAGTTTCTTGAAAAAACGCTCGAACACGTCGATCCTTGATTTTTGGGGGACAACTTTTGATTCCAAACTTGACATTGACACATCAACCCCCTAGCCCCAGCAACCCCTAACTCAAGAATTTAAATAGGGAAATGGGGTTGAGCGACACCTCACTTGAAGCGCCTCTTATTATTTTTTTTCGTCCCCATGAAAACCACCCTCTAAATGTTTGAGAAAAATGCTGAAACACGTTACCTTTTATCTTTTGAACGGCATATTTTCACGTCAAATTTGATGTTCTCAGATCAACTTCCTAGCTCCAACAACCCCCAACAAAAACAAACATTACGGTAAAGTGGTCGAGTTATTCCTCATTTTAGAGGTCCTTTGATTCTCTATGCGAGTGTGTGATTGTTTTTTGGTTTGCTCGTATATTGTTTTAAACAACTGATAATATGCTTATTAATTTAAACTTTAAAAAAGCATGCAATACATTTTTATTTACCTTAGGTGTTTATAAGACCTCCCGAGACTCACGGTGATTTGAAAGCCCTTTCTGCCCTGAATACTAAACGGTTAAAGTTTTCAAATCGATTTGTCTTCGGGATTATTTAATTTCAAATTATGTAGTCGTCTTCGTTTGTCGTCAGAAGGAAATTCAATTGTTCTATCTGCCCTTACAAAAATGGGAAAAGTGTAGAAAAAATATTGAAACATCAAAATTTAACGTCAGAAAAATTTTTTATTAGTTCAACAAATGCCCAAATTGTTTCTTTTTGAGAAGCCTGTAGTACACATATTTTTCGAAAGAAGTAGGTTTCGTTCTGTTACTGGAATACTTAGATAGTGCGGTAAACGTGCGGCAGATTTATTTAATCAAGAGAATCCCGATAAACTCGTAGAAAGAAAATACGTGTTGGAATTGGTCACGAAGTTTAAAGACACAGGTTCAGTAGCTAATAAAAAACGAGACCCGCAACGTGAACTCCCGGTGACAAATGAGACTACTGTGGTTGACTTTTGTGACAAGTAGCTATAGACCCAACTCTGAAGTACGAGGAAATTGGCCACTGTAACCAACATCCCTAGTACTACTATTCGACGAATCCTAAACCAGCATAAATTTCATCCGTACAAAATTCATTTAGTACATGAGCGGAATGAGGATGATTTTGATAGACGACAGCGGTTTTGCGAAGTTATGAGAGAGAGAATTGCGGATGCGAATTTTCTTTTCAACATTTGTTTTTCTGACGAGTGTACATTTTTCTTAAACTCTACTGTAAATCGCCATAACTGTCGGTTTTGGTCGGACGTGAATCCAAGAATTTTCCACGAGGTGATACTCAACATCCACTAGAACTAAATGTTGGGCCCGGTATTTTTGGAGACCGCATGATTGGTCCCATTTTTCTTGATGGCAATCTGATGGGCGAAGTTACCTCGAAGTGTTGGAAGAACCATTGCTTTTAGATAATGTTGAAAATGATGATCGTTATCTATAAGACCATTTGACTTTCCAACAAGATGGAGCTCCACCTCATTATGCGCTTGCTGTTCGGGAGGATCTGAACAGAGTGTTCCCGGGACATTGGATTGGACAAAGAGGTGATCTGGAATGACCGGCCCGCTCACCAAATTTAAATCCTCTGGACTTTTTTGCTTGTGGGATCATCTGAAAAGTAAAATTTACGCAACGGAACCAGGGTCTCTGGAAGAGTTGCGTTGACGCATTGTTGAAGAATGCCGCCAAATTACGTCACAGAGCCTCCAAAATGTAGAGCAGAATTTGTATTATTATATGGAAGTTGAGGGTGCACAATTTGAGCATTTGTTGAACTAATAAATATTTAAACATAATATTTTTAGCCGCAAACTCCTCTATAAAATCCTTATTTTACTATAAGGAATGTAACCAGACTGCAACCAACAGCTACTCTCCGGGCTATGTGCCCCACCGAGCGCTGAACTACAAGTTACAAGCCTGGCGCGTTAAGTGTAATAATTGCATATTACCATAAAAACGCTAATGCTTCGATTGCAACAAACACCAGCCGAAAGACTGATCCTACTTAAAGGAGCTCTCGTGCCAGTCGTCCCACACCACTTGCAGACTGCAGTTTCGAGCTGTTGGCTCTCGTCAGTGCAAGGTAGGCATGTGACGACCGACACGAGGATCCCTTGACTAATTGGTACATTTCGGTATCTTTAGGATAGCGACATGTAAAATAGTCAGCAGGCGCCATCTAGGGGTCCAGTGTCTGTTGCAATCGAAAAAAAGAAATAGCCTGACTGGGCTTGGCATAATTCAAATGTGCTTTTAGAAGGCGAAATATTAAAACAAAAATTTTTAGTCGCAAACTCCTCTATAAAATCCGCGCGTTAAGTGTAATAATTATGCTTAGATCTTCACATTAAAATTAATGGCAATAGTATCTCAAATAGGAAAAATGTTAAATTCTTGGGATTAACATTAGATGAGTGTCTCAATTGGAAGGCACACTGTGAGCAATTAATATCAAAACTCAATTCGATCTCTTATTTGATAAGAAGCTTAAAAGAAATTCTATTAAAAGACCAACTATTAAATTTGTATCATGCAAAAGTAGGGTCTAGACTCAGATATGGCATCGCCTTTTGGGGAAACTCCACCTTATCAGCGGATGTTTTTATTGTACGAAAACGAATTTTAAGAAACATGGCAGGGATTTCTAGTACCTGTTCCTGCAGAGATGCTTTTAAAGACTATAAAGTTTTAACCCTTGTTAGTATTTTAATTTTTGAATTGTGTGTATATGTTTACAGTAATATGGCTAAATTTATTACGAATAAGAAGTTTCATGCTATAGACACGAGACAAAAGGAAGAATTTCATGTTCCTTATTATAAATATAATATATCCTTAAATGCACCCAACTGTCTAGCTAGGTCTTAAATTGTTCAATTGTTTATCTGATGATATCAAACAGGCAAAAAATGTAAATAGTTTTAAACTAAAATTAAGACTATATTTATTAAATAATTGTTTTTATACGTTAGAAGAATTTTTTGTAGCATAATTGTGTGCCAAACTGTGACGATTCCTATACATGTACTGTCTGAAAGGAAAATAAAGGTATTATTATTATTATTATTATATTACACTTAACGCGCCAGGCTTGTAACTTGTAATTCAGCGCTCGGCGGGGCACATAGCCCGAAGAGTAGCTGTTGGTAGCAGTCTGGTTACATTCCTTATAGTAAAATAAGGATTTTATAGAGCAGCTAACTAAAGCAGACTAAAAATATTAAGTTTTAATATTTTGCCCTCTAAAATCACTAACTAATAAAAATTTGTTGTGACGTTGAATGTTGTTGTTTTAGTTTATTTTCTACACTATTGCCATTTTTATAAACCTAAATACAATCATGCACTCACATAGAGACTCAAAGACCTTTAAAATGAGGGGTTACTCGACCATCTTACCGTAATTTTTGTTTTTGTTGGGGGTTGTTGGCGCTAGGGTGTTGCCTTACACTCACATAGAGACTCAAAGACCTTTAAAATGAGGGGTTACTCGACCATCTTACCGTAATTTTTGTTTTTGTTGGGGGTTGTTGGCGCTAGGGTGTTGTCTTACAAAGTCAAATTTGACATTAAAATGTGCTGTTCAAACGATAAAAAGCGGCGTATTTCATAATTTTCCCCAAGCAACACCATCACCTTTTAATCTAGAGGGTGGTTTCCATGGGGACGAAAAAAAATTGAAAAAAACGAATTTCGACCATGCTATCGCATAGAGAATTGACAGGCGCTTCAAATGAGGTGTCGCTCGACCCCCCTTTCCCTATTTAAATTCTTGAGTTAGGGGTTGCTGGGGCTAGGGGGTGGATGTCTCATGTGGAAGTCAAGTGTGCTTATATAAAAGCTTCAATAAACCAGCGAATAATGTTCTAGTGTGCAAAAAATGGTTGTACACGCGAATAGATTCATATGAAAAACATTTTTCTAATGTTAAGTTTAGAATCATTTTGCATTTTATTTAACAATTGTCTCCGAATTCTCATTATTTCATTTTAATGACTAATTGGCGAGACGACAGAAGTAAATATTGACTACTAACCTTATTTAAGCTCTGGATTTAATCTTGGGAATTTCTCAGATTGTCATTTTTCCTGTGTAGGTTTATTTTCATTCTCGGAAAGGGAGAAATTATATTACTCCATAATGAAAATTCACGTTCTGAGCGTGGTGTAAATTTAAAAGTGTGCTGGCGCGTAGGATTTCATTATTTGTTTTTTTGTTCGAGTAGCCACATTCTCAACAAATTTCGTTCTCTTTTATATGTAATTCGTTTACTTTGTAAACGAAATAAATACATATAAAATAATACAGTATAAATTAATATCACATATTTGCGATTTATAAATTGAACGAAGTATTTTAAAACTATCGAAGTACACAAAGCTTTTCATTTATAAACATGATTACAAATTATTTGTATGAAATAAAATTAATCAAGATTTTAATATTGTATCATATTTATAAGTTGATGTCTACTTATATCCGTATTATACAGTGTGTCCCATTTAAAATGAAGACACGTGGATATTTTCGTTATTTTTTGAAATCCGGGTTTGAGCTTTGGCAGAATTGTAGTCTGATACAGGGTGATTTATGTAAACATGCGGAAAATAAAATGGTATTCAAGTCTGTTATGTGGGAAAGCCTCTGTAAAATTTTAAAGCGATCCGATGTAATTTATTATATTTTTTTGCAATCATACCTGCAAAGATATGCTTCTGAATGGGTGAGTTATGCTATCTCGACGCGTTCACACACGTGTCGCTTATTTGTTTAGCAGGTAATATCAGCTGTCTTAGTTGTCTAAGATCAGTGCGCCACGCATTCACTGTTCAGTTCAGTGACTCTTCGACTTCCTTTTAGAGCATTTCCCATGTTTGTTAAATTTTAAACTGTATTCGCAAATATCGATTATGCCAGAGTTTATGTCGCAAGAGTACTGCGGCATGATATTAACCTATGGTGCAATGAATGAAAGTCTTGCAGAAAGCTGTACGAAAATACGGGAGAAAATGTCCCCATAGGCGCAAACCTAATGAGAGATACCGGGTTTTGTTTACCAGGCGACAGAGAACGTGTAGCGTAGTAAATCGTCCTGTAGATGTAGACGAGGAAGTTCTAGAATTACTAGAACAAAACCCTTCAATAAGTACCCTATACGCGAGAATCGTTTTTACCCATGCCACATAAGAAAGGATGTGATTTCGTTGCACCGTATTACGTCAGATTGGTTAGTCATAGGCGGCGCACTTCTACAAAAAAAAATAAGATAATATTTTTTCCAAATTTTTCTATTTCTTAATTATTTAACTCCTTTTGGTGGGGACAACCCACTGAATAATTTTCCGCTATTTATGTAAATCACCCTGTATAAGACGTATATTTCGAGGTAGGCAACTTAAATTTAATTAACAAACTGAGACAATGGCGGTCTCTCAAATGAGGCCCATTTCCGCGATATTTTGCTTCGCTTTGAAGACATCGAAAAATCTTATTAGAAAAAGTTGTTCAGAATGTAATTTTGAGCCCAAATATCAAATACCATTTATGAAATTCGCACTTTTAATTTTTTTCAATATTCTTCCACACATGGTTACAATTTAGTTATGTATACAAAACTTATTAAATTAAATGCCAGTTTGACAAATCTCTGAGTTCTATTGTGTAAAGTTCGTAAAGTTCTTAGTTTACAACCGTAAAATGCGTCTGCATTTATGTGAAAAAATCGAAATAAGAAGGTTATTTGGTGATAGACTCGTAGTAGCAGAGAAATAGCTGCAGAATTTAACCGAAGAAATCCTTTACGAATCGATATTAGTCGTGGAATTGCAGCCGCAATCCTCATTTCAATTAAACTGGCAGTGCTATTAAAAGATCTGTGAATGACGAGCCTTGTCCAATGCATCCGCATCCTGAAGATAACGTAATCTAGTTACAAATCAAGCGAATCCAAGATTGAGTCTATGAGATTTAGCGTCTCAACTGATTATCTACAAGAAGAAAATTGGAAAATGTCCCAGAGGTCATATTATCAAACATTATAGACCAAAATTTCTAAACACTTTGAAAGAAGGTCATGAAAATAAACGGTTAGATTATTGCTATTGGGTCCAGGGAAATTTTTTAGACGACCGGAAATTTATAAGTAAAGTTTTGTTCACCGATGAGGCTACATTTACCACTAATGAGGTGGTGTCTTCTCAAAACTGTAGATACCGGGCTACAGAAAATCCTCATTCGGTTATTAATTGTAAATACCAGTATTCAGAGAAAATTAACGCATGGTGTGGAATTTTGGGAGACAAAAAACGCTACAAAAACTTTACGACATAATTATATCGCCGCGGGCTATGGCGCCAAGCCTGACATTAAACATTCCCGACGCACATTAAAAACCTATGAAAGCAAGCGAATCAATTTTCGAACAGCACTATAAAGAGTACCGTTATTTTAATGAGGTTGTAAAGTTTTTGTTGAGTTTTTTATATCTTGGGATATTCCTACTTGAACTATACAAATACGTGTAACATACTTATTAGAACCAATACTACTAGCTTCCTATATCTTCATTGCAGTAAAATTAGGCCAAGACTCCTGCGCCAAACTTTTGGTGGTCTGTTTTCATGGTTGGTGTATGCGTATTATCAAATTACATATGTACTACGCTGTGACGAGATTACTTTGACATACATTATTAAAAGTTCATAGCACTAACTGCAAATTTCATAAGCTTGTAATGCGCCTCTGAATATGTGGACTTTCCAATACAGTATTCATTTATAGTTACAAATAGTTTATGCTATAACAACCAGTTTAATTTTTTTTTTATAATTTTGTACTCGACCAAAATGATAATACTCATCCTGTTTTAAGTTATCGAGTACGCTAGAGTCCTGCCTTAATAACATAAACTAGTAGTATTGGTCTAATAAGTATATGGTTAGGAGTCCAGCGCCATCGCGAGCTGACAGGTTGGCGGGTAATTTTGTAAAAGAAAGATCTGGCTTTAAAATTATTTAATATTACGAATTTATTTAGTTTCCTAGGTCCATAAAAATAACTGATCGAACTTTAATCAGTTATCAGACATACTCCTTTTTGTGATTGGTTTAATGGGCTCCCATTGCTTCCGCCCCTTAGGCTTTTCCTTCAAATGACTGGTCACAGCCTTCCTTGGGTTGACCTATCATACTTTACAAATTTCAAGTGGTTCTTAGACGCAAAAAATATGAAATGAGTAAAATTGGCGTCACATGAAAAAGCCCCCCACTGCCAAGACCTTGTGTAGAGTTGTTCCTATTGGCTATAGAAATTGAAGGAGATTCACAGACGAGCATTGAAAAATTCAGTTGCTCTTGGTCTATAATATAATAAACTATTTATTTGACATACATAGCCTGCTTTACATATATTTATTAATTGGAGATTATTATTGATATTTAACGATTTTATTGAGTTTTGGTGTATAATTTTGTTATGATATCCCGCGTAATTAGATTACTATCCGAAAATTTCTTCTGACGAATATCTTAAAACATATATTCCCTCACCTTAAACTCGAGATAATTATCAAAATATCTGCTACTTCTAAAGAAGTTTCTAAATAATTTAAGTATATTATAAGTGAGAAAAAATTTATACATCCAGGGCATGAACACGAAAGAGCTCCCCAGTGATAGGGTAAAATTCTACGCCCTGTAAAAGCCCTGGAGTTGGTTGATGCACTTGAAATACATTATTTATGATTTAATTTATTGTCTATGGCAGGGCCCAGTGCTTCACCCTGTATATGCATTTTTGGATTAAAACACTTTATTCGAAATAATATAATTTATTTAATTTAACTGAACAGGTTTGGTAAAACGATTTTAACTTGAATATTTTAATTCACAAAGTTGTAAAACGACAACTTTTTGTAAACTGAAATCCCGTTTTGGAAATATTAAGATGTAATGTAAAAATTTATCAATAGGAGTTTAAAAAGTCATTTTTTTGTTAGATGAGCGATTGAGCTTTTTGACTTGATACAGCCAAGGAAGCAGCTGCAATGGCACGGTAGTAGATTCAACGTTCGCGGCACCTGTTTCAAACTGGACTTGCTCGAGCTCATCCTGCTTGGCTTTTCATATGGTTCTTCGGGGACTTGGCGTGCGAAGGTCTGGAAAGGTGTGGAAATGTCCGTATTCATTTCGTGGGGGCTCGATTGTGCAGTATTGCGCAATATTTCACAATATTGCATAAGACAAAGTAAAAATGGAAAATTCGGTCATGAAAATATATGAACTTCTCGGTATTAAAATGGGAAATTGTTTAATAAAGGAACGAAGTTCGAATCGATTTGATTTCGTAAGTTATTGACGCAAATTTATTAAATTTGAAACGACCCTGTAAAGTAGTCCCGTAGAACTTAGAGTTAAAAGGATATGAAATTATGCCGATAGTTCCATGGTCAACGAATGGAAGTAAGTTGCAATAGGGGACGGAATGGAAGTAAGTTTTGATATTGATGGGGGATGAAAGTACCGATTCTCTATTGGAACATTATGAATGGAGCTTGATTGTATGTCATGAAAAATATACGACCTTCTCGGTATTAAAATGGGAAATTGCTTAATAAGTGAACGAAGTTCCAATCGCTTTGATTTCGGAAGTTATTGACGAAAATTGGTTGAAGAAATTTATTATATATTTGAAACGACCCCGTAAAGTAGTCCTGAAGGTCCTGCACTTAGAGTTAAAATGACATGAAATAATGCCGATAGGTCCATGGTCAACGAATGGAAGTAAGCCTCAATGGGGGACAGAATGGAAGTAAATTTTGATATTGATGGGACGATGGACGAAAGTACCGATACTCTATTGGAACATTATGAATGGAGCTTGATTGTATGTTCATATTTAAGGTGAGAAATCGAATTATCGGTGGAATTGAAAGGAAGACCAATTTATAAAAAGTTTGTGTAATAGAAATAAAATATTTTGACTGCGGGTGTGGAAAGTAGTTTTCATGTATTTTAAGCTCATGTGGTGACGGTATTTTTGAGACGTTAATTTGTATTGGTTGAACTGTAAAATGACGAATTTGAAAGATTGAGTGTTTCTGTTGATGAATTTGGGTTGTTTGAGAATTATCGTTGGTTTGTGAATTTTCTCAGGTTTCTCCGTAAAAATTTGTAGGTTTTCATGAAATTAACTGTCTTAAGGACTTTTTATTATAGTTTAACTATGTGAGGTGAAAGAGTTGATTTTTTTCAAATTTTGAGACTGGCAATTTTCTCTGTCTCTTATCTATGGAATATACTATAACAAGCGACGGATACATTTTATCATGGTGCCTATTTTAAATTAACAAATTTTTCTGTGGCATTATTAACGAAGCAATCTGGCTACAACGCACTTATTTAATGTCGTCAAATTATTAAAATGTAACTCGACAAGCATGTTTCGCATCGATTAACACGTGTTAACTCCCCGAAGTTCTGAAGTTTAAATATTTGTGCTGGTATCGTGTTTCGATGAATCAAGTTCTAATAAAATTATTTATGCAGTTTGACTACATACTGTACAGCAAACTTTTGCTAATTTTATTCATTAGCATAACTATCCCATCTCCTACGTTATCGCAACTATGTAAAGTTAGGAGTGACGCTATCCTACTGATAATATTTAAGTTTGTCTGTTTGATTCTAACCTACTGTAATTTTAGAGTTTGTTGAAATTATTCTTTCAATGTTCCTCCTATTGTGCATATTTTTCTCTATTGTGTTAAATATCTGTAGGTATTTCTTAATAG
Source organism: Leptura quadrifasciata (assembly GCA_963675555.1). Taxonomy (NCBI): domain Eukaryota; kingdom Metazoa; phylum Arthropoda; class Insecta; order Coleoptera; family Cerambycidae; genus Leptura; species Leptura quadrifasciata. The sequence goes on from OY776674.1 coordinate 154,133,634, forward strand.
CAGAATTTCTTATTCTATTTGTTCTAATAAAGAATATATACAATACTCAAGCAACATTCTAACGCCGTGCCAACTCATATCTATATCAAATTGGTCAATAAAATATGGGGCTGCAGACTAACTTATCATCGTTGCAATCACCGACCTAATTTACACCAAATGTTACGTCAGAATACGTTGATAATACTTACCTAAATCCGAGTTTGCGGTCGGGTTAAGACAACTTTATAGAACCAAAGATACCTATGTGTCGGAGTTTAAAAGTAAAACCAATCAACTTTGTCACAGATATATGCATATCATGTGTAGTCCCTTCTGACTTAGGCCATATATTTTTTGGGTGCTCGTACTATAGAAGAATTACAAATGCTTTTATTAATCGGTTATTACAACTGAAGATATCTCTGCCAACTAGTCTCCTGCATCTCTTGTCTCTGAAGAACATACATATCTACAAGGACTTAGTGCGTTTCCTAAGTAATACAAACCTACGATTATAGGATGCTATAGGTTTAGAATTGTTTCATTGTTTCTTTGTTTAATTACCTTTTATCCGTGGCCTTTAATGTGTCTTTACAAATGCCCTGATAGACCCCTGGGCTATAAGAGGGTGTCCCTGTTCTCTTCCCTATTGTTAATCGTCTTTAATTTATCCATTATATTGTTTAGGTTAGCTTTTAATGTATGTAATTGGCTAATGGATCAAGTCCAATGCCAAAAAAAAATAATTGAAATTTCGTGTGAAGGGAAGACCAGAATTCAAACAAAACAAATTTTATTGATAAATGTATGTCGGCTAGGTCTATAAAGATAGGTATTCTTTTAATCCAGTAACCGCGTGAATTTACCTGGAAAAATTTGGGAGGTTTTGATATTTGGTAATTTTATATATTTTGAACTGGTTTCTTCAATTTTTTATGTTGCCACCTCGTATCTTTGCCTCTGGCGTCGCTATTCTAAGATAAAAGTGACCTGAAATCATTTTCTATATACAGGGTGTCTCTAAAAGCTGCGAAAAAATGCTACCACAAATTCCTGAGGCTAAAATGTTACGATCTAACCCAACTTACCTCTGTCCAAAAGTGGATGATTTCTGAGATACATGGTGCCCAAAGCTCAATTTGATTTTAGTTTTTCATAAATAATTTTTTTAATAATTGTTGTATTGTCACAATATTCGGCCAGGGAGGCTTTTGTGGGGTGACAAATTAAAATCTGCTCGCATTTTCATTGTACAATTTAGAGGGCGCCACCTGCGGTACTTTGGATACATTTAAAACGAAATAACTTTTTGAGCCACACTGTATTTAACTATTAAATAAACATTCTTATTCTCCAACGTATTTTACCTAAAAAAGGTTATACCTGGTAAGAGTTGATTTGAGCGTTTTTAAGATATCTGGATTTAAATTTATGATTTCAAAAATTACAGGAACAAATAGATGTGCTATTAATTTTTTTCTCGAGTAAAAACCGTCAATAAGAGATTTATCAACAGCAAAAAGTTAAGTAAAATTAAATACTTTGACAAATGTTTAAAATGACCTCCATTTTCGTATGTACAAAGATTAATGCGCCGTAAAAAATCAAATTGTACTATCTGAAGCATTTCGTCATCATTTCTTAAAGCATCAATTCCAGTTTGAATACGTCTTCTTAATTCATCTTCTGTATCTACTGGCCTAGAATACACAAGGGATTTAAAAGTGCCCAATAAAAAATAATCCATCGGAGTTATGTTAGGAGATAGAGCTGGCCAATGTGCAGGCGCGTCATTGCCTCTACCTAACCATCTATTTGGATACTGTTCGTTTAAATAATTACGTACGTTTAACGTAAAATGTGGAGTAGCACCGTCATGCATAAATCACATTCCTCTTCGAATTTCCAATGGCAGGGGATCTAATAAGTCTGGTAATTCGTTTTGCAGATGTGCCAAATAATTATTGCCATTTATTCGAGGTGATAAAATGACATGACCAATTATGAAAGTGTTTATGATTTCTGCCCACACATTGATCCTTAACTCATGCTGAAAATGGGTTACTTTAGTCGCATGAGGATTTTCATCAGTATAGACATGTTCATTGTGAAAATTAGTTATGCCACTCCTCGTGAAACAGGCTTCATCTGTGAATAAATTTCTTCTTGTAAAGTTCCTATCTGGAATTCTGTTTTCCTGGATAAACCGACAGAAACCTAATCCTAATTCAAAATCATATGGTAAAAGATCTTGTATCCGTTGAATATGAAATGGGTGCAGTAGTTGTTCTCTAGTCAGCCTATTAACAGTATCTTTGCTTACCCCTAGCTCTAAACCCAATCGTCTGCTGCTGAGTTTTCGACTTTCTTCAATCCGATTTAGAATCTCTTCCTCAACCTCTGGAGTTCTTACCGTACGTGCACGACCATAATTAGCCGAAACAGGCGCAAACACACCCGTTTCCCGAATACATCTTTCAACTGCCCTGAAGGTTTTATGGTTTGGTAAGCGGCGATTCGGTAATCGTTCACTGTATATTCTGCGCGATTTTAAACAATTTCCTTTGTCAATATCCAAAAACCAATAAGATATCGGTCATTTCTTCGTTGGTATACTGTACGGCCATGACGAAAATAAATTTGCAAATTGTTCGATAATTCACCGGCGCTTGCTAATACACTTTCACAATATTCCAGTACTATTCGCAATTTAAAACATATATCTTTTTTAGGTAAAAAACGTTGGAGAATAAGAATGTGTATTTAAATGTTAAATACAGTGTGGCTCAAAAAAAGTTATTCCGTTTTAAATGTATGTAAAATACTGCAGGTGGCGCCCTCTACATTGTACAATGAAAATGAGGGCAGATTTTAATTTGTCACCCCACAAAACCCCCTAGCCGAATATTGTGACAATACAACAATTATTGAAAAAATTATTTATGAAAAATAAAACTAAATTGAACATTGGATACCCTGTATCCCCGAATCATCCACTGTTGGACTGAGGTAAGTTGGGTTAGATCGTCATATTTTAGCCTTAGAAATTTGTGGTAGCATTTTTTCCGCACCTTTTAGAGGCACCCTGTATATATTGTTTCTGGTTGATTTTACAACAAAAATGATTATATAATAAATTAACTACACAATTTTCTCTACAAAATGGGTTCCTATCATTTTTTTCATAAAATTAAGCGTTTTCACGTACGAGAATTATAAAATTTATCGGGTACGTAACAAGTAAAACAGTACGCATTTAATGTGTTAAGCCTACCGTAGTTGACCATTGGCCTCGCCCTCCCCACAACTACGATCTTCTCAACTGTATAATCAGATATTGAATCATCAGTCAATCCTGAAGAATATGAGCCTTTCACAAATGGACAGCGCTTCCCAATTAGACGTGCTGACAAATTTTGGTGTGGCACATGGTCAGATATGGTAAAAAAAATGCATTCAGATAAATTTTAGGTTCCAATACCAAATTCTTTTGAGAGTTAAACATGTATTTAGGATATAGAATGATTAGAAAGTATTGTCGTCTATTTTTTTAATTTTGGGAATTACACGTCAAAATAATGGGGTAAAAGATCTTGTACCCGTTGAATATGAAATGGATGCAGTAGTTGTTCTTTGGTTACCCTATTAACAGTATCTTTGCTCACCCCTAGCTCTAAGCCCAATGCTGAGTTTCGGATTTTCTTCAATCCGATTTAGAACCTCTTCCTCAACCTCTGGAGTTCTTACCGTACGTGCACGACCATAAATAGCAGAAACAGGAATATGAAATGGGTGCAGTAGTTGTTCTCTGGTCACCCTATTAACAGTATCTTTGCTTACCCCTAGCTCTAAGCCCAATCGTCTGCTGCTGAGTTTTGGATTTTATTCAATCCGATTTAGAATCTCTTCCTCAACCTCTGGAGTTCTTACCGTACGTGCACGACCATAATTAGCAGAAACAGGCGCAAACACAGCCGTCTCACGAATAGGTCTTTCAATTGCCGCGAAGGTTTTACGGTTTGGTAAGCGGCGATTCGGTAATCGTTCACTGTATACTCTGCACGATTTTAAACAATTTCCTTTGTCAATATCCAAAAACCAATAACATATCGGTCATTTCTTCGTTGGTATATTGTACAGCCATGACGAAAATAAATTTGCAAATTGTTCGATAATTCACCGGCTCTTGCTAATACACTTTCACAATATTCCAGTACTATTCGCAATTTAAAACATATAGTTTGTAATGATAGTTATATTATTACAACGCGATCGCTCCAAACTGTGTTCAATTGTATTACAATAATTTAGACTTGGCTATACACGAAATGAATTTTTTAAATCCAGATATCTCAAAAACGGCTACTCAAATCAACTCTTATCAGGTATATCTTTTTTAGGTAAAAGACGTTGGAGAATAGGAATGTTTATTTAAAAGTTAAATACAGTGTGGCTCAAAAAAAGTTATTTCGTTTTAAATGTATGTAAAATACCGCAGGTGGCGCCCTCTATATTGTACAATGAAAATGAGGGCAGATCACCCCACAAAACCCCCCTAGTCGAATAGTGTGACAATACAATAATTATTGAAAAAATTATTTATGAAAAACTAAAACCAAACTGAACTTTGGATGCCCTGTATCTCCGAAATCGTCCACTTTTGGACTGAGGTAAGTTGGGTTAGATCGTCATATTTTAGCCTCAGGAATTTGTGGTGGCATCTTTTCCGCACCTTTTAGAGACACCCTGTATATATTGTTTCTGGTTGATTTTACAACAAAAATGATTATATAATAAATTAACTGTACAATTTTCTCTACAAAATGGGTACCTATCATTTTTTTCATAAAACTAAGCGTTTTCACGTACGAGAATTATAAAGTTTATCAGGTACGTAACATGTAAAACAGTACGCATTTAATGTGTTAAGCCTACCGCAGTTGGCCATTGGCCTCGCCCTCCACACAACTACGATCTTCTCAACTGTATAACCAGATATTGAATCATCAGTCAATCCTGAAGAATATGAGTCTTTCACAGATGGACAGCGCTTCACAATTAGACGTGCTGACAAATTTTGGTGTGGCACATGGTCAGATATGGTAAAATAAAATGCATTCGGAAAAATTTTACGTTCCGATACCAAAGTCTTTTGAGAGTTAAACATGTATTTAGGATATAGAATGATGAGATGATTTTTTTTTATTTTGGGAATAGTACGTCACTAAAAAATCAGAATTTTTTTGAATCCGTTTTTCCGGATACGTGGTAACTATATTCACTTTTGGCACACATTTTTCTGGTATTCACAGAACATAATCTAATAATTATAGTATTTTAAACTTCCAATATTTAGTATGTTTTAACGGAAAAATCCGCGTGGCTATTTTTCATTCCTCTCAGAATTCCGCCAAAGTCGTCTGTTTTCGCATCGATTAAACAGATCTCTATGTCGGCCGGCGGCTATCTGTCTAAATCTGAACGGAATTCTTTGAGATAATTGATGTTTGGTATAAGAGGAACGTGCAATTTTATATCGACCCTTTTAGATTGACTACAAAACTTAATCTTTTTGTACACACAGCTAAAGAATACAAGTCAAGCGTTATGCAGATAAGAAATGTTAATCTCAAACAACTCGGATAGGAAGAGATTAATATTCAAGCGATATTAGGATTAAAGTATTAAAAGTTTTTAATTAAAAAATCTCGACGAGAAAAAACAAACTTTCAGTGTTTTGAATATACTTTTACTATCTGAATCATTAATCATTTAAAAAGTTAAGCTATTTACATCAAAGACATTAATAAAATTTTGTTAATTAAGGTCAGTAAAGTGTAAAAAATAAATATATAAAATGAACCATATTCAGTTTTAATATGAAATCAGATATTATCTAAATAAATATAAAGTATAAAGAAGCATTTGATTTATTATGCCCACGTTCAAGGCAACATTAAAAAAGCCTATTCGATTTTCCATTAGCGATATATTAAGTACATATATGTATTTTTGGAGATGTATTCAGTTATAAGATTCGGTACCAGAAGTTGTCGTTCGTTGATGATTAATATCTTAAATTATCCATTTACAATAATTTGTAACCTACTCAGAAATAAGTTACTACGTTTAGTATATAAATATGTTGCATTAATTCCATTGAATGTACAAGATAAATTACTAGGGAAGATTATATTTTTATGTTCGAATAGAGAAAAATATTCAGCTGATTAGCAACTACGCCTATTTTACCTTCTAGGTTTACCTCACCGTCCGTAAATGATGTCACACTCTTTTTTGCCAATTTTTGACCCCCCTCCACCCCTGTGTCACACATTGTCACTCTCGCTCAACATCCCCCCTACACTAACTTTTATGTAAATTAATAAAAATAATAAGTTTTTTATTTGAACTTAGATTTTTTTAAAGCAAAATTCATTATCAGGTTTTGGTTCATTTGAATAGCAGAATAAATAAATGAAACTTCTCAAATATACAAAATAACGTAATAGACAAAATATAAAAATAAAAAACAAAGTATCTATAAATCGCTAATCTTATTTAAATTTCTACCCATGGACATTGGAAATGATCTTTAATTGAAATGAGTGGCATTTGAAAGAAATGAAATTTCACTAAGATCAACAACTTCTTCCTCGATCGACATCGCGTTCCTCGGTTCCTCATTGTCTTCATTTATTAAAACTGCCATTAATTCTCGTTGTTTTCTCGATGCAATTCTAGCTGGGCTCATCTTTATAAAGTTGGTCATTATATCAGAATCTTTAGGCGTTTTTTGATTTTTCTTCAAAATTGTAACAGAAGAAAAATACACGTTACAATTCTTGCACATAAAAGTTTTCAGGCTCACTTGTACTGACGGACAGTAAAAGTCATAAACTAAAATTTTTAATATGACCAGGTGGCTGTATCTCATTTAGATTCGAACTTTTTAAAATCAAAAGTGATGGAAACTTAGCACTTTGCGTAGGTTTAGCGGTTGTAGAAGCTTTAAAACCATCATCTTAGATTGTCTGGTCGATAGCCGAGTGGGTTAAGGCGCGAGGTGGTAATCGCGATTAATCACACGGATATCGCACCACCGGGTTCGAATCCTGGCTCCGGCACTGGCACTGGCACTGTCGGAGGAAATGGTTGTATGGCCGCGTTTTTTCAGTGTGTAACCCCATTCCGCACAAGCTCCTGGCGTTGTCTAATTTCTGTGGTGTTTATTATTATTATCAGTCTGTTCTAATTGAACTGTTGGAGGAAAAATCGATCTTGCAAGAAATAAAATAGTGAACTCCTTGGCTTAGAGCAACAATGACTCGTTCGCACATACTTAGAAAATCACACGGTGTGTTTTGCTTCCAAGTCTTTTTTCTTCTAGTTCACTCTTTTCTGGGCGTACCTATTTTTCGATAGTAGGAAATTTATCAATTATGGTATTACTCCAGATTTCCGCAAGAGTATTTCCACAATGTTCGAAATTTTTTTCCTCTATATTTTGATCCATTGTCTCGCCTTTTGCGTCGAGATGACTCCCAAAAAATTCATGGTAAAGAATTACACCCGATAGTTCCTTGCTCAAAGGTGCCATATCCTCCCTTCAACTTGGTTAAAAGCACTTCTAGTAGGTTCATTTGTTGCTATAAAAAATGCATCTAAATTGCATTTAACAAAATGATGTACTCCTACTTTAATTACTTTCTGGTATCTGGGATTCTCATCGGGCCCTCCATCAATAGTCATAATAAAAATTGGTTTAAATTCATTGTTGTATTTAGTGATTACGTCAAATTCAGGAATCTTCAAAATGGACTCAAAGTCAAGGGCATGCGAAAGTGCTGTTGATGACGAATGCTTTCCAGATCTAATCGCTATGTAGGTAGGTCCTGAATAATGGACAGCTTTTGGGTTACCATTCCCATTTTCCTGAATTACAATGCCAGCATAAACTGATGGAATTAGTTTGTGTTTGGCCGCTACCACCCAAACGTGGTCTTGTAATTTCACCCTATATGTCACATACATTAGAATTGGTCCCTGTTTATTAGCTGCTGTTATTCCCATGGAAACCATGGCTTTGTCATCGTGACTTAAAAAACATACTTCTTTTGGGCCCAGCAATGATGCAACGATTTCAAATTTATTTATTGCGGCCCTAATAAAATCTTCGTCGATTTGATGCTTATGGGCGTCGTTCTCAGCTTTTAACAATTTTACAGGAACAATAACAACATGACGCTTTCCTTCATCAGAGGATGAAGCAATCTCAAATACAGGCCATTCCTACTTATTGTAAAGCCAAAACGTTTAATTTCTGCCAACAATTCATTCAAAGTTTTAATACTTTGCAATATATCTTTATTTTTCCGGTCATGTGAGACAGAATCGTGAAGAGCGATATCAACAATCGTTTCCAATAGATCCGTTTGTTCATCTTCTACCCATGGTCTTCAAACTTTATCTCTTTTTTTGAGTACTTTCTTAATTTCAGAATTTTTTTCCAAAATTTCATCAATTGTCTCACTTGGCCTGCAATTTTCTTCTTTAAATCACCTTCTAATATACTTTTAATTTTTTCAAGTTGTTTAACTGTTTGTTGCTGTTCATCAGCCAACTGACCAGTTTCCTTTCTTTTGTATAAACCAAATAAATCAGAGTTTATTAGGTATATTTTTCCCCTAATGTCACCTTGGGTTTTTTAATACATTTATTTAACGTCGACCTATTTCCGCTACTGAGGCCTAACACCGACGCCTGTAGACGAGCTACCTCCAACCAGAAATTTTGCCGAACCTCTTCTCTTAAGAAGAGTAGGGATCTTTTACTTGTCTAACATTTAATAGACAAGGGACTGACGGCTTTACATCCCCTCCGAAGGATGGTATATCTCCTATACAATCCTCGCCTAAGATTGTATACCTTCCGCGCATACACTGATATACAAGCAGCTGGAAGATGCGTGAGGCGAGGACGCGGTCTTCGTTGGAACGGTCACCCATCCAACTACTAACCGCGCCTGACGTTGCTTTACATCGCATATCGAAGTATGTATATAGTAAAGACTCACCTTCGCTCGCCCCTATCTTGCGCTTTTATGGGTGCTTGTTTTACACTCGGGTGAGTCTCTTTCGAGGTAGATGGTGTAACAAGACCTATAACAGTAACAGGGGAAGCCGCAGCTGATATGGTTACTGGTGTGCTTGTTACTTTTAAAGTTAGGTTCTTTGCAGTCATAGACTGGCCCCAAAAATTCATTAGGCTTCCCTCTTTCTTCAGTAACAATGCCTCATTTTCGATTATACTATTTTGTAATAGTGCTTTAACGTGGTCAAAATAGTGGTTTTAAACAGAGGCGAAGTTTCGCATTGCTTGAACACTATTAGTAACAATTTTTTACATAAGATGTCGTTGGCTTGATACTGTTATTCTTGAGTGTTTTGGGGTTTATTTATATTTCTAATATACATTACTATTTAACAAGAAGGAAATAAACAGCCTTGCTGTTTAAATGCGTATTTAAGTAATTGCAAGAGTAATACAAAACATAATGTACCCAACTGATGGTCTTTATTTGGAGAAGCGGGCGAACGTCAGTAGAGACACATCGTCTAAAAAGACTGGATAAATGAATATCAAGTATGCTGATAAATAATTAAAATATTACAATAAAATTATTTTCTTATATTGTGACATCACAGTTGCTTGAGACTCCCCCTCCCCCATAGAGAGAGAAGACTAATAAAAGCACAGTGACGCGTAGTAAGTTGTAGTAGTTAAAAGTTTTAATTAGTATTGTAATTATAAGGACTAATTATTGTTAAGTTAATTAATTGTAAAATAAATCAGTGACTAATGTTATTCGTATTGCAATTATTGAATCCATGGTTGATGTGTTTATTAAAGGGTGTAAACAAGTAATAATTCTGTCTCAGCTTTAAAATAAAGACATTTACCATGCCATTCAGTACCATACCAATTTATAAGCATTTGATTTGCACGCACTGAATATTAACTGACACAGAGTTGAGGATCTTCAAAATATTGATTACAAAATTTCTTTTATTAGTACTACTATTCTGCAACTTTTTAATGTACATGCGCCACTAAGGAAAATTAGAATAACTAAAAAATTAAACCCATGGATCACTCCTAATGTAAAACAAATGATGAAAATCAGAGATAGGGCTTTGCCAGAATATCGGTTGTCGCTAAAAAATATTCATACCACTCGTATGCAAACTGAGGCAAAATGGGCATATTATAAGTTTATGAGAGACTTTATCACAGCATCTATACGTCAAAAAAAGCAGGTGTATATTCAAAATGTATTAAATCGCAACAATATAAATTCTAAAATTCTCTGGCAAACTTTGGATAAATTAAATATACATAATAAATACTGTTATAATGGAATACCTGATCAGTTAAAAGATCCTGATAAAATTTCTTTATAAATAAATAAAACATCAGTTGATCCTGATGTTGTAGATTATTATAATATAAATAATAATGGGAGAGTTAGTTCACAAATGAAATTTCATGACGTTGAAACTTCCGAAGTAGTCAATATTATACTTAGCGTAGAAACAAATGCTAAAGGTGTTGATGAAACCTCAGATGCTGAAAATGTGTATCTCTTATTGTGCAAACGCAATTACAGATAATTTTGGTCTAAAGAAAAATGTCATGCCTCAGTGTTGGAAACACGCACACGTAGTACCTCGGTAAAAAAGAAAAAGTTAATTAAAAAATACAAAATATTCAACCTCCAAAACAATCTGGTTGCAGATCTGATTTCGAGCACAGCTACTGCACTTTTAGACCTCGCTGACGATACCTTCCGTGGTGTTGATAAGTTCGTGGTGACTATAATTATTATGTTAGACTATTCTAAAGCATTTGGTTGTTTAGGTCTCAAGTTGTTATTAGGTAAATTAAAATATTACGGAATTTCAATCAAAGCTTTGGAGTGGTTTGAAACTTTTTAAGTGGTCGTCGCCAGCACGTATAATTACCAATAGATGGTGACAAAAACGAATCAGACGTACAACAGATAACAAGAGGTGTGCTTCAAGGGTCCATTTTAAGACTCTTGTTATTTGTAATATACACCGCAGATATACAGAGTGTTATACAGTCAAATATGCATCTATACGCAGATGATTGTTAAATGTATGTATCTTTTAATTTTGAATCGCAGGACATAGCATAGCAATCGACAAAATAAATAAAGATCTTTATGAATTGTAAAATTAGTCTCTGAAGCATGCTTTGTCGTTAAACTAAATAAAAACAATTGCAATGATGACTGGAACTGATAGAAAGCAAGGAAAGGTAAATATTAACAATAGGCTTATTTTAGATAATGTTCCTCTGACTGTTCAAGATACTTGTAAAAGTTTAAGAGTAATTTTTGATAAGAGTTTGTTCTTCACACAGCATGTGACCAAGTTGACCACAGCTGCGTATTGTACATTGAAATTATTATACAAAAACAAATTTGTATTTAGTACATCCATTAAACTTAAACTGGTAGTTGTTTTGTCTATTTTTGATTATTGAGATGTTATCTAGGGACCTTGCCTTTCAGTATACGATCAACACAGAAGTCAGCTAGTACAAAATTCTTGTATGAGGTTTGCGACAAATGTTAATCGGAGGGATCACATCACCTCATATTTTAAACAGCATAATTGGAATAAAATAAACCTGCGTAGAGAACTTCATTATATTTGTCTTATTCACAAAATACTGCAGTTAAAAACACCACGCTATTTAAAATCTAAATTACTATTTGGTGAGGACATATACAATCGTATTAAAGGAGATGCCACTTTATGCTTATTCCTGTGCACCCTACCTTCTCCTTCAAAGGTTCTTTCTCCTATAAAGCATCATATCTTTATAACTCTCCCTCTCTGTCAATGAAGAATACAATAAATCTTAATACTTTCAAAAGAAAATTAAAAACTATTATAAGGATATGTAGAGAAATACACATATTTTGCAGAATGTTGTCGTAGTCGTCCTCTACATACACATCCTGTACTTCTTTGTTTGGTTTCATAATTTAGAATAATTTATTTTACGTCTGTTTTCTTAAAATTAGTCATACTTTATATAAATATGTTTGTTATATTGTACATGTACAATTCTTTTCCGGTTGGGCCACAGCAGCCTTAGCCTTAGGCCCTGCTTCATTCTGGGTTAAAAATGTGAATATTATATTGTTTATTTCAAATAATGCCAATATCCACCATATTCCAATGTTGAACCAACAAAACTATTAAACAGGAGGGTAAATGTAGAAATGTTCTTAAAATATTATTATTATTATTATTATTTTCAAAACGTCATCATGTTCCAAAACAGCAGTGTTAGTTCGTAACGGCAAAGACTTTTGATAACTTGTTTTAAAGTATATTCTTAATATTCTTGGATATATTATTTGATTGGGAATTTGATTAAATGTTTAAGTTTCATGGAGTTCAAAAGACATATAAGTTTACAATACAAATAGTGAAAAACGAAGCGTCGTATTCGGTTTATTTACCCAACCTACACAAAGGACACTATATAAAATTATTACTCACCTCCTCACGAATTTCATTTAATGGGATCAAAAAGATTTTGTCCTTTACTGAACTGTTTCAACAACAGGCAATTACAAATAAATGGAGCCCGGGAAACAGCAAATGCGTTTGGAAATTTTACAGAGTCCTTTATCAAACGTTTGAAAAGTATCCGATCTCTTTGAGGTTACTGAAAGGATTTAGAGCAGATAATTTCTATTTACGGACCACTTTAAAAAGTAAGTTTGGAAACAAGTTCATCTGAGTAGAAGATACAAATATGAATATTATAAATAGAATCAGATTGACGACCCTGGTGTTTACATTTTTTTTATGAAATTATTTCTGGTGTGTGAATAAATCGATCAGTTTGTTTGTGTGAAAGTTTAATAAAGATACGAATATTTACATATTTATTCAGCAATAAGAAAAGTAAAATTAGATTTTATGAAATGATACTTGGTGATGGCAACTAGAGTGGATTAAGTAAGGTCTTGTAAAATTTTTTAAAAAATGTACGAGGTCCCCTCCTAAATTAAAAAAGGCATAAAATTTCTTAAATTTTAAATTTTTTAGTTATGTCAACGTCTTATTTCTATAGCATTCTTACTGCATTAGAAACACCATTGAATATACCTACCAGCAGGATTCGAATCCGAGGTTTTCTGGTCGCAAGTTTAATGAATTAGCACTACTTTATGAGCAATTAAGTACAAAAGCAAACAGGTACAATGATGCCTCCCCAGATCCTGACCCGGACCCACCCGCCAACAGGGAAAGTAAGCTAGACATAACTTCGCGCGGGTTAATCACTGAGCCTGTTAGACTTGTATTCGTCAATGTGTTTACGAAAGCAAGCTTTTATCTCATCGTCACTTACCTACTACCCTGTACCAAAGAAATAAGTTGACCAAATACCAGCAACTTCTTAGGAATAGGTCTATAATCAGTTAAGCTCTATTCTCCTGCCAACACGGAAGCCATCCAACCTCTAAGGTTCTCCAAGGCTGCCCAAGGTCTAAATCGAGGTCATCCAAGATCAACTTGATCCAACGTAACGTCGACCCTGAGACACCATTCACCCGAAAATAGAGTACCAATTCCCCGATAGGCTGCTGACGCCCGGATTTGAACAATTTTCACTATTCTATAACGTGGTCCAAACCTAGAATCTCAGTAAGCTAATGCGAGTTTTGTTTAAACGGGTCGGATCGAAATTAGAGCTGTAGTAGGCTGTAGCCCTCAAGCTAAGATAATAGGCTCCGTGTACATGATGTTCGACAGGAACTACGGTGAAGGTAAGCTTGAGTTTTTTAGCACGGTTTGTTAGCGGTATTCAGGAACTATGATCGAGTTTAATATTTCCGGGAAGGTCGAGGACGCATAAATTATAAAATATTTGAGACGAGTGCGATCCTTGGGGAGCTTCCGCTCGAGTGTCTCTTCGCTTTGGTAGTTCATTATTCAATGTGACCCGCGACAATCAACTCATCATGACTCAACATTGCATTGCATCTTGACTTCGGGTCTATGTCGCAGAGCAGATAGTCACGGTTTAAGTTGCTTCGTCAACAATTAACATTTAAACTACTATTACAGATTTCGAAATTTACTAGATTGTGTATTAAATACTTGGATAATATTCGGCGATCATTCTTAAAGTGTGCAGTATAAAAATAAATGGCAATGTCTTTAAGAAATAAACCTGAAGCAAAATCTTTAGTTAAAGAAGCAATACATGAACTCCTTGCTGATGAACAGATTATCAATTCAATAACAAATTCTTTGAAAAAGCTGAAGAAAAATTAAATAATATGGAACAAGAGATAAGGAACCAACAGCAGGAAATACAAAACCTAGAACAAAAAATCGACTGTTACCAACAAGCTGAGAAAATTAATAATATTTGTATATATGGTATTAAAGAGGAGTGTAATGAAAATCTAAACTTAAAAATAACTGATTTAATCCAGGAGAAGGCAAAGTTAACCTGTAAACCCGAAAATATAATACCCATTCACAGAATTGGCAAAAAAAATGAAAATCTGCAGAAACCTAGGCCTATAATTTTAAAATTCTTATACTATGAAGATAAAAACCTCATCATGAGAAACACTGCTATACTATAACAGTATTTGGAGAAAAATCTGCGTGGACATTTAATGGGCGTGTTCATATAAAACATAATGAAAAAAAATGTGGAACTGCGCACTCGCGATGATATAACACATATCAAACCTGCTGAATAGACTAATATAGTCAATTAAGAAACAACGCTGTTATAAGGTATGTATGTATGTATGTAATTTTCTTTTAGGTGAGATTTTACTTGTGTTGTACTTGATTCTCTTTTTTTCCTTTAACTTAATAAGTAGTTCTAAGTTATTTAATTTCAAAATAGATTTATTTAGTGAACATGAACATGAGGAGAGAAACACTGTTATCATTGAGGAAGATTTTGAGGGTAAACAGCTCTTTAATATTATTCATTTAAATATCAGAACTATTCGAAAAAATTTAGATCAGCTGCAAGTGGTTATTGAATCTTTAAATGTTAATAATGTTTATATTTTAGTTATTTCTGAAACATAGAATACAGAAGAGGTGAGTAACTTTGATATGCCTAATTAAAATGTTTATTATAATGAATCACGACACAACCAAAATGATGGAGTGATCGTTTACGTCAGAAATGACTTGGAGACGGTTTCTAGTATTATAAATTTATCTGATGCAAAATTATTAAGACTTTCATATACTTCACATAATACAACATATGCATTAACTGCATCTTACAGGCTACCATCAATGTTGCCGAATAAGAAAATTACTTTTCTGACACAGAAAAAGCAAATGTCGAGATTTTTGTAGGCGATATTAATATAAATTTATTAGATGCATCTGATGCTAAGTTACATTCTTATATCTGCATGTTTGCGAACATACGATTTTTTTCTCATATAAGTAAACCAACAAGGGAAGCTGATAATAGCTCTACTTTAATTGATCATATATGTATTAGAGTTAATAATAAAAACCTATTAAAAGAATATTACCTAAAACTTAACTTAACTTAAATATATTCCAAACTAACATTACTGATCATCACATGATATTATTATCTTTAAATAGCACAAATAACTTTAATCAAAATTGCCAATTATCAGCTAAAGTATTTAAAACTATAAATTATAATAGCTTAAATAATATGTTATCATTTGAAACCTGGGATGATGTTTTAGTAACTATATAATTTATTTATTGAAAAATTAGAAAACTATATCAAATTAAATTCTAAAAGTTATAAATTTATAAATAATAAAACAACTAAATCAAAACCATGGATAAAGCAGGGGTTATTAAATTCAATTAGGCATAGAGATCTATTAAATAAAAGTTTAAAAAATCGTACTCAGAGCTTGAGAATGATTACAAAAACTATAGAAATATTATTAACAACCTAATTAAAAAAACTAAAAATGATTTCCACAGAAATATAAATGTTCTGCACAAAAAAATTATAAAAAAAATGTGGTAAGTGTTTAATGAAATAATAAACGTTAATAAAACTAAACAAAACATTAAAGACGTTAATAATATAGTTGATAAAAATAACATTCAAATTTTAGATGATAAAGAAATAGCAAATGATTTTAAAATTTTTTTATTAACATCGGAAGTGAGATGGCACAATCAATTACGATACCTATTATGGAGCCCGAGAGCCGTTAGTAAATCTGTATTTCTCTATCCTGTCCAAGAAAATGAAATCATAAATACGATAGCCAGCTTAAAAAATAACGCATCTCCAGGAACTGTTGGTATATCAGCAATTACAATAAAAAATATACATGAACATATAATTATTCCTTTAGTACATATAGTAAATTTATGTTTTGTTAAAGGTGTTATTCCGAAAATGTGGAAAGAATCCATAACCACACCAATATCTAAAACAGGTGATAAAAAGTTGGCTACAAATTATAGACCTATATCTATAATTAATAATTTAGCGAAAATCTTCGAAAAATGCTATAAAAAAGACTTAATTTTTCTAGAGCAAAATAATTTAGTAGCAAAAAGTCAGTATGGATTCCGGAAGTATATGTCAACAGAAGATGCTGTGGTTGATATAATCAATAACATTGCTAATCCTCTCAACAACAATAAAAAATGCCTGGCAGTATTTTTAGATTTAGCTAAGGCCTTCGACATCGTCAATCATGACATTCTGTTGAAGAGGCTGGAAAAATAGGGGTGAGGGGCTCTGCATTATCAGTTCTTGATGATTACCTAACAAACAGAATACGAAAGGTAAGGATAAATGCATGTCTTAACGATCCGTTAATTGTTAACATGGGTATCCCGCAAGAAACTGTGTTGGGACCTATTTTGTTCCTAATATATATTAATAACATATCATTATTAAAAGATATAAAAGGTCATATAATTTCTTATGCTGATGACAGAGCGATAGTATTTGACGGTAATTCCTGGAGCGAGGTATATGATAGTGCAGAAACTGAACTTTATGTTATAAACAGCTAGTTAAAAACTAGTCTTCTGAGTTTAAACGTGAGTAAGACAAAATTTATAACATTTTCGATATCAATCAAGGATCAACCAGAAAAAAAGGACATCACTCCCCATGATATTTACTGTAGCAGAAATGTAAATTGCTTATGCTCTAAAGTTGAGAAAACTGAAACAACTAAATATCTAGGTGTCATGGTAGATCAACATCTACGATAGACGGCTCATATAGAATATATTACAAATAAACTAAAAAAATTGACTTTTAAGTTTTATCAACTAAGGGATATCCTTAACAAAAAAACATGACCATGGTGTACGATGCTTTAGCTGAATCCATAATGAGATATGGCATTATTATTTGGAGAGGATTATATAATAACGCACTGAATAATTTAGATAAAATACAAAAAACATTAATTAAAACAATGCTTTTTTTTATAAAGAATCAAGCTTGTTTACTATAAGAAAATTGTACATTTACCATTTCTTACTAACGATGCAAAAAACATCCAGGCCTTTTATGTCCCACTCGTATAGTACAAGGACAATAGCAAGTCAGCCAGTAGCTGTACCCTTTTGTACAAAATCTCATATACAAAGATTATTTCTCTACCTCGGCCCTAAGTTTTATAACATGTTGCCTGTAAACATAAAAAATATATCAAATATTACCGTATTCAAAAAGGAATTAAGAACTTTTGTAATTGATAATTTCAATATACTTAATATCATCTAAGTAGATATTTATACATGTATATCCTAAATATTAGAGACTATACTTAATCTAAATCTAGGCTCAATACTTTTAAATTATCTGATTATCCTGACTTATTTTATTTTAATTTTTTTTTTTCTCCTTAATGCCATAGTACATTCATCGGCGATGCAGTGTTTCTCTTCTCTCTGTGCCTTATTCTCTAATTATTATTACTTTCTCCTGAAATTATTATACAATTTAGTCTTGATATTTTGTTTTGTGAATATTCTCTCTCATTTCATTTATATATTTTAATTTTTCTAAATGATATTTTCATGTAGAATACAACACAGGTACAGGTACCTAGCTATTTAAGTGACTCATTCTAAAATAATAACAATGTTATATGTATATAAAATGAAAAATCATACTTGTTTATGTAATTTCCTAAATAAATTGAATTTGAATCTTGGCATCGTTAAGCAACCTAATGATCTGCCGTGCCGCACTCCAACCTACTTAATCTCGAATTCATCGATGATGTTAAGCTCATCTTGGGCAGCGTTTGTTCTGGCCAGTATGACTTTTCAACCAACTATCTCAAGTCTAACATTTACGCGTTGAGCCACTGAGTCAATGAAGTAGCGTTTGAATTTGTTTGACTATTTTTTTAAATTATTTTGATTTTTTAGTAGAAAAACGACCACAATTGACCAATTCTTTAAAATTATGGTGGTGCTATTAGTTAAAAAATGATATTAAACTTTAATCTTCAATATCAGTAAAACTGTTAAACTTGCCTATAATTTAATTCTTTTTTATATAAACAACGCTTCTGCACCTTGGTACAGAATGATTTCTGTACTTTCTATCGCCATCTGCACAGAAAAGTAGAATCCTGTAAGAAAAAAATACTTAAAAGTATTAAATTTTGTTTTTATAATTACGCTTGTATAGTTGAATACAAAACACTTTCAATATATTTGTTTGTGGAATAACTATATTGTATAGATATTTATAAATCTGAATTTCTAATGCTATGTTTTATTAATATCATCTTTGATTGATTGTGTTGCCCCTCGTGAAGATGATTTGAAGGAACGTATATTGATCTCTGTCATTCTACACCTTTTGAAATTTGTGGTGGAAGGTCAAACCTCGTCGTGATTTCCTCCGAGAGTTGGCTTGCTTTACAGCAACATATAAAAAAATAAAGGGATTACTATACTGTCAGTTTCAATAATGCCGATAATACCACATTTCGTTGTGAAAAACGCAGGCTGTAGTAATTTCATTTCATGAAAGTATTTTAAACTAAAGCTTACATTGATTGATTCTTATAAAATTAGTAATTAGGAAGAATCGTTATAAAAATGAAATACAATAGAACGGAATTTCTAAACAACATTTATTTAAAAGAAGAATGACTATAACAAAACTATTTCAGTTTTCAACTGTATTACACGAGCATACTTTCAAATAATGAAATATTTACATTCTTTTGAAATTACGGATTGATGTTATGTGTTTTCAGCATAACATTTTTTCACTAATAATATTAGAAAATCAAAAAGGTTTACTTAAGTCAATAATTGACAATTGAACGTAAACTTGTGCATTAATGTTATATTACTGAAAGACTGCTATACTACCAAATCAACTTGGATACATACTACTTTCTGTTAGAAAGAAAATTAAACATGCGACTATTCTATACAGCCGCCAACCACGAAATCTTCTGCTTCCATCATTAGCTCACAGATTCAGTATTCATCATCATTCATGATTTGTTAGACTACGTATATTCGTCGTTAGACAACGGAAAATATGTTGTAACACTGATGTTCGGTTTATCAAAAGTGTTTGATACGGCCGATAAAAGCTACTTAAAAGATAAATCATATAACATGGGTTTCCGAGGAAACATATTGAATTGGATTATGTCTTACATGGACAGAAGCACATTAAGAGTCAAATTAAATAATGAACTTTCTGCAGTAAAAAATTTAAATCTTGGAGTTCCTCAAGGCTCCGTGATTGGTCCATTCCTTTTTCTACTTTACGTAAATGGCATGCCTTATAATACAAAAAGTGGACATGTAACTATGTTTGCAGATGACACCACCGTAACTGTATCTGCCGACACCCCTGAAGAGGCAGAACGGCTAGTTGATAACGTTATGGATGAACTAGGAATGTGGTGTCAAAGGAATAGACTCATCTTAAATGAGGGAAAAACCGTTTGTTTGAATTTTGGTTTGCAAAGGCGGCTACCATCTACAGTAATCCATGATCATCTAATTTTGGCAGAATTAGGTAAATTGTCGGGAACTAACCTAGATATGAAATTATCTTTTGATATACACATTGATTCCGTATGCAAAAGGTTAAACAAAGCCTATTTTGCTATTCTTCAAATAAAAGATGTACTAGATGAAAGGGAATTGCTGCAAACATATTATGAATTGGCCTACCCTCATATTTTTTACAATATAATCTGTTGGGGAAATGCTAAGTATCGGGAGCGAGTATTCATAGCTCAAAAAAGAATAATTAGGCTAATTTATAACTTACAACCTCGTGAAACATGTCGGAATATATTTAAAAACAAGAAGATCCTTACGACACCTAGTATATACATACTAAAGTGTTTATGCTCCACTAAGAAAAACATTAATATTTTTGAAACAACATCAGAAAATCATTTATATAATACGAGACACGGCCAATTATTGTCGATTCCTAGGCATTCCACAACAAGATATGAACATTCCCCATATTATAACTGTATACTGCTATACAATGTGTTGCCTAATAAAATTAAAATCTTAACGAACTTTTATAAATTTAAAAAGAAAATAAAAGCATCATTAATTTTGAATTCATTTTATAACATAAAAGACTTTTTATATTGAGATTTTTTAATCCCATAGTGGATTGTTTCTTGTTTTTAAATTGTTATCTTGTATTTTTGTTTCTAGCGATTGATGTGTCTATTAGTGTCATGTAATTTTAACGTATTATCTTTTCTTTTATAATGTTAGTGTTACGATAATTGTTATATACACTTTTCTATTTGTTCTTCTTTGTTATATATACATATATTTACTACTTTTTTGTATTCCCTGACTTACCATATATACACTGTATCATAAATTGTCAATAAATATTCTATTCTATTCTATTCTACGACCGGTACAGTTGATTTTAACATTGAAAATGTTAAATAAATCGAAGGTGTAACGGTAATACGGGGATCCACTAGCAATATCTGTAATGCTTGGAAATTTCGTAATTTATTTGCAAGTTCTAGGTATGCTAGGTGGATGTTTTTGGAGTCATATTTAAGATCTCGTCAAATGCAAACTTTTGGGAGCGGTTTGGGACGTTAAAGATTTGGAGGAGAGGGTGAAAATACGGCGGTTAAAATGTTTTTTGGAACACGAAAGCGTTCGGTGCTGTTACAGCGCATACTTTTTGAAAGATTCAAATTTGATTTTGGTTTAGTTAGGAAGAGGATGATCCAGCGCTCATCGTGTGGGCTAATTTTGTAGTCTATGATGCACAGTGGTGAAGTTACAGGGGTATAAATTTGAAGTACGTTTTTAGCAAATATCGCTTAAGGGGAAAAACGTCGAATAGCGTTTTTGGCAGCATATGGACGAATCTGGGTTTTTAAGAATTTTCTGGCCGAGTTGAATTTGGGGGTTGAAAATGGGAAAAAGCTATAATTATCTGAAAAAGCTGAAAATCGATATTTGTGTGAAATTCGATGTTTTGAGACTGTTACGGTTCGATTGTAATTTTGAAGAGAATTCGGAATATCGTTGGGAGGGGAGGGGGGTGTTGAGGTAGGGAGTTCGATTTGATTTTGTTCAATATTACCAGATTTTTTTTATTTAAAAAATAAATATTTATATTTATGATTGATACTAGCCTAGGCAAAACCATATGCTTTCACAAAAAACAGCTTTATTATAGTTTTTCATTCCATTGTCCCACAATAATTGTTATTGGTAACACTGCATTTAGAATGGAAAGGCGATGAAACGCTCTGCAAATTGTTCGATACTACAGTGGAATCGTCTTCCTCGTCCTCAGACGATGATAATGATGCCGAAAAACCGGGCACGTCACAGAAAAAAGGCAAATACGACGTCCGTAGCGGTGTCCCCGCGATTCCCAGAGACGATTGGTAATTTGACGACTTCACGTGATATTGCCATTTTTTTTCGAAATTTTAAAAAGCTTGTGTTTGTGTTTGCATTTTTGTATTTTCTAACTTTAAATATATCGTAGTCCACTGAATTGTCCAGGATTATAATTATTCCGAGCTGTGCATTTTTCACAGTGTTCGAATATGTGCAACTTTTGTACCTTTCTATCCGCAACTTAATAAAAGCATGAAAATTTTTTAAACTTTTCTTTATTCCTATCTTGTACATTTTTCAGATTTTGTAAATTTCATGTCAGATTTAAAAGTTAGCCAGGTTCATTTTCAATGCCTTAATGAAGGTTGTTAAATTGAAACTTTTGTAATTTAAAAAAAATAAATTGACCTAATAGTCATTAGTGCAGAAACTAACAAGACGATCCTTTATGAAAAAAAATCTATCGCAGAACCAAATTAAACCGATATGTTTTTAACAAAATATAAGACAATGAGAGTGGATTAACTATTACGAAAATAAGATATGTAGTGAAATTACACAAGAACCTCAAGTATCTACCGATTTTACTAAAATGTTTTCACTTTGTATGCACGCAGGCTAAGCGTGTAATATCATTCGTATACAGATATACGTTGGTTCAAGGTTAAGGCATCCAGACTTATTATTTCCTCATTTCTACTTTTAAGAACAACTTTTGTCGATCTTGGAATCATCTTGCCCACTTGCTCTTTGCGAATTAACAGTAGTAAAACTACCTACCCTATCTACACCACATTGCAGAAGACTCCATGCGCCCACAAGTGTAATTTGCTCGATATAATTGGCACTCTAGCAATATCCGGATCGCACGGTCCCATAAGAAATCCTTATCTCAAAAACCGTCATATATAGTACAGATCTGATTTGCTTTAAATTTTTTTAAAGTATTAGGTCCATTTGGCTCGCTGGATGTACAAGGAAATAGTAAAATAAAAATTTTGTCGATTAGTGAAAATTTCAGTACGTGGAACGGAAGTCATATTCTAATTTCTCCCGCGAAAAAATTTATAAACATCGTATAATTGAAAAGACCTCATTAGACGCGCTTATACGTCAGCATTGAAATAAAAGTAAGTCTCTAATAGTTTATAAATTATCCCCAAGATGTCTTTTGGGTTTCACTATAAACTGTGAGGCCCCATCACCATTACTAGGTCTACCAAATCTGGATGTTCTAGGCTTAAGGGAGTTATTCAGGTGAACTAGAAGGCAGTTAAATGCATTTTTCAATATTTTAGGTTTCACGTTAAATGGCTCATTAATGTCTCCTTTCTCCTAATTCACCGAAAAACGATAAATCAATATAGCGACATTTATGAACATTCAAAGATTGCTAATAAAGTAATCAACAATTCTCAGTTATAAAATATTAGTACTAGATATAGAAATAAACGAATATTCATTCAATGTACACTTATACAGTGAGGCCCATAAGTCACGGATAAATTCATTATCTATGTGATTAACAATTTTTGAGTAAAATTCTAAAACGCATCAATTTTTAATTCCAAAATGACATTTTTTGAGCACAATTTTATACCCCCCTCTTCAACACCCTTGGAGTGACAGCTTCCTTTTTAAATTTTTTAAATTGAACGAGAGTGCGTGTGATAGCTCATTTCAAAGGTTTCTAATTCTCTATACAGCAATATAAAATTTTTTGAATTTCTCTAATTTTTTACTGAAAAATATTACAATTTTAATGTTAAACAACACGAAACAGTTTAAATCGGATATTCAAACTGGGCGCCTGTAACTTTTTGACAATAATGGAAGCGTCGCTGAAATTCTTCTGAAATATTTTGTATTGTTTCCGTGGTGACTTGATTAAGTCCTTGCCTTATTCTATCTTTTAAATCATCGACGTTATTTAGTCTGTTGAAGTAGACTTTCGATTTTAAGTAACCCCATAAAAAATAGTCGAGAGCGCTCAAATCGGGAGAACGGGTAAGCCACTCAATTAAACCACGTCTACCGATTCACCTATGGGGAAAACTTGATTGAGATAGGTTCTTACTTCCAATGCAAAATGTGGTGTAGCTCCGTTCTGCCGATACCAAATATTTCTGTCAATTTCATTAGGGTGTATCTTTTATACGTAGAAATGACGCCCTCATCAGATTTTCTGGTCAGAAGCACCACAACATTTCGTCAAAAAAAAATATATGAAACGTGATTTAATACATAAATTATTGTTTCCTAGAATAAAAAAGTTCCTCTAGAAAATTTGGCGAAGATCAGTCAAGCGGCTGTTATTTGAACTTTGACACCCTGTGTGTCTTTTCCACAACATTTTATTAAAGCATATTTGGTTATGTCCTCATATTTTGGCCTAAAGATCCTATCTCTGACCTATGGCCTATTATTAATGGTCCACCCTCTATATCCAATTTTCCAAGATCCAGGAATCCAAGATTTAGGAATATCTGTGATATTTACAAATTCACGAAATTTGATTTCTACCCTATTAACCGTAGAGTGAGAAATGCAATGGTCAGGATACTTAGCACTGAAGATTTCGCATACCTGCTTCTGCGTTCTTGTTTTAATCATCACATCCTAATAATATGAAAATTTCATTTCTTTGGGTAACCGAAAGTAAGTAAACCTTACCGTGAGTAAACCTTACAGTAATAAGGATAAAAAAAACAATATACTCACCATATTTCATCAAAATATTCAGTGTTTACGAAATCAAATTTTAAATATAAACAATGTTTTTAATGATTATAGCTGTGACATTTTATTGCTTACTGAACACTGGCAAAATGAAACGCAAGAGTGATTTTACTCTTGTTAATTCATATTGTCGGAAAACTCTATGTCATGGTGGAGTAGCCATCCACAAAAATAATAGTTTTTTTAGTGATATCTCAGTCTTTTTAATGGACGAATTTTGTTTAGATGATGTTTTTGAGTATACTTCTGTATCTTTAACAGCGCTTAATATGTTAATTATTATTATCTATAGACCACCAAATGGTGATTTTAATTTATTTTTAGAACTGTTTGACGGGTTATTACAGACATTGTCTGTAAAGGATAAGCTTTTGGTTATAGGTGGTGATTTTAATATAAATTTGAATTCCTGCAGTACTAATTTGGCACTTTTGACCGATTTACTTGGATGTTATGACATTACAATTACCATCAAAATGCCTACAAGAATAACCCCTTCATTCGGATTCGGTGATGTGTATTCGAGCGAGCTAGACGTATTGTCGCTGCGGTCGCCTCTGTCAATTTCTAATTTTCAAGTATAGCTATTTTCCACCTGATACTTCATTATAATACGGTCTTAAATCTTGCTTTATCTATTTGTATCGATAAACATGGTATTGTCTAAGCAGCAAGAAGAGGACATAAAACATGTATCCAAAAAAGTGCTTAAAGATAGTCTGTCGGATGCCAGCTTTATGAGTGAATTTGCCGATGCATTAGCTGAAATGGTGTTCTCTAAATTATCCGAAAAAATCGAGAGCCTTAATAGTAAACTCCATGAAGCAAATGATACTGTGTTACAATTATGTAAAGAGAATAATCAATTAAAAAATCGAGTGGAAGACCTGGAGCAAAAAATGAAATTAACGCAGCTGAGAATGTATGGTGTGAAAGAGAAAAAGGGAGAGAATCTACCTGAAGTAGTAAGTAAATTACTGATTGATAAAAATGTGTTTGAAAATGAATCTGGATCACCAATTCTTAGCTGTTATCGCATAGGTTTGTTAAAACCAGGAAATAAAAAACCGAGGCCCATCATAATTTATTTTCGAGACGTAAATCAACGTAATCTTGCCTACTCAAATAAAAAAAATCTGAAAGGTTCTAAGATGGTTTTAACAGAAGACCTTATAAAACCAAGATATAATTGCCTATGTAAAGCTAAAGAAAAATTTGGGAAGGAAAACGTTTGGTCTCAGAGTGGAAATATTTGTATAAAAATGAATGGACATAAGCACATTGTAAAAAGTATAATGGAACTAGAAAACATTTCGATGGACAGAGACGATCCGAAATGAACGTTATTTGAATTTTAAAATATCTACTTCCTTATTGTGTTCTACTTAAATCTTATTTTCTGAAATTGGGGTAAACCATAAATTTCATATTACTGTTAAGAATATCAGTTAATAATTTTATTAGCTTGTTAACTTGGGGTCTAAATAATATTTTAATTCATAGTAAATACTTAATAATAAATACATTTTATTTCGTTATTTAGCGCCTACTTATCGTTTCATTTTATATTAGAAAAACAAACTTGTTTTTGTTCATTTAAGTGTAACTGTGATAAAATTTTTTTACTGCTTACTATTTGTGTACCTTTCTATACTAAATAAATATTATTTTTCTAATGTATTTATGCTCTGTGATATTATATCTACTTTGTATACTGTTGCTTATATAAATCTGATTTTCTTTAGGTAAACATAATGCCGAATGGTATAAATATATGTCACTTAAACGTAAGATCTCTAATGAGACATTTTAGGGAATTTATGGACTTAGTTGCTTCCTTTCATGTAATTGCTGTAACAGAGACCTGGCTGTCGAGTGATGTGGACGATGTTTCTATATCAATTCCTGGCTTTAAACTGTTCAGGTTAGATCGATCTCGCGCACGTGGTGGTGGCGTAGCTATCTATGTAAGTACAGATATTTTGTGTTCTCAATATGACTTAAATTTTAAATTTGATGGGGACATTGAACAATTGTGGCTTAACATAAAAATTAAAAACTATAAAATTGCTATTGGCAATATTTATAGGCCGCCATCTGGAAATATCTCTGCATTTTTAGATAGCATTGAGGACACCTTGCCCCTAATTATTCCCACAGTAGATGAAATAATTTGTTTGGGAGATATGAATATTAATTTATTAAATCCTGAAAATCCTTTAGGCAAATGTTTTCATGCCTATGGCTTTAATCAATTGATAAACGAACCTACTCGTGTTACTGAAAGATCACTATCGCTCTTAGATCCTATATTTGTCTCGAATTTAAACCTAATTCAAGATAGTGGTGTTACTGATGCTAGTGTTATATCTGACCATTGTTTAACATATTGTAAATTAATAATTGACAAGCGAAAATCTGCAACAAAGTTCTGTACTTTTAGAGACTATAAATATTTTGACTATAACAGATTTTGTAATGATTTGAGGGATGCACCATTTCATAATATTATAAATATTCCTGATATTGATGATAAAGTTATGTATTTTAACAATCTTATAATTTCTTTATTTGATAAGCATGCACCTATTAAAACTGTTAGAATAACTAAACCTAAATCGCCTTGGCTTACGTATCCAATTAAATTAATGATGAAGGAAAGGGATACCGCCTTACAAAAATACAAACAAACTAAATCTCCTGTAGACTGGGCACGCTATAAAGAATTGCGTAATTTTACGCTGTCTGCCGTCCGCCGGGAGAAAAAAGTATTTTATAACAACTTATTAAATACAACTGACTCAAAAATGTTATGGAAAGGCATGAACAATTATATCTTAAACAAAGAACGTTTAAGTGTTCCTAATCATTTAGATGACCCTGACAAGGTAAATCAATATTTTTCATCCGTTTTTGTTGAAAGAGAAGTCAGTGATGACTTAATTCACTTTTATGTTAATGGTAATTTTTTAGATACTGATCAAAAGTTTGAGTTACCTTTATTGCCAGTCGAAGATGTAAGCAAGATTCTACACAGTATTAAATCGAATGCCTATGGGTCTGATAATATCTCAATAGCCATGTTAAAGTACTGCAGCCCTTACGTAGATAGCTTTATTACGCATATTATAAATTGTTGTATAGAACACAGTTATTTTCCTTCAACGTGGAAAGTAGCTGTAGTCAAGCCGTTACCTAAAGTTAATACACCTCTTAATTACACTGATTTACGGCCAATAAGTATTTTATCAGCTTTATCTAAAGTATTAGAAAAAGCCATTTCTATTCAACTTACAAAATACTTGGAGCAAAAACAAATATTACCAGAGTGTCAGTCGGGTTTTAGGCGGGGTTACAGTACTTCAACCGCTCTTTTAAACGTATGTGACGATATTGTATCTTCTGTAGATAGAAAAGAAGTAACAGCCCTAGTACTGTTAGACTTCTCCAAGGCATTCGATACTATTAATCATAAACTTGTGTGCAGTAAGTTGATTTATTATGGTTGCTCTGACAAGCTTGTTAATCTTATTAGCTCTTATCTTCGCAATAGGTCGCAGGTAGTTCATATAAATGATAGGGTGTCCTCTGTAAGAAGTGTTACATCCGGTGTACCTCAAGGTTCGATATTGGGGCCACTCCTTTTTTTAGTTTACACGAGTGATATACTAAGATCAGTTAGACATTGTAAAATTCAAGCGTTCGCGGATGATACACAGGTTCAATATAATTTTAAAGTTGAAAATATTATGCATGCCGAAAATTTTATCAATGAAGATCTCCATACAATTAGCACTTTATCAAATAAGCATAATCTAAAATTAAATGAAAGTAAGTGCCATGTATTATTTTTTGGAAATAAAAGAAATAGAGAGTTTGTTGATAGTAATATTACCATTAAAGTTGAATCTGAAACTTTACAATCCAAATATTCTTTAAAGAACCTGGGTATTATATTTGACAGCGATTTAAAATTTAATCTGCATATTAACAGCTTATTGATAAAATCATATAGTACGCTGAAATCACTCTATTCGTATAGAAATATCTTAACGATCCACGTAAAAAAGACCTTATCCGATTCCCTAATTCTCTCACGTTTCAATTATGGCGATTGTATTTATGGTCCCTTCCTAGATAAATTTAATCAAAATAGAGTTCAAAAGGTACAAAACTCTTGTTGCAGATTTGTATTTGGTTTGAGGAAATATGATCACATTTCTCGTAAAATTTCGGAATTACATTGGATGAATATGACTACTAGGCGAAAACGTAATTACTGTAATTTGATTTACAAAATTATCAATGATCAATTACCTCTATCCCTTTTTCAAAAATTATTAAAAAGATCTGATTCACATGGTTTAAATCTAAGATATAAACTTAATCTACATATCCCACGTCACTCGTCAGCCATATTTCAAAAATGTTTTTCTTATTTGGCTGTTAAGCTTTACAACTCCACTATCAAAGATTTTGCCCACTTACCAAAGTATTCGTTTAAAGCTCATCTTAACAGTAAACTAAGTAGTGTAATTTAAATAAAATCAATCTGATAAATTTAAATAGATATAATAAGTATTGTAAATAATGCAAACTTTCTTAATTAACTGATATGTTTTATGTAATATACCCCTCCTATTCAATTTGAATTTAAATTTAAGTTTTCTTCTTTTTCTAATATACACACATCCATGTATTGAAATATATGTTCTGTTTATTATAATCCAGGTTAAGTGTAAGAGTAGCAATTGCTAAACTTCGCCTGGTTTATATTTGTTTAATTCAATAAAGTCTATTATTATTATTATTATTATTATCTAGCACATGCATTGATAATTTTCTGATCAATTCTAATGTTAACAACTTTAAAACTAATGTTATTAACTTCTACTTATCTGATCATCTTTCTCAATCAATATATATAAACACAGTTTTTCCTGAAAATAAAGAAAATAAGTTCGTTCAGCGTAGAAATTTTTGCAAAGAGAACATTGTACAGTTCTGTAATTTTTTAGAGAGTGTAGATTGGCAAGAAATGTATGCTCAAGATTGTGTAAATAAGGCTTCTAAAATTTTTAATGATACCATAATGTATTATTTTCAGCTTTGTTTGCCATTAAGACGGGTATCACTATTTAAAAAAACACAGAAAGATAATTGGATGACTGATGAATTAAGAGAATTAAAACACAGAGTTACACTTTTTAGCGACCTTGCGAAAATGAATCAAGCTTATAGGAATATTAGTATACTTTTGCAGAAACGATAGTGCAAAGCACTTGTAATAGCTAAAAGAAACTATCATGAGAGGCAAATTCAAGAAGCTCATAACAAAACAAAGGCAATGTGGAACACAATAAATAAAATAAAAAGCAAATCAAATAAGTCAAATATTATAACTATAACAGAAAATGGCAAAGAAATTCCAGATGCTATAGTGGCCAATAATTTCAATGAACATTTTACACCCGTAATAAGTAAAAATTCTGTTTTTGATCCAGTCTTTTTAAGCTCCAATGTTCCTTTTTTGAACGATCACTTTTTTTAAATCCAGTTTTATCATCTGATATATTATCTTTAATAAATAAACTGAAATCGTCTAACTCTTGTGGATACGATAATATTTCCAATAATTTAATTAAACGTTCTAAATTGAGTATCTGTCAGCCATTGGCTTTTTTGATAAACCTATCTTTTAACACCGGAAATTTTCCAGACATTTTCAAGTTAGCTATTGTCCAACCTTTATATAAAAAAGGTGATCCTCATGATTACGGAAATTACAGAGCCATCAGTTTGCTTTGCAGTTTTTCTAAACTTTTTGAACTTGCTATCAAAGATCAGTTGTCTTCATTTTTGTATCAGAATAATTTACTATCTGTCTGTCAACATGGCTTCTCTAAAAACAAGAGCACCGAATCAGCACTCTGTGAGTTCCAAGACTTAATTGTTAATGCCCTCGATAACAAGCAATATTCCTTAGGGTTATTTATCGATTTCTCCCATGCTCTTGATGTTGTTGACCATGAAATTTTATTGAATAAGCTAGACAGGTACGGAGTCAGAGGAGTTGCTTTAAACCTCTTTTCCTCTTACCTAAACAATAGAACACAGATCGTAAAATTAAATTATGATATAACCAGTGCTGTATGCAACATAACGCATGGAGTTCCTCAGGGATCTGTTTTGGGGCCCCTACTTTTTAATATATTTGCTAATGATTTAATAATATATTTAAATAAAATGCCAAATATTCACTGTGTCTCTTATGCGGATGATACAAATATTTTAATCATTGATAATGACTTAAATGCTATTAAAAACTCCGCTGAGTTAGCGTACTCACAGGTAGTTCATTGGTCTAAGGAAAACAAGCTTAATTTAAATAAAGATAACACTAATATGCTGTTGTTTACTTTACACGGAAATCTGGATATGTCAATTTTTAATGGAAGTGATATAACTTTCTGTGAATCGGTCAAAATGCTAATGATAATGCATAACATTTGATAGATACTTGGATTGGGAAAACCATATAGATATTTTGTTTAATAAATTGCGAAGCAACTGTTATGGTTTGAGGTTTATGTCATTACACTGCAGTCGTGATGTACTCATGAGCTTCTATTATGCAAATTTCCACTCACACTTGAGATACGGTATAACGAACTGGGGCAACAGTGTGCATATAAGTCGAGTATTCATTTTGCAGAAGTATGCTATTCGAATTATTGCTGGCTTAGGTTTTCGTGAGAGCTGTCGTACTTTTCAAAAACTTGAAAATATTAACTGTAGCAGGTATCTATATTTTGGAGGTCTGTATATTTGTTTACAAGAATCAGCATAGGTTTTTTGCTAATCAAGTCAGCCATAACCACAATACAAGGTTTAAAGGACTATTACAGCCACAATCTCACCGAACAGCTTTGTACCAAAGAAGCTTTTATTACAATGGTTGCAAATTTTTTAATGCTCTAAGCGAGGAGATAAAACTTTCTCCGAATGTTTTTAAATTAAAATTGAAAAAAATAATACTGGAAAAAAATTGTTATGAGGTTGATGATTTCTTTCTTTAAATAAGTACTGGTTCGATTAGGTACCCTTAATTTTATGTGTTTTTTATTAAGGCTTCGCTACACCCGCAGTTTTGAACCTTTTATCTATATTTTACCCAATTTTTTTTAATGTATATATTTTTTATGTATGTATTTCCTGTATTATTGACTTAGTATATGTTATAATTCAATGTTTTGTTTTTTTGACAAAATATTTCTTTTTTTGTTTTTCTATATATATTTATACTCTTTATGTAATATGTTTGATATTTGTATGTTTGACTTGTGTAGAACAATTTCTGTTTTATACATCAATAAATATTATTATTATTATTATTACTCATTGTTAAAATAATGATCAACTTGACAATCATATATAAATAACTAGAATCATAAGTTTGCACAGAAGTAGGAAATAAAGAAATTATATTTTTTTCTGATATGTAAAAAGAAACTTTTACAACTTTTTAAAACTTACTGAGTGTAAAATTATGTTAGGTTAGCTGTAGTTTTCTCGTGTAAACATCCTTTGAGGGTTAACCCATCTACCTTTGTCTACTTTGTTGTTTACTCTTCTTTATTATTTTATGTATGGTCTTTTGGTCGTTAGGTTAATTGGATTATTAATAAATTAATCGTGGCTGAATGGGCTCAGTCCAAATCCGAGGAATTGAAACAAAAAGAAAGGACTTGTATATAACACGCATGACGGTATTTTATTTATGTACTTCTGAAAATAATTAATCTAGTAAGAAAACTATTTCTTTAGTAAATTACCCAAATGAAATTGAACGATTTTGGATTTGTATATATAAAGTAAACATTTCTGTACCCTCTTAGTACCACAGTAGTTTTACAATAAAAAAAGTAGATATTGAAATAACAAATAAGTGAGGAAATAGGGGCCTACGGTGTGTAAAAGACAATTTATGTCTATATGTAGTGACTTCTTCCATATTCAAGTAAATATGCTTTACTCATACAGGTTTTTACTAGCCTTCCTTTCCATAAATGTATGCATTAATAATTGGTTCTTTCCGTTCCCTTGAGACATTATTTGCCTGACAAGCTACCCTTAAAAAATGTTAAACTTTTGTAAATATCAACTACATTAAACAATAATATATTGTTAGTAAATAACCATTATCCGCTGCTATAAACTTTTGAAGTAGGCATACTAAAAACTGTAATTGAAAACAATATCCATTCCTTTAACTCTTATTTAAATATGCTACGGAAATCTACCCTAACAAGCAGAATACTGGAATGTAATTACTGTTAATCAATTTTATGTCAGTGATCAAGGCATTAGTACATCCATGTGTAGCGTGCCGTTTAGACTCTAACACAAGCTCTTGACCTGCGTCCATCACCGTTCATTACTTGACACGACAATCCACTTAAAACCCAGGTGCGAGCACTATACTATCGATTAATCAAACTTTAATTGATTCCCTTTCCTATGTTGTTTGCCCGTACAAATCCCCATTTCGTTTCGTTTGAACTATTTGAATTGCTCTACAAAATAATTGTGTCTTATGATTCTTTTAGGTATGCGTTTATCCTAAGTGTTTACATAAATGTGTTTTCCCATTCAGAAAATTTAAGTTTATAAATCATTACATACCTTTAGGGGTATTTGGACTTAAACTAATAAATGGTACCTTTTCCATTCATTATAATTTAAAATCATTTTATTTATTTATTTAAATGGGATACCCCAATTTTACAAACGTAGCAAACATTTGCAAAACAACATTGATACTATCACAGCTACCATTAGCTATTTTCTTATCTAATTAGAAGATCTTATGGAAAATTAAAAATATTAGATATTCACAAAGATATTTTGAATACTGACTTAAAACTTAGATTATGCAACTCTTTAATTTTGTCTAGACTTTCTTACTGTCATATTGTGTACTGACCTGCACTTTTAAACATCTACAAAAAATCCAAAATTCATGTATCAGGTACAGCTTTAATCTCATAAAATATGATCATATCTGTGATAGTTTCCGAGAATCAAAATAGTTTAAGTTAAATGAAAGATTTCTGCTTCAAAAGTCATGCCTTGTTTTTAAAATTAACACAACTCAAATGCCTAGATATTTATTAGATAAACTGATTAAGGATTCGGATATCCATTCGCGCCCGACGCGCGCCTGTGACTTATATGTGGTCCCCAGACACAGGTCAGCTCTATTCGAAAATTCTTTCACTTATAATTCGATAAAAAATTTTAACATTCTGCCTCCTATAATAAAGTCTTTGCTATCAGTTTCCACATTCAAAAAACATGCCAAAACCCATATTATTTCTTTTTGAAATTAACTTTTAGATTTTTTTTTCTTTCATCCTTTATGTGATTTTCAATTCAATTCAACAAAGATTTATTAAAATTAAAACATACAAACAGTTGCCTAACCAGAGCCTGCCCCGGGACCGACCATGCAACTACCGCGCTCACGCGGTCGCGAATTGCAGGCCGGCCGGAACAGATCTGGATCGGCGAAAACAAAAATGAATAACTAACCTAAGCACCTTTTGCAACAAGCAAATAAAATTAGATAATACTATTTCAACATAAAACAATAAAGATTTTTAAAAACAACTTAAAACTACACATATTTTTAATAACTGACTCACTGTAACACTTTTTTTAAAATTTTGTAGTTGACGCAGATACCTTAATCTAAACGAGGCACCTTCTGCGAAATTCATGAACGCCGAGCTGCACATGGCTGGCCTAAACTTTTGGCTTTAATAATTTTGATTTTCAGAATGTTTAATTTATTTGATATTCGTGATGAGAAGTGAATTTAGAAAAACAAAAATGTACAAACAGAAAACAAGAAAAACAACAAACAAAAGGGACACAAACAGAAAGGAAGAGGGGGACAGGAAAGATTTAAAGATAGTCAAAAGGTATTAAATATTAGTAAAGGTGGATAGGGTAAGCGGAAGTTATAGTTGGTGAAGCTTGGCTACAGAGGTTGCCGGAAAATCGGTAACGTCTGGTATGGTAAGGGGTGTTTAATCCGAAATGGGGCATTATGCTGTCTAATTTGTGTTATGTGTCTTGTTAGCGGACTATCGCCCAGCTTGAATGAATAGAAGTTTTGAGAGATGCATTGGACGTAGTTCGCTATCGGGGTTATGTCGTTGCAACGCGCATAGAGATCTCTGAGGGAGGTGTACCTTCCAGAATTTGAAATGAGGCGCATGAATTTGTGTTCAAACACTTGAAGTTTTTTCATTGTCGTGGCAGGTATGCTGCACCACACCGGCGCCGCGTATGTGATGGACGGCCTAATCATCATCGTGTACAACAATTTTTTATTTTGTCGGTTAAGTCTGCTACTCCTGACCATGAGTGGATACAGATTCCTGGACAGGGAGTAGACCGTCCGTATTGTCTCATTTATATGGGTATTGAACGTCAGTCTCTCGTCGAGTCTTACCCCCAGGTACTTCACGCATCTCCTGGTTGGAATTTTGTTTCCCCTGATCGAAATTGGTGTTAAAATTTTGTTCTCAGTAAAACGACGCGTGAAGACTATCGCCTCCGACTTCTCAGCGTTCACCCGAATCTTCCACTGGTCGTAATAAGCCGTGGCACAAGACATGTGCGCCTTCAGCAGCATGTTCGCCGCTTGCGCGTTGTGAGAATGCGCGTACATGGCTGTGTCATCGGCGTACTTGGCCAGCTTCGTATTCGGGAACTCTGGGAAGTCGGAGTCATACAAGTTGTACAACTTTGGAGAGAGGCACGATCCTTGCGGGACTCCCGCGCGAATATCCCGCCGTGTTGACAGTGTATTATTCACTCGAACCTGCAGGGATCTTCCCGTCAGGAATGAATGAATGAGTTTAGTGAAGTAAGTCGGAAAGTTCTAGTGGTGTAGTTTGTAGAGTAACCCCGGGATCCAGACGGTGTCGAACGCCTTCTCAATATCGAGGAGCACCATGGTGGTGTTCTTCCCAAGGTTGTATTGTACTTTGACGTCGTTAACTATCCTAACAACCTGTTGCACCGTGCTCCTACCCTTTCTGAAGCCAAATTGAGACTCGTCGTCGATGTGGAGCTCCTCCTGAACAGTATTTAGTCTGATCAGGACGAGCTTCTCCACCAACTTGGAGATCGCCGACAACAACGAGATAGGTCTGTAGCTGCCGACGAACTTCGCGTTCTTGTTTGGCTTCAGGATGGGAATGACCACGGCACACTTCCACTGACTGGGCCAGTGCTGTAGCCGCAGAATCGCATTAACGATATACGTCAACTGCACAATACCTTTCCTCGGGAGATATTTGAGCAGCTTGTACTCGATGCCATCTTTTCCAGGGGCTTTATTGTTTGGTAGGTTCTTGATAAATTGTGTTATCTTCGAGGGCTTGGTCATGACCTTCAGAAATTCACGTCGTGTCATTTGTACGTCAGGACCAATGATTTCGTTAATGTTGTTCTCGATGCGGTCGTGCTCTAAATTATTTGGTATGTTGTTATTGTGAATATTTTCGAAATGAGTAGCTAAGTCGCTCACTTTTTGAGCGTCTGTCATCGACGTCCGTCCGACAAGCTTGTGAATTATCCATTATTCTTGTATTAATGAATATTTATTTTTCTTTTAGTAGAGATCTATTAATTGTCAATCTGTTGGTAATATAGAGGTGGTTACGTGGACGAGCAACAATGTTGAATGTCGCCACCTCCATAAAATTGTTGTAAATTTGTATTTGCATAGATAAATAAAGACACATTATTATTATTATTGCCCACAAATTTCTTAAGAACATTAAGACTCGTATTAAGTAAATCCAAATTGATTCTATTAATATAATTTTTTGTCCCATAAAGAGTCCTGTGATAATCCAGTCCAAAGCTTTGCATAATTACATACCTACCATTGATATATTGAGAAAGCAAATGGTCTACCTTGTCAAATGCCTTGGGGAAGTCTGTCTAGATTGCATCTACACAGTTACCTCTTTCCATGACATTGACAATATAATTTTCATATAACGATAAATTTGTACTAATCGAACTTCCTTGAGAAAGCCATGTTGCTTTGCACTGATAACATTTTTTAGTTAAAATTTGAAATAATTATTGACTAAAGATTAAAAATCTTGGAAATATTGAAGATTTTCGTTATTGGTCTATAATTTAGAATTGGTTCTTTTTTACCTGCTTTTTTACGTGTAGAAGTTACATAAGATTTTTCCAAACACTTATAAGTATCCCAGAAGACACGGATTTGCTAAACAGAATCCACAATGGTCTGGATAACGCAAATGCACAGCTTAGTTTTATTAATTATTAATTACCCTGAGGATGATATAAAAAAATGTCGAAACGTCGGCAAAAATATAAAGTAGTTTTCTTTAATACACTTGGACTAACCCCAAAAGATTTTCATCAATTTTTTTTGTTTAAAAAATGTCTAATACAATTTTTTGATTTTTCATATAATTTAGCATCGTAGATGGCCTTGCATTTAAAAGTGGATAGTGATTTTGTAGTCTTAAATAGACCTTGGTGCCCTCTATCTTTTGAGATCAGTTTGATTTAAATCGAACAAAAAACAAAAGAATTATTACGTTTTTACACTCTTAAGGGAGACACGCTGTATGTATCCACTTCTAAAACTAACCACTCAATGTAAAAAATAAGAGAATCTATGGAAAAACCTCCATACCTTGTAATTGACCCTATCGCCACGGAAGAAATTTCAATTGCAACATTAAAAATTCTTTGAATTAATCCACTTCGATTATTGATTTTGCCTGCAAATACAAACGATTCCACATGTCTCCAGAGGAAATAATCTAGCAGGGTTAAATCTGGGCATCGTGCTTGTCAGGAGTATGGTCTATCTAGGACAAATGAACGAGCGATCTGGATAACTCTATTATGTTTCATAATCGGACCTATGTTAATGTCACTTTTTGCTTACAATTGCTCCAAGGACTGTGTCCTTAGAGATTTGCAAGTTCTTTCAAGGCCACCCTGTATTTGGAATATTTCTCGAACATGTGCATGATATTATGAAGAAATCAAATAAAACGTGTACTAATTTATCAACAAAATGGGCAATAGAATCAACTCTATTCACGAAATGCTATAAATATTTGTAATATCGACAACTGGAATATTCACATAGTTTTAAATAGTGTCGATGTTCATTAAACTAAAAATATGTTCTAGAGTAGCACAACCTAAAATTAAGGAAATTAAAAGAAATCGGCATTCCAAGCTCAAAGGTTAGTCATTAGAAACAATTATAATTCCCTTAAAAAATCGGGTTCGGTACACAGTAACAGTAATTACGAGGGTAATTGGGATTTAGATAAAATCTCATTTAAATATTTATCATTTGTATCTATAATAAAAAGCAAATTTAGGGTGCGAGTGTAAGATTTAAAGACCAGAGCTATTAACATATTTTTCCATAAACCTCGTTCTCCATTTGAATTTATTAACCGGATTGGAATATCCTATTATACGGTGAAAACAATTAGGGTAGGTAGGCCAATTAAAAACTAATATGATGAAACAAACGTAATAGATACTATTTCACATATTACTTTTAAAAATAATGGCAGATGATTGTGATGACTATGAATTCGTGAAAAATTTTGGAAACCAGCATCGACATAATAGCCAAGGTTCGAATCCGATACTCCTTAGTCTCAAGCCTAACGCGTAACTGAGTCACTGAGCTGGCTTTCTTGAACAAGACTTTCTTTTAGTGGATATAAACCTCCCTATAATACGAAACGCATGTTTGGGTATGCAAAATTAATCCACAACATATTTTACAGTGCAAGTACGCACTCATGTTAATGTATATTTTCCGATCATGAACCAGCAGCAAAAAAATTCGTTGGCAAGTCCTAAGGCTAGTTTTCATAGAAAAAGATTAATTTACATTATAATAAAATCGTGTCAAAATGGTAAGCGAGAATTCGGTCAGGAAAGGGGTGGCAAACAGGGTTGAAGTTGCACTTTTTTCGTAAAAAAAAAAAACGGTAAGACTCATGCTAGACAATTTAATAGTATGTTTAGAAAATTATTTTAAACATGTTGCCAGATTGGCAAACGAAAATTCTGTTGCGAAAGGAGTGGGAACAGGGTTGAAATTGCAATTTAGTAATCCAGATGCGATCTCGTGCCTTCCATGTAGGTCAACAAAAACACATTTTCTTTTAATATATAGAAACAATTTTTTTTATTCAGCTAAAATTTATTTAAAAAACAATCCTATCCTAAATATTGTCTGATAGTTATTTGCGGCATTCTACGAATATTCTTTCCTATTATTTGGGTTTTGCACCACATGTATTATTATCCTCGCGCCCGTGACGTTTACGTCAAAGGAATAGTCAGAGGTTATGTTTTGCAAATAATATAAATCGGAATAAGCACAGAAATAATGTATTTTGCTGACGTTTCGGAAAGTAGTCTCTTTCCGTTTTCAAAGCTTTTTATGGATGAACTCTTATTTTGCTGTGTATGTCAAATACACAGCCTTAAGATCCTCTTTATGTTTATTTATTTATTTAAAGTACACTGTTCAACAGGTAAACACCCAATTACTGAACAGGAAATACAGAAAAAATACATATAAATAAAACTAAACTAATACATACAGTTAAAATATAAGACATATACAATATGATTGTAACATATAAGAGATATAGTACGTAATACATATAAACCATGAAAAATTATATATAATATTATCTTTGATACACTAATTTTTAAAATATGACTTAATGTCATTAAGGCTGCAGTGAAAAATATCTATGCGGCTACAGTGTTTGTTGTAGTTGCCACAAATTAAATAAAAAGGAGAATTTTTTAAGGTATTAGTCCGCGCCGTTGGTATATAAAAGGTTAGTTCCTGTCTAGAAGCTAGCCTGGGGACAATAATGTTTAACTTCCCTACTATTTCCTGACAATCCAAAATATTATGAATGATCTTGTATAAAAAAACTTGCGAAAGGTATTGCCTCCTGTCATCAAGACTAACCATACCAAAAGTATCGAGTAAGCGTTGTTGAGTGTAGCCAATAGGAGGATATGTTTCATTGGTTTTAAAAAACAGAAGTTTTAGAAATCTTCGTTGCACATTTTCTAAATTGTTAATATGTATATCATAATAGGGATACCAAACAAGGGACGCGTACTCTAGCTTAGACCTCACGAAACAACAGTATAATGTTTGTAGAGTGCTTATGTTCGCAAATTCACGGCTACTGCGCACTATGATACCAAGTGTTTTAAATGCATTACCAACTGTGTTTTCAATGTGGGCATTGAATGTTAACTTCGGATCAAAAATTACACCTAAGTCACGGTAAGTATCAGGTCTTTGTATGGCGGTATTGTCAAGATGGTAGTTGAACACATGGGGAGTTGATTTACGCGTAAACGACATAACATTACATTTACTGGCATTTAATGGCAATTTGTTGTTTAGGCACCACTGTGATAGTCTGTCAAGGTTATGCTGTAGGCGGTAGCAATCTTCAACACTCGTTATCTCTGTAAAGATCTTTAAATCATCCGCATATAACAAACAACAAACATCTAAAATATCCACTATATCATTAATAAAAATATTAAATAGTAAGGGACCTAGCACCGAGCCCTGAGGGACACCTGATGACGCCAAGAATTCGACAGACTTAACTCCATTATACGCGACATATTGTATTCGATTTGACAGATAAGATCTAAATAACTGTAGCAGTGAATAAGACAAACCTATATCATGTAACTTACGAAGTAGAATATTATGGTTAAGCCTGTCGAAAGCCTTGGAAAAATCAGTATATATAACATCAGTTTGCGACTGTACATCCAAAATTTCAGCTATGTATTGTGTAATGGACAATAAATTAGTAGTAGTTGAACGTCCTTTCATGAAACCATGCTGGTACGGCGAGATCTGATTGCTGACACTTGGATAAATTGTGTCATGTAGCAGTATTTCCAGGATTTTACAGAAATTACAAATGATTGAAATAGGTCTAAAATTAGTTATATCAAATTTATCTCCTTTTTTATAAACCGGACATAGCTTAGATCGCTTCCAGATGACCGGAAATGAACAGGTCTTAATGCATAAGTTAAATAAAACCATTAAAGGATAAGAAAATATCTGAGCGCAATCCCTAATAAGAAATGCTGGAACGCCATCTGGCCCCGTCGTCATTGTAGGTTTAATTTTTTTGATAGCTTTGAACACGTCAGATTCGTCAAAGGCTCGTATGTGGATATTAACATTATTCAATGCATCATTGAAGTCTAAATCTGAGTCGCCACCATCAGGTAAATAAGAATCACCAAAAAAATTTGCAAAAGCATTTATTATATCATCTGTGGTAGTTAAAGTTTGACCGTTAAAATGCATGTGGTTGGAAATATTGGTCACGCCTTTTTTACTGTTAATAAAAGCCCAGAATTTAGAAGGATCAGTTTTGATATTACCTTCTGATCTTTGAATAAAATTTTTATACGAGACACTAATATCAAATTTAATTGTCGATCTTAAACGCTTAAATTCATTAAGAGCATCAATATCACCTGAAGTTTTGTATGTATGCCACATTTTAGATTTTAGCCTGATAGCTTTTATAATACTGAAGTTAAACCAGGGAGGATACTTATATTTCTGCGACGGGCGATACTTTGGAACACATAAGTCAAAAATTGAATACATCGTAAAACATGTCACATGCATCGTTAATATCATTATATAAGGTAATAAATGACCAATCAGTATTTAAAAGAGTTTGATATAGCACATGTAAGTTAGCTTTCCTAAAATTGAAATAGTTATTAAAGTTGGTTGGAAAATTATTTTTATGGTTGTCAGAGGTGGATACTTGAATAGATGTAGTTAAAGCCGGGTGATGTTTATCCTCCGCTACGAGCGGCTCAAGACATTTTTCTACCACACAATTTGTGTTACTAAGGACGAGATCAAGAATGTTGTTATTATCATTATGTTCAAAATTGTGTTGGAACAAAGCACAGGTATACATAAAATTCACGAGTGCTAAAACTGATCCATTCGTCTGATGGTCACGTATATAAGAAGCATACTGTGCAATGTTAAAATCACTCACTAGAATCACATTATTCGCTTGACTACATTCAAATGTGCTAAACAACTCAAAGAATGTTTCATATTCAGCAACAGTTGTATTTGGTGGTATGTAAACAACAAAGATTAATAATGTGTAACTGGCCAATGAGAGCTTCACCCCTACTAAGTCGATAGTTGGCAAAGCATTAAAACCAGCAGAGCTTAAGTCAATTCTAGCCGAGCAGTATTGGTCATTTACTGCAATCAAGACACCCCCACCCTTGGTGCGACCTGTAGCCGTAAAGTTACGATCTGATCTATAGACAGTGTATTTATTGTAAAAGAGTTCACTATCATAAACTGATGTTATTTCCATAGATACTTACTACTTACACAGAACACATAACTGATGATATTTTCTTTTAAATAATGTTGAGTTTGTTAAGTTCTTCTTTTAAGATTGGTAGCCAGGTTGTACAAATATCTACAGAACAATTCGATATGCACTTATCTTCATTTAATAAGATTATTGCTGATTCTTTTAATTTTTCTTTTTTTGGTATCTGCTTCTTTTGTTAAAATTTCTGCCGAGTCCCAGTTTATTCTATGTCCGTTTTCCCAAGCATGTTCACAAATCTTTGATTTCTGAATTTCATTATTTCTAATGTAATTCTTGTGCTCATCCAACCTCACACTGAAAGGTCTGGATGACTCACCCACATAACATTTATCACATTCGCACGGGATATTGTAGATAGTCTGTATACATAAGGAATTATTGCTGTATAATGACGTTCAGGTTTTTGTCGTACCTGATTGTCCCTATTTT
Source organism: Leptura quadrifasciata (assembly GCA_963675555.1). Lineage (NCBI taxonomy): Eukaryota > Metazoa > Arthropoda > Insecta > Coleoptera > Cerambycidae > Leptura > Leptura quadrifasciata. The sequence goes on from OY776674.1 coordinate 154,176,310, forward strand.
CAACATTTATGAAAACTCTATCAACAAAGGCTTCAGGATATTGATTTTGTACGAACCTCTTTGATAAATTTTTTCTCGTTGTTTAATATTTCATTATTAGATGAAATTATGTTGGCCCTATCGTATAAACATTTTACAACACCCCTTTTAACATTTATTGACTGATTTCAGTTAAAATTTAGATATCTATTAGTATGTGTTGGTTTTCTATAAACGCTTGTTTCAATTGTATTATTTACCCTTCTAATTAAAACATTTAAAAACGGTAGTTCATTCCAACTTTCTACTTCTAATGTGAATTTAATAGACGGTTCCTTACTATTTATATTTTCCAAAAAAACTATCTAGTAAATCGACGCCATGAGATCAAATTGCAAAGATGTCGTCAACATATCTCCACCAGACAACTGGTTTGTTTATACAATTTTCAACATGTGTGTTCTCAAAGTTCTCCATAAATATGTTGCTTAAAATTGGTGATAATGCAGACCCCATAGCGATACCAAAATCCCGCTGATAGAATTCATTGTCAATTGAAAATAGGTTGTTTTTATACACATTGTTAAGAGTTACATTATGCTATTTACACTTAATTTAGTTCTAGTTTCCAAATTATTATCATTTAGCAACCTGTCTTTAACTATTTTTAAGGTTTCATCTACAGGAACATTGGTAAAGAGACTAACTACATCAAAACTAACCATCAGGTGTGATTCATGAATATCGTTTTCATAAATTTTTTCTATAAAATGTTTACTATTTTTAATATATGAATCGGTATTTCCAGATAATGGATCAATAATTTTAAGTAAATTTTTTCCAAATTATGACATAGTGAATAATAGAACTAACAATTGGTCTTAAAGGAATATTTTGTTTATGCCTCTTTGGTAAGCCATAAAAATGAGGAAGCTTACTATGATGTGGTGTACCTTCGTTCGTATTTGACATACACAGCAAAATAAGAGTTCTTCCAAAAAAAGCTTTGAAAACGGAAAGAGACTACTTTCCGAAACGTCAGCAAAATACATTATTTCTGTGCTTATTACGATTTATATTGTCACGACCCCCCTTTCGGGAAGCCGCGACTGACGTTCACTTGGCTTGTGAGAGTGGAAGATTGGGTAGTCAAAGTAGAAGACGAGTTTAAAACATATATAATTTATTAACAAAATAACAACAAACAGTGTCACAGTATCAACAGGCACAACAACTATAGTAACAAATGGGGGATCTTACCAACATCACTGATGTGGGGAAATGCGTCAGGATAAGGAGTCGTACTTCTTCACACTTAAGAATAGGACTGTCTTAAGAATTCGACTGACGCCCGCGTTAATAAAATTCGTATTTATCATTTTACTAATTGCTTACTTAGCAGGTTACCTATTGAGTACAAGTTCGTATTTATTGTTTGTTTTTAATAATCCAGTGTCAGGTCTCGTTCTCAATATTTGTTTAATATTATTGCAAAGTATATCCATTTAGAATTTGGAAAAATAATTTGTATCAATATGTAACCTAGGAAAGCTGATTTATAGTTTTCTCCTAAAATATGAATACTCCTTACGTAACAATATTATTTGCAAAACATAACCTCTGACTATTCCTTTGACGTAAACGTCACGGGCGTCGAGGCTTTTTCCAATAATTCTATTATTTTGTAGATTCAGTGATTTGTTTTTGAAGAGGATAATAATACATGTGGTAGAAAACGCAAATAATAGGAAAGAATACAATCCTATCATATTAATTAATGATTTAATATTCGATAATAAAAATAGTTTCCAGCATCTGAGTATTCTTCGATGTCTTCATTATTATCTTCACCGACATCAGTTTCAGTTGTAATAAAAAAAAATTTGCTTTAACACCCCTTTCGTGACTAAATTTTCGCTTGCCATTTTGACACGATTTTATTCTAACACAAATTAATCTTTTTCGATGAAAACTACCCTTGAGATTTTTCAACGAGTTTTTTTGCTGCGGGCCCATGGTCAGTCTATTAGTCATAACGAAATCTCCATTTAAGTTCATCAGATTTTCCCGTATGGCGTTATCTGAAATCAGTCATTTTTAATGGAAATGTTAATACTTGCATTGAGGTGTGGACAAAAATTTAAAAAACTGCTAATTTCTTTAAAATTAAAATACTGACGTAGTTTCCACAAACACCAAAACACTTGAACACTGTAGAAAATCCATAATAAAGTGTATCAAAGCAAACATTGTGAATAGTTATTAGGCAATTTAAGTTTGTCTGTACAACATCTTACTTATTAACCTCACCACAATAAAATTGTGAGAGGTTACTAAAATTGGTCCAAAAACGAAAATTGAGATAACATCAAATATTTACGTTTTGAGGTCCCAGGAACCCAAAAAAGTGGTTTTTGAAAAATGTCTGTATGTGTGTTAGCCCGATAGCGCAGAAGCTTAGTGCTCCAGAAGATCTGAAAATGTTTTGGTTGAGATCGGATTATGTTTAGTGCCGTTTTGGCGCAACAAGTTGTTTATTTTATAATTCGAACCATTGAAGAGCAGTTAAAATCCCGATTTTAATGATATATCACACTTGAGAGAGCGAGGGAGATTCGGTAAGAAAGTTTTAGACCAAAATTACTTGACAGAAAAAAACTTCAGAAATGTTTGCAAAGTCTTGTAGGCTGGTGCCGGTGCTGTATTTGATGCTTAAATAAGAAGGCCTTAACTGACATTTTGACATATTTCACTGACAGAAACTTTAATAGCGTGGTGTGAATTATTTTATTACCGCTTTTGAGAGAAATGTCGCGTTTTGGACAGAAAAATACTGAGATAATCAGAAAAGAGGTGAACAGACTAATTCCAACAAATACGAAAAGATCTAAGGCAACTATATGGAAAAAATTTTTAGAATCATACAAAATTAAAGGAGGAACCTCTGTCATAGTCCTGGCTGCAAATTTGGAGGATTGGGGGTTTAATATGAAAAAAACAACCTCCGAAGATTATAAAGAATCTGTTGTGAAGGTGATAAAAATTGTCAATTATTTTAAATATTTATATACTTACTTACCATTAAAATATTTTTGTTAGATTGAGACGTTAGAATTCACAAATGCAATATTATTATTTTAGGTTATGTGGAATTCATCCGCAAAACAACTTCAAGAAATGTGCTTCTCAAATATCAGCTCAAATTTAATCCTTTCTGAGACGTTGAGTTTGCTGCAGCAAGAAGTGTGCATGATGCGAAACACCGGAAATTGCAAAGAGATCCCACAAAAAAAACTAGTGCTGCTGCTCTTATTAATGAAGAGTATAATAAAATTTTAAAAGTATGGGATGAAAATGAAACATTCGTAGCCTCGGCCAAAGCCATAGGAAAAACAAATTCATAGAAGTTGAACAACGCCAAGAATCAACAATACATCCGAATAATGTTTGTCATAATTATTGTGTGTTTAATATTTCCAATAATTATAAGAGTTGAAGTAATGTCTTCTTATTAAGTAGAATTATGTTTTAAAAAATGTATTTTTGTTATTTTGTTGTTATATTATAAAAAAACTTTAATTATTAATTTACATTCATTTACATTCCGCTCATTCTAGTAAAATAAGATGTAAATAATTGTCTAAATGTGGGTTTTTGGGCGTTTGGGGGTTGGCGTGGGTCGAGGAGGGGTCTCGACATCACCATCATGCTCAGCATTCTCTAAAATGGGGGTAACACAGGTTTGGATGGTAGGAGACGGCGGATAGGCGGTTTACCCCTTTCTGGGGTGGTTTTCATCTGTTTGGGGGGTTGCGTGATCTCGGAGAGAAATTTTACCCTCGCCATCGTGTTCAGAATTCTCGAAAACGGGGGAGAGACATAGTCTTGTTAGATTAGAAAATATTTACATTCCTGTCCGACTTACAGAATACAAATAGTGCATTTTCGGCTTCAAAGATCCACAGTGGAGGGATGTTCCAGCCGCTTCCAGTAGCTGCCGATTTTTAACTTGAAACCGTTTCTTTACTATTTGGAATTTATGAATGAACAGTCAATTACAATTCGGCACTTTTAATAAAATTTTATTATTTTATTTTAGTAACATCAAAAATGTTACAAATTTTGTGTAGTGTACAGTTTTATTTCAAATAAAGATGGCTGTACATATACAACAATTCTGAAATAGAACAGAACACATTTTTCTTCATTTAATAAGTTGCATTTGATGCTATGTATATCAAGTTCAGAACTAATACTAAATTATGATTATGAATGAATAAACCTACCTCTATCGATTTTGGGCTTGATAGTGGTTTAAGAAAATTATTAAAACAAATTTTCTCCTTAACCATGAACTAAGGAAATAAATGTACTTAAACATGTTTGGTTAATCGTGATTCACTCTGTATATTTTCGAATTTCTCTTAAGTTAGAGTTCTTATACTATTCCTTTTTCTAAACATTCGGTGTTTCTGTAGGTAATTGGATCTAATATTGCATTGATTAATAAAATCAGTATCTACTATAATCAGTCGAACTGCAAACTTGTGATAATAATTGATGTATTTTAGAAATTAGATTATAAAACAAATAATATCTACTTATATATTTCCTAATATGTATAATTGTAATGGATTTTTAAATAATTTTAAAGAAAAATAAATACCTAAATAAAATAATAAATTTATTCACACTATCCTTTCAATTTCTCGTACTAGGTTAATTACAATTTGTTACGAACTGAAAAATGTCCTATTAGTGCAAATTATTCCAGATAAAGTAGAAGGACCAATTTCAGCGCGACCTATTTACTGCAGACCTTATCTTATCTATCTCATCTAATAGCTGATAATAGTCTCATGCTGGAAGTTTATTTGAGTTGAATATTCATTTCTTATAAAATTAGTGCCAGGAAACGATGACATGTTTCATTTTCCATTATTTTATTTCTCTTGCGCTGGAAGTTGACAATTACTATTCTTAAAACTTTCAATTGTAAAATGCATTCACAATTATTCAGATTAAGGTTTTACATAATTATAACTTGTGATTAAGGTCATGATGAAGAAAGTGCCAAATGATATGGCAAATTAACTAGAAGGAGTAATGAAGAATAGTTAAACAATTACTGCTTAAAATCAACTGTTTATTTACTTATTTATCTGTTACATTTCCAACAGGTTAAACAACCCAATTACAGGAAATATATAATATAAAATATAAAAATAGGTTAGTGTATAAGAATATATTCTACCTAGTAAACAATACAATAATATAAAAGCAAATACTAGAATACTAAATGTATGAACTATAGATCTAAGACCAGAAAAGAGCTGATTACATACAAACGACCCGATATGATAATATGAAGGGCAACAGACACACAATGATGTATATACTAACAATTTAAACTAAATTAACACAACTAATAATATGCATAATCTTTTCCACATAAATATCACAAAGTGACGATATGTTTATTTACGATCTCCTTTGCGCAAATTCAATACTATTTATGTGATTCTGGTACGGAGAGTAGTAAATCAAAGATTCACATTCCAATTTGCTTCTGACAAGTGCAAAATATAGTATTTTGAGACATTAACAGTGGTGATATCATTTTGCAAAGCTATAGAATCTATTGTAGATGAAACATGGCTAAATATTTTAAAATCTGTAAACATTAAGTTATTACACTCAATATTGCTAGTCAGGCCATTAATGAATATAAGAAAAAGCGGCGATCCCAGATTAGAACCTTGGGGTACTCCAGATGTTATTTCGTACTGATGTGATCTGAGCGCCTCATATTCAACAACTGCTTTCGATTAAGTAAATACGATTGAAATAGTTGAAGTTACGAGAGTGAGAATCCTATGTTTTCATTTTTTTTTTTAGTAACAAAAATAAATATATCCGATCAAAAGCTTTACTTATATCCATATAAACTCCATCAACTTGCCCTTGCCTATCTAATACTTCACAAATGCCTATCTAATAAGTCACAAAGATTAGTTGCAGTTAATCTTTTATGCAGAAATCCATGTTGATTAAGGGAAATAAGGGGCCTTACATTCTCATATATGTTATCGTATAGAATCATTTCGAGGAATATTGCGAATTTGCAAAGTATAGAGATCGGTCTATAATTTAGAAAAATACTAGGATCACCTTTTTTTAAAACTGGGCAGATTCCGGCTATTTTCCATAGCTCTGAAAAATTTGATGTTTTGAAAATTAAATTGAAAATAAAATAATAGCAAAGGTTGTATGAATTCATTAGCACAATCTTTAAAAACAAAATTAAGTATGCCGTCGATTCCAGATGTTAATTTATTTTTTAATTTTTTATAGCCTTGCGAATGTCGTCCACAGTTATTTGGTAAATATAAATGCTGCTAAGATAGTGGTTCTGTTGATTTACAATGTGGTTGGCATCGGAAACAGAATAAACACTACAAAAATAAGTAGCAAAAGCATCAACTATATTCTGTGAACCCTCGTACGTAACATCACCATTTTTTACCATGCCAGTGTTACATGGCCTATGTCCATTTAACAGTTTTAAATAAAAACTAGTGTTTTGGTTATATTTAGCACGATCTGTATAACATTTTTCGATTCAGTTTTTGTAAGTGAAACTGTTTTCAACTAACAGAATTTTATTTGTATAACTGCTAAACCATTTCACACCGTTTTATGTACTTAGTTTTATATCTTAGGCACTCAGTCATGTATTATGTATTTCCGTTCTACACAGCATCTCAGGAAACAATTAACAATTTGTCTACAAAATTTAGTTACATCAGATATCTATTTTTCAATTTTTATATTTTTGTTTACTATGTCAGTACATATGGTTATTTTCTTTGCCTTTTCTCGTTACTATATATAGTATATCCTATAAGATGTAATATATTTACTGAGTTATCAAAATACGTTTTAATATTTATTTACATCTGTTCATATTTGTGGTTATGTATAAAATAGAAATTACAAACTGAGGTAAAAGCAAATCAGCTGCTATGGAAATAATAAAGACTTCTATTATAGATTCCTTTTATCGATTATATGCCACTAATTTAGTTGTGAGTACGGGAATCTACAAGGCAGGTTGTTGTGCTTAACTCAACCATTGACAGATGGCCGTACTATTTATATATTTTATAGCTTTCAATTTAAATAGGGAATTAGATTTCTCACATTTTTTGGTAGCGTTATTTGCCAGTAACTAGGACAAAAAGTTTACCTTATCAGTAAAACTCACCAGGAAATCATTTGCTTGCAGCCTTTGTACTGATTCAAACGTATATAATTTTTAACTGTGGACTTCAGTAATTGATATTACAATTTTTATATCCCGATTAACAAGTGTTTAACATACAGGTAATTTCATTTATTACTCATTAAAAATTTAATTAATCTCCAAATTTTGTCTGATATAATTTCAATTATTTTTAAAATAAATTTGAATTCAAGGTCAATTCTTTTTAATTTAATAACTAGTTAAAATACTATATGTACCACATGGTTTTAAAAATATTTTTCTCTTTCCTTCTCATTTTTTTGGCAATTTATAGTTTTTATGAAATCAGCTTTTGTACAGCTAACTTGCTCAAATTCTTACATACTTAAATTGTTTTGTACATGCTTACTATTGTATATACTTACATGCTTACATATGTACATGCTTAGATGCTTACAGGCTTAGATGCTGATATATATTTATATGTACTTATATGTTTATGCACATATATACTGATACATTTTTGCATAGCTTATTCATTCCTGCATAGCTTTTGCACAGCTTATCTTACATATAGATAAAATTTCGTTATCTTTTCATAAACCACCTAGTTGGTTAATTTTCCTACAACTTTCACCCCATTTCATTGAGAGACGTAAATTGCCAAGGAAACATTAGAATCCATTCTCACAACAAGAGACAATTGTGGGCCTGGATTGCTGTCCCAGAACCAGTCACCTCAACAATTATCAATCTAGGATACTGGTATAAATTTGTTATGTATATATATATATATATATATATATATATTTTTTAAATTTCAATTTGTCTTTCAAACCGATTTGTCCATTATTCATGTAATATATTTTAACATTCATTTTAATCTATCTTTTTATTTCTCTTACCAACAATTTCAGTCTGATCCATAGTAGACTGGTTATTCGAGAAAAAGAGACAATTTTACTTATTTTACTATAGATGGTGCCCAATTTAACATCAATTTTTCTTTGTCTCCTTTTCTCGAAATAAACAGAAATCTGTCGCTTATGCTGTACATATCAGAAAGGGTAAGTTTCTCCACTCATATGAATACTCTGGACCCACGGCTCTCTGCTTTGATTTAAACCAGCTAGTCGTCCGCATATGTTGCCTCAATTCTTTCTCAAAAATAAATAACAAGGGAAAGGAGGTAACACCAGGTATTTTAGTGCGGCCTCTGATACTATGCATATAACCCCAAAATCCTTTAGAATTAATTTTAAAACTGTTAAAATTTAATGGTAAAAAATTCGTTCTTTCTTCAAACGTAAAAAAAACATGTCTTTTACGACAAACTCCGTGGATGTAAATTGTCATTTCTCTGACACTTCATCTGAGCGTTCGAACAGGAAACAATGGTTTTTATTTAATTTATATTCGACGGTTGAAGAGAAAAATCGCATATTATATGTGAAGTAAAATGATTTTTTGTGTTTCGGCTGGCCATGCGAGGCACATCCTCGATACAAAATATGTCACTTTTACTCCATATAAAACAACATACTGTTATAGCTGAAGGAACCAGTTCCCGGAACATAAAAAACGCAACAAAAACTTTATTTGTTCATTAAAATACTCTCAGTACTGCTGTTCGTAAATTGACTCACTTACCTTTATAGGTTTTTTTATGTGCGTTGGGTCGTTTGATGACAGGCATGCCGCCATAGTCCGCGGTGATAGTAATCATGTCGTAAAGTTTTGGTTGCGTTTTTTGAGTGCGGGGAAGTCCTTACTTGGACTATACATGTAATGTCTTCATTATTGATGAGATTTTAGTGAATTAAAGTAACTAACGAACTAACACATTAACAAAGTAACAAACTGGGAAGCTAACAAACCAACAAGCTAGAAAACTCAGTAAGCCAACGAGCCAAAAGTCAAGCCAGGAAGCTAATAAACTAAGAAATAAATAAACCAACAAAGGAACACACCAGAAAATCAACAAACCAACAAACCAAAATAGCGCTTTTATAAACATGTACTATAAAGTAGAAAACTAGTTTTTTCTTCAAACGTCAGAAAATTATGACATTTCTTACCCGTTTCATGATATTAAAATTTGACATTTCAGACGGCTGTGCGTTGCCATTAGCAACGGAAGTAAAAGTACTTTTTCTTCCGCTCGAGCGGACTTTTACTTCCGTTTAATAGCAACGCACAACTAAATTTTTTATCTTCATATTTTTTATAGCTGATCGACGTTTGAAGAAAAAATAACACGTGTTATTAAAAAAAGCCACTTTTACTCCAAATAAAACAATATACTATTATGTATACAGTTACTCAATTTTTTTTTCATGAGGGTCCCACAATTTACTTTTAAGTCACATAGGCCAGACATTCTAGGGACAGCCGAAAACAGTAAATTGTTTTATATGGACTAAAAGTAACATTTTCTGTGACGATGATGGACTCGCTTCGTTCATCCGTTAAGAACAGGTGAGACACAAAGAATCACTTTGCTCCACATGTAACATGATGTTTCTTCTTCAAATATCGACTATTAATTACATCAATAATGTAATTTATTCTTCAAATACTTGTAGTGCCGGTCGTGAGAAACTCAGATCTCGTGAGCGGCAGTAAAAACTAAGTCAGCCCAGAAGTGTATGAAAAATAAGAGTTTAAGTTCAAAAAACTTGTCACAAAATTATTGTTTTTTGATTTTTGCAGAAAAAATTATGTTCTACATTTTTAATAATAGTATATTGCTTTAAAGGAGTAAAAGTAATACTTTTGTGACGAGTCTGTAGGTAATTATCTATCTGTAATTACAGATGAGTTACAAAAGTGGCTTTTACTCTGAATAAGTCATTATTTTTCAAACATCGATTAGCTACCAAAAAATTAAGATAAAAATTTGGCTGTGCGTTGCCATTAGCAATAGAAATAAAAGTCCATTCGAACGGAAGAAAAAGTACTTTTACTTCCGTTGCTAATGGCAACGCACAGCCGCCTGAAATATCAAACTTTAATGTCATGATCTGAGTAAGAAATGTCATAATTTTCTGGGTTGGTGGTGTGGTGGACAGTGGTGTGTTCTCCCACGCAGACGGCCCGAGTTCAAAACCGGGTTACAGCAAGTCGATGAGATATAGTGGATGAGAGGATCTGCTTGCGTCACCATCTAAACTGTGGTATCTTATATTTACAATGATTGAAATCATTGGAACTTTTCATGCTCTTGCTTGTGCTATAATTTGGCGATGCATATTCACATTCAGAGATATCATATTATTTATTTAGGAGTAATTTAACATATACATACTAAAAAAAACCGTTTATTAGGGTAGGCAGGGCAGGCCAGCTGTCAAATCGTGCGCGTCACCTAATATTTATTACAGATGATCTATCACATTTTTTGCCTCACATTTACAAAGCTTCCTGTATACGTGTGTTCTCATATTTACAATTAAATTTTTACACTATTTGTTAAGGATACAGGTAGTTTTCCGTAGTATTCCCTCAGGACAAACAAGGTTTGAAAATACTCTTGATTTAATAATGGACTAGGATACAGAAGTTTTCCGTCGTATTTCCTCAAAGGCAAACAAAGTCTAAAGGCATTCTTGATTTAATAATGGACAATTTAAAACACGTAACAGATGTGTGGTAAATTCACAATTTCACCCGTGGGCTTGCACCTTTTGTAAATAAAAATCATGGCAAGTCCTCATTCAGAATATGTCAATAACTAATTAATCTCCGTCATAATTTTGTGAAACAAATAAAGGTTATTCTTACTCAAATATGGTTTTAAATTGAGATTTATTACTACAGCATTTATTCTGACAGTTGTGTAAGTTTGCAAAACTTTCGAATAGTTTTCGTTGAAACGAAATGTAAAAATTACTATTTTAAAACTTTTGCAAGTTGTGAATATCTTAGCAGGTGTTAAATTTAAACAAATGATTTAAAAAGGTATTACGTACGTGGTTTGTCTTGGAACTAATGTAAATTAAAAATATCTATTAATTGGCACAAAGTAAGTTTTGAATTAATAGAGTAAACCAAGTTTCTTGGTACAAGTTTTATTTATTAAAGACATTTTGTCTGTTATGAAGATTGGCATTAATGACGAAAGTCATTTGGTAAATGAACCATAATATACACACAATACCATATTTCTGATCAGTAATTAGGTTGTTTATTACATTAATCGAAAAAGAGTATATTGCATTTATTAAAACACAATATGTTTAGTCGCAAATTCCTCAATAAAATCCTTATTTTACTATAAGGAACGTAACCAGACTGCAACCAACAGCTACTCTCCGGGCTATGTGCCCCGCTGAGCGCTGTTAAGTGTAATAATCGCATATTACCATCAAAACGCTAATGCTTCGATTGCTACAAACACCAGCCGAAAGACTGATCCTACTTAAAGGAGCTCTCGTGCCAGTCGTCACACACCATTTGCAGACTGCAGTTTCGAGCTATTGGCTCCCGTCAGTGCAAGGTAGGCATGTGACGACCGACACGAGGATAACTTGACTATTTAGTACATTTCGGTATCGAAGTATTAGCGTTTTGATGGTAATATGCAATTATTACACTTAACGCTCCAGGCTTGTAACTTCTAATTCAGCGCTCGGCGGGGCACATAGCCCGGAAAGTAGCAGTTGGTTGCAGTCTGGTTACGTTCCTTATAGTAAAATAAAGATTTTATAGAGGAGTTTGCGACTAAAAATATTATGTTTTAATATTCCGCCCTCTAAAAGCACATTTGAACTATGCTAAGCCCAGTCAGGCTATTTAGTTTTCGATTGCAACAGACACTGGACCGCTAGATGGCACCTGCTGACTATTTTACATATCGCTATCCCAAAGATACCAAAATGTACTAAATAGTCAAGTGATCCTCATGTCGGTCGTCACATGCCTTGCACTGACGAGAGCCAACAGCTCGAAACTGCAGTCTGCAAGTGGTGTATGACGACTGGTACGAGAGCTCCTTTAAATAGAATCAGTCTTTCGGCTGGTGTTTGTTGCAATCGAAGCATTAACGTTTGATGGTAATATGCAATTATTACATTTAACGCGCCAGGCTTGTAACTTGTAATTCTGCGCTCGACGGGGCACATGGCCCGGAGAGTAGCTGTTGGTTGGAGTCTGGTTCCGTTCCTTATAGTAAAATAAGGATTTTATAGAGGAGTTTGCGACTAATAATATTGTTTTAATATTTTGCTCTCTAAAAACACATTTTTTACTTTTAAAACCAATCAGTATCGCTCGTAGCGAAAAAATCATATGGTTGTACTAGCGATCGAATTCTGAACAAATTTCAAAATGTTCGTTCGTCTGTCTGTATGCCTGTCCGTCTACCTGTCCCTCTGTCTGTCTGTCCGTCCGTCGGTTTCTCTGTCCGTCTATCCGCCCAACACGTTTCTCAACAACACGATTACTGAGGAACAAGTACAATTATATTCAAATTTAGACAGTAAATTATTATTTTTCAAAATACCGCAAACATAAAAGTTATGAGAGGTTTTAAGAATCAATAATTAATCAATAAGAGCATTACAACCTTTGATAAGAATCTACAAGGACAAAAAGGCAACGTAGCGTATCGAGGAGCGTTTCATCAACTACTAAGCCCACATAATCAGGAGGTGATTAGAGTTATAAATATAACAAAATTATACCTTAACATGACTTATTTTCAAAAGGTCACGAATAGTGTCCAATAGAACATTCAACAATTATATAAAAACTTCCACAAATCAGCCGAAAATGTTTACATCTAATATTAAGAATTTTAATCTGAGCAGGGAGAATATATTATTATTATTAACTCGCCTCTAGCATAAGGAAGACTCAACGTGGCGCAGCGTGGTGGAGGGAAACAGGCAAGCTACTTTAAACTTTAAAGCGAAACCCTCCAGAAAAATATAGTTACAAGGTTATAGAGTATACATTTTCTACAAAAAAGTCATTGAAGGCACGTGTCTACTTCTTATTGTATGTCCTCAGGAAGTGCGTAAAATATGGTATCGTACAGGTTCATTGAATTCAAATGTATATTGTATATATTGCTAAAATAACAAAATATGCTGTCACTTACTTTGTGATATAAGATTTAATTTTCTAGACAACTTTGCTCCTATTACTCCAGTCAAGTTAGACTTAAAAGGGTAAAATTAGAGAAAAGTTACTGTACGCTAGATTTTTTGTGCAGATTTGGTGTTATAAATAATATCTGAAAAGTTTCCATCGATACCGCCCTTACAATTAATTTTCTAGAGGTTGAAATAACGCGAAATGTAATAATAATAATAATAATAATAATAATAATAATAATAATAATAATTCTCCTCGTTCCGCCAATACCAGAGGGTCTCAGTACCAGAAGGGGGTTACACCATCTGAAAACCCCCGGGCCACAAGACCTGGCCAGAGTGGACGCTGAACTTCGCACAGCGCTACCAGAAGAGGCTGACATCTGGCACATAAATTGTGCCGTGTATGCCGCTGCTCAACGCTCGTCTCAGGTGGAGAGGCGAAATACCTCTTCCCCACAGGAGAGAGCGCAGCGGCGCATACAAAAGATGGAAGCCAAGATCCGGTCGGCGAGGCAACACGCATCCCGTATCCAATGTGTGATGGACTATATGGCGGCCAACAGGCCGTTCACGCCTAAAGTGCGTCGATTAGCCGCCAATTTAAGACGCGCCCATCACACACTTAATGAGGCAGTGCTGCGAACCACCAAACAGCACTGTCTCGACAGGATACGGATGCTAGTGACTTGCAAAAAGTCATTAGTGAGGCGGGCGAGAGGGCTTGCGGAAAATAAACTGTTCCGCGAAAAGCCCTCGCGCCTTTTCCAACCGCCTCCGCGTGTTGTAGAAAATCCGCCGACTGCAGATCAGGTGGAGAACTTCTGGAAAACGCTGTACGAGGAGAGGCTTCCACTCAACCGAGATTCTCCTGCCCTTGCACACTTTGAAGTCTTTTGTCAAAGGCTTCAGCGACCACAGGAAGTGTGCGAACCAATAACCCCAGAAGAGGTTCGTAGGGCTCTTGAGGGCTCTAAGAACTTTGCTGCTCCAGGTCCCGATGGGATAAATAACTTTTGGTGGAAAAAGTTATCGAGCACCCACCACCATTTGGCCAGAATTTTTAATTCCTGGTTAAATGGGGAGCAGCAAATCCCTTCTTGGGTTGTTGAGGGGCGGACAGTGCTGATCCCCAAGAACGGAGATTTGTCCAACCCAAAGAATTACAGACCGATAACCTGTCTAAACGCATGTTACAAGGTGTTTACACGCATTTTGTACATGCGGGTGCTCCACGCAGTTGAACCGGTTTACGAACGGATATATGAGCAACGAGGGTCGAAGAGAGGTGTCGCTGGCTGCAAGGAGAACCTGTTGATTGACAGATGTGTCACGCAGGACTCCATGCAGTATAAGCGGAACCTCTCTATGGCCTGGATCGACTACCGCAAGGCATTCGACATGACATCGCATGAGCTCATTGTTCACTTGCTCCGATGTCTTGTGGTACCCGGTCCCGTAGTGAGATGTATTGAAGAACTGATGCCGCTCTGGAGGACTCGCTTTACCATAACATCGGGTAACGATAGAGTCCAAACAGAGTCGGTAACATTCAGAAGAGGAGTATTTCAGGGAGATTCCCTCAGCCCCCTTCTGTTTTGCATCTCACTACTGCCATTATCCGTCTCGCTCCGGAAAACCCGTGGCTACAACTGCGGTACCCCCGGCGACAGGAGGCATAAGGTCACCCATCTATTTTATATGGATGACCTTAAACTTTATGCCTCTGGAGAGAGGGATCTCCAACAGTCCCTTAGGGTGGTACAGGAGTATACGCAGGCTGTCGGTATGCAGTTCGGGTTGGACAAATGCGCACTGATCCATCTCAAGAGAGGACGATGCGGTGACTATGGAGAGGACGCGCAGCTCGTGGACGGAAGCATCTTACACCATCTAGATGCCGGAGAGTCGTACACTTACTTGGGTGTCGAGCAACGCTCCACCCAAGAAGTGAGTGTAGTGAAAAACGCTCTCCGCGGCAAGTATCAGCACCTACTCCGACAGATCTGGTCTTCAGAACTGTCGGGGAAGAACAAGGTGTCTGCTACAAATATGCTTGCCGTTCCGATCCTTCTCTACTCTTTCGGAGTAGTGAAGTGGACTAGAGAAGAGCTGCGTCAACTCGATGTAGTAACCCGCAAGAAGATGCATCTCAATAGGAGCTTGCATCCTAAATCGTCCATTCCACGGTTATATCTCCCACGACATCGGGGAGGCCGTGGACTCTTGAGCTTGGAGAGTCTCCATAGCAGGATGGTTCTGGAGGGAGCATGTAAGGTCATCAGGAGTTCGGATCCCCTCCTCTGCATGGTCCGAGACCATGAAAATGCAGAGGTAGGAGCTTTTCTCTTTAAGGCAGCACGGAGAGCAGCCGATGAACTTGGTCTCATCTTCGACGTCGAGCGGGTAAACCCCGACTCTGTCACCGAGTTGGAACCCGTTCGACTAAAAGCCCACATTAGAGCTGCAGAACACAACATCCTTCTGCAGCTCCATAAGGATAAGCCATTGCACGGAATCTTCTATAAAAATATAGAAGACCTCGGCTTATCCGAAAGGTTGACCTTCGCCTTCTTAAGGTCAGCTGGGCTGAAGTCTGAGACCGAGGGATTCATAATGGCTTGCCAGGATGGTGTATTTAACACTCTCGTCTATCGACGTCGTGTCATGGGTATGGAGGTCCCTGATGTCAGCTGCAGGGCCTGCCGCAGGGCGCCGGAGACTGTAATGCACTTACTGTCGGCTTGCCCGACATACGCAGTCTCGGCCTATATTCATAGACACAACGCAGCATTACGAGTGCTTTACTATCATCTAAGGCACTCGTATGGGATAGACGAAACACCAGTGCTGCCTTACGTTCCGGGGGATATTGAGTCCGTTGTGGGGAATGAGAAGTGCCTAATTTATTGGAACTACTCGTTTCCCACCGTCAGGCAAATACAAGCCAACAAGCCTGACATAGTACTCCTCGACCACCAACTCAAGACAATGTATGTCGTGGAATTCTCAGCTCCCGCTGAGAGCAACATTGTCTTGAAAGAGGAGGAAAAACGGACAAAATATCGAGATTTGCTCTTCGAACTCCGCAGGCTTTATCCAGGCCATTCTGTTAAAATAGTGGTACTGATTATAGGAGCCCTCGGTGGAATGAGACAGACGCTGCTTTCAGAACTAAAGATCATACCGGCATGCCGAGATTCGGCAGAGATCTTAGCCGGCAGAATGCAGAAGGCTGTCATCCTCGGTTCATTACGTCTACTCAGGGCACACGATTCGCGGACCCGGTAGTCACTCACCCCACGGGCGTGGGGAGTGGCTATTGGTATTACCAGCTCCCCTCTGTGAGGGTCGGAGCCACAGAGTAGGGTGACTGGTTTTTTGGAAAAAAAAAAAAAAAAAAAAAAAAATAATAATAATAATAAACGTCTTTATTACACTAAGATACAGGTATAACATACACAGTAACTTGAGTAAAGGGCGAAGTTTAGCTAGTATATCTAGCTATTCTTACACTTAACCCGAATATACGTGTTAAGTAATTGAACTTTTGCATCTATATCATCACACCTAAATATATTATGAAAAGGCATATTTACAAGATCTGCATAAAATAAATCAAAATTAAAATTATGGAAGTTTAGAAATTTTTACTATCTTTTGTTTAAGTTTAATGTGTTTCATTTTTAACTCACAAAACCAGTCTGTGGCCAGATACATCATCGCAATTAATCATTCCGCTGTTACTTACTAGATCTTTATCAAAAATAAAAATTGGGTCTAATAGGGTACCAGTACCATTACCCGCGATTCTGGTGGGTTCATTAATTATCTGTGCGAATTTATATGCTTCTAGAGTTTGCGAAAGTAAATTATCTCAATAACAATAATAACAATAATACTTTATTTGTCTTTTAGATCATTAAACCTGATATAGGATTTGTTAAAATATAAGCATAAAATATACATTATACTAATTTACTAAAAAACAATAATAAATTATTAAAATAAGTGTTTAAAAGAAAGAAATATATGTATGGAATACATAAATAAATACAAAATAGAATAAAAAAACACATATCTAATTTTATCTAATTAAAATTGAATCAAATCTGTAAAAGTATCCTCTATTAAAAGATTTCTTAATTTAAATTTAAAGTAGTTAAAATTGTTCGCGTTTTTTAATTGGTCAGGCAAATAATTGTAAAGTTTAATACCTGAGACACAGAGTTGTCAATAATCGTGAGTAATTAAGACAACCGCAGGTTGTCTAAACAGATATATGGAAATGCACATATGGTTGCGATCATAATTGGCTTTGATTTACTTCTCGCTTTACTCGTCTGAAAACAAATAAAAACAGTTACTTTGGTAAAAGCAATTATCGACATATTCGAATAAAATAAAGTATTTCGGGATACGACTATTTAACTACTATCGTGATGTTGGCACGATACTCTTGTTATTTAATGTGTAGTGCAAATGTATATTCTGTATTTCTTGCCTCTGTGTTAATTCTAAAATAAAATTATATTAGGTTAAAAGAGACTGGATGGTCTTCTAGAATTTCTCTCTGATAAATGGTATAAAATAGTGCTTGCAGGAGATTTCAATATAAATTTTAGATCTGCTTCAGGTAATCTTAATGACATGATATGCCTCTTAAATTCCTTCGGGCTCACAGCAACTATTTCAGAGTTTACTAGGGTGACAGCCCATTCTGCCAGCTGTATTGATAATATTGTTACTAATTTGGCAGAGAATACCTATGAGGTAGGTATCATAGATCCTTGTCTTTCTGACATTAAAATATATAATAATAAGGACGCGCCGTCTACAGTCCTTCACAGGAGATTTACAAATAATGGTTTGGAAAAGCTTAGAAACTATTTGCTTGACACTGACTGGAATGTATTTTATAATACTAACTATGATAGTAACCACTTGTTCAAACTTCTGGTAAACAGATTTAATGTTCTGGTGAACAAAATATTTCCGTTAAAAAAAATTTTAAATAAAAAGATGCCAATCAATTGTTTTTCCGATGCATTACGCAATAAAAGGGATACCCTATCCACTGTTAAACTAATTTGTAACGTGGCAAGAAATCCTGCTGATTACTCTGTTTACAGATCTCTGCGCAAGGACTACAATAACGATATTAAGAATGCAAAGAAAATAGCTTGCAATCAATTTATCGAAAACTCCGCCAATAATGGTAGAAACTGTTGAAGAATTATTAACTCTGAAATAAATAAATGTCGGGACAATGTCGTTAATCCTAGTATTCCACCAGATAAATTTAACAACCACTTTGTATCTGTTGCAGGGAACCTAAAAAATTCACTACCTAACATTAACCATAACTTTCTAACCAACTTTACTCCTAACCAACCATCTACCTTATCCTTTTTCATGCATCCAATAACTGTACAAGAAGTAAAATTAGCTATTAAGTCTCTAAAAAATTCAAACTCTCTCGATATACATGACCTAAATGCGAAAATAATTAAATATACGGAAGATATTATCGCCGCTCCGCTAGCTGCTTTATTTAATAGATGTATCGCTGATGGTGCCTACCCAGATATATTTAAAATTGCTCGCATTATACCAGTCTTTAAAAAGGGAGATGACTCATTGTTAGACAACTATCGCCCCATATTTGTCCTCTCCATTTTTGGAAAGATATATGAGATTATTTTGAAAGATTGTCAAGTTATTTGGAACACAAGTCGCTCCTTAGTCCTCACCAACATGGTTTCCGTTCTGGACGTTCGACCACGCATGCGGTTGTAAAGATAGTGGGAGAGATATAGTCGGTGGTTTTGAGGGGGGTCAACACACTGCGATCACTCTGTGTGATCTCTCCAAGGCCTTCGACTGTGTCTCCCACAATAAGTTAATAGAAAAATTGCAATGGTACGGAATTAGAGGGTTACCCCTCTCGCTTTTTAAATCATACCTGCTTAACCGTCAGCAGTGTGTTGTCATAGCCAATGAAACGTCAGGATTTCTAAACAATAATTATGGTGTACCCCAGGGCTCTGTCTTGGGGCCACTGTTATTTTTAGTTTATATGAACGACTTTCCTCAATTTATGTTGCCCAGTAAATCCAGTCTGTTCGCCTATGACACAACTCTCTGGTGTTCCCATCATAACATTGACAATTTACTGGAAATATCTTTTCTCAATGAACTATAAGCAAAAAATTGGTTCACCTCTAACGAACTAACACTTAATCAGGAGAAAACTCAGAGACTGATAATATCCTCAAACAGAAATATATCCAAAGGCGAGCACGTTAAACTCCTAGGTATCTATCTAGATCATAACCTTAGTTGGGTAACCCATACTGATCATCTGGACAAAAGGTCCAGCGTAATCTTCCTTTTTAGGAAACTAAAAAGCGTTCTTGAATTCGACCTATTAAAAAATACTTACTTCTCTCTTTTTCTTTCTAGACTTTCCTACGCAGTTGTTCTATGGGGTAACTCCCACCACGCATCTAAAATCTTTCGACAACAAAAGAAAATTATAAGAGTTCTTGCCAACGCTAAATTTAGGGAATATTGTCAACCCATCTTCATTAAACTGGGAATTATACCACTACCTTCACTTTGTATCTACAACACTCTTATCGAGATTCACAGAAACGCATCCGGTCTCTCTATTCAGTCGGACTATCATGAGCACAATACACGTGCTGCTGGACTTCTTAAAGTACCATGCTATAGGTTAACTCTAAGTGCAATAAATTCACCCAACTTAAACCTATATAACCATTTACCACATCATATTAGGTAGTTAAACTTTAGGTCCTTCAAGAATAATGTAAAACGATTAATTCTTCAGTTCTGTTTTTACTCAATTGATGATTTTCTGAGGACGCCATATTTGGTCACTCCACTTTCGGTTGTCTAATGCTCATTCTTGCAGAATGCTTGTACTTTTTATAGGTACCTATTTTATAAATTAAACTTTTATATTTTCGTGTTTGACAATGTGTAATTGTTATATACAGTATTTATATGTACTTATATATTTTTTCTTGTCTAACAATGTGTAAACGTTATATACAGTATTATGTTCTTGTTATTGTCCTTATTTTATATATGTATTGTGTTTCTCAAAACAAAATTATTATTTTTTTGCAATGCAGCCACTAGCCTGCTGATTTCCTGACTTGCTGCAAAGGTTTAATCATGTGACATATAGTGGTGAAATAAAGACTATCTATCTATCTATATTGTAAATATGTAATGCTGATCTTATATGGTTCAGTTAAGTCACTGTAATTTTTCTGGTAAATTTTGCATATCTGAAATATAAGAAAAAGCGTAGGTTATATTCCGAGTATAATGTAGAAATATTATGGCAAGAGAGATGTTATGTTTTAAAAATGTATATATCAAGGAGTATGCATTTCTGCTGTGCTTTGTGGTGCATGAATATTTGACATTTGATCTACTAAAGTTTCGATAGAAGTTCGAGTTGTTGCATTTTTAATGTTTATTGGTTAGGATTCGGAAAGAGGGAGAAGTAATTTTTAATTATTAACAATATTATTCAGTACTAAGCAGAATTTGCATCATTTATAGCCGTTAGCTGTTTATTACGCTTTAACATTTTAATACTTTCACAATTTCTCAAATTATTACTTAAAGAAATAACGGTTTAATGATTTGGATGAGGCAAATTCGGAAAATGTAATTATTGGAATGGATTTTTAGCTACTTGGGAATTTTTTCTACTTTCTCCGTGACTCAAAATAATATTTAAGTTGTTTTCGTTAGTGTGCAACCATTTCTCTATTTTCTTTAATTAACAAGAACGCCTTCAAAATTTTTTTAAAACTGATTGTTTGTAAATTTGTTTAACACGCGTCGTTGTCAAAATATCCCATGAAATTTAAAAAGAAAATAAGAGTAAGAAAAGCTTGTTTTTACGGGGTCGTTTAGCTTCGAACAGCCGTACTTCACTTCGACCTAAAAGATCTTTTGTGATTTAGAAAAGCTTATTTGAGTTGTAAATCTAATGGAAATAAATCAGCAAAGACCTTATACAGAATTGAAAAAACATTTATTCTAAAAATAAATGAACAAACCTACCTAATCATCTGTCTAATGCAAATGCAATAAATGACTTTTTCAAAAATTCTACCCAACAAAACAGTGAACCGGATAAACAAATTTTGGATTTTTTATCAACCAATACAAAACAGGATACCACAGAATTAAATTTTAGCCTAGTAGATGAAAATATTGTTTACCGTAAATTACTATCAGTTAGATCAAACGCAATAGGTGTAGATGATATTAGTTTAAAGATGGTGTTGCCCTGTTGTCCTTACATTATCAAATATATCACTCACATAATAAACTATTTTATAGAACACAGTATTTACTCCAATAGCTGGCAGATAGCGCTTGTACAGCCACTGCCTAAAATAAAAAATCCTAGGGAGCTTAAAGACTTAAGACTCTAAGTATAGCACCTACTTTATCGAAGTTGTATGAAAAAAATTATGTGCGCAGATAACAATACACTTGGAACATAACTCAGTAATACCTGATCATTAGTTGAGTTTTAGACAAAATCATATTTGCGCTACAGCATTGCTTACAGTGACCGGTGATATACTGTCAACTTTGAATAATTACAATCTAAAGTCAGGTCAACCAAACGAGGTCCCAGATCTTACGAATCCTTGTAGTGAGAGCAAACAATAAAAAAAGTGAATTTATTTGAACTTGCTTTTCTGTAAAAATCGTACTAAAAAGTAAAAAATAAAGAAAGTTAGTGTACGAATGCAAGGAAAGCAAGGCGCGCGAACTGTATGATTGTCCGCATGATTGTATGAAAGAGATGGAATCATTGTAAAGTCGAGGCAAGAATTCAAGCGATCCACGTCACAGACCCATTCTATAAATAAAACAATACTGCTATGAATTATGAATCCCCATTAAACTGTAACCATTTCTGAAAAAAGCTTAATAACTGGGTGTCAAGAATTACTCTTTTTAACGTAATTAATAATAAAAAATTACGTTAGTATTAAAATTTCTTTAATGAGATCACTCGTGACGTGCATCGCTTGAATTCTTGCCTCGACTTTATACATAGTGCCTTCAGTAATGCCTACATAAAGATGATACATATATTTATATACACTCCTTGCTTTTCTTGCATTTGTACATTAGCTTTTTTATTTTTCACTTTTTAGTACGATTTTTACAAAAAAGCAAGTTTATAAATTTTTTTTAATTCTTTTATTTTCTACTTTTTAGTCATAATTCTTGACGGGGTTTACCCATAAAAATTCGTCTCAACGATTTATTTTGATTTCTCGCTTCTGCCTTTTGCAGATTTTTCAATTTTCACTCCCGCGCCCCCTATGTACCTATACTTGCAAAAGTAACGGTAGAATACTGTATTGTCATCCGATCTTAGTAACTGTGCACAATTTCATCAATTGATTACGTCATAAAGTGTGTTAAATAAAGGACGCAAGATTTGAACATAAACATTGTGCACGGATTGTGAGTTAAAGAAAAGCAAGTAAAAAAACAAATACAATTTGTAAAAATAAGTAAAGTGCAGTATAAAAATTTAAAGGTCAAAATCTTACAATAAAATATGTATCGAGATATGTCAGTCTAGGGTTGTCAAAGCCAACGCTAGGGAAAAGAATTATTAATTTAAGCAATTCTACAATGAAAACAAATAATATATCTGAATTACTTAGCTTTAAAGTAATTTGGAGAGTTTCCAGGCGCTCCAGACTTAAATGTTGATGATTGACGTCCTTTTTCAGAAAACTTCAGAAAGAATTAAATAAATTTTCCAGAAATCTTCATCAATAGTAAATGAAGCATTTCAGAAATCTTCACAGATAATTAGATAGAGTTTCTCTAACGTAGAGGGCAAAATCATATACCAGAAATCATGTACCAAATCGAAATCTAGCCGTACCAAAATCGTCTACAATTAAATTTACAAAATTAGTCTCAAAATTAACTTCTGACGTGAGCACGTGTCTATAATAAATCAAATAAATTACACTTACCCAGAACATGGACCTCTGGACGATAAACTCGCTAATTAATCCGAATAAATCGAAATTGCAATTAAACAAACCAAAATATTAATTGAAAATGAATTAAATTTAGTTTTTGATCCGGTATCAAACCGACTAGCAACTATGTCCCTTTTAACTAAATAATCAGTTTTTGGCTCAATTTCTGGATTTAAAAAACAGCAAAAACAAAAGAAAATTACTTAAACTGGCAGTTCGACAATCGACTGTTATACAGTACCAACTTGAGAAACTTTAAAAACTAAATCGATTGTTGAGGACCTTCGATCTTTAGCTATATTTATCCTATCATTTCATAGACAATTTTTATACACTAATTATGATAATAGTTTATATTTCAGATTTCCTATGATATACAGACATATATTTAATAAATTGGCATATTTTCCAAGTGAGGGCTATCTGTAGACGGAAAGCTTAAATTTATGTGGTAATTTGGATAGGAAATTAGAGCTTGGTAATATCTTTGCTGAGTGTGTAACTTATTACGATGATTGACAATCGTATTTCTAGTAATTTGTGAAAACCAGTCAAAGATGGCACGTCACAATATGTTAACAATTCTAATATTCTTAGGTTATTTTAAATCGTTTGATAGAATTAATCATTGCTTGACTTTACATTATTAAATTAGGCTTAGGGTCACTAGTTTAATTAATTAACAAACGATATACAGGGGTTAATCCAAATTTACACTTAGAAAAACTTAAAAATAGAAAGTATTAGATAATTTCAAGACTAATGGTTTTACAAAAAAAAAAAAATGCATTAGAGAATTATATACCGTTTGGCACTTTGTCGCGTATGCTATGTTTCAATGTTTTAGCTATTGAAAAAAAATTTTTGTACAGCCTTTTGAAAAATTGCGAATCACTTAAAGTTAAAGCTATCAATTGGAACTAGTGATCACCTTTTAGTGAATTTTTATTTCCTTGCTAGTTATCAAATATTCCACTGGGGAATTTTTTATTTATTTTTTTGTTTACCTCGAAAACCACGTGTTTTAATGGAAACGTGTGTAGGTGTAGAATTAAACATACTTTAATAATATTATATTTCCAAATTTTTTGTCACCGAAAAATTTCTCTCTGGCGTCAACATTTTGAAAGACAACATACAGTCACCAAGAATATCGAACTGGCTTTTACAGAATTTGAAAATCTCTTTTAGTAAACATGGAAAATCACTGGCAAGCCTTATGTGAATTGCCCTGTATATACACGCATATATTTCTTTTTCTCTTGCATGTTTGAAAGTTTGGCTTTGTTGTTATTCTGCTGGGAGAACTTGTCTTATTCTTTCCTATTATTTGGGTTTTCTACCACATGTATTATTATCCTCTTCAAAACAAATCACCGAATCTACAGAATAATAGAATTATTGGAAAAAACCTCTGCGCCCGTGACGTTTACGCCAAAGGAAAAGTCAGAGGTTATGTTTTGCAAATAATATAAATCGGAATAAATACAGAAATAATGTATTTTGCTGACGTTTCGGAAAGTAATCTCTTTCTGTTTTCAAAGCTATTTTTTGGAAGAACTCTTATTTTGCTGTGTATGTCAAATACACAGCTTTAAGATTCTGTTTATGTTATTTCCATAGATACTTACTACTTACACAGAACATAGAACTGATGATATTTTCTTTTAGATAATGTTGAGTTTGTTAAGTTCTTCTTTTAACATTGGTAGCCAGGTTGTACAAATATCTACAGAACAATTCGATACGCACTTATCTTCATTTAATAAGATTATTGCTGATTCTTTAATTTTTCTTTTTGTACAAAATCCTACATTTTTCTGAGTTCCTCTTAAATTTTACGTTTATGGCATCCTCTACTTACCACTAACACATGTCCGTGTTCTTGCGAACCACCCTATATAAAAATAAAATACTCTGTGAGGATGACATCGAACAAAGCCGCGGGCAAAAGGTTAGTATTCTATAAAAATACATACTCCCATTAGCTTTGAACCAAAAGTCGAAGACATTTACAGAAGTTATACCGATTAAGGTTAATTTATTTTAAAGTACGAGAATAAGAAATAAAGAACAAACAGAACACAAAAGAAAGTAAAGGTATTAAGGTTTTATGCACAAGTTGAGCAGCAACTGAATATCTGGTTTGTTTAGAAATAAGACAAAATATTCCTCACTGCTGTACAAAGCAAATGAAATTAAATAGCATAGGGTAGCCAATATAAAGCTAATACAAAGGAAATATTTTTAATATTGAAGAATCCTTAAATAAATTAGATTTCTGTGTTCAATAATTGTGAGCAAGTATAAGTAAGAAACTGAAACTTTTACCGGAGAAAAATATATGTGTGGTTTGTTAAACCGTGAAATTGTTTTCCCGAAATTACTACTAAATTTGCATAATTTACGTTTGTGTGTATATTCAATGAATACTACACTTTTGGCATTAATATGGTTAATTAAATTCATTATTATTTGGGATGATAATCGTTGACGATTGAAATAAAATTTATTGACTAGGAAAGCAGGAAGCTCCGCAATTAAACATTGTTTGGATAAATGTATTCATTAAAATTTTATTCATCACCATTATATGTTGATTGTACACAACGTTGATAAAGTGATTACTACTGCATAATTATGTAAAAACACAAATGTTTTTCACCGCATAGCATTTTGTAGTTTAAAATGGTACAATGTGCAATTAAAACGTAAAGAATATGATGTTACAAACAATTTCACTGCAAAAAGACTAATTGTTTCGTTGTAATATTTTCTACACAGTACTGAATTTTGTACATTATGAGGGATATAACTTTTATTTATTGCCAGTAAATATAAATATGCTTATTTTATAAAACAGAAACTGCGAACATTGGCTGCAAAAAAAAGGGAACATCTAAATGCTAATATTTTTCTTCTCAGAGTATTAGTTTAGTTCCTAAGTGGAACAATATATGTATACAGAATATTCTTATTTAATTAACTAGTGATACGCCCTGATACGATGTCATTTTGAACTCTTTGTAGTCATGGTAAATAACTTTTTTGTAGACAACATTTTATGAATATTTATAATTCCTGTATGTTGCCCCACATGATTAATTCACACTGTGGTATGCATTAAAACATACAGAAAACCCCAAAAAGTTTTACTACACTGAGCAGCCTGATACACTCCTGGCACTAGTCACTATATTATTTTGTGCCCACCAGTGAAGACGTGAAAACTTTATTGTTTAAAAAGTGATTTAGGGAATCAAGACTATCTATCTTACGTTACTTTAAGTTTATATAGTGATGAATTTATTCACTAAATTATGCAACAGTAACTTACGCATGACCTACTATTCTGAATTTACATGGATCTTGTTCCCTTATGTGAAACTTTTACAGTGAAGAACAATAAGTACTTCATTGGCACTAATCTTCCTTCCACAAGAGTTTCAAATATACTTCCTTTTTTATTTTTGAACAGATAATTTGTGCTATTACTACCTGTAAGATAAGTTGCTAGCTGTACGTTGACTTTTAATAGACGAGGATGTTTTTGCAGCATATTTCTTCGATAATTTTGTTACAAAATTTGCAGTTATTTGAAGAAAGAACTATATAATTCATTGGGATATGTAGCAGATTACAATAATAAAAAAATTATGACGCGTTCTTCTCCACCCGAACTGGTGACGAGGAGAAAAAGGACCGCTCTTCGATACTCGAGCCTCGGAAACGGTTTTCGGTTTAGCTTGGGCGCCAATCCTAGTTTAAGTGTTAGGACACACTACCCACAAGCCGGATACACGAGGCTGAATCACTCAAGTAGAAAAACGGTACTTCAGTGGCTCAATTTGAGAAATTAGACGCTCACACACAAACAATAGAACTCATAATAATTCGTTAAATAATGTTAGTTTATTCAATGAAACCTACTATAAGACAAATCTACTTATTTACTAAAAAATTACCTCAACAAAACTCTACAGGTCACTACAAAACAGTTGATGGAGGCAAGCGATGCAACGAAAATGGTAGTACCAGAAGACTCAAATGACAGTGATAGCAAAAGTCAGATGGTAGCACAGAATAAGCGGTGACCTAGGGCAACTGGTGAAGTGATAAAACGGGTGCAGACTAAATACGGATACCAGGTGGGAGAACCAAGATCACTCATATATAAAAAATTACAGTGTAAAATTATAAAGAAGTTTACTTACTTACTTCCTGTGGTTACGGTCGCGTCGGGGTCGTCTGCCGCTGGGAAACGGTCGAAACGGAATACACTGCATGGCTTCTCAAGTCCTTTTCTGAAATGAAATAACTTACTATAGGAGCAGGAGTAGATGCCATATGGATGCGCTGCTGGTCGATGACGTGGTACGGACCTGCTGTTCGAAAACCACACGTCGAACAAATTTAAAATAGTTGTTTTGGAACAGCAATGTATCAATAATATTTTATACATAATGGTTCTAATTTTTCAATTATTTAACCGATGAAATTAAATTATCCTCAAATATTAAGGTTTTGAACGCAAAACTCAAATAAATAAAGTTTGTTATACCCTAGGTGAGTTTTTCGTTTAATACAGATATTACATATTTGTATCTATATATTTTATATAACTTATTTATTATAGTGTTTGTAATTGTTGACAACTGTAATGTTTATTGTTTCTTTTATGCTTACATTTGACGTATTCTATATTTTGTCTTATATTTGCTTATATTTTCAGTGTGGAAATGAAAATATTATTATTATTACACTGATCTGTCTCAGACCACTCTATTTCCGCGCCTGAGATAAATAAATACATTTGAGATAAAAGAAACACGTTTTCTTTAATCATTTATTTAACGTCGGCCTATTTCCGCTACCAAGGCCTATCACCGACGCTAGGGGATAAGTTCATCATTGTCTGTATAGATGTGAACGATCCATCTTTACAAGTCTGAATGACTTTTATTTTCCTTCCTAAAGTGGATATTATAATGTTCACCTGAAGGGTTCGAAGCGACTGATTTCAAACAGAATAATACAAAAATCTATACTTACTGTTCGTTTTTGCTTAACTGCTTCACTGATGGTACGTCGTAACACTATAAATCAGTAAATACTAACACTTTCTTAAAATTAAACCTAGAAAGCAATTTTGATATACAAGAAAAAGAAGTTCAAAATTATATATATTAAATCTTTTTAAAAAATTATGTTCTTACAAAACGTTCAAGAAAATGAATAACAACTATAGTCTCGCCCGTGTATAACACATGGTGAGGAACGGAACGACTTATAATGTAACCAACTACCATCCATTATGCGGTTTATAGCTAACGATTACACAAAAAGATTCAGTAAAAAGTTCAATATTTATAATTTTGGTGGACTTTTGCTTGCCTGTATATTTACGTTTTTCAGTTCAATATCAATTTAGTTCGCTCCTCGGAGCTTAAAAATGCTTGAATCGCAACGACTTTGAATTATATTCTGGCAATTATTCATACGTTCAGGCAAGGCGGTCCCATGCACATCTGAGTACATGGTAAAGATACTTTTCTGACACCGAATCACTGAGGAACCGGTTTAGGGCAAATACGTGAAAAACACATAGTTTTTCCGCCAAAATCGATGGTTGAAAAGTGAAAGGTCACCCTCGACGCTAAGGGCTATTTCCGCTAAAATTCTCGAAAAACTTTGACTGGAGACTAGAGAACGTGTCCTCACATTTAACATAACGCATGAGTTGCAGTGCTGCACAATGTGGATTCGTAAAAAGGTTTTTATTTTCAAAATTTCCGAAGTTTTCGTTATACTTTCTAAAATTTTGTGGCCGGGGCGTATTTATGATCTTTAACGTGCTCACATCGTAGATACACCGAACCCACAGTTTTATATATCTTTCAAAAGATAGTGGCGCGAGCAGATCCGCTGCTCATCCCCTATATCTCATCGACTTGCTGTGACCCCGTTTTAAACCCGGTCCGTTTGTGTGGGAGGACGCGCCACTGTCCATCACATCACCAAGCCGACTAAGACACACGTTAAACATATCTTTATTGGTTTCACCTCGACTACTAAAAAATCGTCTCACACCTAAAAGTAAACCTTCGCATCTAGTAATGTAAATAACTATAACTCACGCTAGTGAAGATAAAATATAATTTTTTAACTAAAATAACAATCGGAAAGGTAGCTCTTCGCTTCTATAAAAATAGCTATTTATGCGTATATAATACATACATCATAGTAGATGTATATGATTGCTGTTGAGTAGGCGTGTTACTAGTTGTTAGTTGTTATTGTTTAAATGCAGAAATCAATTGAGAAAGGTAAAATAATCACAAAAAATGTGTTAAAACCATACTTACATTCAGTCAGGATTAAGTAACAACATAAAAATATCCAAAGTCCAAGAAAAAAGGGAATGAACGAAAAACTTGCCAGTATAACCATTTCTCTGCTAAGTAACAAAGTATGCATAGAAAAAATTGTTAACGATGTTGTGGAGGCTATAAGTGAAAAAATTAAGGAAATGGTTGAAAACGAATTATTTAAAGTTCGAGAGGAGTTAAATAAAGTGAAAAATGAAAATACAAAACTGCAGTTGCAGTTGAACAGATTAGAACAAACTTCTCATAAAAACTCACTAAGAATCTTTGGAACAACTGAAGAAAAAAATGAAATATTACGAAAAAAGTGTTATATATTTTTAATAATAAAATGAACTTAAATATTAAAGAAGATTCCATTAAAGAATGTTATTACACTGCTCCGCAAAAATTTGATGAACAAGCAAGATCGGTGGTCGAAGAGTCCTACAACAGTGTTCCTAAAGAACGTGTGTATGAAAATTAAAAAAAAAAACTGAAAAACAGTGGCATCGTTGTGCGTGAAGATATAACTAAAGTGCCGACTATTTTGCCTGCTTTTAGTTTTATACGGTTTCAATTCTGATCGTATACATTATACTAGCATATAAATCGAGTTGATTTATTAGTCATATAAAATAATTAGATATAAGTGAGTATATTCAGAATGAGTAATAAACTCAAGTTATGTCATTTGAATGCTAGGTCGTTGTTTTCAAGATTAAATGAGGGGCGAGCGTAGGTGCGTCTTTACTATGTACATACTTCGGTGTGCGATGTAAAGCAACGACAGGCGCGGTTAGTACTTGGATTGGTGACCATTCCAACGGAAACCGCGTTCTCGCCTCACACATCTTCCAGCGGCTTGTATATCAGTGTATGCGCGGAAGCTATACAACCTTAGGCGAGGGTTGTATAGGAAATATACCATCCTTCGGAGGGGATGTAAAGCCGTCGGTCCCTTGTCTATTAAATGTTAGGCAAGTAAAAGATCCCTACTCTTCTTAAGGGAAGAGGTTCGGCAAAAATTCCTGGTTGGGGGTAGCTCGTCTACAGGCGTCGGTGTTAGGCCTCAGTAGCGGAAATAGGCCGACGCTAAATAAAATGTATAAAAAAAAAAAAGATTAAATGATTTTAAAAATATAATAGATGATTTGAATTGTGAAGTTTTGGGTCTCAGTGAATCGTGGTTATCAGACAATACTCCTGATGACGTCATTAAAATGCAGGGTTGTAACTTTATAAGGAAAGATCGCCAAATGAGGGGAGGTGGAGTAGGCATGTATATTAAGAATATTATAAAGTATGAGGTTGTTAATTTGGAAGAAATAAGCCTTGAACAAGGTTGGATCTCTATCAATATTGGTAAAAGAAAAATTGCAGTCGGATCAATTTATAGACCACCTACTCTTGATGCTGCTACTTTGTTGTTAAATATGTTTGAAGAAGTGGTATCCAGTCTATTGTCAACTTGTGATGTAATAATGTGTATGGGTGACTTTAACCCAAATATGGTAAATGATAAGGATGATAGTGTAAAAAGAAATTAACAATTTGTTAGGCTCAATAGGCCTTACTCAAGTAATTGATAAACCTACTCGAATATGTAGATCTTTGTTTTCGTTACTAAACTTACTTTTACCTTCAGATAATTCTACAATTTTACATAAGGATGTATTAGGCTGTGATATATCAGATCATAATTTAATTTACTGCATAACCTCTTTAGTTAATTCTAATGAAACTGTAAACATAAGCGTCAGTAGAGACTTCTCTCATTTTGATTATAATACATTTCTCAGAAATTTGCAGTCGCCACCTTAGTTTTTAATATTCTATGTGGATAACATTAATGATAAAATAAAATTTTATTAATGAAAACTTAAATAATGTGTTTGACTTTCATGTGTCAATAAAAGAAGGTAGAATATCAAAGGCGAAAAAACCGTGGATAACAGATTATATAAAATTTATGATAAAACTTAGAGACAGTGGTCTTCGAAGATTTAAAAAAGCAAAATTCCAGGACATTGGGATTATTACAAATCTCTGAGAAATTTAGCTGCGAGCAGTATCAAGAGTGAGAGAAAAGTTTACTTAGAATATCAGGTCTCAACTTGCAGCAAGTTGGGTGAAATCTGGAAGGATATTTATAAAATGAAAATTATAAGTAAAACAAAAAATAGTTCTATTCCAGATAACCTACAAGATGTAAATAAAATAAATATTTTTTTAAAAATTCGTGTACTGATAACAATTTTTTAATGATGTGGAACTTCACAACTTCTATATAAATCATAAAAAAAAACTTTACGTAACTATTTACATTCTGATGTAGAAAAAGTTATAAACAATATTAAAACAAAGCTATTGGCTATGATAATATAAACATTAAACTTTAAAAATTATACTGCCCTGATTTAATACCTACTTTATATTACACACATTCTAAACTTTTTCTTAAAAAATAGCGTTTTTCATGAAATATGGGAAACACCATTGGTGATACCATTGCCTAAGGTAACAGATCCTAGACCACTAAAAGATCTTCACTCAATAAGCACACTACGCACTATGTCTAAGTTTTTAGAAAGGATTATGGAAGAACAAATTACAAGCCGGCTTGGTGGTGGAATGGACAGTGGCGCGTTCTTTTACCCAGACGGCCCGGGTTCAAAACCGGGTCACAGTAAGTCGATGAGATATAGTGGATGAGCGGATCTGCTCGCGTCACCATCTTTCGAAAGAGATGTAAAACTGTGGGTTCCGTGTATCTACGATGTGAGCACGTTAAAAATCCCTACCCCACGACATACTGTGGGGGTTCGGCAAAATTTCCAGGTTAGGGGTCCCAGTGCCTACACAGACACTGATGAGCTTATCCCCTGGCGTCGGTGATCGGCCTTGGTAGCGGAAATAGGCCGACCTTAAATAAATGATTAAAAAAAAAAAACAAATTACAAATCTTTAAAAAAATATATATTTTACTTGATTATCTTTATCTGAATTTCGATCCTTATAGCTGCAATACTACACTTCTTAAGACTGATGATCTATATTTAAAACTACAAATGACAATACCTTAACTGCACTGATTCTTTTAGATTTCTCAAACGCTCTTGATACCGTAAATCATGAATTTTTTTTATCAATTCTCTCTCTTGTTGGATTTGATAGCAAAGCTATCCAATTAATAAATAAATATCTTTTCAATAGGTCACAAATGGTAAATGATCAAGGGCATTGTTCCAATTCATTAGATGTAAAACAAGAAGTACCACAAGGTTCTATATAAGTCCATTACTATTTTCGATCTATACTTGTTATAAATAATTGTAAATTTCACATATATGTCGACGATACTCAAATTTCTTTTAACTTTTCACATAATCACTCAAATGAAGCATTGACTTAAATAAATTCAGATCTAGCGAACCTTGTGGAAATCTGTAAGATGCGTGTCCTTAAAATTCATTCCTTTAAGCCATATTTTATGTTATTCGGGAAAAATTCATAAGAGACAATTATTCAGAAATTTACAGTAGAAGTGGGTGATGAAGATCTATCACAATGCAATATACGTAAAAAATTGTGTATTTTAATAGACAGGGTTTTACGCTTTGAAGAACACATTACACGATGCAGTCAAAAAGTCTACTGCAATTTAAAAATTATAAATTTAAAAATATATTGCTCTGCGGTGCCTTAGCACTAATCGCGTTTCAATTATTGCTACTCTGTATATGATTCTTGTATAACATAATATATTAAGTCTTGTATACAGAAAGTGCAAAATTCATGCCTTAAGTTTATTTTTGGTATACGTGAAAGGCAACCTATATCACACGCTCTACAAACTGTTGGGTGGCTCAACATGTCGAACCGACGTAAATTGCGCACATCTGCTCTATATTATAAAATTATTAAGTTAGAAACTCCTCCTTATTTGTTTAAAAAATTTACTTTAGACGTACTACTCACAATGTTAACATTCGCTCAAATAATTTACTAACAATCCCCTATCATAAAACTTCATTTTACAAATGATCATATGGATATAACATTGCAAAATATTATAACGCAATTATTCCAGAAAATATAAAATCCTCATCGATATCAGGTTTCAAAAATATCTTTAAAAGCATCCTGTTCAATTCTCAATCTTGAGAAAGTCTTATTTAAAATAATGTTTTATTTTTTACTTTTAGGTAGTGTCTTGTATATTGGCGGTTTTTTGTTTTTTATTATTTTTACTGATAACAAAAATTTTTTTTATATGTAGCTATTATCACACTATATTCGTTTTGTTTGGGCTGAAGAACATACGATTATTCATTAGTCAAACTCAATTTATGCTCTAGAATAATTATAAATATTCAAAAGAATAGTTACAATACGCTTTATTGTTTCATTAGTTTTGTTCAGATTTATCTGATATGTGTTTCGGCCTTGCCACCATTATCAAAGAGTCTTAAAAACTGAGTCAGTTTTTAAGACTCTTTGATAATGGTCGCAAGGCCGAAACATATGTCAGAGAAATCTGAACAAAACTAATAAAACAATAAACCAAGTGCGTATTGTAACTATTCTTTGGAATATTTATAATTATTCTATTGAATATGTTTCATCAAGAACCTACCGCAGATTCAATCAAATGAATGTATGCTCCCCTTTCCGTTATTTACTTGGCTATGTGAATCAATGTGTAAAAGAAAATATTTTGTTTCCCCTTGTACAATAACTTGTCTTTTCTTTACTAGAAAATAAATATATTATTATTTCTAATAAAATATATGAACGTACCATAATCGATTACTTTAAAGACAATAATTATATGAATAGTTAATTATCGTTTCGAATCAATATGTCATTGTAATATGCCTAAAATGTAAATTAATGTGGACTAAACTACGCATTCATACACAATACAAATTTCGTATACCAGATCAACATTGTTCGTGAAAATTTTTATCTTGAAATTATTAAGGTGTCAAGTAAGGTCTTAGACATGGTAATTTATTATCTCTACCAAATGATTAATACATACCGAAATGCGTTATTCTAATTCATCCCCTAATCTACTCAAAGCTGTATTAATTATGTGGTGCTACCCTCCACTGGAGCGCAAACACATAATTATATTCGTCCATTTGCCATTGCATGTTATGACCGCTTGGGGTTACTGAAGTATGGTTAGGACCGAGACCTTCGACATTATTTACGGAGGAAGTGTTTTATTTCAATTTGGGGTTTCGGTAGACTTATCACTACCGTTTCTAAGATAACATACAGGCGCATAACCTTTGCTAATTTGTGCGAACATTAAAATGAAAAACTAAAGCTATTTTAGTATCTGATTTAATCATGAATTTCAAAGAGAAATTTTATTAAACCCCAGATAAAATCTGACCTCTTTATACACTATACACCATGTCCCAACGGAAATTGCTGGTTACAAAAAATTTTTGCTCGAAGTTTATTTACGAGAATATTTAAAAAAAATAAATATCTGCTCATAACTGCAAGTCACATGTATGGTGATCGTAAAAAAAAATAGACTTTGAGTTTTTGAAGGATTTATACGTTATCAAGTCCCCTGAATCCAAAAAAATGGTTTAAAAAAATGTCTATCTGTCATCTGCCGTCCGCCGTCTGTGGTCGCACCTAGAACCCATACTGTTAGATCAATTTTATTCAAATATTACATGTATATTCAAGACGGCCACACCTCGAGGCGAAATCGCAAAATCGATCCTAGCTCAAATGTGGGGGGAGTAAACTCCCTAAAAACAGGAAAAAAATGGAAAACAATCTTTTTCTCTAAAGCGGCTCCAACGGTTTTGATTAAATTTGACACATAAATATTCCCTTAGTACCAGCATCAGATAGCATAACTAGCTGCTCCCAGGAAGTGCAGGGAGGGGTGCTATAGGCGGTAAGCTTTAAAGAATTTAATATTTTTTATGTAAAACGGCTGTAACGATTTTGATCAAATTTAACACATGGTTACTACCTTACTTTATTTAATATTTAATATATTTTTCAATTTCATAATGTAAAATGAAAGTTAAGAAAATTGCATCTTATTCAATTCGATTCGATTCGATCCGATCCCATCCAATCCAATCCAATCCAATACAATACAATTCAATTAAATCCAAAACAATCCAATTCAATCCAATCAAATTTATTAAAAGTTAAAGTATACGTAAAATTTGCTCATCCGGCATCCATTCTGAGCCACCCATGCTTCCGTGGCGCGCAGCGTCGCGGGGATTGCATGGTTGGACGAAACGGATCCGGATCGGCATAATAAAAAGGCGACAAAAAACTGAAGCTCCTTTTGCGAAAGCGCAAATTAAAATCAGTAATAACACAAATAATTAATAAAAATCTTAAGGTAATTAAAAAATAAAACAACACTATGAAAAATTGGAGCACAACACACATTAATTTTTGGCAGTTGATACGGGACGAAGTTCAGCGAATAAGCCCGTTCAAGGCAACCACCGGCTCGGTGGTCTCCCGGCTACCGAAAAATAGAGCAAAACAAAAGATGGCATTTAAAACATTTTGATTTTCAATGGAGATTTCGAGGAAGAATTTTCGAGAAATAAACAGAAGCAATGAGACAACAAAAACAAAACAAGCAAAGAGAGAGACAAAAAAAGGAGAGGAGCGGAAAGACTTGCACGTGTCAAGTAGAAGAATTTAGGGAAAATGGGGAAGTGGAATAGAGAAAGATTATGGTAGAAGGAAATTTGGCTAAAGATGTTGTCGGGAAATAGGCAACGCCTGGTATGGTAATTTGTGTTTGATCCGAAATGGAGCATTATACTGTCTAATTCGTGTTATGTTTCTTGTTAGCGGACTATCGCCCAGCTTAAATTCATAGAATTTTTGCGAAATCTGTTGGACCTAGTCCGCTAGTGGTGTCATCTCGTTGCAGTTTGCGTATAGATCTCTGAGGGAGGTGTACCTGCCAGAGTTCGACACGAGGCGCATAAATTTGTATTGAAGCACTTTTTCTGGGTTTTCTGTTTAGTCTGCTACTTCTGACCAAGAGCGAATACAGACTCCTGGACATGGAGTAGATGCGCCACCGTGCTTTAAGGCCTAGAGCG
Source organism: Leptura quadrifasciata (assembly GCA_963675555.1). Classification (NCBI taxonomy): domain Eukaryota; kingdom Metazoa; phylum Arthropoda; class Insecta; order Coleoptera; family Cerambycidae; genus Leptura; species Leptura quadrifasciata. Next base: position 154,213,201 of record OY776674.1, read on the forward strand.
TAAAAGTGATTAGAAAACATTATTTATGCACCAAGTAAATCACAACTCTTTTATTTAATACGGAATTACCTACTTTCTGTATATCTGTATCTCAACCTGGTCACGCTAATATAATAGTTAGACAAATACTTATGGGAAAGTTTGTCTGAGTTGTGTCAGTCCGATTTTTTATAAACTAATTGTTAATTTGCAAAAAAATTAAATGTTATTAAGTCATTTTATTGTACATCGCATTGGTTTTAATTTGTTAGTTTTTATATCCAGAAGTAGAAAAACATATTGGCTGACGCATACATTGCTGATTTTCAGAAACATACCTAATTTACTCCAAAAAATTTCAAAATAAGAAAAATGAATTATCGTATTGAAATTTGTGAAAACAAGTTGTTATTTCTGTTTTATTATTTGAAAAAACATATTGTTAATTTTCCAGATTCTTGAATATAAGTTTCATTACTGATTGTGTAGTTGATTTTTTCAAATATTTAAATTTATTTCCATAAAAGTTCATTTTAAAAAAAATTGGAGTCCAATTGAAAGTACTAATATAGAGTAAAATAATTAAGAGAAAATAAATATAATGAAACTAATGTTTTTAAAAATTCACCCCCTTTAAACACAGCGAACTTAGTGTAGTTACTTGGAACTTACATGACCAATGATCAGATTAATGAATTGTAAATGAGAAATACCGACTTGGCCATATTTCTTCGCTCTGTAGACGTGGAAATAGGCGACCATGTTAAATAAACCTTTGCAAACATTTTAGAAACATATAATTTATATTTAAAAAATAAAGAACTCTGTGATAAATTTTTTTTTTTTTATACATTTATTTAACGTCAGCCTATTTCCGCTACTGAGGCCTATCACCGACGCCTGTAGACGAACTACCCCCAACCAGGAATTTTGCCGAACCTCTTCCCGTAAGAAGAGTAGGGATCTTTTACTTGCCTAACATTTAATAGACAAGGGACCGACGGCTTTACATCCCCTCCGAAGGATGGTATATCTCCTATAAAACCCTCGCCTAAGGTTGTATAGCTTCCGTGCATACACTGATATACAAGCCACTGGAAGATGTGTGAGGCGAGAACGCGGTTTCCGTTGGAATGGTCACCAATCCAAGTACTAACTGCGCCTGTCGTTGCTTTACATCGCATACCGAAGTATGTACATAGTAAAGATGCACCTACGCTCGCCCCCTCTGTGATAAATACTTATTTATTACTGGATAAGCAATTTTATAGTAGAAGAAAATTTTATAAAAATATAAAATATAGGAATTATAATATCCCAAGCTATCTGCAAGTGTCTTATGTAAATAAGGACTCAACAAATTAAACCAAAACAGTTATTCTCCTTACGAGCACTGAATTATATGGTAAAAATTTGCGTGTTTTGTCTAAACGCAGTTAGCACTAAAATACAATGACTTGGAATGCTCGAATGGTACGAGGAAGATGCGAGGCCTCCTTCATCTCAGGATGTCACTAACTGCAGACCGGTTTCTACCTAGTTATGGGTCTCATCAGTATTGAAGGTATCACCCTACTGCATTGATGAGATAACCCATGTTTTATTGACCACATTGATGCAAATGTGAGTTGGCATGACACGTGGCACGTCGACTTTTCCTTGGAAATGCCAACGTTGGCTCAACGTCAGAATGTTCGGTGATCCCAGTAAGCGTCTGCATCTACTAGTCAGTTTCTCCCTGTTTGGTGAAATATTTCTTCTGCAAATCTTTAACTCTTCATATCTTTAACTCTTAAATTAATTTTCTCTAAATGTTATTTTTTCAACCAGCACCTTTACTGAAGTCAAAGCGTACTTTAGATCTGAACGTTAGAAAATTATAGATTAGGCAGCTGGGACGCTGAGATTTTCCACTGTCAGCTACCAACAGTGTTGACTACTTTTATTATTTTTTTGTCTTAACTGATTTCTTAATTTTTCGATTAGTGGAAAGGAGCTAGGTTGTTTCTATTTATATTGTTCTCTCCATTCCTCAAAGAGGGTCATGTATGTGTTTAAATGTCAAATGAAGCTGTATTGAAACTAGCTTGAAATCTAGACGTACCTTGCAAAGTAGGTTCTAACCTGACTTCTGTGAATTAATTTTACATTATAATGTATTCCCAATAGTGGTTCCGATTCCACTAGAAACTGTAGGGCCCCGTCTCTTTTACCAAGATAAATGTAGGTGTCCTGGAATTAAGAGTATCACTGCAGTAACATGAAATGCAATTAAATCCATTTTCAAACATATTCAAAAGTAAAAAAATAAAATAAAAAAAGATTTTATTTAAAAAATGCTCTAAAAAGTAGAAAATAAACTTTTAAGTCAAACCCATCATTTTGTTACATTATATAATTAATTTTTTTTATGATATAAAAGCTTGTCGCGAGATTTTCCTATGTAAAGAAGATTGCTCGCGACAAGATTTTATATCATAAAAAAAATTATATAATGTAACAAAATGATGGGTTTGATTTACTTCAAAATTTGTTTTCTACTTCTTAGAGCATTTTTTAAATAAAAGCTTTTTAAAATATATTTTTTTTAATTTTATTTTTTACTTTTTAGTCTTTTGATATGCTGTAATCCCTAGATATAGATTTTGAGACGAATCGGATCATAAACGGTAAAGTCGTCCGTCATCTTGAACTAAATTTTTGACTAGAAATTCGTAATCCGCTACCCCAAAACCCTCAGATATCGATTTTGATCGATTTGGCTCTAAATAACAAAAGTCGTCAGTCATATTGGCGCGCCATTTTGAATTTCTGAATTTTGACCAAGGCGATCTCGAAAACCCCCAGATATTGATTTTAAGTCGAATCGGATAATAAACGATAAAGTCGTCCGCCATCTTGAATTCGCCGTCTTGAGTAAATTTTTGACTAGAAATCCGTAATCGGCGAATCAGAAAACCCCCAGATATCGATTTTGATCTATTTGGATCATAAATGACGAAAGTTGTCCGCCATTTTGAATTTCTAAATTTTGACCAAGAATTCATAATTGGCGATCTCGAAAACCCCCAGATGTTATTGATTTTGAGTCGAATCGAATCATAAACGATAAAGTCGTCCGCCATCTTGAAGCCACCATCGTGTTTTTTCTTATATGAATATGTTAAAGTCTATTGTCACCGGGCTTATACACGTGCAAAATTTCAAAGCTCCTAGCTTAATTAGAACTAATCGAAATTTTGATTGCAAGATTTGCTCTAAACCAACTGACAAACATACATTGCAAGTTAAATAAAAGCTTTTAATAAAATATGCATATTTTCAAATATTTTGTATAAATCTGAATACAAGTAATTGAAAATAGAGAATGTTATCTTATATACAATAAATTATGAAAATGTACACGGAGCATACAGTTTCCTATAATAAGTAAATTCCTTGCCTTGACTAAATTATTATCTTAATTACAATGTAAATACTGCTTAATGAATGATACGAATACATCCATGGGTACTCCTTCAAAGAGTAGTTTGATATGTATTTTGAATTACTCAATATACCTACTGTTGCCTTCGGAGAACGTAGGCACTTAATAATTAATGACAAATAATGGAGGAGATATCAGTTGCCGCGACATTTTCAATACAAATATGCGAGTTATAGAGCTGGAATATCATATCAATTATATTTATTACTACATCATCATTAAAATATTGCAGATGTAATTCTATAGGCAAAAGGTGATAGGTCGCGTCAATTACTGGTGAATAATCTCTTCGCGAGTATATCCATTTCCATCCTATTTTCCTTTTATTTAGATTTTACTTTCCTACTTGTGAATGTTGATATATTTGAAATTTATTTTTGATTAAACTTTTTTAAACTTTGAATAATAAATGTAGCCTAAGTCTCTTTTTGGGGTATTACTAAATACATTATTCTTTTTAATCGTTTTCATTGACATGTTCGTTGATGACGGTGTCTAATATAAAAATATATAGACATGTTTTTAAAATACGTGCTATTAATGCAAATGCAATGAAGAGCAGAATACAATTTCTCAGTATTTTTAGACCAGTATGAATTAAAATGAAAGTATTTTCCCCCATGTAATTTTTTATATAAAGCAAATATTGTAAAATTATAATTCATTTACTTGTTCCAAGAAACATTTGTTGAATTATTTGGATTTTCTGTCACATACTATAAGAGATTTAATATGGGTTGTTTTTATATTCAATGCGCTTTTAATAAAAGCATAAATAAATAAATAATAAATAAATAAACACAACAGAAAGTAGACGGCCCCCAATTCCAGAAGCCGTGGAAGGGGGTTACACATTGAAAAACGCGGACATACAACCATTTCCTCCGACAGTGCCAGTACCGGAGCCAGGGTTCGAACCTGGTGGTGCGATGTCCGTGTGATTAATCGCGACTGCCACCTCGCGCCTTAAACCACTCGGCTATCGACCAGACAATGCATGTTATCAAAGAATCTATATTTTTATTAGAATATCTTCAGACTAAAATGTTTGAAAGATATGATTGTAAATATATTAATTTTGGATGGATTCCATATTCTCTAATGCACTTATTACCTTTTCATTTATAATATTGAACAGTTATCGATTACAGCGACATCTACTAACGAGCCTCTAGTATTTTAACTGCTTATTAAATTAAAAAGAATTGAATTTGAATTTAAATTTATTTTAAAAATAATTGCTGTTACATTTTTATATCCGCGTTAACAAGTGTTTAACATCCAGGTAAATTACATTTATTAGTAATTTAAAATTTCAGTAATTTTCAATTTTTGTCTGATGTAATTTCAATTATTTTTAAAATAAATTTAAATTCAAATTCAATTATTTTTAATTTAATAAGTAGTTAAAATACTATATGTACCACATGGTTTTAAATTTTTTTTCAATTTATAGTTTGCGAAATCAGCTTCTACGTTTCTGCATAAATTTCTACATAGCTTATACATTTCTGCATAATAAAATAATAAATAACACCACAGGTAATTACGACCCCCTTTATCCCGGAAGGCTCTAAAAGAGCATAGCTTCAACATTTTTGCACAGCTTATGCATAGCTTATGTATATATCTCTGCATATAGATACTTTAAAAATTTTCTTCATGTTGAAAATTTCACTTTCTTCTTATTTTATGCTTATGTCTTATATTTTTTTTTATTGAAAACTTGAGCATCCACATTTGCATTCATTAACTTTTCAAAAACTGCATAGTTGGACAATTTTCCTACAATTTCCAAACTTCATTTCATTAAGAGACGTAAACTAAATTGCCAAGGAAACCTTTAGACTCCATTTTTGCAAGAGACAATTGTAGGCCTGGATTGCTGTTCCAGAACCAGTTACCTCAACAATACTCAATCCCGGAATCTAGGATCCTGGTATAAATTTGTTATATATTTTCTTTAAAATTTTAATTAGTCTTTGTTAGCCAATATTACTAAGTAACTTTAACTTAACTTAAAAATTTCACTTTATACAAATCGATTTATCTATTCATGTAATATATTTTATCATTCATTTTAAACTATCTTTTTATTTCTCTTACCAACAATTTCAGCCTGATCTATAGTAGACTGGTTATTCGAGAAAAAGAGACAATTCTACTTATTTTAACTATAGATGGTGCCCAATTTAACGTCAATTTTTCTTTGTCTCTTTTATCGAACTAAACAGAAATCCGTCGTTTATGCTGTACATTTCAAAAAGAGTAAGTTTCCCCACTCTTACTCCGGATCCACGGCTCTTTGCTCCGACTTAAACCAGCTAGTCGTCCGCATATGCTGCCTCAATTCTTTCCCAAAAATACATAATAAGGTAAAGGAGGTAACATAATTGGCAGATACAGATTTTACTATAGTTTCCTTTATTAGGCTTGACACCAAGAGTTCGAATCCTGCCTAGAGTGTGGATGTTCGCTTTTAATATGTTAGTACAGTCAGGGCAGTGGTCTAGACAGGGTTGTATAAAAGTTAACGCGGCTAGTCGCTGTGCCACTTCTGAGTTCGAGTCTCAGCTGCGGCAGATGGCAATCTCGTAGGGGAAAAAATCCTCCCTTTGAATAACTTAATACCCAGCTGAAGTAAAGGTACAACTTTCCATATTAAGGTGGGCATATCCAAGAGAGAGAGATCCAATAAGGAAATATTTATTATTTTTGGCTATAACTTCTTTTTAATACATATATTGGTGAAAAAACGATAGGACTACCTAAGTAGTACTATGACAAGTGTAGTGATATGAATTTTGACTCAATAATTTCAGTTGTTTGCAAAATAGTTAAGGTGCATCATTACTATGTACATACTTCGATATGCGATGTAAAGCAACGTAAGGCGCGGTTAGTAGTTGGATGGGTGACCGTTCCAACGAAGACCGCGGCGTCCTCGCCTCACACATCTTCCAGCGGCTTGTATATCAGTGTATGCGCGGAAGTTATACAACCTTAGGCGAGAGTTATATAGGGGATATACCATCCTTCGGAGGGGATGTAAAGCCGTCGGTTCCTTGTCTATTAAATGTTAGGCAGGTAAAAGATCCCTACTCTTCTTAAGGGAAGAGGTTCGGCAAAATTTCTGGTTGGGGGTAGCTCGTCTACAGGCAGAATAAGAAGTTTAGGTCAAAAACAGTGAATATTTCCCTATCGGATCTCTCTCTTGGATATGGCGACCTTAAAATAACATTGAAAAGCTCTTAGTTTTTCCTACTAGTGGTATCATAACTTGCATGTTGTGACATTGTGCTAGATAACAATGTATTATATCATCTGAACTTTTGTTACATGACCTATGTGCCCATTTAACAATTTTATATAATAACTGTTGTTTTACTTATATTTAGCACGATCTGTAAAGCAGCAGTAGACTTACGTATTAGGCAGTCTTACTTAGCAGTCTTTTAGCATTTACGTTTACTGTTACGTAATTTTGCATTTACGTTTGCGATTATTACTACATTTTAAAGACGATTTTTATCGATTTAAAATCAAAATTAAAATATAATCCAAGCCGCATGGTTTGATAATATGCTTTTGTTAAGCGTTGAAGCCTTCGATTTTGAATTAATTACACGAATCAAATAGATTAGAAACTATTCTACAATCTTTACACATAAACTTCCTTTGAATCAAATGCCGTCTTGCAAGAATAAATTTCCAAAGATATCTAGATTGGATGCTCTACGAGACAATTGGGGCTTGAACTGCAGTACCAAAGCTTTCCCACCTTTAACCATATTCAGTCTGGAAATATATGATATTGGTGTCATATTCACTATTATTTTTTTATATTAAATGATTCTTTTTCACTGATACAATTTTATTAACATAAAATTTCGCCCAAAATTATATTCCAATAAATATAAATATTTTCTTAAGGATTTACTGTTGAAATCCTATTTTACAATTTCATATACAACATCATATTATAAAATTTATTTATATTTATTTTATATTTTATCATTCATCTTATTCACTATTTATTTTCTTCACCATTAATTTCGTCTCGTCTATAGGAGACTGATTTTACGGAAAAAAGAGACAAATCAACTGATCATTAATTATTATTATTATTATTAGCCGTTACTCGAGTCCGAGTATAAAAATGTTACAGTCGATAGATTGTGTACAATAAAAAACAAGTAAAAGGTGTAGTCTATTGTAATTCCCATTCATCTACGGTGCACACGACTATGGCTATAGAGGCCAATTCGGGAGAGCACATGTCGACCGCAGTTAGGACAAACATAGACCTGGTTAGGTCTTGGATTCGGCCTTCTTGCAGCAACATTACCTTGATAGCTGGCCACAACCCCTCGCCATTCGGTTCTGTCCGCTGCAAGTTGTTCCCATTGCTCGTCTGCAATACCGCAGGATTTTAGATTTTCATGGAGAGCGTCTTTGAACCTCTTTCGTTGACCGCCACGCCTTCTTCTACCGCTTAGCAATTCACCATAAAATGTACATTTAGGAAGGCGGTTATCATGCATACGATGAACGTGACCTACCCCCCTTAGGCCCATCATTAATTATAGATAGTGCCCAAACAACATCAATTTTTCATTGTCTCCTTTTCTCAAATAAAACAAAAACAAAATTTGTCCTTTAAGTCACACATTCAAAGAGGGTAAGTTCTCCGAATTGACGACTCTTTGCTGAGGCTAAAGCCAACTAACCGTCCGAATATGATGCCTCAATTATTTCCCAAAAATAAACAATAAGGGAAAGTAGGTAACACTTTGTCTAATGTAGGTACGTTTTGTTTTCCCATTCTAAATTCTGGTAATTCCTAGCTAACAAACTAGCCATAAAAGTATTATTATTATTTCACTCAATCACTTAACTGAGTAGATCCTATCCAACAGCTGCAATGTAAGCGTGAAAATATAAAAATAACTAGGATAATCTAGATACGTTCAAAATGATATAAAATACACAGTAAGGCAAAATGGTGTTATAGGAGTAAATAACAGAATTTTCTGATCCTAAACACAATTTTCTGTACTTTGCTCTTGCTTCACCCAAAACCTATTTTTAGCACGTTAGAATTTGAAAATTTTATAGAGGACGCTGACAGCAGCTTAAAATAAAAGTTGCCCCAGGTAAACTGCTCTTTCTGTATGACATATTGAAAAAATTTATAAACAATTTAATAATTTCTTACAACAAAGGGTGGCCGCTACCATAGGCACAGAGCTTTATAAGACAAATACAAGATCCCGGAAAAGCTCTTAATAATAAAAACACATACCGTTTCTGTAAGACGACAAGGGATCGTTTGAATACTAAAATATCTGCCACTGGGCTAAAATTCTTCCACGTTATGCGTGACGTCAAACAGTGAAATTTGTAAGCAGGGAATAATAGAGATTGGACTCAAGTATTGTCTGCAGAGGAGTCAAGGTTTTGTTTTAATTATTCTGATAGGCGTCAAAGTGTACAGAGATGACACCGCGAAATATTCAGGCTATTCGTGGTTAGTCTGCTATAGTGGTGTTTATGTTTAGTGAAGGGTTTAACTTAAATTCAGGGGCTTTTATAAAATGTAGTAGGATTTCCTATGAAATGTTCGAATATAGGGTAACAATATTTTTAAAACGATATATCAGTTTGGTATGTGTGCTGTTACTGAAACTTGGTTAGATAATTCTATATTGAAGGAATTTGTTCGTAATTACAGAAATAGGAATGGAGGGGGACTGGGAATCTACATAAAAAGCTATAAAATACGCAGTTTTGCAAATAGGGGATGAAATTGAACAGGTTTGGTTATAACTTGACGTGCAGAGAACTGATGTTGCTCTGGGCATTGTCTACAGGCCTCCTTGAGGTGGTTCTTTGGAATTATTAAATAAATTTGAAAATATTTTAACCCATTTAATATCAATAGTCGAAAATATCCTTTGCCTAAGAGATTTCAATATTGACTTGCTTACAATAGACAATAATACTGATGCTAAGTATGTTTCTGATATTTAGAAAGCATTGGAGTTTATCAGATTATTGATCAGCCCACGCGAATAAGTGATCGTGCACTAACTTAGTGCAATGTTAATGTTAGAACAGATATACCTGGTCCAAATTTTGTTACTGCTGGAAATTTTAAAAACTTAAATTATGCACAGTTCAAGTCCGATTTAATGTCTATATCGGGGGATAATATTTATGATTTAAATGATATTGATAGTAAAGTCCAATATTTAAACGATAACACAATTTTATTAGATCTGCATGCTCCTATCACGTATAGAATAACTAAAAAATATTGGCCCTGGTTAACAGATACGGTACATGCTAGGATGGTGGTGAGATATAGCGCTTTATTAAAATACAAGAGAACTAAAAACATAACACATTGACAATACTACAAACAACTCAAAAATGCTGAAAGTTTAGCTATGAAAAAAGAACAAAAAGCTTATTATAATTGTGAACTCAACACTAGCAATCAGAAACTGGTATAGTCTAAATAAAAATATATTAATATTCAGTGAAAATTTTACTAATGATTTATCAAGTAACTTATCACATGTCAAGGAAATAAATAATAAATCATTTTATTTACTCTGTTCCAAATTTACCGGCTGATGTGTCTATCACTTCTTTCTGTAATAATAAATCTTAAAGACAATAATATGCAAGGCTTATATTTTTCAGAAATTACTGAAATTGAGGTATTAGATATAATTACTAAAAGCAAACGCAAGGCATCAGGATGTGATGGTATCAAGATTTTAACAATTAAGTTCTGTGTTCCGCATATTTTACCTCATTTAACACATATTATCAACTTTTGTTTAAAAAGTTGTGTATTTTTCTAATCAGTGGAAGAAGGCCCTTATTCTCCTGTTGCCAAAAATCTCGAATTCCACAAGTATTAAAGATATTAGGACAATTAGTATATTGCCTTGTCTGTCCAAGATTCTAAAAAAAATTATAGACGTTCAGTTAAGAAAGAATTTAAATTAAAATAAAATAATTCCAAGTACGCAATCTAGTTTTTAAACTGCCCACAGAGGGGGCGAGCGTAGGTGCGTCTTTACTATGTACATACTTCGATATGCGATGTAAAGCAATGTCAGGCGCGGTTAGTAGTTGGATGGGTGTTCCAGCGGCTTGTATATCAGTGTATGCACGGAGGCTATACAACCTTAGGTGAGGGTTGTATTGGGGATATACCATCCTTCGGAGTCGATGTAAAGCCATCGCTCCCTTGTCTATTAAATGTTAGGCAAGTAAAAGATCCATACTCTTCTTAAGGGAAGAGGTTCGGCAAAATTCCTGGTTGGGGGTAGCTCGTCTACAGGCGTCGGTGTTAGGCCTCGGTAGCGGAAATAGGCCGACGTTAAATAAATGTATGTAGTTGTAGCATATCATTACTAAATACAACTCATGATATTTTTTGCGCAACTGATCGCGGGAAATTAACATTATTAGTTTAATTAGATTATTCCAAGGCCTTTGATACTTTAAGCCATAGTATGTTAATATCAATTTTACATTTTATAGGAATATCTTCAACAACTGTTAAATTATTCTCTAATTATCTATCTAATACATTACCAGGCTGTTCAATATAAACAAAATATTTCATTACTTCAGAATATAATAAATGTATTCTTTGTCAATACATTACTTGTAACTTAATATTTCAAAAACAGAGACTTGCTTGGCAGAAAATGGTAGGTTAAGATATTTCAATGATAACCATTCAAATAGTCTTTTTAATAATGAGCAAATTAATTATAATGATAATGTTAAGAATTTAGGGCTTCTTGTGGATTTTGAATTAAGATTCTCAAAACATATCAAAATGCCAACAAAAGTCTTGCCTTAAGTTGAGAATAATTTATCAACATAGAAAGTTCCTACACAGAAGGACAAAAACAATGCTGTGTGAATCCCCCGTTTGCCTCTCACCCAAAAGTTCCGGGTTCGATCCCCGTTCGTGGCAGTGGAAAATACTGTGAACGGAATTTTTCCATTATACAGGGATATTTGGTGCGTTTCCCTTGTCTCTAATTGTGTAGCCCCCTCCTACACAAGGCTCTTTTAGAGCCCTCCGGGATAAAGGGGCTCGTCATTACCTGTAGTGTATTTATTATGGTGTATTTATTTATCGCAATTACGCTATTGTGATACAATGTATGGTCCATGCTTAAATAGCCTAAATGATATTAATTGTATTCAAAGGCTACAAAACTCTTGTTTTAATTAATTTTCGGCATCAGAAAGTATGAGCATATTAGTCACACACTTAAGAAGGTTAATTGGATAAATACGAAAAATTGATGACTTCTACATTCTGCATGTCAATTTTATTCAGTTCTGTTGAATCAATTACCTACATATCTATTTTAAAAAGTTAGCAATCGCTGCTATGTACATTTAAATACACGATTCAGAGGTACCCTCACCCCTCCTTCATTTTCCAATGATTTATTTGGACGACCCTTCACATATAACATAGAAAATTGTAGGTATGGTCGTGAGCAAAAAAGAAATAGGACAAGTACGGTATTTTGCTAAAATCTAGTTGTGTACATCTAATTTTAATTTTTGTGGCATTGTCAGTTAGTTGTCATAATTTATTACAAGTGTCCAAAAAACTAATATGCCTCGTATAAGCGATTTAGTTAAATCTGGAGTTATTACTAAAGCAGAAGATGGATGGTCAATAAGACAAATTGCACTGCGTTATAATATTGACAAAAAATCGATGTGTAACATTTTAAGAAAGTGGGGAATAAACGGACGATTAGTAGAAACCCTGGATCAGGGCGACGAAGGATATCAACTCAACAACAAGATTTGTAATTGGTAAATGCTTTAGTAGAAAATCCATTTTACTCAATTATTCAGGCTGCTGAAGAAACGAATTTTTCTGGATCGAGTAGTACTGGTCGCCGGCGAGTAAGAGAATCGGAGCTACACTGTCTGCAGCAGCCCAGAAATACTTACTTAAAGCTGAACATAAAGAAGCTCGAGTAGGATTTGCGCTTGAATTTTTAGCGCATGATGTAAATTTTTGGAACAATGTAATCTTTACAGACGAAAAAACTTTCCAGTCAATACACAACGGTCGTATTCGTGTTTTCCGCCCTCCGAATACTCGATTCGATGAGAAATATATATCTAACAATGATAAAAGTGGTAGATTTTCCGTCAATATGTGGGCTTCGATATCGGCACGTGGTCCTGGTGTTTTGTGGCATATTGAGGAACGATTTAATAGTGAAACGTTTAGACAATATTATGCTCCCTTATGTGTCACAATCGTAAGAAGTAACCAAAAACGAAATGTGAGACCACGGAATGCCGAAGAATTACTGGAAATAGTAAATAATGCATGGGACAATATTATTACTAATGATTATTGTATAAGGTTACTTATAATTCTATGCCAAACAGACTTATAGAAGTTATAAATAGAAATGGTGCAATAACGAAAAATTAATAGTTATTATCTATTTCGTATCCTTAGGTTTTTTTAATTGAATTTTCCTCGTCGGTGTAGGACAATAAACACAGAAATTTTACACTATGTCGACGTTTCGATTTATTTTTAAAATCTTCTTCAGGACTGAAAAGTACAGATGAGTAAGTAAATAAATACATTCAGTTTTAAAAATATAACAAATACTGATTTTTAACATACAGAACTATTAAAATATAAATATAAAACTATAAAAATGTTGTAAATGTCTTGATATATAGCTCTAAATTAAAATTAAGATATAACAAAAAATTACGGACAGAGAGACAAAACGGAAAAAACATACACGTGAGCATCCTTACCTAGTGTAAAATATTCTTATCAAATGACATGGTCCTTATCGTTAAATATATATAAATAAACATGAAAAATATATAAGACATACGTTGCCGTTTCGGAAAATAATAGTTAATTGAATATATAGCGGTACCTTATCAATACAAAACGGAGACTCGGACAAGAAACACTTCCACATTTACATCTAAAAACTAATGAAATTTTTTATTACATGATTATAAATAATACTTAAATTATCAGTGTCTGTTTTTTTATTGACTGCAATTGCCTTATGTGCTTGTATGCATATCATTTCACTGATAAGTCTTTTGTTATAATTAGTTTCTTTATCCAAAATAGATACCTCGTCAAAGTTAAAATTATGATTTTCAGTGAAATGATGTGCAGCTAGAGCAGTTTTTTCTTTTTTGTTTTTATGCTTTTCATTGCATGAATATCCATGTTCGTATACGCGGGCTTTCAAATTTTGTTTTGTTTGGCCGATATACACCAAACCGCATTCACAAGGAATTTTGTAAACCACTTCAGAATTGTAATTTATGTCCAATTTATCTTTCATTGTGTTATAAAGATTACCCACCGTTTTTAAGTGAGAGAACACTATCCTGGTATTGTCATTTGACAAAGCCCATTTCAGTTTTTCAGAAAGTTCTTTTATGTAGGGAATTTTTAAAAACTTTTTATTTTCATTGTTATTTTCAGCGTATTCCGAATTGTTACTGTTTAAAATTATATTGCAAAACTCTGGTGGATAATCATTGTCAATTAATTTGGATTTGAAATTTAATAAATTTTTGTTGATAAAATTTGAGTGGCTTAATTTAGTAATTTTGTTTTTTAAGGATTTCATTATTGCTAATTTTTATTTCCAAGGGTGTCTAGAATAATAATTTAATAATCTACCAGAGTTCACATCTTTTTCATACCAGTCAGTTATAATTGTTTGGTTTTCAGTTCTAATAAGCCGTACGTCTAAAAAGGGAATGTTTTTATTGTTTTCTTTTTCGAGTGTAAATTGAATTCTGTCATGGAAACTATTAAAACAATTAATGATATAGTTAACTTGGTTTTCTGGAACTGCCATAATGGTATCGTCTACATAAATTTTTAAGAGTGGTATTTCAAAAGGAATGTGTTTTATAACAGTATCAATTAGATGTTCCATTACTATATTTACCATTATCGGGCTCGCTGGATTGCCCATAGCTGTACCATCCATTTGTTTATAAAACCGACCTTTAAAACAAAAATAGCTAGTGTCAAAACAGACATTGATCATTTCTATAAAAATTTCTAAGGAAAAAGTGGTATGATGTCTCAAAATAAGCCATTCTTCTTTAATGTACTGGATAACTAACTGTTTTGGTATATTAGTAAATAGATTTATTACATCTAAACTTATAAGGATATAACTTGGCGGTAGGGTTAGTTCTTTTGTGATATCTAATAGTTCGAAAGAATTTTTTATATTATAACGAAACTTAGGTGTTAAATTAGACAGCACGCCTGCAATTACTTTAGAGATTTTATGTGAAGGTGATTGTATACAAGGTACCACGGGTCTCAATATGTTTTGTTTGTGAACCTTTACAAGGCCATAAATTCTGGGTGGTTTAGAATTATAAGTTTTTAAATATTTGTAGAGCTGTTCGTCAATGAGTTGTTGATCTCTAAGTTTATTAATTAAATTGTTACACTTAGTTTGATACCTATTGGTTGGGTCACTACTTAATTGTTCATAAATCAACGGATTGTCTAGAAGATTAATCATCTTTATCTCATAATCACCTTTATCCATAACTACAGTTATATTACCTTTATCAGATTTTGTTACGAAAATATTTGGATGGTTGTTTAAAAAATGTTTGGTTTTTCTAAAATTGTCTAGTAGAATTTTTGATTGGATATCACTTTTATAAGGTGTTTGTAGAAAATTTGTTATTTGTTATTTTTAGACGTACGGCTTATTAGAACTGATAATTTAAGTATTATTTATAATCATATAATAAAAAATTTCATTAGTTTTTAGATGTAAATGAGGAAGTGTTTCTTGTCCGAGTCTCTGTTTTGTATTGATAAGGTACCGCTATATATTCAATTAACTATTATTTTCCGAAACGGCAACGTATGTCTTATATATTTTTCATGTTTATTTATATATATTTAACGATAAGGACCATGTCTTTTGATAAGAATATTTTACACTAGGTAAGGATGCTCACGTGTATGTTTTTTCCGTTTTGTCTCTCTGTCCGTAATTTTTGTTATATCTTAATTTTAATTTAGAGCTATATATCGAAACATTTACAACATTTTTATAGTTTTATATTTATATTTTAATAGTTCTGTATGTTAAAAATCAGTATTTGTTATATTTTTAAAACTGAATGTATTTATTTACTTACTCATTATCTGTACTTTTCAGTCCTGAAGAAGATTTTAAAAATAAATCGAAACGTCGACATAGTGTACAATTTCTGTGTTTATTGTCCTACACCGACGAGGAAAATTCAATTAATTAATAGTTAGTTTCTTGTTAAGTATGATATCCTTTGTCCTTTGATGCAGGATTTCTACTAATCGTACCGTTTATTATCCACTTTCTTAAAATGTTACACACCAAATTTTTGTTAATATTATAACGCAGTGCAATTTGTCTCATTAACCATCCATCATTTACTATAGCAATAACTACAGCATTAAAATAAAAAATAAATGAAAAGTGATATCTGTTTTATTTCAGCTACTCATTACATATTCAAATAGAGACAGATTTACATTAGAAAAAAAAAAGTTGTCCTATTTTTTTCTGTTCACGACACTACTAATAATCTATTTCATGAACTAAAAGGTGTAGTAAACATTCAAATAGACAGTCTTAAAAACGGCTTTCTCTTCTTATTATGGACAAACAAGCAAGTGAGCATGCCGATATACGTTACAATTGTTTATTGCTCACTCCTTATGATATACAATTACTTGTATTTGTTTATATTAACGTTAGTACTATTTAAGAGAAACTTTATATTTTTTATATACTTACATATTTTTAAAACCAAAATTAAACACACGTAGTGTATCTTGAGGTTGCAGTCAGAGGTGAAAAGTTTACGGCCACAAAACAGAAAAAGAAAAACTCTTTTGTTACTTTGTCAAGCTTTTGGAAATTATTTATTCCCTTTACCAAGACATTAACTTGAGGTTAAAAGTTAAGGTCACATGTATTATAAAATAGTCGCATTTTTTAACTTAATGTAGACAAATTCATACACAAATTCCTTTACAGGTACACAATTTAAGGTAAACAATTACTGATTATTT
Organism: Leptura quadrifasciata; assembly: GCA_963675555.1. Taxonomy (NCBI): domain Eukaryota; kingdom Metazoa; phylum Arthropoda; class Insecta; order Coleoptera; family Cerambycidae; genus Leptura; species Leptura quadrifasciata. Next base: position 154,229,835 of record OY776674.1, read on the forward strand.
AAAATTAAGGATTAAAACCATGATTGAAATAGATATAACAAAATGAACATGAATAACTACCACATGTGAGTATAGAACTAAATTTCTTACACTACGTGTGTTTAATTTTGGTTTTCTTAACTAGTCAGTCAAGACTACCCTTCTTCTTTATATACTTTTATATATTTATGCTCTAATTTAATTACATGTGTTGTGTAATCTGACTTGTTAGGGTTAGATGGATGAATAGACGGTTAACTTTGTTACACCGTACTAAATGTCGCCCGTTCAATAAAGACTTTTATTATTATTATAAAAAATTCGGTTTGTCTTGTTATATGGTAATAACTAGAATAGAAGAGATTAGATAGATATATTTCAGCTTACAGTAGAATATTACAGAACGCATACGTACAGAGTGCTTGTATTGGTTATGCAAAATATAATAAATACAGCAGGATAAGATAATAGAACGAATTAGTTGACGATATTAGATGGAGAGAGAACAAAGGTACGATAATTTAACGTTTCATATGTCTTTTATGCAGCAGGTAAGTAGACATGGTATTTAAAAGTTGAGTTGAGAGTAGAGAATAATTTATGCTGATAAAGTTTTTTAATTCTATCTTATATTTTCCTTTAGTTTTATAATTTTAGGCAACATATTGTAAAGCTTGGGTCCAAGGAGAAAAAAAATCTCTGATTATGTGATTTACGAAAAAAAGCATTACCAATAGAATATATTTATTCCACTTGGTGTTCCAGGGCATGTATTTAAACTTTGAATGAATATCCAGAGTAGAGATTCGTAAACATGTATATTCTCACGTTAAAAACATCTGCTTCTTGTTAAGATTTTCATAAAGTGCAGGCTTTTTTACAATTTACGTCCGCCATTCACAAATAGCGGACGTTATAGTTTGTAATTTGATAGACAAAAGACCAGGGTAGGGTTGTCGTGTATTCACGTATGCCATACTGATGGGAGCAAATAAGTTCGAAACTACTCGCGACGATCTAGGTAGGCGTGATACCGAGTTAACGTGACTTCCCCAGGAGTCATAATTATTTTTATTATTATTATTGCTATCGTGATATTATTTTGTGGTAAAGGCATTCTAATAAATAAAATTGATAAATTATATATTTGCTTAAATGAAATTGTCCATTACGAGAATTGTGTTGTAACAGAACTGCATTAAATTAACTTTCTAGAGTGAATTTACTTAGCATTGTTCACATCTATTTAACAACTTTGATATTATATACAACTAATTTATACGCCAGCCGCCTTAAAAGTGGGATAGATTAGTTTTAGGTGATCGTCATGTCAAGCATTTAAGCAACAAAAGAACACCACGTTCAAGCGACAGCCACTTTATTTGAAGTAAATAAATCATTTAACGACGTACATGCAGCTACTTCGATCGTGATTGTGCCTCTGAATCGGTGCGACACGACATTCAGTTCTTGGCAACTGACCGTGTCGAAGTGATTGACAGGCCAATAAAAAATATCAAGCGATTGTAAGATAACAAGTAGTCAAGGGATGGTCACTTTCACACTTTCTTTCATACTTGTATCGGGATTGATAGCTCCATTTTCGGAAGTAAAGGATTTTGAAAGGCTCATATTTCCAGGATTTTTGGGGACGTGGACGAAATGGACCTTTTACACATGTATAAACTTCTTATATCTAGTCGTAAAAGTAAGCCATTTGTCTCTTCCCTTTTTCAGTGTATGTGTTTATAAGTAAGTGGAAAATACATATTTTTTACGACTAGAAAATTTATTAGAGCATATTCAGAATGTTTAATATATTAACGTAAGTGTAACTATCGTCGTAATTTTTAATTATCCTAATTTAATAGTAAATTTGAGTAAATTTTTGTCATGCATTTTTTTCGCTATTGCTATTATGTCAGTTAACATATTGTGATGTGCTGCCCTCTAACACAGAGGAGAGTTTAATTATTCCCTGGCTAGTAGGGTGGCGCCATCTGTGAGCCAACTGGCGAACCGCCATTTATTAGAATATAGAGGATTCCAGTATATTCTGGAAAGATCTACAATGAGATTCTAGACATTCCAAGTGTCTATATAAAGAGGTGAATCCAGCAGATGGGAGTACAGTTTAGTTGAGTATACAGTACAGTTCTAGTATACAGAGACAGTTTTTGGTTAGATAAGAATTGACAAGTGATTTAAAAGTAAAGTACAGTTGTGATTTAAAAGAAGTGAATTTACATTAGATTAAAGTTATTATTAGTTGTGTGATTTTTAAGGATTAACTATTGTAATATAAGTGATTAATAAAATAGTGGTTTGTGAAGATTCTTGTTGCAAGTTATTTGAACCTACAGAGTGTTTACTGAAAATTGCAAACACGTAACAATATCTAATTAAATAATAATAATAATATATAGTTTAATAGGTATTTTTATTTTAGTGGAAAATACATTTTTTTTAAATTGTCCATTCTTGAGAATAGTTGGATTGTATTAATACGTTATTTGTGACTTCCGCGGGGGTTTCGTTATTGCAAGCTAACTTTTATATTAAATAAATGCTTATGTACTGATGTTAATCCCGAGGCCGTTAAAAAACGTTAACTGCAAAAAGGACATAAAACTTTAAAAAACGAGTTACTCATATCAAATCAAATCAATTTTATTAAGTATAAAAGGTTTTACAAAGTTGCAAAATGGCGCTAATGTTTACAATATAAATATTTTGATTTCTATATGATCTGCCTAAACTATGAAAGTTTGCAGTATCATAAAGGAAACCGTGAAAACTTTTAAATAATATTTGAGGATATTGAGGATATAATATGATAAAGGAGGATAAAATATATAAAATATTGTTTATTGTTTTTTTATAATTTCAATTTAATGTTTTAGGCGCCACAATAAAGCGTATTAAGTATAGATTTCTCTCACTGTAAATAGGCCTAACTCATTGTATAACATTTTAGTAGGATAACTGTAGTTTTTTTTAAGCAATATTTTTAGAATGGTGTTTTGGATTTTTTCTAGACAATATATAAAATTGTTTAGAAGATCACCCCATATCAGTATACAATATCTAATTATGGATTCAGCTAAGGCTTTATAAACTATCATTAATAATATTTTGTTTAAAATATTCTTTATTTGATAAAATTTATGTAAGTTTTCTGAGTCGTCCTGCTAGATATTCAGCACGATCTTTCCACGAGATGCTGATCAACCAGTATGCCTAGATATTTTATACAATTTGTTTTCTGAATAGTTGAACTTTTACAGTTTTCTTGATTATTGCATGCCCTAGAGTGGATTTTTATGTTGTTTAATTCTGGGTGATCAGCAACTGTGGATGAGAAGGTTACAAATTTAGTTTTCTTAGCATTCAGGCTCAGACGACTGTTATCCAGCCAAATTTTTAGTTTTCCCAATCCTCGTTCGGCTTTTTATATACATTTTCCCAGGACGCAGCTATGAAGATTAGAGACATGAGACGTAACTCGGGTGGTAGGAGGCAAGACAAATTACGTTGACAGTGCAATTTAGTGACTAGTTATAAATATAATTGAATTTTGACGGAAATTATCAAAATTTAAGGTCGACTAGAAACCTAAACACGATGCCATATGGAACTCACACGCACATTATGTATTCCTAGGAGCAACTTTTTCATATATAAACATAGAAAATTTGCGAAAAATTTTTTTCTTAGATTTTCAAATTTTGGTTTCGTCTAGGAACCTGAAGATGACATCATATGCAACTCAAATTTTACACACATATTATGTGTTCCAAAATGCGACTTTTGCGTACATAGGCCTCAAAGACTCAAGAAAAAAATTCACTCCACCAATGCACACACTTTGCATGCACAATCTGCAATGACGACATACTTTTAGTTTAGTTGAATTACGAGTGACTAAATATTTTATCTTCGTTGCACCCACAAGAAATAAAACCTATTAAATTTTCTGGAAATGAAGCCAATGTCGTCATAATTGATAAAACATATCCTTTTTTGACGAAGATACGATGATGACATGACTCCACGTAACACATTAATTGAAGTTATGTCCGAATATCTTGAATATAATCTTACTGCAAAATTTTGCATGTCATTGAATATTTCCTCATAAAAATCAGCCACGCCCACATCATTTAAATACTAATAATACTCTTGGTAAATTTTCCAACAATTTTTTTTCCTAGTCCTCCAAGTTGGCTAGTAGTGTCACAGCCTGTGAGGGTGTGAATGTGAACGATCCATCTTTACGCGTCTGAAGGACTTTTATTACCCTTCCTAAAGTGGATATTATAATGTTCACCTGAAGGGTTCGAAGCGACTTATATCAGACAGAATAATACAACAAATCTATACTTACTGTTCGTTTTTACTTAACTGCTTAACTGATGGTATCAATTGGACGTCGTAACACTATAAATCTAACACAGTAAATACTAACACTTTCTTAAAATTTAACCTGAAAAGAAATTTTGAAACACAAGAAAAAGACAATATAAAGTTCAAAAATATATATATTAAATCTTTTAAAAAATTATGTTTTTACAAAACGTTCAAGGAAGTGTATGATGACTAGAGTCTGGCCCGTATACAACACATGGTGAGGAAAGGAAGGACATAATGTAACCAACTACCATCCAATACGCGGTTTATAACTAACGATTACACAAAAAGATTCAGTAAAAAGTTCAATGTTTATGATTATGGTGGGCTTTTGCTTGCCTGTCTATTTATATATTTTCAGTTCAGTCATCAATTTAGTTCACTCCTCGGAGCTTAAAAATGCTTGAATCGCAACGACTTTGAATTATATTCTGGCTATTATAGATTCATATGTTCAGGCAAGGCCGTCCCACGGACCTCTGAGTACATGGTGAAGATACTTTTCTAACACCGAATCACCGAGGAACTGGTTTAAGGCAAATACGCGGAAAGCACATATTTTTCCGCCAAAATCGACTGTTAAAAAGTGAAAGATCACCCTCGATGCTAAGGGCTATTTGTGCTAAAACTCTTGAAAAACTGACTAGACACTAGAAAACGTGTCCTCATATTTAACATAACGCATGAGTTGCAGTGCTGCACAACGTGGTTTCGTAAGAGGGTTTTTATTTTCGAAATTTTCATGATACTTTCTAAAATTTTGTGGTCGGGGCGACATTACGTCCCTGAGCAGCGACATTTATTATACTTTCTAAAATTACACTCCTTGGTGAGTTTCTGATATTTTGGCATAAAATATGCCCCGTAGAGCGGAAATGTTAATTTATATATAAAAACTTCTTCCAACGCCGTTTTTACGTGAAGCACGCTTTTCATGTCGGATTTTATTATAGTTTCGAAAAGTTTATTGAGGGATTTGGCGTGTTCTTTAATGTGAAAAGCGGGCAAATTCTTGGAAATGTTGCCAATGTTAATTTCGTAAATAGGAATGTAACTTATATTGTCTGATCTTCCTACTTTCATCCACAAATCTGAGGTAAAATGTTACTTAAAATAAACTAAAAGTACTTATCAGCCATTTTTGCTGATAAGACGTGTAAAATGATTCTAGTGTTCACTTTTTCGTGGTTGGCCATCAATTCGTAAATGTGTTGTTTAATTGAAAATTTGTTTTAAAATCGGTTACATTTGTAAAACTCCTACTGATAGAAAACTGGACATTTATTCTAAAAGAATTAAATAATTCGTCAGTTGTTTCTTATTTGGAAGACAACGAATAAATAAATGCCATTATTGTGGAAGTGGAGTGTCTTTTGTTTCTGTTATTCTGAGAATACCAGTTTATTGTCCTCTTCTTTGCCTACTTACATTTTTTATAGAGTTCTCATTATAATGTTTATTTTCAAATATAATATTAGAGAAAATATGACCATATTCACCAAACGCTGTACATTTGCAGAATGTTATGTTCAAATTTTATATTTTTATTTACACTTTATGACATTAATAATAACATTGGTAAAACAGTTATAAGGAAAGTCATTAGTTCAAGTTCCTTAAATTATACTTCACCCAATACAGAATAAGCACGGCTAACCAATAACAATAGCACGAGACAATTCAGTGTCTATATATGTAGGTATACATATATTGTTTATTTTTGCTTTTTTTTCATAATCAAGTACTTAACTCTATGTTACAATGCAGTATTTTTAACTGTTCAGGGATGGATCTCTCGTTTACTATTATACTATTTTTCGTTACAGTAACTGCTGTTTTTAATATTACTATTTTAATTATTTAACTCTGCCATTTCCTTAAATTCATGTTAAGTTTAATATGTGGTTAGTTTCCTTAGAGATGTACTTATAAGTAGCTAAATAAATGTCACAATTACATTCTGTTAGTAAATTGTTCAGGTTAATGGGTGTCTCAATATTTAATTGGAAAATTTTCTTTAATAAGCGGTTCCAAAATTAAATATTGTGCCGTTGAGATGTATCTACAGTTGCGATTTGATCTTTTCGATGATTTAATTTTACTTAAGGGACAAGAAAATTGACCACGGTTTAATTCCAAGTCGACACAGTGTTTTTAAAAAATATTTATATTTGTTATGTCAAGGACAGATAATTACATTGCAGTTAAAGTAACTACTGATACAATATTATCTTGAAGATGAAAGTTTCTCTTCACTAAAAATGAAAATTTCTATGTAAAATATGTTTATTCATTCATCGACTATAATAACTAATTTGTTCTACTACGACTGATTGATTTTCCAAGAAAATTGCCGGAAGCTAACACATAACTTATGTGATATCGATAAACATATTTTGGTAGTGAAATATTCCTTGGATATAAGATTTTTAGGGTCATTGACGAAAATTACGTTATATATTCTCATAAAAGAGGACTATTTGCTTGTCCCTTCGTAATATCTTTTTCTTACTACATTCAGATTTATTAATATTTGACTACTTTCTTTCCCATTTTTTTTTATTAACAAATATCTGAGAGAGGATATATAATACATCTATCATAATAATTTACTAATGCCATATATTTGCTAAATTGTTTATTTTATGAATATGTCATGTTTTGCGCATCAGCAGAGAATTTTATTATTTGTTCTAATATGGTTCTAATGTCTTCTTTATCCAATTCTCCCAAAACAAAATTATTTAATATTTCTAAATAAGTATTTCCATCCATAAAATAAGAGCCAATTATTAAGTGTGCATAATTCCGCATCAAAAATTTTTGACTATTAGTGGTAATTCGGAAATTAGGATTTTCCTGAGCCTGGTATTGTCGTGAGCAGAAAAAAATATTACAACTGTTTTTTTCTAATGTAAATCTGTCTCTATTTGAATATGTAATAGGCAGCCGAAATAAAACAGTTTTCTATTTATAACTTCTATAAGTCTGTTTGGCATAGAATTAAATAACCTTATAAAATAATCATTAGTAATAATATTTTCCCATATATTGTTTACTATTTCCAGTAATTCTTCGGCATTCCGTGGTCTCACATTTCATTTTTGGATACTTCTTACGAGTAGTCCCCATACTTCTTCCACAGGGTTATGATCTGGACTATGACTGGGCCAGTTAAGAACATTGATGTTGTTATCTTGAAAGCAGTTAGTTACGGTATGAGCAGTATGAACGGAACAATTGTCTTGTTGAAATATGAACTCATTATTAGGAAATAATTGTGACACAGAAGGGAGCATAATGTTGTTTATAATCCTAATATACGTTTCACTATTAAATTGTTCCTCAATATGTTACAAAACACCAGGACCACGTGCCGATATCCAAGCCCACATTTTGATGGAAAATCTACCATTTTTATCATTGTTAGATATATATTTCTCATCGAATCGAGTATTCGGAGGGCGGTAAGTAACTTTAAGTAAGTATTTCTGTGCTGCTGCATGATAGCGTAGCTCCGATTCTCTTACTCGCCGGCGACCAGTACTACTCGATCCAGGAAAATTCGTTTCTTTAGCAGCCTGAATAACTGAGTAAAATGGATTTTCTACTAAAGTATTTACCAATTAATTGCAAATGTTGTTGTTGAGTTGATATCCTTCGTCGCCCTGATCCAGGATTTCTGCTAATAGTACCGTTTATTCTCCACTTTCTTAAAATGTTACACACCCAATCTTTGTCAATATTATAACGCAGTGCAATTTGTCTCATTGTCCATCCATCTTCTGCTTTAGCAATAACTTCAGATTTAACTAAATCGCTTATATCAGGCATATTAGTTTTTTGTACACTTGCAATAAATTATGACAACTAACTGACGATGTCACAAAAATTAAAGTTAGATGTATACAACTAGATTTTAGCAAAATACCGTTATAAGACTTGTCCTATTTATTTTGCTCACGACCGTACCTACAATTTTGTAAATGGACTATTTCATTAGTAGTAGAACTAGATTCGTTGGATAATCATTTAATCTTGGGTGATCTTGTACAGAATTTAAGGGTAATAGCGTCATTTTCATTGGATTGCTTTTGCTTTTTGTGGGAAATTACCTTAGTGCAAAGTTTGACAACCGAGTAATATCTATTAATGGAACTATTAGGTGGTCTGCTAGGTCACCAGATCTAACTCCACTTGATTTTTTCTTTAGGGTTATCTGAAGGACAAAGCATACTCAACGTCGTCTTCAACATTAGAAAAACTCCAAAATAAAATTTTAAATGCTTTTGAATCCATAACTCCAGTCATGTTACAAAGTGTTATGAGAGAAACTATTCGAAGAGTGAACAAGTGTTCTGAAATGGGTGGGCGTCATTTTGAGCAACTGTTATAGGTTTGGTATTTAGTTGTGTAGTATTATTGTTCTAATTATAATATTTATAAATTTGGTAAGTTGCTGTCCAGATAGATTTCATAACTTATAAATTGATTTTGATTGTGTGAATTTTTGTTTTTGATACTGGTACATCAAAATTTTTGTTATATTTATCAAAATAAATTTACTTTAATTACAAATAACTCGTTTGCTTTTCATAAGTTTCTGCAAGATATGAACACAATTCGAAACACTTCTACAAAAAGCTTAATATTTATTTTAATTTATATTCAATTTTTAATCGGGACAAAAACAGTCTAGAGCATATTTACAACTCTATCTGATAAAAAATAAAACACGCAGGGTACTATTTTAAAAATTGGAGTTATGAAATGTTAAAATGAGAAAAACATTTCTAAATCCAAGCAAATGAACGAAATAGGCTAATTTTACATTCAATTTGTTGAGAGAAATACCTTTTTATTCAAATTCAAAGTTTACTTCGAAATTTTTTAAATTGTTCCTGAATTTCTAAGCCAACCTTATTTACCCCATTTACCCCCCCGAACTACCAAACGGAATTAAATCAAAATATAATCTAATTCCATATCTCGTTATAATACATAAGTATACCAAATTTCAAGTCAATATCATAAACGGTTCCAGAGTAAACGTGCGCACAAAAAAGTTACAGACAGACCGACAGACAGACAGGAATTTTTTTTTTTCGATCAAATTTAAAACCGCGACGTTTCATGACATTTTAAGCCTATTCAACAAAAAAAATAAATAATTTTTTTTGCGTTACTATACTTCCACTGGACGGAAGTAAATGTGTATTAGTCTACATGAATAGTGTTCAAGCTTTTCTTCATAATTGAAGAAACTTTGTTAAACAAAATTTCGTTAAAAGTGCAATAAAATGTAGTTTGCTTAAAGCCGATTTCATATTTTCTAATCTTTAGAATATCATGTATAATTTATCCTAAATTTGACAACTGATTATGTTTTCCTGAAACATGCAAACATTAAAATTAAAAATAAGAATGTTTGCAAGAGTGCGGTACATTATCTGGGGAGGCGCTGTATAACCAACCATGCATTGCTTGAAATATCTTAAGGCATAAATATAAAGCAGAATCCGTTAATTTTGAGCGACATTAATCTATATTATAATAGTAGGCAATAAGAGTTTAATCACATCCCGATATTAGAGTCTATAATAAAGTTAATGATCTTGGGGTTAAAAGTGAATCTAATGAAATACTTTAACAACTACGGTTACTAGAGTTTGTTTACATATGGCTTTAGTTGTTTAATTTTCAGAGACCCTTTATGTGTTTAAACATACTAATTATATTTCGCCCAATATAATTTTAGCCACCTACCTTCCTGAGATCTAAGCCAACAATGTTGGTGTTTATATAGGATACAGTGAGATGGATTTTATAATACCAAAATTTTAGTAACTGTTTATTTCTGTGACCGAGTGTATGTATTGAGAAAGGTCTGCTTGACTCGGAGTTTGTATACACATCAGCTTAATCATTTATACGAGTAAATTCATAAGGGGTTTAATTTATGAGTGTGATCGATTTGGTTGTTAATGCTTCTATTTTCGGTGGAAAAGTAATTGGTTTTGTGGAACTTTAGAAATAAGCAAGTTAATTATAATATGGATATTACTAGATATTTTAGTCAGAAGGAATATAATTATAATTTTAGAAGGGCATCGCCCTTACTTTGTGCACACTATATCGATTTGTAATTTTAACTTAATACAAAAATATTATTTATTGATTGATTAGTCTATATTGTATATTAGTTTTAGTTATAGTGTCCGGAAACAAAGTAGAAGAAAATTTACTGTAGATTCCTTAGCCCAAATTAATTGGGGTTCTTCATATAACATTTTTCAAAATACCCCTTCGTTTTCAAGTTATAGCACCTTTAAAGGGGTACGTTAAAAATTATTTAAATTTTTTTACTCAAAAAATAAAATTCCAAAAAACAAAATATTTAGCATATCTACTACACTTATTGAAAGCCATCTTGTGATTTTTTTTCATCCCCTAGAGTGCTTCGCCAAGGGGTGGAATAGGCAACCCCTAATATATTTTTAAAAATATTTTTAAAATCCATTCATTTTACATTTCAGAAAGAATTCTTTTTTGATTCCCTTGTTAATGTTTTTAAAGTTTTAGTAAGCTGCTATAAACGAATAATCTAAATATTCATTAACAACTTCTATGCAATAATAAATGTACACATTTTTTAAATCAAATAGACAAATATTATATTTATTAATGGAATAATATATTAAATGCAAATAATAATATTACAGAAGTGAAACAATTTAAAAATTTCGTTGTTTCAGAAATATAGTAAATTGCAGCCGCCTTTCCATTTATTCCATTCATAGTCTTATAATGAACATATGAATTAAAAATGATAAATTTTTATTTTCTTATTCATCATCAATGGAAACCTAGCCAAAAATTATCTTAAATTAATTTCACTTGAGACATTATATAATGAAATATGAAAGAATCCGAAGGATAATATTTTTTAAAGAGTAATATTATAACATAATTACCTCTATTACATCTAAATTAATATGATACCTACACTATAGAAGAACGTCTTCCATTATAATTAACGAAACACTGTCAAAATTATATTATTCAAATAAATTATATCGTTTAAGTTTGAACGCGTAAATTATGAGTAACTGCTAGCAAGTACAAAATTAATTCTGTCAATTTATGCAAACAAGGGGGGAACGTAATTTACCAAAAATTAAGTAGAACACAATTAATTACTCATAGTAATTAACGATATGACGTTTAAATAATTAGATTTGGTTTGTTGGGGCGACCTACGGTGGCTGAAATGGTGTAAGTTTGTCCGACCTGACCCGAATTTCTTGTGTGGTAAGAGATGGCCTACCGTCTTGTGTTGTGTCCCGCCTTAGATCTAAAACTAATTAAGAGCTTGTTTGAAGCCAACATCTCTCAGATGTAGCTCCTTACAAGCCCAAAGTAATTGCATTAATGAGTGGACAACGGTTACTAGCCTTTCAAAAAACATTGCCATTTAATTAATGTGGGCGGACAGATGAAATAATTACGTGAGATCCTTGGAGGTCAGCTTTACAGAAAATAATCATTGGTTTAAAAATCAGCAAACATATAATATACTGTTTATAATATAAATATAATTATAGTATCTATTCACTAAGCTTGTCATTGGTTTTGCCTTCTTAGGGAATGAAAATTATTAATATCTTGTAGCCATTTTTTACAAAATTTATCTAATAATAATAATAGTAGTAACTGTATTGAAAGTAGGCAAGCCTAATGCACGATTAACAACAATTAAATTAAATGTATAACAATGCATATAGTCTGTTTTTAAACCAGGAGGACTAAATGTAGAATCCCAATTTACACTATAAAAATTACCAGAAAATTACCCTAGAATATTTTAGGGGTTCTAAGCAACCAACCTTACACGACTACAGTATAGGTGTATGCAGTCTAATATACTTACTAAAAAGGGCTCTAGGGATTCCTCACATTCTTAATAATAAATTCCCAAAAAAGAATATTGTTTGAGATATTTGAAATTTGATTTGGTATCTGAAACTTATTAAACAATATTTAAAAAAAAACAAATTTAATTATTTTCAATTGATGTGTCAATGATATATATAATTTTCCCTCCAGGTCCAATTTTGCCATGTACTGAGGAAGCTTTGTGATATAAAGTGCGTTTAATTTTTAAATTATATGCCTGTAAAAAATTAAGTGTGCAAATGAAAGTAAAACAAAATTTCTCTATTAAATACACAACTATTTATTATCACAGGGTTCGATTACAGCTTGCAACTTCTGCAAATCTGGGTGACTATTTATTTCATGTAGAATTTTGTTTAGGGTAGGCATTTCATTTTTGTATAAGAAACTATGTATTACTTGTCGAATAGAGTTTTTCGTTGTTTCATCAAATCTGGTAATAATGACCCAAGTTTTTTTGGCCTGCGTATATTTCCAGTCTTTCTATATTCCCTTATCGTACGGAATACAGTTGATCTTGCAATTCCTAACAGTAAAAGTGTTTAAAATAGGTATGTTACAAATCTTACATTGTTTAATATCTCACCCACTGCATTCATAATTGTAAATACAATTTCACACATTTTGACCTTTATTTTTGCACTCAACATCTGTTTATACATATTTATTACACATTGCTTCTCAGATAATGCTAAAGCACCCATATCTAATCGTTTGCGTTTCCTTACTGGTGAAACTTCCACTAAACTTGAATTTGCCACAACATCCATATTGAAAAACTTCCAGAATATGTATATAATAAATATAAATAACATATAATTAGTTCTGTAAATAACTGTTTCCTTTTGCTTTCAAATTTCTACAAACGAGAATGAGTGATGATAAATAATTAATGAGGACGCTTTGAAATTTGGTTGAAATATTCAACTGACATGTATGTCAAAATTTACGATTTGGCCTAGTGTAAAACTGGCGAATGCGCAGCCAATCACATGTGTATGATTTAGCGCGGCAAATTCGAAAGAGTCCTCCTGGTTTAAAAACAGACTATAGTAAACTTAAGGTTAATAAGTATATCTCCATATCACTACAACTACAATATTTGAATAGGAAGCATTCATATAATTCTGATAACATAAATTATACATAGTGTTACCAAACACATATCCAAGCAACGACATTTAGCACAACAGATAATAGAATAAGAATAGTCCAAATCTGATAAAGATATCAGTAAATTTACTTAATTTAATCCCTCAAAATGACCAGAATTTCTTTTTTGAAATTAGATAAGTTGTTTGCTGACTTTACATTAACAGATAACTTATTATAACTATCCAAACCTTTAAAAAATAAAGAGTTCATAGCGAACCTGGAATTAGTTCTTCCAATATGAAAATTATGGTTGAATCTTGTACCATGACTGTGTATCTGATTATTTGGTATAAGAAAATTATTGAAATAATCCGGCAACATACCCTTTGTCATTTTGAAAATAGAAACCATAGTAAGATAATATAGTATTTTGCTAACTGACAACCACCTTAATGAATTAAGCATGTACTCAATTTGCATTGTATCGGTTGCATTTTAAAATTACCTTAATACCTCTATTTTGAAGTTTCTGTAGCTGGCATATTTTATTTTGATTGAATAGAAACATAACTGATGCACAATAATCAAAATGCGGCTGTATAATACAATTAAAACATGTGATTCGTGCAAACATGGATAAATTATTGAAAACTCTTGCAAGGAAATAAAGTTTCCTTGAAATATTTTTAATGATATACTCAGCATGATTATTAAGTGACAAATTGTTATTAATAATTAAGCCAAGGTACTTTATCTCGTTTACTATTTCAATTACAACATCATCAATTCTCAGTTTAATTGAATCAAGGTCGAGATGTTTATATTTATATGGAGTTGTGAAAATCAATGCTTTAGTTTTGCTTGAGTTAAATTTTAGATTATTATTTCTAAGATAATATTCAACATTTATTAGAGAGTTATTCGATGATTAAACGACCTGATCCAAGATCGCACCAGTTACATATAGTAACGTATCGTCTGCAAATAAATTTATGAGTACTCGGGACATAATTAATATCATTAAGGTAAATAATAAATAAAAGCGGACCCAAGACACTACACTGAGGTACCCCAAGGTCGTTATTGACTTCATCAGATATTGTCACATTAATTTTAGTTTCCTGAAATTCAGATAACTTTTAAATCATTGCATGTTGTAGTGCATACCACGTATCAACAAAAAATTAACTCGAAAAATTCAAGAATCTGTCTAAATACTCGATCTTTCCGTCTGCAGTGTCAAACACCTTAAAAAAGAGCCCTTGTATTTTCAATTAACAAAAAACTTAAACTTTTCTCATAAAAATCTGAAAAAATTGAACCCCACTCAATAATTCCCAAAGATGTGTCTACGAAAACTAGGGTTGGTGTGTGAAAAATAAAAAATGTTTTTTGTCAGAGACTGCAAATTTTTGAAGTTGAAGGGCGCCAGCAGCCTCGTGAGTAGTGTTTCGTAGATCTGTGATAGGTGGACGAGTTCTCAGGGTCAATTTCTGAAGTTCTGTGATGGTTTTGACGATTTTCTGATTGTCGGAGGGTATTGCTGCTACCCCCTTGTTGCAACTTGTAAGTTGTCATACACTTGAACCGCTTTTGGAACAAGGTACCCCACTTTGTGCATATATATAGGCGCTTTTGCCTGGTATGTAACGATTCGCAGAAATAAAAGTCGGAGATTCAATAAATTGTAACGTTAAGCAGAACTCTGGCGACGTTCGTTGCACAATTTAATTTAATTTGAATTTTACCCCTAACTTTTACTGAGCTAACACTTAATTTCGGAACGAGTTGAAAGTCACGACACGATTGTAGATGAGTTGTTGAAGTAAGCTGGCCTTTCTCCTCCACGCTGCAGGGTATAACTACTCTGGTAGCTATGACGCCGTGCTGGTATTGGTCCGTCAGGTTGAGACTTGAAGATCTGGATGATTGCTCGAAGTGGACTGGTAGATGTTGACTCGTTGGCTGCTCGGAGTGAACTGGTTGAGTACCCGGAGTGAACTGGTAGTTGCAGTTGTAGCGCATGCTAAGGCTCGAAGTGAACTGCCGCTGTTGAAACCCCGCCGCGATCCTGTAACTTTCGGGGCGGACGGAGCTCCGAACGTTAAGTCGGCTGGCGTTCTAGACGTTGTGTGCCGGATGAGCGGCCGGGGCCGCCTGCTGCGTCGTGTCGGACCCGCCCAGTCATGCCGAGGCGGACGGGAATCTAAACGTTGATATACACTTAGCGCGTCTATTGCGTTGTATTTAATTCCAGCTGAGATATGAATGTGTAACGATGCTAAGCTATAAATTGTGACTTATTGATTGAATTTAATTAATTTAAATAGCCTTTTTTGGCCTCGACAACAGATGCTAAAATATCGTCGAAACCTTCAAAACAGTCAATATGCACATTGTACAGAAAAAACTTTCAAAATATTGCCCCTGTATATTTTCAATTCACTCGTCAAACTCTCCACATACCCCAAACATCAAATTTTAATTCGTTTAAATAAAAATTTTACATGCATTCAGTCCCGCGACCTAAAGTTTATCCGAAATTGCGTCGTAAATAACAAACGGTTATTTATCTTTCTACACGTCATCCCATAGTCGCATATCAATATCTACTTCTGCTTCCCAAACAAGCAAAGCGACAGGTAAGGTATAAAAGATCTACATACCACAGCACTTATTATACCGAGATCTACATCCTCCGCCGTAAATAAGTTCTGGACTGAGTATTAATTAGTACAAGTGCTTGGTGAAAATAAAAATTCCAAGTTCTCACAATTCATCAAATAATTTCCATAATAAAATAGATACAGAGGTCACCGAAAAATGAAAATGCTTCAAATTTTAGGCTCTATTCAACGATATAATTTTCAATTAGAATTTCAAACGATTTCGATAATTACGCAGTCACGTGTGCGCACGGAATGGCTGGGGCAAGTAACCAGTTTCAGACCAAGCCCACAGGCAGTCTGGGGACATATCCAGACAACAAAAAAAACGTTTGTGTCCTACTCGATGGGCACGATTAATGAAATTCAGCAATAGTATATAAGCTCGGGCACGACGAGGCTCGAGCAAGTCAATTCAGCTCTTTAACCGTACTCGAATTCTTGGTAGTTCAAGTAAAAACAACCATAATCTCTGCCTTGGTGATTTTTTAAATATTTAGTGTATTATTTAATATTTAACCGGCTCCTTCGCCAAATAAGTGAACTTTTCAAAACTTTTTAAACAAATCGAGTTAATTTTTTCAAAATTCGACGTAACTTCGCTGTCGAAAAGTTACCCTATTTAGGATATATTTTTTAGTTACTTTTAAACATTTTTAATAATCTGTAAAGTGAATTAAATAAATTTCATTTTTGTTTTTAAAACAAGTGTGTTTTCTAAACGACATTATACAGGGTGATACATAATTACCTTGCCAACATTTTCAAAGTGAATTTTTGAGACAAAAAACATTTATTTCTCTGAAATATTCTCCTATTCAAAAATAAGTGCACGAACACCCTCGGGGGTTCAAAATCAAGCTCTCTGACAGACAATTTTTTTATTTCCCCAAATAGAGTTGCTGTTTCGTATTCATGCAACACAGTATTTGTAACACCATAGTAAATAAGTTTACCACTCAAAATGTTTCTGTTTCATTTTCATCTACAATTTTTTTTCATTGGAACAATGTGAGTTGAAATGCCGTTTCACACGAGTGGTTTTCACGAAAATCTGACTGGCATCCTAAAAGAAGACTGTATGCATTAAAGTATTCCAAAAGTTGTCCGTGAACTGCCAATTTAAGAACTTGCTCCAGAGTTGGTAACGTGTTTATCGGTCTATAATTACATGCTTCTATGGTATTATTGATTTTTGGAATAGGTATTACTGTGCTAGTTTTAAACGAATTAGGAAATTCACCTTTAGATGTAGACGTGTTCACAAAATTAAGAATAACATGATCAAATAAATCAAAAGTCTCTTTAAGGAATATACTATTTTTAACCTCTAATTTATTAATTTTATTATCAAGTGAAAATACAATGTTGCGAAGTTGACCCATGCTTAACATTTTAAAATTACAAAATCTAGAATCAATAACTCTATAATCATTTTGAGGAAACCAATGATGATCAATTTCTATACTATTTGAAATATCACAGATACTTTGTACAAAATATTAAAGTTAGTGGCAATGTCAAGATCATTAATGCAAACCCTAACGTGCCAATTTTTGTTGAATATAATGTGGTTAAAATTATAACATTTACTCAGTGTTATGAGCGTTTTAAAATTTTTCCACATTTTTTTACTATCGTGTTTATATGTCAATTTGTTGCTAATAGTATATTTTTTTCTTATTTTTTAACATATCTACATATTGACTACGTTCAGTTTTATACATCTATCAATTTTGCTCCTTATTCCGGTTACAGCTTCTTATAAAATGTTTATAAGCAATATCCCTTTGTCTAGCTTTCATTCTTAATTCATTGTCATAAAACGGAATTTGATTAGTATTTTTTATTACTAAGCTATATTGAGGAGCTATCCTACTAGCTATTTTATTGACATTATCAATAATGCTATCCAAAACAGAGTCCACATCAAGTGAATCTAACAGCCACTCACCAGATATTTCTATATTAAATAGGTATTTATATTAAGATTTCTCGTCTGAATACATTTTACGGGATTATTAACTGCCTTAAGTGTTAAATTTACAGATATAGCTGAATGATGAGCTATTCTCGGACAGTCATGAACAATAGCTTTGATATTATTACAGTTGATTACAACATAATCAATTGCTAGTATTTGAAGTTCGTGTATAATTTTGTACAATTTGATCGAGAACAAATACATCAAATAGATTCTTTAGTCTTTTTCTATAAAAATCATTCATATTCATAAAGTCGACGATGAAATCACATAACAGTATAATATATTTATTGGAATACAGGTTTTCCAGTACTTCCTCAAGTTTCTCCAAAAATAGAGCTTGACTAGTTGAGTGTGAATGATACACACCTCCTAGTACCAAGAAACGATTTCACAACTTAACTTCTACAATTAAAACCAATAAATAATTAACATCAGGGAAAATTAATGTAACTGCAAACTAACTGCAAACCAATATTCGAGAACACTGCGGACACAAATGTCTTCTTTTATTAACGTATTTCATTGAATTATTCCCAAGCTGCGGTTCTAACTGTAGTTCTCCGCCACCTTACTCAAATAAATGTAGATTTCCTAGACTTAATACAATCATTCAGGTGACCTGCAAGTAAGTTAAAAACATTCTTAAAAACGTTGTCTAATCGTTAGCTATGGCGTTTTTTTGACATTTTTTCTTCTTTTTTGGGATTCTCTACAACATACGTCTTATCTATAAGTTATCACAAAATCTATAAAATAAACAAAATTATTCAGTATATTGAAAAATAACCTCTATATTTCAATCAGTGTGGATTTTTGCCCCAAAAAATGTTGTGCAGAAATGATTTTGATATATACTGTTTAAGTACATACCCTGATGACAAATACAAATTTTCGACATTGTGTGCGGAAGCGCAAGCCACCATCTTGCATAAAAGTAGAAACAACTTAAAATCCTTACTATAAATTCCTTTAAAAATGTCTCTACTTAAAAGGCCCTAGCTAGCTCAATATCAGGGGGTGAGGGAAAACTGAATTAATGAGTCAAACAATGTAAAATCTAATCCTATATTACAAAAAAATGGGTATAGTACATCAAAAAGTACATCATTGTCAAAAGCAAATCAAGAATTCTGTAAAATCTGCTCTATTCGATTACGCAATCGAGTCATAGAAAAATAACTAAACTGACACAGAGAATTGTACCACAACAAAAGGTATTTACAAACGTGAACAAAATCTAGCATTTTCAATGTAACAAAAGTTAATATACAAGCTTGACAAAATCTGGAGTGAACCAAAATAAAGTTAGATACGCCGATACTAACGCACATAATAATCCTTCAAGTCAAAATCTCGAAAGGAAAATTGGTCGCCACAGATTTTATTTTCGGTAAAAAGTCGAAAACCATTCAGGGAACCTAACTAGAACGTACTTACAATTCTCCTTGCACTTTGTTACTTGAGACATTAACTAGGCACTGACAGCAATCTTCCAAATAGGGTGCATAGTTCGAAACTGGACGAATTAACCTCTAAAGCACTAAGGGTTCTCACACTAAACAAGGGCCATTTCCACAGAAAGTCTTTATTTCACTGGGAAAGTTTCTAAGGTTTACACTTTGATAATACAGTGCAGTATACAGACTAATACTATAATTATAACAGAACTAAACGTAGAAATTTCGTAATAAATATGGCCGCCTCACCGTTTATAGCATAAATCATGGTGTCTTTCACTAGCCAATTAAAACTTCTCTACTACTGCAACTTACAAAGGTAATATCGACAGACTTGAGCAACATACGAACCTACAAATAATTAACTTAACTTTACACCTTATTTTACGGTACTAAAATACTTGCAACTCTTCTTTTTAACCACTCTTTTATCGCCCGTCTGACTTGTTGATCTCGGCGTACAGCATTCTGAATTCAGACTTCACTTGGGGACCTCGACTCCAACTGGAACCTCGCCTCGCACGCTGTCTCCTTCAACAAAACGACGTTAAAATCTCTAAACCAATCAGAGCCTCGGATTCAAAAATGCACCGATTAAAACTTTAGATTAAAACATAAATGGATCGCACACTATAGGCTTTGTCGGAACAAATTTATATATGACATTTTATTAATGTTTCGCTAATTTTACACACGATAAAAATATACCGTTACAAAGGTAGAAAAAAATTGCTATTTACAATATAACAACGTTTGAACCTATGAAAAAAATATTGAAGAACAGAATTTCTCACATTATGTATATCTACATTTCTATTGTAGATCTACTGTGTAGCGAGGTACATTGGCAGATAGCAAACTTTTCAATGAAATCATTTATTTTATTACCCGCCAAGTTAAAAACTTGCTATTTCCATCAAGTTCTCCCCTTAAGCAATATAATCAAAATCATTTCTACCCTACCTTTTGCAATCTACAGATCTTTTTTATCTCCACTGATCGAATTACTACGCCTGTGAGCAGTCAGAGTACTTTTTTGCCAATAAATATAAAGTATAACAAAAACAAGAATAATTTATTTTGCTCGTTTTCTGAAATGTCTGAAAATTCATATTTGTACTTTATATTTTATAAATTTCTTTATAATATTTCCATTATTATTAAAATTAAGTGATTAATTCGAAAAGTTCTTGATAATATATACATTTTAATTATACAAACCCCAAGATGTAGAAAGGCCATGAAACGTGCACTGAGACGTATAAACGCAATTATATATTCCTCCTTTTAGTCGTTTTACAATGAATTTTTGCATGAATTATGAAATTTAGTCCGACAAAACCATGTCCCATAATTTCGTAAAGCTGTTCTTATATTACATTATAACATGCGAGTTTCTTGAATATATAACTTCCACATTCATAAATACTAATTTAAAATTGTATATTATCACAATGTAGGTGAGTTAATCGATAACTTTGCATTATAAAGGCGCACATTTTAAAAACAGTATATAACCGTAACTTTTTGAAAAGCTTTTAGGTAAGCTACATTACAGGTTGGTAGTAACAGGACAGGGTGGAATAGGATTAGAAAAAATAAGTCCGAATATTTACCTTAGCTAGCTACAATGCCCTAAAGTGATTAAGTAAAATACAATCATTGTTAGATAAATTTGTGACGTGTTAACTCATAAGCGTTCACAAATATCGCATAATCGGGGATTATCACAGGAATTCCTTTAAAATAACTGATACATTATGATGAAATTTGTGTGAAATACACATGCGTAAAAATTTACGATCTGTTAAATTGCTGAATTATTTTAGCCATCGATATAACTGGACTTAGAAACGTCTTTATAACGTCCATTTAATCTTAGCGATTAAATAGCCGGCCCGTAAGCGTTTTAGCTTCCTGAATGGTTTTCTTATAGAAAAGAATGTGGCTAGGTCAGTTCCCATAATATCAGCAGCTTCCTGAATTCTTTGCCACTACACTTTGCGAGTATCTATTGTTTTGGAGTAAACAAGGGATTTTATGTAACCCCAAACATAAAAATCCATTTGGTTGAAATCCGGGCCAACTTGGCCAAGGACATTGACTCCCACGACCTATCCAGCGGTCTGGAAACATTTCATTCAAGTAATTTCTTACTGCTAGAGGAAAATGTGCTGGTGCTCCATCCTGCTTGTACCGCATGTTTATTCTTACGATAAGTGGTATACCATCAGTAAGTTCTAGTAATTGGTTTCTTAAAAATGTGGATAAAGTTCTCCGTTTAAGTTGGGAGGTAGCTCAATTGGACCTGCAAATTTGTCTCCAATTTTGGCACACCATACATTAATCTTTAATTTATATTGAAAATGCCCTTTCCTTGATTAAATGCAAATTTTCTAATTGCCAAAAATGACTATTTTTTCAGGTAATAACACCGTGTCTCGTAAATGTAGCTTCGTAAGTTCTCCATTTTTAACAGTCTTACTACTGAAGGTTAATTCCAGTAGCTAATGACAGACGGCGTGTACTGGTTTCAGGATCATCAGTACTTAGGGGAGAGACTGAACGAACGACTGACATTTAACATGCACATTAATGAGACAGTACGGACGGTCTACTCCCTGTCCAGGAGAGAGTATCAGCTCATGGTCAGTTAACACAAAAAATTAAAAATTATTGTACACAATAGTGATCAAGCCGTCCATAACATACGCAGCGCCGCTGTGGTGCAGCACGTCGGACTCAACAATGAGAAAACTAAAAGTCCTCTTATCTCTAATTTTGGAAGGTACGCCTCACTCAGAGAACTATGCGCGCTTTGCCACGACATAACCCCAATAGCGGACTACGTCCAGAATATCTCTCAAAAACTGTAGTCTCTCAAGCTGAGCGATAGTCTGCTAATAAGAAACATAACATAAATTAGACAGCATAATGCCCGATTTCGGATAAAATACACCCTACCATACTAGATGTTACCGATCTTCCGGCAACCTCTCTATAGACAAACTTCATCAACTATAACTTCCGCTACCCTATCCACCTTTACTGGTATTTCCTACCTGTTGTATCCTTTTTCATGTCTCTTCGTTTGTAAGTCGCGTTTGTTTCTTGTTTTCTTTTATACATTTTTATCCCTAAATTCATTTTCATTAAATTTTTCAAAAATCAAAATTTTTAAATCTAAAATTTAGGCCAGTCTATGTGCAGCCCGGCATTTTCATATCTCGTGGAAGGCTGCTCGTTTAAGTTGAGGTGTCAGTGTCAAAATTTAAAAAGTGTTTAGTGCAAAAGTTTGTAAGTTCAGTTCAGCCTGTTTTAGATATGTACAATTTTATGACCTAATTTTATCCACCTCCGATGGAAAGCGTTTAGGTTAAGCTGCTTTTAATTGTCTTTAAGACGAACCAGTTGCACCCAACCCTGCAATCCGCCACCACAAACAACGCGGGGTTTGCACGGTCAGTTTCCGCGTGAGTTCTGGGGTGGCAGATGTTTCTTAAAATGTTTTCTTAACCGCCTCTCAAGTTACCGAAGTAACCCCCTGGAAGATCTCAAGGATCTTGTGCTAGGCAAAGAGAGACGAGGCCCTACAGTTTAATGTGGACTCCGAACCACTCTTGGGGCAATTTTTTTAATGAAAAATTGTTTCGCCTTGCGGGAATCGAACCCACTTCGCTAGGCAACTCAGTTTGCTAGCCAGTCGCTTTAACACACTGAGCTACCATTCCCCCCATTGTAAATTGTAATTGTTAATAAAGTGGTATTGAATTGAAGTGGTTTCGGGATCACCAGTTATTTGAATTAAAACTTGTTGGGGCGAAGTAATCTTGTTTTGCCTAATCGATTGAACAAGTTTTAAAAAAATCTTGTAATTAGGCTGTCTTCTACCAGGATATGTTTGTCGATATACTCTGGCTGCAGCATAACCGGAGATATTTGCTCTTTCATAAACACATATCATATCCTCATATATTCATCAGTAAACTCGTTATATCGTGGCATATTCACACATTTACTTCAACAAAATTTAGAATTAATGAACACCATCAATTCAAATATTACAATAAATATTTGACAGATAGTAAATAAATACATCGGTGCCAATATGTGTCACTTATTTCCATAGCATACCCTTGAATTAATCAGAATTTGTTTTCCTTTAATTAAATATTATGGGCACGCAAGATTTTCTAAATGTAAATATCTCGATAAGGGTGCATTTACTGAATATAAAGCAAGTATCCCATTTTTGTTTAGAAATAATGATTAAATTAAAAATTTGCAATGAGATTCTAAATGAACGAAGTGCAAAAAGTTATGACGGATTTTGTTAAACAAAGATAGCTTACGTAGCGCCTTCTATGTGATACATCAGAAATAATAGCCTATTCAGTTTTCTTACGCCTAATTGAACATAATTTTAAGTTTATGTGTGAAAGAATAACTGAAATAAAAAAACACTACTGAATTAACCAATATTAAAATATGTAATTTTTCATATATAAAATCACAAAGGCCAGTTATTTACTTCATACACATTATACAGTTATTAAGAAGACATTATGGAAACTATAAGGAGCTGCAGAATATTTTCTGAACAAAATATGAACAGCTTCGAAAGAATCTTCTCTAGTCAACATCTTTACCCAAACACATGATAATATTGACGATTATTATGATGAGTTTGTATATTGTCAGTGGTATCTAAATGGCTCATGTCCAATAAAATAAATAAAAGATCAAATAAAAAATAAAAGGGATTCAAAAAGACAACATGAATATGACAATTTTAAATATTTATGTCACATCGCTAAAGAGTCTGGCTCTAAAGAATTGCTCAAATCATACAATGAACACAAAGAAACAATTAACAATACTATCCAAATTGAAAATTGGGAATAATACAGAACAGACAAACAAATCACATAATAAATCTAAAACCCTGTGGCAAATAGTTAAGAACAGATTAGGGAGTAATAAAATTAAAATGAACTTTAATATTAATGGTCGTGAATCTAAAAGTCCGAATTCGATCATGTGGTATGAACTCGCAGGTATAAAATTTAAAAGATATGGATATTATCTAGAATTTTATGCCAAATCCGATTCCAGAGGGCGCGATTTCGGCCAAGATAGCGATATTGCAAAAACAAATAATAACTTAGAAAAAAAATTGGAACTTAAATATTGCATTAGTTTTCGTTTACATTGCATTTACGGGCTTATTTATAAAGATTTTTTAATCATTCTTATATCAATCGAAAGCTTAATGTTTGTAGTTTCATACATGTGTAATAGAGAGACATTATAAACAACACTATAAATTGTTTAAACAATAAGTGTTGGGAAAGTGTAGTGTAATTTTTGGATCGAGGTACTTTTGTTATTATTGCAGATAGATGTGCAGTTATTTGAGACGAAATACGTAGAATAGACCAACGAACATTTTTTATTGAAACAAGTTTTTAATTCTCTGAATAATTTAGGAGATACGATTTTTTTAAAGTGAAGCGCATTGTTTTGGTCTACCGCATGCGCGGTCTGGTCTCTGTAGGCTATTTACACGATTTCGAGGCACTGCTGTTATAATAAACGTATTTATTATTACGTACAGTGCTCGCCATAAAAATATAAAATTAACAAAAAAATCTAATAATATACGCCAGGAGGAAATGTAGAGAATTTTGAAAAATGTAGGTTGGCAAGATTATTGTGGCGGACAGTGTATATTATTTTATTAATTTTTTTGTAAGGTATAAGTAATATTTTTGTAACGTCTTTCATATGAAAGTTCGTACAGATCATAAATAATGCTTACAAACAGAACAAATTATCTGTATTTAATTTAAGAATAACTACAATGAAATTAAAATATGAAATTGTTTATAGAGACACACCAACAACAGCACTAGTAGTAGTATTTGTTGGGGGAGGCCTAGTGCCTGGCGAGTAGGTCACAAATGGGCCCTTTTTACCTACCCCCTGACGTTCCCTCAACCATTCACTTCTACTCGGCCTCCTACTCCCTCTTGAAACCTTCCTGATCCTCCAATGAAGGCCAGGACATGTTTCCATTCGAGAGAGTCCATTTCCTCTTTTGGGAACGTTGTGGTGCCGAAGAGTTCATACCTCAGGCGCCCGAACGCTTCACATTGTCCCAAGAAGTGAAACGATGTTTCTTCATCACTTCCGCATCTTGGGCAGGTGGGATCTATCTCAACCCCTATCAGTGATAGGTGTCTTCTGAGCCTGCAGTGGCCAGTTAGGACTCCGATCAATTGGTTCAGAGTCCTCCGGCTTCTGCCTAGCAACCAGGCCGCCCTTGACTTGTTCTGCCCCGTTACGAAGTCTCGAGCCTGTCTGCAGCCACTGCTCAGCCTCCAATGTTGCTTGTGCCCACTCATTAAGGGCCGTAGCGACATGTTTCCTTGTAATTCCCAACATGGGCTCCGGGCCAAGACAGGGCTCCCTGGCTCCGAGCCTAGCCAATTCATCGGCTCTCTCGTTTCCTGGGACCCCGGTATGTCCCGGAACCCATATCAGGTTCACTTCTTTGTGCCTGGCAAGTTCCTCTAGAGCATCTCCCCACTCTTGAACAAGGGGGGACCTCGTCCTGGGGGAGCAGACCGCCCGAAGTGCTGCCTGGCTGTCGGAACAGATACAAATATTTTGTTCCTTACCGTTCCTCGTTTCTTCCTTATATGCCGCTTTTAGGATGGCATATACCTCTGCCTGAAAGACAGTAGTGTACGATCCTAGAGCAAAGCTCTCCTGTACTTCCCTGCCTTCCAGGAATATTCCTGCCCCCAATGACTGCCTCTGTCCATCTACTAGAAGGGAACCATCTGTGTAGCACACCAGCGAGTTCGGGGGGAAATTAATCTTTCCTTCTGCCCACTCTTCTCTACTAGGTAGGGTTAGAATATACTTTCTTTCTATCTCAAGCGGTCGGTTGCTTCCCTCACCTTAAGGGCGGAGATTGGAATTTCCGCCTCCGCCAATCTGGCGATGGCTGCATGACCCTCTGTCTTTCCACTACATCGCCAGCTGCCTGAGTCTCGCATTCTTAGATGGGCCGCCATGGCTTCAACAGTACTGAATATGAAGGAAAGAATAAACTACCTTTACATCTATCACACCGGCAGCTTTAGGGATAGTGGGAACCTCATTTCAAAAGCGCATAGAGAGGTGTGTCAATCAAAATGGGCAACATGTGGAACATTTATTATAATTTTTTGTACTGAGTTATTTGAAGAAACGAGAATGGTTGGAATTAGCCATAGGGAAGTACTTCCAAAAAATGTTCGTTTTTCATTTCTACATCACATTGTCAAAAAATATATAGGATGTTCCATTTGAAAAAATTGAAAAAATTCAATTTAAAATGCTCTTCATTGAAAAATAATTTTTGGCCACCCTATACATTTTCAGGAAATGAAAATGATTCAAAAACATTAATTATATGTCTCGTAAATGGTATTCACATAAGTTTTTCTTAAAACCCATAATTGTGACTGTGGTGATTTTTTTAATATCCATCCGCAGATTGCATTATTTCAACAACAAAATTTATTACATCCAAGTGGTTGGGAAAAATTCAATGCTAATATAGGAATAAATAGAGCCTAGAAAGAAGCTTCAAAAAATGTACTGATATACAGAGCATTCCATTTTAAAAAAGGCATTTGGTACTGTAATTTCGTCTTGGCTCGCCCTGTATGTTCGAAAATAATTTCCAGTTGTAGACTTTTTTATCTAGTTTACTTGCCAACTATTGTGGAACTCGAGATATCGAAGTTCGACGCACTATTGCCCCATCCTGTGTAATTTCAGTTGATCTTAAAGGTTGATGAGCGCGTTATTTATTAAACCTTGTCACACACTTAGATTTAATGTAAATTTAATAATCTCTGAATATTTTATATATTTATTTTTATTTCCTTAAATTGATTGGTTTCTTTCTTATTAGTAATGATAGTTACTATAAGATCTAATCATAAATAATATGTCATCTAAAAATTGCCAACAAAATTATTTTCAACATTTTAGCAATATATTTGCTACGCTACGTTTTTAAATTTTGCGAGTCTTAGGTTTAGAAAATCCCGACTATATGGAATATTCTTCATAAAGGCAGTAAATGTAGGTTATCATGTGCAGTGCGTAACAAAAATATCCAATTTTTTATATTATATTTGACATGGCTTTAGGAATGTTCTTATAAAGCTCCACAGGCACCACAAAAGTCTTACAGTAGAGTTGGTTGCTGTCAGATACCAAAAGCCAGAAAGGCATGTGGGGAGCATGATTGCTTGAGCACGCATATCAGATAGCTAAGCTATTTCTGATCTAGAATTGAAAACTTTTGTATTCTTCGCTGATAGCTCGCATATATTGAATACGTAACCGAACGAACTTTTCAATCTTATAACTGGAAACACTTTTTTAAATTGGTTCTTGCTGTTTTATTACGGAAGTATTTGTACTTTCACTTTAAATACTTCCAAATATAGATAAATATATTTTTATTTAGAAACTTACATTAAATATATGATGTAATTAATAACAGTAAATAAACAAATTTTATTAGTTAATTAGCAAATTAATTACATATGTAACGGTATAAATTTGCCCTAAAAATACTGTACATAAAGGGGCTCAATTTGTGGCTGATATAGGGAGTTCATGTATACAATTTGGTTTTGGTTATCACGGAAGACTCCTGCGATGGCTGAACCTAAAATAATATTATTGGTCAGTCTAGGTAGTTTTGGATTGTATATAGATTGTTTTGTTGTAATGTGTTGTTCATATACCTTGAAGTTGAAAGGTTGTACATTAGAGTTCGATTTCTAATATTTCGTGTACTACGCAGCGCCTCGATGAATAGAATAGAATAAGAATAAACTTTATTGCTATAGATCTTACAAAAAAGACATTAGCATTGTCAGGGTATTAAATATTAAAAGTTATTACAATACAGTAAAATATAAAACATTAGAACACAAAAGATATAACATGTATAGAATATATGAAAACAAGGAGAGCAGCAAAAAGAAAACACACAATTAAAACAACCCTAAAACTAAAACTGTAGAAAACATTATAATCAGTTGCACTATTGAAGTTACTAACAAAAGTTTTATGCATTTAAAAAATCACTGTAAGAGTAAAATGTATTTTCAAATAAATACAATTTAAGTTGGTTTTTGAAGGTTATAATGTTATTAATAGATTTTAATTCTTGTGGTAAGGCATGCGTTATAACATGGACTTTTTTCATAAAAACTATGGTGGTGTACTGGTATTCTGAGATCATTCCCATGTCTTGTTGTCATCAATCTGTACACATCAATATTTCTTGTGAATTCACCAGTATTTTCTTTAACGAACAAAACTAATTTATAAATATAAAGAGACGGGATGGTAAGTATTTTCAATTCTTTAAACAAAGGTCTACATGAATCTCTGCAAGATACCTTCATCATACACTTAATTATGCGTTATTGACAAACAAATACTTTCTGCCAATGTAGGGAGGAACCCCAGAATATTATCGCATATTTTAGAATACTTTGTATGTATGAAAAATAAAACATTCTTAGAGAATCTACTGATAGTTGGTATCTCATAAATCGTCTTAGATAACAGGACGAATTAATTCTTGATATTAAAGTATTAGTATAAGCTTTCCAATTTAACTTACTATCTAGCATTATGCCAAGAAAGTTTACATTTTCCGTTTGTGTGATTGAAGAACCATTTAATTGAACATACAACGAATAATCAAGATCAGTAGTTGGGGAAAACATAACAAGAGTAGTTTTATTTACATTTAAGTTTAAGCGATTCGAATTACAATATTTATATATATTTGAGGATATTGTGGTAAGTTTACTTGCACAAGCCACAAAAGATTCTTCGGTTGCAACACAGGAGTTGTCATCTGCATATTGATATAAAAAATCTATATTAATATAATCTTTTAAATAATTTGTATACAAAATAAATAGGAGGGGCCCAAGTATAGATCCTTGAGGCACACCCTGCAGTATACAAGTTTTATCTGAAAAAACAGTTTGAAGTACTCCATCCTTGCAAGTTGTTAGTGCAGTAACTTGTGATCTATTTGTAAGGTACGACTGGCGTAGTTTGTTACATGAAGTTCCTTTCCTTAATTTTTCTTCCCTCAACAACATACTTGGCAATTAGTTTTGCTCAAGATTGTTTTATTTAATGACTGGAACGATTTCTTTAAAAATTACATACTCTAGAAATAAGATTGTCTGAATGCACAAACTTTACCTTTTAGTTCAAATTAGTTACGAATTACCTATGAATAGAATATTTACACTATTGTGGAATATACTTCACACTTTGTAGGATCATAACGTCATTTATTCGCTCTGCACAAACCATTACATACTTTGGAACACCTAAAAGGTATAAAAGGTATAGATAAATTAATTATTATAAATTGTTTACAGTAGTTGGACATTTCTCGAAGAATTGTTTGGATGGAATAGCAGGGGTATTGTATTTCTTTCCATACCTCCCTCAATACAAGTAGTAGATGTTCCCTTTTGTCTTTCTCCATAATTGTTAATATTTCCAGTAAATGAATAATGAATACTGGTTGTCTGCATTTTGTTGACATATGTCAAAAGTGTCAATCAAATTAAATCAGAGAGAGAACAGAGCAGAAAGTTTACTCAGGTTGACCAACTGCCTATTTTAGCTATATAGGGAATGTCAAGGTTAACTAATAAACAAGACGTAATAATTAATTCCTTTTTATTCATGCATTTTAATTTTATGTAACAGGTAAGAAAGCAGACAATATTATATGTTGTTACATCGAAACAATTGATAATCTGAGGAAAGTAAATTAGAAGTAAATTCACGGGGCGCGACATCTATTGACGAGTTGCAGTACTTAGAATGATTCGTATAGATTTTTATATAGCTTGAGTTTTGTAGATGCTAATATGGAACGCCGTTTTAATATTTATTCACTATTTATCAATATGTGCTTTGAATTAGAGATATCTGAAATTCATTAAAAATATCTACTTGATATTTTTATTTCAATTAAAAATATCTAGTTGATAAGTTATTATTTTGAAAAGTTTGAGCTGTAAAATGGTTTTAATTGTTTTGACGCTATTTTGGGCTTAGAGTTCGAGTTAAGTCAACGATTACACACAGACTCACAGACTACTTACTCTGTGGAATGCACGAAGTCATCAACACCACACCACAGAATAGATAATAATAAATAACTAGGTAACAACCAAACTACAGTTTTTTTTGTAATAAATGTTAAGGCAAAATTTTAATTGCTGATAGCAACAAAAACCAAAGCATTGTTATAAACGCTCACACTGGCAACTTGGCAATACAGGAACAAATTACAGAGATCGTTATAGACAAACTCACCATTACATAATGTTTTACCTCTCGTACAGAGATGGCGCCACATTCTGATATCTCTAATGAATTAAAAATATCTACTCGATATTTTTATTTCAATTAAAAATATCTAGTAGATATTTTTAAATGATTTTAGAATATCTGTTTGATATTTTTAATGGAAATAAAAATATCTAGTTGATATTTATAATAGAATAAAAATATCTCTTAAATATTTTTAATTTAATTAGAGATATCTCTAATTAATTTCAGATATCTCAAATAAATTAGAGATATCTCTAATTAATTTCAGATACCTGAAATTAATTTCAGATATCTAAAATTAATTTCAGATATCTGAAATAAATTGGAGATATCTCTAATTACATTTCAGATATCTCTAATTCAAAGCACATATTGATAAATAGTGAATTAATATTAAAACGGCGTTCCATATGCTAAGGCGCTTTCTTTCAACACTGAATTTTAGCATCTTATGGGAAATCGAGATAATTTCTTTTGGCACGCTCTTATTATCATCATTCTTTCTACCGGTGCTCGAGGCAGCTCCTCCACAAAATTTCTGAAATTTTAATTCATCCGTTAAGCGATTAATTTCTGTGGAGAAATTAACTGTAATTCCATTGTGGAGGATTGAGAAGAATCGGTATTGATAAGTATTTTTGGAATTACATACTCTTTAAGAGGATTATTAGTCTCAATACACCAAACCACATGGTAGTCGCAGTTGTGTATTTCATATTTTCAAAATACTATTTGGTATAGTGAAGAACGCCCTTTGAAAAGGATGTGTAATAATATGTTGTCTTTGTGTTGTAGCAAGAAAGTTATTTAGATTTTATTTATATTATATTATAGGGTTCTTCCGGAGAGTTATATTTTCTTTTAAAATCTTTTATTTGGGAATAATTTTAACCCTACTTAATGGAAGCTTAGATCTGACGTGTAACATTGAGGTGGGATTTTAATCACCATTTGAGGGAACAAGGAATCTCAAGTTTGAATAGAAGAATTTTTTTTAATTTTCTTATTTAACTTCTATCTTTGAATTATTGGGTTTACAAAAATATTCTGGGATTAATCACACAACATAATTGCCATAAAACTAAATAAACTTAATCCTAAAACTTAAACTAAACTATTACTTAGGCAACCACCACCTATACATATAACAGTTCAAGAAACTTCTATATTAATGGAAATTAAAATTAAATTCTAACGAATGCCAGAAAATACATTAATAGATATTTTTTTGAAATCTGAGATCTTGAATTAAGATATTGTCATTGTATTATATATATAAATATATCATTATATTGTATATATATTCTATTATTACTGCTCAACTATTGCTCATGGTCAGGATTATCAGAATAAACTTAATATAATTAGATTGGCTGTCATTTGGTTGAAATTATCATTTTGTAAGTTTGGGGATTACATACTCAAATATTGTAGGGCGTATATATTTAAATTTGTCAACTTATGAAAGGAACTCCGCCCGTCTCCTCTGTTGCCTAGTCGGAGCATACCCGCTGACATCACGGCAGCTGGTTTGATATGTAACTCAATTTCGAGTTGCTGTAAAGGCAAGTTGCACGTTACACATAGTACAGAGTAAGATAAAAAGAATAGGATATGGAGTAACTGGAGATTTTCTTCGTTTTAAAATATATACATATTTAACCGGATTTCAAATAATTACGAAAATATCCGGATGTCTTAATTTTAAATGAGACCCACTCCACTGTATCATGACACGTATCCATTATAAAATTGTTATCAAAAATTCAAGTCTAGCGTTTTCCTTTATGCTACATAATTTTTTTGAAGCAATTAATCATTCTTAAACACTTAAAATTTCACCCTAAAACAGAATGATGTTTAGCTAATGAGAGTGTGCTTAGAATTAGGTACTAAATAATTTCGGTGAAATCTAAAGTCCTATATTTCTCTTTTAAATAACTTTATCACTAAGACCAGATCTTTAGCCCCATTAACATGCAAGGACGCGCATTGCTGAGAAAATTCTGAACAAATTCTTTTCCATTTAACCGCAAGAATAAAAAGGTATACGCGTGTTACAACGCAAGTAATAAATTTCTCAATCTTGACGCTCTAAAAGTATAATAAACTTTGTTTTTTACAATACACAATTTTTTATAATATTTTAGACTGCATACTAACTTCCGAAAAAGAAAATTGTCGATGTTTAATTTATACCGAGTGTAACAGGATCATGGAATACCCCCCCTTTTCTGCTTTAGTTTTGAAAATAATTGATTGAAATTTAGGACATACTACATACACAATAAGCGGAAATTTTTGACATACAATTGATTTTTTCTTTCATTTCTGGTTTCGCCGGAAGTAACACTAACTTTCGATTTTTAAATGGAAAACCCTATATATAATTGCATTTTTGAATTCTACATAATTGTCTGAATCCGACGATGCCGAATAAGTGACATTTCAAACATCAATTTTTTTTACGACTCAAATTAAGTGAGTTATGTCCGAAAAACTGATTTTCCCTACCTTTACATGTAAATTTCCCCCCTCCACCACTCCCCTCGCACCAGCAAACATGACCATATAGTAGAGGGAGTCTGACTACATAATATACATAAAACAAAATCGAAAAAGACACTGTCGTTTCGGGGCTTTTTTCGTGCCAGATCGATCCCACTATAAAGATATAGAAAATTATATATTGTAAAGAAAATATTGTTTATTACACTTTTAGAGGGTCAAAAACAGGAAATTTTACGTGTTTTCAATTTTTGAAAATTAATAACGAGTTGAGAATTTCTAATATTATTGGTATGTCTCAAACTTTCTCCTGAACACAAAGATTCATTTGTGAGAAAAATCATAAAAATCGTTTTCTTCTTTTTTGAGGAAGACCCCGTAGACTTTTAAAAATCACTTAAGAATTTTTAGTTCCCTTTCTTTTCTGCCCCATCACTTTAGGGTAGTGATGAATATAACTTTTCCTACCCTGTAGGAAAAGTTATATTATATTACTTAAAACTACACTTAAATTAAACCAATAGGTTTGGAGAGATGAGTTCACATTTCACGAAGACACACGAGCACAAACACAATCGAACTCTGAACATCCTTTTTGACGTATGTTAATAAAACAGAAACTAATGTTTATAGCATGTTGTGAATATGGTGGGATATCTCTTTCCTGCTTACCCCTCTAACATGGGGGCCTGATGATATAGCCTATTACCTTTTCCAGCGTATACCTCTTGCATTAGAGAAATAAGATTCAAATGGAACAAGCAAGTTAAAAAGTTATGAGGCCACATACATACATGAAGGCATACGGATAAAAATATAAGCGAACAGGGAATTAATTATTTTAGCTGGTTAATAAAATAAATATATGTCTTCCTTTTATATATTTTATGAATATGGCTGATGTAGTTTCCTTACACGACATTTTTGTATTTGTTTTACATACATAACAAAGAATGAATGTATATCTCAGTTCAAGTTACTGAACAAAAACAACTTAATTAAATTTAGTTAATTCATTTATGTTTAATTACCCCTTCAGAATATGAGATAATAAAACCCGTTTTATAATGTTTTTAGTACTAAATTGAATTTCAAACCATTTTATAAAATATTCCGTACTGGTTGATTTTATTTTATGTTTAAAATAACGCCAAGTCATTAAAAAAGCAAAACCTGTAATATTTTAAAATGGAATAGAATATATTATTAATCCAGTAAGAGCAATACAGTGTGCTATAGAACAAGTCAAGATTGTACAATTATTTACTATCAAAATAGGTAAAGAAATAAACAAATGAGCGTATATAGACGCGTAGACACAAAAAACATGCAACCATGTATACACACGCATGAACATAATATAACAATATAATGATCATATTATCTAAATAAATAACTATACACGTCAAAAGAATAAAACAATAATTGACAAACAAATAAATAATATTAAAATAATAAGGTACACGCAAGTATCTAGCAATTGTTATTACAATCAAAATATTTTTGAACAGAGTATGTACACATATTTAAAACATATTCCTTAACTTGTTTTTAAATACATATATGTTCTTTAAATTTTTATATGTGTGTGGTAAATGATTATACAATTTCAGACCTAAGACATTGTGTGCTTTTGAGGATATATAGTACGGGGGCCATGGACCTTCCCGTGGCCCTTTGAGGTCGCGACGAGTAAATAGGTGTTTTCGACGTATTTTTTCATGCTGAATCCAAATATGCAACTCAATTTTACGGAATCATGCAAGAAAAATTGTTATTAACATTTTAATTGTTTATAAGGCTATAACTCCAAAGTTAACAATGGAAGGGAGAGTTTTCAAATATTTTATGATTTCTGATACAAAAACAAAGAAAACTCTTTTTGAAGAATTAAAATCGACTGATTAGAACCAGAGATATTGCACATTTATTATTAACAAATTGCATAATTACGATTTTTCCGCACTATTTCAGTCATAACTCGGCTCCTATTCAACGTAGAAAGTTCTACCAGGTCTCATTTTAAAGCTAAAGCTTCAAGCTTTAAAATCCTTTGTAGTGAAATATCCCATCATGCTCTTGACAAATTTTACAAGTGATGAAAGCCTGAAATTTTTGCGGAAAAAAGATAAGTAATTTGTCTATACGCATTTTGAGGAAAGTTAATCTATAAATATCAGCAATTGAGTTATACATTATTATTGTACATCTCAAGACGAACATTTTTTGACTTGCTGAATGTATTTTGATTGATTTTTCGCCGAGTAATATTAATTTGTAGTTGAAGCGCTTTCGCGCGCAATGCGCACACTGAGTACGCGTTGCATGTAGCGACTACCGTTTTATTCCTGGCTTTACTTAATAAATAATTTTTGAAATATTTACATGAATAAATAATTTGTAAATAATAATAAACAAATACATAATTTTTTCTAAAGTGTAATAATGAAAAAAAAGTTAATTCATTCTCTCATACTATGACTTTCTAGACTTTCTAGGCGAGGTAATTGTTTATTATTATTATTAATTTTTGAAATATAATACATCACTTGCATCAATACTTATAGTAAAGATTGCGTGAATTTTTCAATATCGCCCTATCAATTTTCAGCATTTTTGAATACATCAAAACATTTTTTAGATGTAATAATAATTACTCTTCACTATTTAGTTCTTTCAGATGAAACAATTCACATTGATTTAAGAAGAGGGGTGGAATATTTAGTGGAAGTTATGAAAAAAAATGCAGGCTGTAATACATTTGATGAATTAAGATTTGAAATATATTCCCATTCCAGTAAACACCTCATCAAGCAGTTACCACCCACATCTGCTACCATTAAATCACATATTTTAAGATGTTTATATATAACTATTGTACAGACTAACATTTTATCGGTTAATATTAGCCTTGTAAATCCAGAAAAATTTGGATGGATCAAGGAACAAGATTTACTTTTGCCCCAAAAAATACATGATTTCTTGCCCCCGATGAGTGAACTTGTACCAAATTGTACATGTAAGATAGATGTGCACAACTAAATGGTGTCGCTGTAAAAAAGCTAATTTATCCTGCTGCATGTTTTGCACATGCAAAAAAGACAATACATGCAAAAACAATCAATAAACAGTTAGTATTAGTAGAAAATGAATTAACTTTTTTTTCATTATTACACTTTGGAAAAAATGGAGTTTATTATTATTTACAAATTATTTATTAATGTAAATATTTCAAAAATTGTTTATTGAGTAAAGCCAGGAATAAAACGGTAGTCGCTACATGTAACGCGTACTCAGTGCGCGCATTGCGCGCGAAAGCGCTTCAACTACAAATTAATATTACTCGGCGAAAAATCAATCAAAATACATTCAGCAAGTCAAAAAAGGTTCGTTTTGAGATGTACAATAATAATGTATAACTCAATTGCTGATATTTATGATTAACTTTCCTCAAAATGCGTATAAACAAATTACTTATCTTTTTTCCGCAAAAATTTCATGCTTTCATTACTTGTAAAATTTTTCAAGAGCATGGTGGGGTATTTCACTACAAAAGATTTTGAAGCTTGAAGCTTTAGCTTTAAAATGAGACCTGGTAGAACTTTCTACGTTGAATAGGAGCCGAGTTATGAGTGAAATAGTGCGGAAAAATCGTAGTTATGCCATTTGTTAATAATAAATGTGCAATATCTCCGGTTCTAATGAGCTGATTTTAATTTTTCACAAAGTGTTTTCTTTGTTTTTGTATCAGAAATCACAAAAAATTTGAAAATTCTCCCTTCCATTGTAACTTTGAAGTTATAGCCTTATAAACAATTAAAACGTTAATAACAATTTTTCTTCCATGATTCCGTAAAATTGAGTTGCATATTTGGATTCATCATGAAAAAATACATCGAAAACACCTATTTACTCGTCGCGACCTCAAAGGGCCACGGGAAGGTTCATGGCCACCGTACTAATATTTAAACGTTTAGTTATTTTTGCCACGTGTATTATGAAAATAAATCATTTCATTTTCATCAAATTTATCTTGATTTTTATATACATATAGTAACAATTCCAAAACGTATAAACTTAGTAGAGGAAGAATACTATATTGTTTGAAAAGATTGCGACAGAAATGAATTGGCGGTACACCCGCTATACAAAGTATAATCCGCTTTTGTGCAATTAAAACATCGTGTACACTAGTGGAGCCTCCCTTTATAATAATGCCTTACGTTAATCTAGACTGAATTTGTCCTTAATAAAACAATGACAGACCAGATACATCCAAAATACTTTTCAAGGTCCTATTTGAAAACATTTAGAGTGCAATGCACTGGTTAGCTTGCTACAGGGATTACTGAATGTAAGTGTATTATCAAAAACGATACCGAGAAAGGTTGTACAGTTGCTTTACTCAATGTCAACATTATTGATTTTTATGTCTAGGGTAGAAGTATTATTGCTTTGACGAGTGTGAAATGTCATATGACTTGTTTTAGAAACATTAAGATATAACAAGGTGGCTACGAAACCAATTACTTAAATGAACGACAGTAGTATCAATTTTATTTAAAAGTGCAACACGAGATCTATCAGAAAAAAGAAGCGTGGCGTCATCAGCATATAATGAAATAAAAGCCTCATTAAGCATACTAGGAAGTTCATTAATGTAAATAATAAATAGAATAGGCTCCAAGGCAGAACCTTACGGCACACCTAGTTTATTATCTAATATGTTTGACGTATAGAATGATTTCTTATTTTGTTCAATATACTGTATTTTAACCATCTGGTATCTTTCACTAATGTAGGAGGAAAATCAATCAGATGATTTACCCCTTATTTCATATGAATATTACTTATTAAGTAAGAGGTCATGCTGAACGCAGTCAAATGCCCGCCTAAGGTCACAGAAGATCCCGGTCGAACCATTGCCCGCGTCAACTGATTCAAATACTTCTTCTTTTCTTCAGATTAAGAAATGAAAATAAATAAATAAGAAGGGGAATCAAAGGCGTAGGTACTATAAAATTCAAAATAAAATAAATCACTTGTCAGGAACACTATAACCCATTTACACTATTCAAATGAACCACTTCCCAGGTGAACCAATGAAATCATTGCGCCAAATGTAAACAAGCTAGCAATGGAATGATAGTTTATTAGTCGGCCCAGAGATGGCGCCACCAGCAAGTTTAGTATTTCCCAGGATAGTGATACTAGGTAAGGGCCAGAACATGACGGAAGGGTTTGGAATATGAGTATAAGAGAAGCAAAACCAACGCAGTATGGTAATTCTAGTTAAGAATGTAAAGTGATTGGATCAAGCGAAAGAATACGTTAACAGTTAGTAAAAAGCTCAGTGACAAGTAGTGAGTTAAATAGTAGTTTAAAGTAGTAATTAGTGCTGTAATTATAAGAACTAATTATTGTAAGTTAATTTAATGTTAAATACATCAGTGATTATTGTTATTCGTGTTGCAATTATTAAATCCACGCTTAACAATATCTTTCCCAATCTGAGATATTTTCTATATTAGTGACTTGATACATTTTAATCGTAACTACATACTGTTATGTGCACGCCCTCTTACGAAGAGAGGTTTATTCCCTAATAGCAGAGTAAAAGGATGCCTGCATAATTGGCTACCATAGGATAATACTTTACCAATCGACCTAGAGGTGGCGCGTCCTCATAGAGCATACTAGAAGGGAGAGGCCTGGAATAGCCTGGAGTGACATGGATGAGCCAAATGATCAGATAAGAAAAACAACAGTAATAAGTTGTGATTTATAGTAGTGAGTCTATAGTGGATAAAAGTTATAAATAGTGTGTTACTATAAGGACTAATTATTGTAAATTTAATGTTAATAAATCAGCGAATAATGGCAATTTGTGTTGCAATAATTGGATCTACCAAACCAGTCCTAATATGTCAACAGAATTAAAGTAATATTAACAAATAAGCTTCTATAATAAGACATGAATACCTAAAATGCAGGAGAACTAATTAATGCTAACGCAGATATATGAAGTAATTGACTTCTGTCGCTACTGACGTTTAATACCCAAAAGTACGATTTAGAAGGAGTAAAGCTCGGTCGATGTCAACAGAAAGGGGAACGTCTTGCAGTCAGAACAGTCTCATGTTAACTTGAACGATCAAAGCAGAATGTAAAATCATCGCGGCGAATAATTACGAATACATTACATTCCATTAAGTTTACTTCATAATGAAATGCCGACAAGCTTTCCAGTTATTAGTGTGTTCATGAGGGAGACAAGTTGTTTGTTCGCTCAATATTTTTGAGCTGTATTTAATTGACTGCTTTTAGCTTGTTACTTTGTGGTACAAATTATACAGAAATTTAGTGGTAATATGGAATGTGCCTGTCTAAATGCTACTTATTAGGTAGGTTCGGGATTTATATTTTACATTATTACAGAGTTTTCTAATAGTAAAATGTTGATTTACAATAATAGCTCTCGGGCCCAGGCATAAAATAAAAAATGATTACCTCAGTGCTGAAACTTCGTGAACGTATTATTCTTAGCCAGTCGGACAACTTTTTCCTGTACGAAAAATTTCAGTAGCGGGGCGTTTTTTTCGTGGAAGCACTTCAAACTTATGGATTTGGTGAAGTTATTATCTGAGCGCCCGCGGCTGTTGGCGATATGTGGCCCGCGAAACAGAAATGTGTATTGCGGGTCGTACATGCATTAAGCCCGTAACACCTTATTTGTAAAATTATAAGGCATGATTATTTGCAGACTAAGCTAACCATTCAAAGTACACTAGTTCTAAAGTTTATGACAACCAACATAGACCTGTCAAATTATCTAGGTCTACTATAATTATAATAAATAGAAAACTGTGTAATGATTCCTATTTTAAAATGTACCTACTTATTTATCGCTACACTTTCTTTGGAATAAAAAAAACTTTGGTTTCAATTTTTTTTCCATTATTTACCGAGTTTAAATTGACCATTTTTATTTATTTGGACACTTAATGTAAGCAAGTGAAGCTGTTTTTCTTCAAATTCCCCATTTTGCCAAATTCAATCGCTTTTAAGAAAATCAATAATGGTTCGACAAAACATCCAACTACATGGTTTTGTTTAGTGATGTATGGGCTTTTATAATTGGGAACTGAATGTTAAAAATTTGTCTACAGGGTGATTTTTTTACAGGAATCGGAAAAATAAATTAAAAAGTCCTGCCCTGGAATTTAAAAAATATATATAATAGCAATCTATCAACTGCGAAAAGTGTATAAAGTGTCTAAAATTTAAACAAAATCTGATCATAGTAAGGACGTTTTGGCCAAAATAAATTTAGACCAAAATCAGCTTATCACCCCGTATCTCAGAAATTAAGAGCGACGGGAAAATTTCAATGGCCATTCCTGACTACCCAAGTGATCCTCTACAGCCCCTGAAAGTACGCACAGTTCCTCATGAAACACCCTGTATATAATTTCACATATTTTGTGAATGTAAATTAAATACATTTTTTCATTATTTATTTTTTAATCACCACTCTACAGGCACGACGTTCCCTGTTACAGGGTTGTATATACATAGAGGATTATACAGCGACCATTCCCTTCCACATTGGTATCTGTCGCAGCTGAGACTCGAACTCAGGAGTGGTATAGTGGCTAGACGTGTTGTCTCTCACACAACCTCGTCTAGTCTACTGCTACCAACTCGATAACACATGAAAAACACCACTAAATATCCACACCCTAGCCAGGATTCGAACCCGGGACTCCATGGTTGCAAGCCTAACATCTTTTTTTGCCATTTAAAAACATTTATTAACATTTAAAATATATGTATACAATATAAGTGTTATTTTCATGCTATCTCATTGATTTTATTTAACAATAGGTAGTCAAATAATAAACTGCGGCGTGACACAAGACGCACAGCCAAGACACGTTCACAGGGGCCGGTTGGTAAGGCCTGCAGAGAAACTAACACATTTGGTAATATCTGTCGACTAATAACCGCTCGCACCAGCATTCGGTATATTGAAATTAATGATTTTGCCAGCAATAGGTTAAAAGTAATTGGGGAAAGAAACATTCAAGTAAATGAGAGTACTCCTTATATTGTGCAGGAAAAATATACAAAAAACCTACATCAGCTAATGCCCATGCTATTCAAAAGTGAAATATATAGGAAAAATTTTAAATGTTATAAACAGATCATATTTTTTGGACCTGAAGGGTAATGCCGTAAGAAATCAGCCGGGGGATAATGGAGCAGTGGAAGGTAGGGTGGAATGTAGAGGAGTTGGGGGGTAAAGAGGAAGGGAGATTTGATGGAGGAAAACGTCGTCAGTCAGGTGTTGCTTCATCGTAGAGTGGTAGTTTTTCGTGAATTAATCTGTGTGTATGTCTATAGTTATGATATCGTCTTATGTCTGCTATATCACGCGTCAGCTCGGAGCTATGAATCTTAGAAGTGAAAAACTTCTGTGACGCTTCTGTTATGTATCTCTAATAGTCAAAAGTCCCGTAATTCTGTGTAGTTTGTTCATCGCGATGCAGCGGTTTGAATTGGTGAGAAGTCTAAGTAATTTGTTTTGCGTCCGTTGAAGTCGTGCGCTGTGTCTGAAATCATATTCCAGACAGCACAGGCGTAAGTCAAAATGGGTCTGAATATAACTTTGTACATGGTCAATTTGTTGTCTGTTGTCAGCAAGCTCCTCCGATTACACAACGGATAGAGCTTGCTGAGCGTAGCATACGTTTTGTTAATTGTCTGCGTTATATGTGGTCCAAATGAAAGTCGAGTGTCAAGAGAGACACCGAGGTATTTACCCGTGGTTTTTGCCTCGATGTCTCTATTGTTAATTTTAAGTTTCGTAATTGTCTTTATGTTGGTAAATTTGCGGTGGAAGGTTATTGTCTGTGATTTGGTCTCGTTTATCGTTATTTTCCAGTCAGCGTAATATTTTAGTATTTTTGTCAGGTGATAGTTAATTTTGTACGTCGCAGTCTGTGCATGGAATGAGTTGGCGTAAAGTAAGGTGTCGTCAGCGTAAAGTAGGAGGTTAGCAGTAGAGTTAGCGGGAATGTCAGAAGTATATAAGTTATATAAAAGGGGGGAGAGCATGGAGCCTTGAGGGACGCCGGCCGATATTGGTATTTTATTCGAGTAGGAGCCATTCACACACACCATAATTTGCCGTTGAGATAAGTAATTTTTAATAAGCGAGACAATATAGTCATGAAATTTGCATATTTTTTGGAATTTAAATGGAAGGCCGTTGTGCCAGACACAGTCGAACGCTCGCTGGATATCCAGCAACAATAGGACGGTGCACTGCTTCCGATTGTACTCATGAATTATATCCCTGACCACATGGGCAAGGGAAACGGTAGTTCCATGGCCTGCTCTGAATCCAAACTGCCGCGCCGGTATGAGTGATTTTTTTTTAACTGTTTTATTTAAAATTTGTAGGAAGACTTTTTCACTAATTCTTCCTATTATGTTGAGCAGTGTAATCGGTCTATAGCTGCTTGGCAGGCGCGGCGGCCTGTTTGGTTTCAGGATAGGTACCACAATACCCCCCTTCCGAGCATCAGGATAGTACTGCGTCTTGAGGATGGTATTTATAATGTAAGAAAACTGGAGTAAGGTTTTACGGGGGAGATTTTTTAAGAGGTGGTTGGGAATATTGTCTAGCCCTGGGGCTTTTAAATTAGGGGTGGCTTTAATTATTTTACGAAGATCGGGTGGAGAAACAAGGAGTTGGGACAGTTTACTGGGTAGAATAGGGTAGAATGGGTGAATTTGGTTAGCATTAAATGTAATGTGCTCATGGAAGGGGGAAGAATTGGGAGAGGTGGTGTTGGCATGCTGCAGAAAGCTAGCAATCCTGTCCGCCTTGTCTTTGTCCGTACTATATATACATATTAATGTCGATATATATTCACGATTGTTATGTAGGAGCTTGGTCATCCTCCACAGGGAATTGTCTTGTCGCGTGGGCTGCGGAATCTTATTGTTCCAGCTAGCTTCGCTGTCGGATGCCAGTTTGTCACGTATAGTCTGTTCGAGGTCATTAAGACGAAGTCTATCTATTTGGCCGTAAGCATTGAGCCACTGAGCCCGAGTCTATTCTGTGAGGTAGAAATACATATAAAATGAAATTCTAAGCTGTGTTTTAACCCTCTTGATAATAGCCTTTATTGACTAGAGCATTAAGAGTCAAGTTCCAGTGCATTCATTTCGCGCCGTTCGCGTTATGACAGTAGTTTGTTGTCATCACCAGCTTCCAGAGGTAATTTCTCACATCCATTTTTTACTTCACATTCTCATCTATCAAACGCAAACATGGTATAATCCCAAGTTTTTCTTTATTTTCGCAGATAAATTTAAACTTGATGAACCAACTTAGAAATATTTAGAGGTGAATTTATTCCCTCTAAGGGAAGATTTTTTTGATCCCCTTCTTAAATAATTCTAGTAAATATGTGCAAAAAGTGTCATGATTTCATCGTTAAACGTCGTATAATACCAAAAGCCGAGATGTAGCCACCTGACTAAATTCAAATGCTTTTTAGTATTAGCTAGAAAAGTATTTATTTTGATTGACTCTCGATTGATTTGAGTGTTGTAATGAGTTTAATTTACCACCTTATTAATACCCATATACATTTCACCTATGCTTTTCGAGTGTGTGGTTCTATTATCTAATACTCCGCTAACTAGTTATAATTAATGCAGTTGGTAATTTCCGACTACTATTATTACTTGACTATTTTAAGCTTAACAAAAAACATATATAGACATAATCTGTTTCAAAGTTGTAATATGTAGAGACAGAACATATAACTTCCACAGTGTTGCTACATTGTAATAAAGCATATTATGGAACAGCCGATAAATATACAAACATTTTTTTACACTTGCATTGAGGGCGCTGTTAAACAGATTTTAGTGTAAAAAGTTATATAGGGTTAGCTATATTACAATAAACCTTTTACTCAGCCAATAAAGATACGGTTTACAATGTTTCAGAAAAATAGTGTCGATAATTTTAAGGGCGTATTGTTCATATAAATTTGTCATTTAAAATGTTTCCTAACGGAATATGTGCTAAATGAATTAATAAAATTGTTGGCATGAATGAACAGTTGAATGATGTTTAATGTCAAATCGTATAGTAAAAATTGTATTTTATCGATTTTCTTTTCTGCGCGATGAAAAAGGTCACAACATTGATGCATTGACATGGATGTATATATATTTTTAATATATGCACGTAATATAC
Organism: Leptura quadrifasciata; assembly: GCA_963675555.1. Lineage (NCBI taxonomy): Eukaryota > Metazoa > Arthropoda > Insecta > Coleoptera > Cerambycidae > Leptura > Leptura quadrifasciata. Next base: position 154,274,637 of record OY776674.1, read on the forward strand.
ATACAGACTCTCTATTGTAGAAGAATAAAGTTTAAGAAAAGAGTTATCCCATTTTTGTGAGCTATATTTTAGTAAAAAGAAATTTGAAATCCATAGCCTACTTTGTGAGATATATTACAATAACCTGAAAAATACGAAAACCACAAAGGATTATAGCTTCCTCATTTGAGGAGCTTTGAGAGCTTGCGACTGAAATATTATGTTTTAATATTTCTGCCCTCTAGAAACACACTTGAACCATGCTAAGCCCAGTCAGGTTATTTATTTTTCGATTGCAACAGACACTGGACCGCTAGATGGCGCCTGCTTACTATTTTACATGTCGCTATCGTAAAGATACCGAGATGTGCCAAATAGTCAAGTGATCCTCGTGTCGTTCGTCACATGCCTACCTTCCACTGACGAGAGCCAACGGCTCGAAACTGCAGTCTGCAAATGGTGTGGGACGGCTGGCACGAGAGCTCCTTTTAGTAGGATCAGTCTTTCGGATGGTGTTTGCTGTAATCGAAGCATTAGCGTTTTGATGGTGATGTGCAATTATTACACTTAACGCGCCACGCTTGTAACTCGTAATTCAGCGCTCTTCGGGGCACATATCCCGGAGAGTAGCTGTTGGTTGCAGTCTGGTTACGTTCCTTATAGTAAAATAAGGGGAAAATTATTTTATTATAGTCCTTTGAAAATTTCTCATCAGGGGGCCAGGTACGGCTCCAGGTAGGGTCCAAAAACAAGTTTTTAATTAATCAAAAGTTTTTAAAATAAAAATCGTTTAAAGTGGACAATTACAACAAAAAAGATGTTTGCAATTTTCTCGTCAGGGCACAAGGCTCCAATCAAAAAAATATATTAAATAAAACAGGAACAGAGTTGTATCAAAAAGCTTTTTTCAAATTCTCGTCGCAGGCAGAGGCGGCTCTAGGTAGAGCCTAAAAACAAGTTTTCATGGAATCAAAAATTTTTGAAATAAAAATTGTTTAAAATAAAAAATTGCATCAAAGAGGCGTTTGGTAAATTACTGACCAGAGCACCAGACGCAGTTTGTGGAGGACTTGAATACAATTTTTTATTAAATCAAAAACCGCAGCAACTAGAAATTGTTCAGGATGGAAAATACCACAAGAAGTGCGTATTTATAATCTGTCATAGGGGCGAGCGTAGGTGCGTCTTTACTATGTACATACTTCGATATGCAATGTAAAGCAACGTTAGGTGCAGTTAGTAGTTGGATGGGTGACCGTTCTAACGAAGACCGCATTCTCGCCTCACACATCTTCCAGCGGCTTATATATCAGTGTATGCGCGGAAGCTATACAACCTTAGACGAGGGTTGTATAGGGGACATGCCATCCTTCGGAGGGGATGTAAAGCCGTCGGTCCCTTGTCTATTAAATGTTAGGCAAGTAAAAGATCCCTACTCTTCTTAAGGGAAGAGGTTCGACAAGATTCCTGGTTGGGGGCAGCTTGTCTACAGGCGTCGGTTAGGCCTCAGTAGCGGAAATAGGCCGACGTTAAATAAGTGTATAAAAAAAAATAATCTGTCATCACAGCATCGGAGGGGCTACAAGAAGGACTCAAAACAATTTTTCGTTAAGTTAGAAAATATTTCTAAGAAAAATTGTTTAGAGTGGAAAACTTTATCGAAAAGGTCTTCTGGCAACTCTCGTTTAAAAACCATGTCTTGTCGATCCCCTCAACAATTTTCGAAATTGTAAAAAATATTTCAAACAGAAATATAACAATATAGAGAATTGTAGTATTGAACAATTGTAGAATTAACGGTTATAACGATTTTAATAAAATTTGACACATGAATAGATCCTTAGTGTCAGAATAAGACATTAGTTATTGCCAGAAAATGCAGGGGTATAGTTAGTATACCCACGTAAAATATTACTTCGATCAGACATCATGAAATTGAAATACTGACGATTTCGTGGAACCGATTTACTTCGCCTCTTCAGTAGGTATCATCAGGTTCGTATTTCAAGTTTCATTGAAATCCAATACCACGAACTCGTAGGAAGTAATATGCGAATATTTTGACATTATCAGGTGCCCAAATATTTTTATTTATTGACTTCTCAGGGTTTCTATTATTATGTTACAACGACGGTTGTTTGTTTCTAATATTAAGCATTAAACATTAATTTAATTTTATGTTTATTTCCAGCTTTATAGGTATATATTATGCGTCATTATAGCTATTTCATGAAGGAATTATAACTTCCCTCTGCGCTATAAAGTTAAATATTATGATATTCAGCGGCTTGTTTCCACATTGCCATGTTAAGTAAAGTCTAAAACAGTCATGGAATCTACAAAATGCAAATATCTCATGGTACCTTGCTATTTTACTACTGTATTTTATATATCTATAAAGACTCCGAATCACTAGTATATCTTTATATATGTTTCTTCTAAATCTTTAAATTTTCTATACAAAAATTATTCCTAATGATGTATCCACCTCTAAATAAACTCTCAGCTTTGTTTATTACCATGTCTGCTACAATTTCGGCTTTATAGTTCTCACATATTTGATGTTTATTTCTGCTAGCGTACCAGAATGAAACACTATTCCCCACTGTTGTCCTACATGATTATTGCACATTCTAGTATGCATTGAAACATGCAGACCAACACAAAAAAGTAAAAACACGAGACGTTTTATTACCATATCTGAGGCGTTTCATACATTCATAGAATTGGTCACTGTATTATTTTGTGGCGACCAGTGAAGACGTGGAAACTTTAGTTATTAAAAATGTGATTTACACAAGGATGATCCTTTACTAAGTTTTTATAGTGATGGACTATGATCTCACTTAATATTCACAGCATTTGTAGTATCTTGCGGTTCTGTATGTACATGGATCTGGTTACCTTAAGGTTTCTCCATAGTGATGAACTCTTGTAGTGAAGCTAGGTCAATTAAACCATATATTTATAAATTAATAGCGATGTCGATAGCGGTGCCTCCTCAAATGAAAACTAAAAAGTAATTAACTGTATCTTATTTTTATGAGAAAATTAATTAAATGTCTTGATTTCATTATTAGACAGAGTTTGATCAAAATAAAAAGATGCGACCAATGTCTGAAAGAATGGCGAGCACTCTGTCTTAGAGGAAGATTAATCTACATGGTTAGTCCTTAGAGAAACAGTTAAAATTCACCACGAAGCAAAAGTGGCATAGATAATTTAAGGTTTTTATTCTATACTGCTAAGCACGAGATTAATTTTGCAGCTCTGAGAATGGGAGTGAGCCAACTTAGATATATTATTATATTGCGTATAATATGACTCTCCTATATTGTGTAATAATAGTGTGAGACAACAGCGAAAAATAATTAGACAGTTTAACTTACATGTAAGTTTGATCTATCTAAATTTAACTGTTCTTAATTCCATAGTTTCAAGTCACTTTTGCTCCTCGTAATCTAGGCATATGTCATTGTTTAGTCCTTGAGATTTTATTTACTTCGTGTGGTAATTTCTGGCCGCTGCCCTAGTGGATCCGCAACATGTTCCACCACCGGCTCTTATTGCATCTATTGCGAGTGGGCAAGGTAGAAAATATCGAACGACGATGACGATGACGAGGACAAGGACTGGGTGGACGACGTCGAGCGCAGAGTACGTAGGATCCACCGCCTGCCTGATGACGACCACATCTGCCCGACTACCCCCGAGGAAGTCAAGGAAATCCTTAGGAGCCTAAAACCGAGAAAGGCTCCGGGATGTGACAAGATAGGAAACATCGCTCTCAAAAAACTACCCAGGAAAGAAGTAGCGGCGCTAGTCAACATCGTGAACGCGATGTTAAGGTTACGGCATTTTCCAACCAGGTGGAAAAAGGCCGACGTCATTATGATCCCTAAACCAGGGAAAGAACTAATTTTCCCGTCTTCTTACAGGCCCATCAGCCCTAGCTATGAGCAAGGTTGCAGAACGGGTCATCTTGAAGAGGCTTACAGAAAAGACAGAGGAGCTGAATATCATCCCGGACGAACAGTTCGCGTACCGAACAGGACATTCCACCGAACTCCAAGTACTTCGCCTCACCGAGGAGATTACTAAGGTGTTCAACCAGCGACAAGTCACCGCGGCGCTGTTCCTAGACGTTGCCAAAGCGTTCGACAGGGTCTGGCACGACGGCCTCCTAGCTAAAATGATGAGTATGGGTTACCCCATCGAACTCGTCAAACTAGTGAGGTCCTACCTGCACCGCAGACAGCTAAGGGTGAAAATCTCGGACCAACTCTTCACTTACAGGACCGTGGAGGCGGGAGTCTCGCAAGGTTCGGTGCTGTCACCACACCTGTTCGCTATCTACACCTCAGACCTCCCCAGGACCGACCACACAGCCCTGGCCCTGTATGCAGACGACACAGCAATAATTGCCAGATCCCGGAAAGCCAGGAACGCAACCATAAAACTCCAGGAAACGGCCACACTCCTGGAAGAATGGTGCACGAAGTGGAAAGTCGCCGTCAACGCCGACAAAAGCTAAGCCATTCTCTTCAGACGAGTGCGGAAAGAAATTCCCACAGGACACGTCTCCATGAACGGCGAGGACATCCAATGGCACGACACCGTCAAGTACCTTGGCGTGGTCATGGACAGAAGCCTAACGTGGAGACAGAACACGGACGCTATCACAGCCAAGGCCCGGCGCACGAGAGCCCTCATCTATCCGATGATGGGAAACGGGAGCCGTCTCAACTTGAGGAATAAGCTCACGCTTATCAAGACCCTCATCAGGCCGCAGCTGACGTACGCCTCGGTAGCGTGGGGCTACCAGGCAAAGTCCTACGTGAAGAAAATCCAGGCAGTGGAAAACATCGCCCTCAGGACGGTAGTCGACGCCCCATGGTACGTGAGAACCGCAGATATCCGCCGAGGAGCATGGGAACCCGCTGATCAGACAGGCCACTGATTATGACCCTGCCGACGCCCCGAGGCATAAACGGCCGAGGGTACAGCTACTGGACAACGGGTGAGTATAACTTATATTTCCCGCTAACCGATCTGTTTCACATAGGATCTCCACACTCCCGAGCTACACAGCTCATATCCTTACCTTTCTGATGATCCGGGGTAGGATATCAATTGATGTCCTACGTACCGGCAGTCAGTCCCAGCCAAAACTTCCTAAACCCAACTCGACTGATGACTACCCCCGGGGGTGACAAGCTAGCGAAGAAAGAAAATATCAAGACAAGAAGAGCGCCAGAAGAGACCTCAGCCAGCGAGGTTCAACAGCCAGGATCAGGGGAGGTCCGCAGAAAATACCACGACATTTGCGAGCTGGGTCTGGTAGAAGTAAGCGGGCCCACCTATCACGAAGGCCGGTCCAGGTCTACAGAGATCTAATCTAGGAGGAAAGAGTAGTAGTCCTACTCGGCCCTAGTTATCGAGACCGACATCCAGCCAATGGATATTGGCGCGTTGAGCGGAGCAGCTGGCGAATGTGTAGCGGGGACTGGGTGAGACAGTGGCCGTGGAGATAGGAGGAATGATGTGTAGGCTGTACGAGAAACATAAGAAAATCATTTTGGAGCATCTTTTTTTGGATGGATTCATGGGACATCCTAAACAAGGACTTCTTTTAGTTGAACGATTGTTGGTCCGAGCTTGAGGTATATTTTTACTATAGTTGCCATGGAATCTAAATTCCGCCATTTCACTCCACAGGCGACTACCTGCTCCGAAAACACCAGTGCCGACTTCCTGTCCGCTACCAAATCGCATAGGAAAAATAGGAAAAAGGAACCCTCCGAGGAGGTAAGGTAATTATTGATTGGTGGTTATCATTTTCTCGTTTGATCTACATGTAAAAGGTATAGGAAAATTTTATGATTTAGGGTTCATACACCGGGCTGGAATTGTCATATGCTGGGCCGAGATTTTCACTCACGAGGCTCGGATTTTCTTCTTCAGGGTCGAGGCCTGCTTCCACGGTACATCAACGTTTATTCGAACACGACATTTTCTTAGATGGCATCAGCTTTTCCTAGTTGCAATATATATTCTGCCGAGGAGGTCAACTGTTGCTGGACGTAATTCGCTTGTTCCGTGATATTTGACAACCCTGGGCCGACCAAAGTCGCCGATAACTGGAGTGGAGCCCATACACCAGGGTTACCAGGTACTCATAATAATAATCTCTCACCAATATATATATGTATATGCATAATTAGCTACTGGCCTTTAAATATTAGAAAAAAATTGGGTTATTATCAAAATTCACACTTTTCTATTTTTTTTGTGCAACTTTCAGTAAAAGTAAGTCGTTACTTAACTTTAACAATATTTCCCCAGCCGTTTTTTTTGACAAAATCATCATTAAATTATTATTAAAATTTAATCACATTATTTTTAATCGTTACCGAACTTTAATAATATTTCTCTTGTAGTTTGTTTGACAAAATCCTTATTCAAATTGTTATTTAAATATAATCACGTTATTTTTAGCTGTTACCCAACTTTAATAATGTTGCTACTGCAGTTTTTTATTTGATAAAATCATTTTTCAAGTTATTATTAAAATTCAATCACACTGTCCTATTCCAGAAGTCATTAAAACGATTGTATACGTACCCCCCCCCGCCCCACCCCCCGTTAAAATGTATCTTGAAACCTTTGATTGTTTTTTTTGTCTACAAGTTGAGACATTGTAGTTTCTGATGTTTGTAATATAAAGTGTTAAACTTATAATAAAATAATAAACTTTGTGATTTTCTTGTTCGGTACATTCCTGAAAGGACCCGCTCTCTCACCACTAGCTAGCCAAGTATGCCTCCACGCTTCGTCTGGGGTGCACTTTAAACATTTTTTTGTCATCTAAGTAGATGAAGAGCAAAAACACCATGATATTGTTAACTTTAATTTTTCTTCTTGAATGAGTAGCATAGTAATGAATTACGCCGGTGACACCATCCCATCCTAATCCCTGTCATTTCCCCTCGCGATCTAGTTGGTCCATTATGGTCCTCAGGGCAAAATCAAATAATCTATTTTTAATTTATTCCTGCTTTTTGTCTAATAATGTCTAATTCATATGATTTAATAACTATTGAAGAACCTATGCTGCTCCGTAGCCTACCGTAAGTACGCCATCACAGCTGCATTAAGTCTTGTGATATTTCAATTTAAGTAAGTAAGATTATGTCAATTATTTTAGTATAACTGTAGACTAAAATATTTGTTTTTGTTCTTTTGTTTACAATTTTAGGTATGGCTGCACATTTTACAAAATATATAACAGTTTTTTGTTAGAAAATAATATAGGGAAAAAAGTGATAGACATACTTTTGGATTTGGATCTGATACTTCAGCAAACAGTTTAAGAAAAAAATTTCGTAGTTAGATTATTATTATTAGCCGTTACTCGAGTCCGAGTATAAAAATGTTACAGTCGATAAATTGTGTACAATAAAAAACAAGTAAAAGGTGTAGTCTATTGTAATTCCCATTCATCTACGGTGCACACGACTATGGCTATAGAGGCCAATTCGGGAGAGCACATGTCGACCACAGTCAGGACAAACATAGACCTTGATAGCTGGCCACAACCCCTCGCCATTCGGTTCTGTCCGCTGCAAGTTGTTCCCATGGCTCGTCTGCAATACCGCAGGATTTTAGATTTTCTTGAAGAGCGTCTTTGAACCTCTTTCGTTAACCGCCACGCCTTCTTCTACCGCTTAGCAATTCACCATAAAGTGTACATTTAGGAAGGCGGTTATCATGCATACGATGAACGTGACCTGCCCATCTTAGGCGTGCTCTTGAAATAAGCACCTCAATTGGAAGGCTGTTTGCTCTCCTGAGTACTTCCACGTTTGATATGTGATGGAACCAACGGATTTTCATCATACTTCTGAGGTGTCTTTGCTGAAAACGTTCTAATTCTTTCACATGACGACGGTAAGTGACCCAGCTTTCACATCCGTATAGCAGTGTTGGAATGACAACTGCTCTGTAGACAGCCATTTTCGTTGACAAAGCAAGGTCGTGGTTGTCAAATACTCTCTCTCTAAGTCCCCAGAGTGCTCTAGCTGCTGCGTTAATTCTATTGCGAATCTCGCTGTCCATGTTTGCTTTGTCATCAACAACGTTGCCTAAGTAAATGAACTGATCCACCACTTCAAGAGAATTTCCGTTAAGTGTAATGTCTATTTGGTTCACTTGATGAGGAGTAGACATAATCTTAGTCTTTCCAATGTTGATTTTAAGTCCCAAGGAATCATAGCTCTGGGCATACACATCTAAAAGTTCTTGAAGCTCTTCCGGCGTAGAGGCTAAAAGTGCACAGTCATCCGCATACTGGAGATCACAAATGAATCGTGTGCGTGTCTTCGTGAAAGCTCTAAAGCGCCCTATGTTAAAGAGACCTCCATCAAAACGGTATCTGAGACCTATTCCTCTGACTGTCAGTTTGTTGTCAACAATAATTGTTAGAGCAGTGGTAAACAAATTAAAGAGTAGGGGTGCCAGGACACACCCCTGCCTAACTCCAGTGAGGGTTTGGAAAGGTTCGGTTGCCTCATTATTATACATAACCTGGGCGTTGTTGTTTGTATGTAGACTGCGACATACTTCCACAAATTTCCTAGGGATACCTAAGCGGAACATAATTTTCCAGAGCACTTCCCTGTCCACCGAGTCAAACGCCTTGGTTAAATCAATGAAGACCATGTGAATTTCTCCTTGATGTTCGAGTGCTTTTTCTTGAAGCTGTTTAAGTGTGAAGATTAAATCCGTTAAGTTAGATAAAAATAGAATGGAATAGATTATTCGTTCAATATAAACTAATAATAATAAAATTAATTATCTCTTATTGGACTAATAATTACTGATGTGCAGAAATATATTTCAATTAAATTTAATTGGATTTTTCAATTTATCTAGTCCGCTTTGAAAATTTCCATGAATAAATAAATTTATTTTAATATAAATCGTCATGTGTATTTTACAGAGATAACGTTTGTTTCATAGTGGTTTCATTAATTAACGAAATAATCTTTATGTTAGTTGTGTTATTTTATTTCTCATATAGGTATTTGAAAAGTATGTTTAAAAATTGAACAAATTGCGTTGTAAAGGAAATATATTTAACTATTGTTTTTTTTTATAAAGCAGCCGCTATGTGGTCAACATGTAGTCTTATGTCAAATATAGCCTTCAGGACAGACACTCCAAGTGGTAACCCCCTCGGAATAAATCGTTGTGTATTAAGTTTCCAAAATGAAAGAGTCATATAAAGGAAAGCAAATAATCGCGGGGGCTTTATAAATTTCCAATGGAAAGTTATCCAAATAGTTGAAGCCTTAGAAGTGTCTTCACTTATATGTCATGAGTCCGTCACCAAGTATTCCAAATGTCATCCACATCAAGACAGCTTGCCTGGTAATTACTGTGGCCTGAATGCTCTTGTTAAGCTTGATGTTGTGGCCAAGGTACACGTACTCTTCAACCACTTCAAGCGTATGGTTGTGGAGCGTAATCTGAATGTTGTCTTAGCTCATAACCATGGTCTTCTGGAGGTTCATCCCGACTTCCTTCTGTTCTCTCAGCATGGCTCTAAGCTAGTGGGCGTCGGTGCTAATTAGGGTGATGTCATCAGCAATGTGCAGATGGTTCAGGAAGTTTCTATTGATATTGATTCCCTTATGCTCCCACGTCAGACTTTTTAAAACATTTTGTAATGCATGGGTAAACAGCTTCGGCGAAATAGTGTTGTGTTGTCTGACTCCTCTTTTGATGGGAATCCCTCCTGTGACTATGTCTTTTTCGACTTTGACGTGAAGAATGATCTCTTCATAGCTGTTCCTGATGAGGTTTGAATATCTTCAGTCAATTCTCTCAGCGCCCATCATATGCAAGACTGCTCAGAGCCCCACAGAGTCGAAACCCTTCTTTCTAATAATCGACGAACACCAGATCGAGTAGGACGTTATATTCAGAGCATTTTTCTGCCTGCCTGGATGTGGTTGATCGTGTTGTATTCCTTCCCGGATCCAGCTTGTTCTACAGGTTGATCGTATTGGTGAGACGGTGGGCGATTATTTTGGTAAATAGCTTGTATAATACAGAGAGATTGGCTGATTGGCCAATAATTTTCAATATTCGTAGAGCCGCCTTTTTTGAAAAGCATGGTGACCTTAGTATTTCTCTATGCATCGAGAAATCTTTCTCCTTCTAGATACTTCTTGAGGACAATGAGAAGTGTCTTGTCTAGAGCTTTTCTTCCAGTCTTCAGCATCCCACTTGTCACATGGTCTTCTCCGGGAGCTTTGCTGTGTCTCACATCTTTCAGTGCTAATCTCAGCTCCTGTTGTTTAATTTCGGAAATCTCCTCGTAGCCGACATTTTGAACCATTTGGCCTTTGTCCTCAGGGAGATGGTTAAGTTCAAGTACTGACAGCCTGCAGAGCTTCCCGTAGAAGTTCATGATAATGGTCACGATTTTGGCTTTCTCTGAGATAACTACGCCCTGTTCATGCCTCATCATGTCGATGAGCGCCTTTCCCTAGCTATTTTGGAGCAAAGGATCATCATGTTTATATTATCCTCAATGGTTTCTTGAATTATTAGCGCGTAATATGATCTCAAGTCTCTAAGAATCGCCTTCATTACTATTCTGTCCAACTGGCGGTACTGCGGTGCGTCGTGATCTATAGTTCTACGCTCTTCCAGGTATATGATTATGTCCAGAGTAAGCTTTGAGTTCCAATGCCTTCCAAATGTGCGCACCTTCTTTGTTGTTCACTCTAATATTTCCGATTTTTTTTGTGAGCTCATCTAAGTTTAGGTCCTTCAATGCGTTTGTCCTTTCTAGCCTCTGTTCAATCTGCTGAATTCCTCCTGCTTCCCTTCCAGCTCAGTCTTCGTTTGTCTTAGCTTCTTCTCAGGTATCGTCTACCAAATAAGTATTAATAACATTATATATTTTATTGGAAGAGTTTGTTTTTAAAGAAACCGTGCTGAATTCGAATAAGTTATTGTTACCAACTTTTCAAATCCTATTTCTCATAAGACCTGACATGAAAAAGCTTAAACTGCTTTAAATTAACTATTTTGAAATGACACTCGCCAACTTCAGAATCAACATTACACCGTTGTGTAACCCGTTACGTAATTTTCAATACAACTCCGCCTTAAGATTGTGACATCTGGCCACCGTGCTGGACATGTAACGGGACATAATCTATCAATCCACCTAGCCAGAAAATCGTCTAAGTAGTTGTAGGCCTTACGATAAATGTGCTAATAGTTGTATGTATTGAAGGGTTTGGTGGTTAGGGTACGCTGACGTGAACTACATAGAACTAGTAGTAAATGCTAAGATGATCCGTTGTACATTATTTTTCTGATGAAGCAATATTTATCTTAAATGGAATAGTGAAGAAACCAAAGTGTAGATAGTGGAGTAAAGAAAATTCACGTTGTACGGTGGCCAATACACAATTTCTGAGTTTCAGAATTAAGAGCGTCTTTCTCAAATGATGACGACCTTAATAAAATGGATAGAAACATTTTGTGTCGGCACGATAGAGCTGTACCACATTTTGCACAAGAGTAAGACTCTATCTCAATCAAATTTTTCGCAATAGGTGGATGGGCACGAGGTGAAATTGAGTGGCCAGCACGTTCTCCTGATTTGACCATCCCGCTTGATTACTGTTTGTGGGGATATTCAAATAGAACGTTTACTTCAACAAACTAGATAATGTTGGAATTTACAAAAAGATTAAGGCAAAAAATTTATAAAACCACCCCGGAGCTGATGTCAGCAAAGGCTCTATTATTGTCAAGAAGCAATCGGCGTTCAGTTTGAACATTTGATACAAACTGTTTCATATGAAAATTTTCTTCACAATAAAATTTAGTAAAATTAACAGCGTGAGTAATACTTTTAACTATAAATTTAAAACATTTTTATATTGCTGAATTGAGAACTAAAAACTGACAGTCCAAGAGGGTTGAAGAGGAAGGTATAAAATTCTGTTAAAACATTGTCAATTTAGAATTAAACATAGACGTGTTTCGGGATTTTACTTAAAAACCGTAATACATGTAGAAAATGAATTAAACCATTACGTATGAGCAAATGAACTTCATAGAGTTGTACAATATTTTATTCCAATTTTTTTACCTTATCTTTATTAACATCCTGGCGGAGTTTAGCCGTACACTATTTCGCCACTCAATAAAGACACACTATCACATATATACAATGTTACAATACCCATTTCCTGCGACATTGCCTTCTGCCGCAGTTGAGACTCGAACTGAGAAGAGGTAACAGCGACTAGCCGTGTTGTCTTTCACATAACCGCGGTCTATCCCACTCCCACCGTTTCAGAAACAATAGAAAACTACCACATTACATCCATATCTGACGAGAATCCAAATCCCGGACTTTGTGACTACAAGCCAAATGCTTAAGCATTTGGCCACTCGGCTAAAAATTGATCGAAAACACCACTATCACGATTTACTTACTATCAAGATTTATCATTAGAAATAGTAGGTTTTCCAGGTTGGAAACTTTTAAGCCGTATTTTTAAATTATTAAGTTTCCAAATATACGTACGTAGAACATTTCTAAATATATTATTTGGAAACATCTAAAAGCAGTGCATACTTGAAATAATTATTATTATTTTCAAGATGTTTCACAAAGAACTGACCACACATTCTGTGCAAATTTTATTTGCAAACATTTACAAACTGCTAAAAGCTCTACGTTCTCAGAGATTTGAATTATAGTTTCACCATAAAAATAATTTTATAAAGTGTAAACTATTTACGTATAAAAGGAACAATAATTTACTCTTCCTATTTGTTGTAGTTGTAAAAGAAATACAAAAATAACATATGAAAAACAATGTTTTATTTTTCTGTTGTTTTGTGTAATATTTAAAAAAGGATAATATAGTCTATCTCAACGACACAAGACGTGAAATAGAACAGTAAACAATACGCTATAGGGGCACAGAACAATGCACTTAATTGTGGTAAAACTCAGCACAACGAAGGGTGACAGTCCGCATGCAGATAGGAAAAATCTATGAAAAGTCATCCCTGGAAGACCGACTGAAGTCACGAAATGAATGCAAATGCTCTGGCGTGAAAAATTCACTGAATACGTAAGGTGAACATTTTGTTTGAGTTCCAGAGATGTATACAAGTTTGAAATTAAATATACTCCTCATTTTTATACAAAACTCATCTTACAAACTCGAACTAGAATGATAAATTACACATAGTGAAATTTTTCGCCAATGTGTTCTGAATAGAAAAGGTAAAAGATGTGTTAAATAGAACAAGATTATTTAATGTTATTTTAGCCACTTTCAGTCGACCTACGGACTGCATATATCAGGAAAGAGATAACTTGTTAAGTTTTCCTTAACATTTCATAATTTGGAAATTGGATGGCTGAAAATTAGGAATTAAAACTAAGGCAGAGGTACCATTTCTTATGGCCACTTTAACAGTTTTTGTAATACAATAAATAGTAAATTTTGCTTTTCCCTTATACCATAATTCTATAATATACTGAGTGATTCAGTTTGGTTTTCGCGCCCCTGTATCTTTCTTTATTTCAGCAATACACGCTTGTCAAACCCTATCAAATGGCGTCCTTGAATCATATTTGTGATCACATATGCCAAAGTAGTTTTTCGAAATGGTGTGCTATACTTTTTTTGCCGATTATTGCAGAGATTATATTTCTGCATGCAACTGTGTAAAAAAATTATAACATTTCCTTAAGAAAAATTTTGAGAAAATTATTAAAGTATGATAAAACTACTTTCAAAGGTTTTGTTTCTGAATCAGCATAGTTAGAGTGAGGGTTGGAGCCACAGAGTAGGGTGACTGGCTTTCTGTAAAAAAAAATAATAAAATAGTTTGTTGTGTATGTATATAAAGAAAACTTGCACAATTGGAAGGAGCTCGGCATATAATGCAGTCAAAATAGGATTTGGAGTGGAACTTTTCCATAAGCAATTTTATGGTTGGATCCTGTTGGGGAGGTTGGGAAGGAGTATCCAAAAAATTTTTGTACTTCAAAGACCCTGTGCTTCAATTATTATTGACAGTTTAATTTTTTTAACCGCGTTTTCCAACCTAAAATTGTGAATAAATTGAGATATATAGTTCCGATCGGGACAACATAAAAGAAACAGAAGCTTTGTAATTAAATTTTCTACAAATCTATGTTTAATGTAGATCTTAGGAGTGCAACCATAACCTACAAATATGAAAAAATCCTTTTTCTTCATTTTGCTGCCCAGAGCCGCTAGGTGAACAGATCAGCTTTAAACTTTCAGAAAATGTACCTTTTGCTCTAATAAACACACCATAAAAATTTGGTGCAAAAGTATTAAACCCAGTGTACGCAATTGAATTTGTTATTTAAAATTTGAATTGAACGCCGTTTTATGCCATTAAGTCCAAAACGGATCATTTTTTTTTCAAAAGTTAGGTCTCGACTCCCGCTTTTTGATTCCGTAAAAAAAAAATTTTAACTTATTTTGGCCATCTTTTCGCATTTTTGTTTAAAAACCCAATTCACAAGAAATTAATTTTATCGGCCATTTAAAAAAAAATGCCACCAAAATAAACTCTTTTTTTTATTAAAGTAAAGGTATTAAAATTTTCTTTATGATCTGATAAAAAAAATTCAAATTTGTTTTCAAAATGGCCGAGAAAATTCTTTTTTTTTTTCTAGGGTTTTAAACAAATTGAAATAAAATTGCCAAAATAGGTTTTAAAACAGTTTTTTTACGGCATCAAAAAGCTGGCATCGAGGTCTAACTTTCTAAAAAAATAATCCGTTTTGGACTTAATGGCATAAAATGGTGGCCAATTCAAATTTTAAATAACAAATTCTATTGCGCACACTGGATTCAATATTTTTGCACCAAATTTTCAGGGTGTTTTTGTTAGAGCAAAGGGCAGATTTTCTGAAAGTTTGAAGCTGATCGGTTCACCCAGCTGCTCTGGGCAGGAAAATAAAGAAAAAACTATTTTTGGCCAGTTTTTTCACTTTTGTAGGTTACGGTTGCGCTCCTAAGACCTACACTAAACGTAGATTTGTAGAAAATTTAATTACAAAGATTTTGTTTCTTTTATGTTGTCTCGGTCGGACCTATATATCTCGAGTTATTCACATTTTTAGGTTGAAAAACGCAGTTAAGAAAATTAAATTGTTAATAACAATTGGAGCACAGGGTCTTTGAAGTACAAAAACTTTTTGGGTACTCCAGAGCACCTCACAACAGGATCCAACCATAAAATTGATTATGGAAAAAGTTCCTTTATATTGATTTTTTTGTGCTATTTTTACTACGCTATCCACTCCCCCATATATAAAATAGCTAGAATGTAACAGTATAAACTTTACTTACAACTACATAACAAAACAGACATTTAACACTAATATCTATGGATATATGTGACATACATGTGTACATGAGTACGCTAGACAGGACAGATTAGTAAATTAGGGTCAAATTAAGTTGAAAGTACATAAGTGTCCATTTAGAATATCTAATAAAAAATTTAATAATTTTGGGGCTGTGTATAAAAAGCTACCTTGATTTTTTTTGTGTTATGTTAAGATATTGTGTAATTATCATTTCTGATATTCACACTGTGTACACTTGATCTTAATGTTATGTAATGTTATATAGTTAGTCAGGGCGCTTAGATTTAATCAGTTTACATAAAAATAGTGAGTACAGGTAAGTAACGTGTTGAAAGACATTTGTTTCACCTACTCTTTCTAAATATGGACTGATATGTTCACCAAACGGTACACAGCAAACAAATCGGTCATATGCGTTTTGAATCCCTTGCAATCACTGCCTATTATACCCAGTCAAATGGTAATAATAGACAGAGCTACAATACTCTATTTTAGGATATATGTGTTTAACCAATAATAGTTTTGTCTCTTGTTTAATGTCATATTTAAATTTATATAGAGACTTTTTAATACCACAAATGAACTTTTACGTTCATTACTTACCTGTTCACTGAAGTTTATATTACTATCTATCATCAAAAGTTCTTAGTGGAATCTACCCAGTCTGTTATCGCATAATTAATTCTTGGGGTGTAATGGGGTAGTGAAGCGCAAGTTATAGCCTCTCCTACTCAATTGTTAACCTCACCTTCGCGATGAGTTCAATTTGAACTTGGTGCACCCTGTTTTCACTAACGAGGCTCTAACGACCGAGTAAGGGCGGAATAACCCTTACCTTTTGCTGTGAGCACATCCACCTTCTCACGAAGAGTGCGGTAAAAATAACCCACCGCACACAAAGGTTGCTTTTGGAATCGTTTGGTTACCCCATCGTCGCAGTCTCCTTCTGTGCCATGGGACTACACCCCTCGCCTTCCGCAACCGAGCTGGTCAGTTGCATACCTGCTCCAGCTAAAACTTCAAATGCAGCTTCGTTTTCAGTCGATTAAGGCTTTAAAAAAATGATGGAGCGTTCAAGTGGGACAAAATCATCCGGAGGTAAAATACCCTCCCGATCGGATCTCCGGGGGAGGGTGCCCACAGGGACACCTCATCGAATGTCGAAAAAACACCGACAAGTTAAATCCAACAAAACTAATTCTTTCATCTACGGCGCTTGGAATGTTCGTACTTTGAACGACAGCACTCGCACCGATCGGCCTGAAAGAAGAACTGCTCTAATAGATAGAGAACTTCACCGACTCAATGTTGACGTTGCAGCTCTCAGCGAAACTCGATTTTTGGAGGAAGGCTCTCTCACAGAAAAGTACTACACCTTCTATTGGAAAGGTCTTCCCACCAATTCAAGAAGACAACATGGAGTAGGATTTGCCGTTCGGAATCAACTTGTATCCAACTTAACACAAGTACCACAAGGCCTATCCGAGCGTCTAATGCTGCTACGCTATGAGCTATCAGATGGCAACGCGATAAATCTAATAAGCGCCTACGCTCCCACTCTGGATGCAAGTCACGAAACCAAGGAAAGCTTCTATCAACAGCTGGAAGAAACCCTCTGTAGAATACCTAAAACGGAACGACTCGTTATTCTTGGCGATTTTAACGCTAGAGTAGGGAGAGATGCAGACACCTGGCCAGGCATCATAGGCAAGAACGGTTTGGGCAACATGAACGCTAACGGTCAACTACTCCTAACTAAATGCGCCGAACATGATCTAGTTATAACAAACACCATTTTCCGACAAAAGGATAAATTTAAAGGCACCTGGCGTCACCCCAGATCAGGTCACTGGCATCTACTGGACTATGTTATCGTACGTAGGAAGCATCTCAAGGACGTCCAAATTACAAAGGCGCGCATTGATAGCGAATGTTGGACCGATCATCGTCCTGTTGTCTCTAAAATGAAAATTGTTATGAGACCCAAACACCGAAGAACTCAAGTAAAACGTAGACTCCGTCTCTGTATTAATAAATTGCGTGACCAACAAACTGCCGAACAGCTAAAGCAAAAAGTTCAAGAGAATTTGAGTGCACTAGAAGAAACCAATTCTGTAGATGTCGCTGCTACCTGGACACAAATTAAAGACAGTTTAAAAAGTGCGAGCGAGGAAATTCTTGGCACTGCAGCAAGTAAAAAACAGGAGGACTGGTTCAATGATAATGAAGCTTTTATACAAGAACTTCTTGGCCGCAAACATACTGCCTTCCAAAACGCTATCAACCACCCCAACGATTCATCAAAAGCAGAAGCTTTTACCCAATCTAAGTATGAAACGCAACGCGAAATCAGAAGAATAAAGAACGAGTGGTGGGCAAGCAAGGCCAGAGAAATTCAAAGGTACGCCGATTCACACGACTACAGGAATTTCTTTCAAGGAGTAAAAGCAGTGTACGGCCCCAGTCGGAAAAATATGTGCCCTATTAAAGATTTAAATGGAAATCTCCTCAAAGAAGACCAGGAAATAAGAGCCCGATGGAAAGAACACTACTCTAACATTCTTAACCAGCAAAGTCAAGCCGATCACGATTTTATAAATCTTATCCCTCAATATGACACCTTCGAAGACTTAGATAAACCACTAATAACGGAAGAGATCTTAACCGCCATTGGGCAGCTAAAAAATAACAAATCTCCCGGCGCCGACTCACTCCCAGCTGAGATCTTTAAAGCTGTGTCGTCAGAGCTCATACCCTACCTCAAAAAACTGTTTGATGTCGTGTGGGAAAGTGGTCAAGCTCCGCAGGAGTTTCGTGATACACTTTTAATCAACCTCTTCAAAAACAAAGGGAGCGCTGCGGACTGTGGAAATTACAGGGGTATAGCTCTCCTGGCTGTTGGAGGGAAGATACTCACTAAAGCGATGGCAAATAGGCTAACACCTGTTATGGAAAAGTTACTTCCTGAAACACAGAGTGGCTTTAGACCAAACCGAGGCACATCGGATTTAATCTTCACACTTAAACAGCTTCAAGAAAAAGCACTCGAACATCAAGGAGAAATTCACATGGCCTTCATTGATTTAACCAAGGCGTTTGACTCGGTGGACAGGGAAGTGCTCTGGAAAATTATGTTCCGCTTAGGTATCCCTAGAAAATTTGTGGAAGTATGTCGCAGTCTACATACAAACAACAACGCCCAGGTTATGTATAATAATGAGGCAACCGAACCTTTCCAAACCCTCACTGGAGTTAGGCAGGGATGTGTCCTGGCACCCCTACTCTTTAATTTGTTTACCACTGCTCTAACAATTATTGTTGACAATAAACTGACAGTCAGAGGAATAGGTCTCAGATACCGTTTTGATGGCGGTCTCTTTAACATAAGGCGCTTTAGAGCTTTCACGAAGACACGCACACGATTCATTTGTGATCTCCAGTATGCGGATGACTGTGCACTTTTAGCTTCTACGCCGGAAGAGCTTCAAGAACTTTTAGATGTGTATGTCCAGAGCTATGATTCCTTGGGGCTTAAAATCAACATTGGAAAGACTAAGATTATGTCAACTCCTCATCAAGTGAACCAACTAGACATTACACTTAACGGAAATTCTCTTGAAGTGGTGGATCAGTTCAATTACTTAGGCAACGTTGTTAATGACAAAGCAAACATGGACAGCGAGATTCGCAATAGAATTAACGCTGCATCTAGAGCACTCTGGGGACTTAGAGAGAGAGTATTTGACAACCACGACCTTGCTTTGTCAACGAAAATGGCTGTCTACAGAGCAGTTGTCATTCCAACACTGCTATATGGATGTGAAAGCTGGGTCACTTACCGTCGTCATGTGAAAGAATTAGAACGTTTTCAGCAAAGACACCTCAGAAGTATGATGAAAATCCGTTGGTTCCATCACATATCAAACGTGGAAGTACTCAGGAGAGCAAACAGCCTTCCAATTGAGGTGCTGATTTCAAGAGCACGCCTAAGATGGGCAGGTCACGTTCATCGTATGCATGATAACCGCCTTCCTAAATGTACACTTTATGGTGAATTGCTAAGCGGAAGAAGAAGGCGTGGTGGTCAACGAAAGAGGTTCAAAGACGCTCTGCATGAAAATCTAAAATCCAGCGGTATTGCAGCAATGGGAACAACTTGCAGCGGACAGAACCGAATGGCGAGGGGTTGTGGCCAGCTATCAAGGAAATGTTGCTGCAAGAAGGCCGAATCCAAGACCTAACCAGGTCTATGTTTGTCCTGACTGCGGTCGACATGTGCTCTCCCGAATTGGCCTCTATAGCCATAGTCGTGTGCACCGTAGATGAATGGGAATTACAATAGACTACACCTTTTACTGGTTTCTTATTGTACACAATTTATCGACTGTAACATTTTTATACTCGGATTCGAGTAACGGCTAATAAAAAAATAATAATAAATTAATTCTTATGTTGACGTGATTTAGGCTAATGTTTTTTATGGCACGTTCATTCCCCAACATTATTGCTTTTTATTTACTACGATTCAATTTCAAACCAATATCATGGCACCATGTAGAAAATTATTTAGTTCTATATTAATATTACTAATAGCTGTTTCTATATTAATTATATTAGCAGATAAATAAATTTGCACATCATCAGCGTAAAGTTGAAGTTTATATTTTGAAAAGGGCTTTGGGACATTAAGAGTGAATATGGAAAATTGGACCAAGTATGCTCCCTTGTGGCACTCCACTCTTTAGCATTAATTTATCCGACTCGTTATAATTTATTTTGACTTTCTGATGCCTGTTGCTAATATAACTGGAAAACCAATTTAGCAGAACGTCACTTAATCCAATATATTTAAGTTTCGCGATCATGAGCTTATGCTTTACTAAATCGAAAACTTTGGATTGATCTAGCAGTACCAAAATTGACAAATTTTCCTGGTCGATATTAATAATAATACCTCCCATTCCCTTTAATAATGCTGTTCCCGTACCAGTCTGAACCGCGGGTATTAAGCTATTACTAATAGCTGTTTCTATATTAATTATATTAGCAGATAAATAAATTTGCACATCATCAGCGTAAAGTTGAAGTTTATATTTTGAAAAGGGCTTTGGGACATTAAGAGTGAATATGGAAAATTGGACCAAGTATGCTCCCTTGTGGCACTCCACTCTTTAGCATTAATTTATCCGACTCGTTATAATTTATTTTGACTTTCTGATGCCTGTTGCTAATATAACTGGAAAACCAATTTAGCGGAACGTCACTTAATCCAATATATTTAAGTTTCGCGATCATGAGCTTATGGTTTACTAAATCGAAAACTTTGGATTAATCTAGCAGTACCAAAATTGACAAATTTTCCTGGTCGATATTAATAATAATACCTCCCATTCCCTTTAATAATGCTGTTCCCGTACCAGTCTGAACCGCGGGTATTAAGCTATTACTTTCTAATTATTCTTTTAACTGAAAACTAACAATTTTTTCTAAGAGTTTAGATAAGCATGGTCAGACTTTTAAACTCACTTGAAGTACTAATTTTAGGAATAGGCAACAGGAGCGTCCAGTTATCGGGAAAAACACCATGCCTTAGACAGAAATTAGTGATGACTTTAATTGCATCGACACAGTGAGGTAAGACCAACATGGGCAACTTTAAGTTAATGTTATCGGTTCCGTATGCCTCCGATTTTATTGTATTTACCGTTTTAAATATGCAGTTATTGTCAATCTCTTGGAAATTAAATACAATATTCTCTCTAAATCTATTTTCCCTATAATATACCATTAAGTTTTCATTTACACTAGTCTCACCAGCAACATTAACATAATAATGATTTAAAGATTATACTTCTTGCAAGTTCGGGGGCAGCTCCTTATTTTGTTTATTATTTATTCCTAAGTTTCGTAATTGCTTCCAAATATTTGAAGCTTTACTTTTTTGCTTTGAACTGTACTCAAAGTATGCTTTTCGTTTTCTCTTTATAGCTAAATTTACATAATTTCTTAGATCAATATAATGTGCTTTATGTTCAGGTGACTTTGCCTGTATATACTTTTTATGTGTTTTATTTTTAAGTCGAATCATCGAAAGTTTGAATAAGCTTCTTTTCAGCTGTTTCGTATTTTATTGAAAACAATAGGATTGAAGAAATTCATACCTAGCATTTATTCTATGATTAATATATCACTTTTAAAAGGCCACTTTTAATGAACATATTGATTTTTCCACAGCTCACTTTCCTCGACAGTAATTAGCGGGTTACCAGGGACAAACATTGCGTGATCATACGTGACATGTAAATCTAGGAGGATGATAAAATATGATTGATGTTGTTGAAATGAAACTAAATTATTCTTTTGAAGTTTCTGATTCAGTATTTATTACGGTACATTTGTTGTCACGTTAATTAATAAAAAGCTTGTCTGCAAGAAAGGTAGTGATACCAAATAATAAAAAGTTTGTCACTATGAATAGACATGTTGACTGAGTACCATTCAATTTAATGAACTGGAAAAACATGAAGTTGAAAAGAAAATGTGATATACGTATAACATAATCTAAATATTTTATCAGAATGTTATTGTAATTCAATATATTTAACGTCCTTAATTGATGCCAGTAGTTGTCAGTTACCAATTAGGTATGTTATAGGTATATCGTTCATTGGTAAAATAATTTTTATAACTTTTTGTTGCATTCACATATCTCTCACACTTTTTAAATTTAGATGTGCATTATGGCAACATTATCCAGTAATATAAAGTATACTTTTTCTGGAGATGCCGCTAAATTAGCAAAGTCCACGTAGTGACCAGAGCAGTAAATGTATTTTGTTTCCATCAGAAATGTAAACATTAAGGGAAGGTTTGCGGTGTAAATAGGTACTTTTAAATCTCGCTTGCCTCAGACGGTTTTGTTTTTACTTTGAAGTTTTTTCTCAACTTCCCTGATCTCTACTCATTTGTTTACAATTCAAATCCAACGTAACAGTTCATTTACGCCCAAAAGAGGGAGCATTAAATTGAAATGATAATAATAATCACAATATAATAACGATAACATTTATTTACAAAATTTAAGGAAACTACAAATATTTTTTACAACTAACAGCATGCGAATAAATAACCATGAAAAATTGGTAGAAATAAATTACTCTGCGGTAAAGATATGCTCATAGACTAACAAACTAATATAACGTTATTTGAAAATAGAGAGATAACACACATATATCATAGTTATATCTAAGTGGATCA
Source organism: Leptura quadrifasciata (assembly GCA_963675555.1). Classification (NCBI taxonomy): domain Eukaryota; kingdom Metazoa; phylum Arthropoda; class Insecta; order Coleoptera; family Cerambycidae; genus Leptura; species Leptura quadrifasciata. Next base: position 154,297,339 of record OY776674.1, read on the forward strand.
TAAATAATATGCATACATTGCATTTAAACTATTATTCTCTATTATTATTGATAATAATATTATTATATGAAATTACAACTTTTTATTGAATAACTTTAACAACTTAATAGCAGAAAAATGCATATTAGGTACAATAATAATATTATTTTTCATTTGAATTAATCTTTAAGTTAATAGTACAGGTAGTACATCCTCCAGTACTCATTTTTCATCCTTACGACAGGCTCCAGCAATGTTAAAAATAGCAATTATCTATAATACAGAATAAAAGAATTAATGAACTTAAATGAACTTGCAATTCTGGTGCTTAAGAAATTTGTAAATTTACTCCCTATTATACATTTTTGACTCGGAATCTAATACAGTTACACTTCAAAAACGTCAATTCATCCAAGTGCAAAAATAATTAAATTTACATAAATTTTTAGAAATATAAAACTTCTTTCTTCGCCATCTGTTTCTATATCATTGTTTACTTTCATATAAAAGTATTACCTTCTGTGTGATCGGTACTGCCATTTTGACTCACTCCTATGAATCCTCCAAAGTTGTTGCTTGCAACCGATTTAAAGTTCCAAATAAGAAACCTTTTCTTACTCCACCCATAACCCAGTACTCACCCAGTATTGCTGCATTGATATGAACAAATTAGTATATATAATTCAAATCACGAATGTTGTCGTTCACGCCATCAACTTGTGTATATACTTATTAACGACATGAGATTTTTCTATCTTTGTATATACAAAGCGCATGGGAGGTAAATAACAGAATGTCACGTCTGCTGAGGCTACGACAAACGTTCCAAGCGTAATGATGCTTTTTACAAATGAATAATACAGCAATTAGTTGTAGCCGTAACCAACGTTCAGCATTCTGTCAGTTTATTTCATTTCATATTTCAGATCTATTCGCATTTGAGGTATGCGGTGCCGAGCTCTACAGGGTGGAGCCATAGTACGTCGGACCTCGATATCTCAAGTTCTACGATAACTAGAAATTTTTAAAGAAATTGCAAGTAAACTATATACAAAGTCTATAACTAGAAATTATTTTCAAACATACAGGGCGAGCCTTTTTGAAGCCTCTTTCTAGGCTCTATTCATTCCTATATTAGCATTGAATATCTCCCAACCACTTTTTTTTTTATTATTAATTTATTTATTAGCAATCAGATACATCTTTTAGCAAATGTGTTAACATGTGCAAGTGTTTGTGGTTGCTTGCACTGGTGGCGTGAAGAGGTGAAAATCCAACGAAGTCACCTCAGTGTCCATTTAAGTCTGATGGCCAGCATCTCTTCAGCCTTCTGTTATTCATCAACGGTTGTAGTAGCGTCTCTAGTAGTGGGTTGGTGTGAACTTCTAGTTTATTGTGATGCTTGTGAACTTTGTCCTGGATGACTTCCCTTATGTAGGGAATGTTCAAGTCTGTATGTAATGTATGGTTAGATACATACCATGGTGCATCTGTTATGATACGGAGGATTTTTGATTGGGCTCTTTGCATAATGGCAATATGAGACTTAGCCGCACAGCCCCAAAGCTCCATTCCATAGGTCCAAATCGGTCTAATAATAGTTTTATATAATAGCAATTTATTTTCTATGGATAGTTTTGATTTACGCCCGATAAGCCAATATATTTCTTTCACTTTTAGATCAATTTGTTTTCTCTTTTTGGTTATATGTTCTTTCCAATTAAGTTTACTATCTAGGTGGAGTCCAAGGTATTTTACTATGTCTGCTTGTGGTATCATCTCTTGATTGAGAGTGACTGTAGGGCAGCGTTCTTTTCTAAGAGTGAAAGTTATGTGTGTTGATTTTGATTCATTTTCCTTTATCTTCCACTTTTTTAACCAGGTTTCAAGTGTTCTTGAAGATTGTGTGATGCGGTAATTGGGTTTGTATTTGTTGATATCAACGCTGTGTCGTCTGCGAATGTACCGGTGGTTATATCTTCTGATGTTGGTAAGTCAGATGTATATAATATATACAAGAGTGGGCCAAGTATACTTCCTTGGGGTACTCCAGAAAGGATAGGAAAACGGTTGGAAGTTTCTCCATTGACTTTGGCTAAGAATTCTCGTTGATTTAGGTACGATTTCAGAAGGTTGAAGTATTTATTGGGGAGGTTCCTTTTGATCTTAAATAGCAGACCTGGATGCCAGACTTTGTCGAAAGCCTGGCTGACATCTAGGAATGTAGCAGTGCAATATTGACGATTCTCCATGGATTTGTTTATTACGTCTACAATTCTATGGCATTGTTGAATCGTGGAGCGTAACTGTCTAAATCCAAATTGATGATCTAGCATCCATTGCTGTGTATCAATATCTCTGTTAATTCGTTTAAGGATTATTTTCTCAAGCAACTTCGATAATGTTGATAGCAAGCTTATTGGGCGATAGGATGCAACATTAGTAGCATCTTTACCAGGCTTAGGGATCATAATTATTTGTGCAATCTTTAGTGCTTTGGGCCAATACTCCAATCTTATTATTGCATTGTATAAATACATAAGTAGTCTTAAACCTTCTTCTGGTAGTTCTTTAAGCATTTTAGTGGTAATAAGATCGAGTCCTGGTGATTTTTTTTGGATTGAGTATCTTAATTTCTTCTTTGATTTCACTTAAAGAGATTGCTTTAATGCGTTGTTGCACATGGGCGGCTGCATTTACTTGTTCTTCTATTTCTAGATCTTCATCGTCATCATGTGGGGTGAAAACTTTTGATAGATGTTCTGCAAAGAGATTAGCTTTTTGTTTATCACTTTTTGCCCAAGGTCCAGGGGGAGTACAATATTTACGGATTGGAGGAGATGTGGTTTTTGGCTTTTTAGCATTCTTTATAGGTTTCCAGATTGAATTGTCTTGTCTAGTGAGGTTTGATACGTATATTTCGAAGGACCTGTTTCTCATTTCGTTGAGTTTGGATTTTAGTTCGTTACTTTTTTGCGTGTATTTTCTTCTATCGTCCGGTGTGTGAGTTCGTTGCCATGTTGACTTTGCTTTTCTTTTTTTGGCAATTAGTTTTTTTATTTCAACTGGTATTTGATTATTTGGTGTTGGAGTGGTACTATTTGGAGTAGCTTCTTTGGCAGCGAACTGAAGTAATTTAATGTAATTGTTTGTTTCAATTTCTATATCTGCTTGTTCCTGGAGTCTGATTGATAGATTTACATGACTTTGAATTATTAATCTGAATCTGTCCCAATCTGTTTTTGAACTGTGTAGACGAGGTGTTGGTTTTTTCATTATTATAGATGTGCTCATTGTGGCTATTATTGGAGAGTGGTCAGATGTTAGATCGTAACTAGCTGTTATGTCTATATATGTTGAGGAGATACCTTTGGTGACAAAGAAATCTAGCAGATCAGGGATCTTATTATTATCCGTAGGCCAGTATGTTGGTGTCCCAGTTGACAGAAATGACAGATTGTTTTCTTGGATAACATGTGCTAACTCTCTTCCTTTTGTTGTTATCAATCAATCGAGAACCCCATAATGTATGTTTGCTGTTGAAATCTCCGCCAGCGATGAATGTTGGTCCCAACGTATCGAAGAATTCATCAAATTGTTCTCACTTTATATTGTGTCGAGGTGGACAATAAACAGCTAATATGGACGTTTCGTGTGGAAACCCTTTTACTTTTATCGATGTTGCTTGGATATGGTTTTCTTCGTACTTAGACAACTCATAATGCTCTATGTGTTCCCTGATAAGAATAGCTGTCCCTCCGTGCGCAGTACCATCGGGATGATTTGTTTGATATAGTTTGTATTTTGGTATATTAAAATAGTTTCTGTCGGTAAAATGCGTTTCGCTGATTAGTAGTATACCAATAAAATTTTGAATAAGAAATAGTTTTATTTCTTCTTTATGGCTTTGCAATCCATTTGCATTCCATTGAGCAATTCGTATAAACTTAGCCATTAGCTCAGTTTGTTCATTAACATGGTAAGCATGTTTAACACCATGCTGTTTTGTTGTAGTAGTTGATTAAATAGGCCTTTGAATTCATCTAGGAATTTTGATAGTAAAGTGGCTGAATCATCAATTTGATTTGATATACCTTTTGTTGCATCTGCATAGCTTCTTGTTCCTTGATGTGGTGTGGCAAGAGATTGTATGTTGCTTTGATAAGTGTTGGTGTTAACTGGTGCTGTTGATGTGTATTATATATTATTTCTAGCTGTGTTGTTTCCTCTTATTATCTTGTTATAATGCTCGCATCCTTTATAGTTGGCTGGGTGGTTTCCTCCGCAAAGCGCACATTTAGCTGGTGTTTCTTTGCTTTTTTTACAATCTTTAGTGTTGTGAGCTCCACCACATTTAACACATACGTATGGTTTGTTGCAGTATGTTTTTGAGTGGCCATATTGTTGACATCTCATGCATTGGATAATATTGTTTTTCATTACTCTAGGGGGTTCAATTTGTACAATCATATTTTGTAGTTCTCTTATATTGTAGATTTCTTTGTTGTTTTTTGCAGGTTCTAGGTTTATGAAAAATAGCTTTAGGGGCTCTTTTGTAATTCTGTGTCGTGAGTTTATTATGTTGCGAGTTTTATGTCCCAGTTTTAGCAGTTCTTCTTTTATTTTTTCCGTGTTAGTTGAATGATGTAAATGTTTTATGACCACTCGATATGCTCTTTCCTCTTTTATCTGGTATCTATGGTGGAAAATGTTATTTTCTTTGAAATTTCTGACCATTTTTCGGTATGTCTCCGGTGTTGTACAATTAATTTTGATAACGTTATTTGCTAGGCTTTTTCTGAGGTATTGTTCGTCTTCAGCAATTTCTCTTATTGTATTAACCATTTTTTGCATAATCTATGATTCCATGTACGAATATTAGTGGTGGTCTGTTGTTTTCCTCTGTTTTTCCGTTCGTTTCTTTTGCATCTTCTTCTATGTTATCCCTTAGCAGAGCATATCTATTACTTGATTCAATGTTGCCTTCGATGGTATTTTGTTGTGGTCTGTAAATCTTTTTTCTTTTTAAAATTCTAATTACTTGCTATTCGTTTTTGCTGGCAGTTTTGCTACCGTCTTCCTCTTCGCTTGTGGATGTCATTCTGTAGTAGTTTTGTTTGTTGTTTTCTAAGTACGAAGAATTATTTATGTACGATGTTGATTGCTGTTCCATAGGTGTAGTAAAACAATCAGTTGGTACTTGATTTTGCATCGCATTTGGTGGTCGCAATGGGGGCTGATTTGGTGTGTTAGAGTTTGTTCCGGGCCCGTTCCCGGTTGGGAACATTTTTCATGAGTCGGATTATAAACTTCTCGATTTTGTGCAGTTGTGCCACGACAGATAAATGTTATATTCGCTATTTATTAATACTTCGTTAGAATGGATGAATTTAATGTTACAAACACTCACGTGCGGTATGGAGAGCCTTATGTCACTTCTAAGTTCACTTCCGGGGGGGCGAGCGTAGGTGCGTCTTTACTATGTACATACTTACGGTATGCGATGTAAAGCAACGACAGGCGCAGTTAGTACTTGGATTGGTGACCATTCCAACGGAAACCGCGTTCTCGCCTCACACATCTTCCAGCGGCTTGTATATCAGTGTATGCGCGGAAGCTATACAACCTTAGGCGAGGGTTGTATAGGAGATATACCATCCTTCGGAGGGGATGTAAAGCCGTCGGTCCCTTGTCTATTAAATGTTAGGCAAGTAAAAGATCCCTACTCTTCTTAAGGGAAGAGGTTCGGCAAAATTCCTGGTTGGGGGTAGCTCGTCTACAGGCGTCGGTGTTAGGCCTCAGTAGCGGAAATAGGCCGACGTTAAATAAATGTATATATAAAAAAAAAAAAAAGTTCACTTCCGTGATTTAAAATTGTGAAAGACTGCAGTTTTTGTAATGGTATCACAAGTTCTAGAAAATCTAGTGTGTCTCAATTGCACTCACTTGTATCTATCTCCCAACCACTTTAATGCAATTAATTTTTCTTTTGAAATAATGCAATCTGCAGATGGATATTAAAAAAAATCACCACAGTCACAATTATGAGTTTTAAGAAAAAAAAACTTATTTGAATACCAGTTAAGAGACATCTAGTTAATGTTTTTTTGAATCATTTTCATTTCTTAAAAATATACAGGGTGACCAAAAATTATTTTTCAATTAAGAACACTTTAAATTGAATTTCCTCAATTTTTCAAATGGAACACCCTGTATATTGTTCGATGATGTGATGTAGAAATGAAAAACGAACATTTTTTGTAAGTACTTCCGTAGGGCTAATTGCAACCAATTTCGTTTTATTGAGCAATAATTACAAAATTCAAAAATAATCTAAAAAAAGGGCTTTCTTGAAATAACCTAGTAGAAAAAATTATAAAAAATGTTCCACATGTTGCCCATTTTGATTGACACATATTTCTATGTGCTATTGAAATGAGGTTTCCACTGTTCCTAAAACTGCCGGTGTGATAGATGTAAAAGCAGTTATTATTCTTTCCTTCATATTTTGTACTGTTGTTGATGTGTCTCTATAAACATTTTCTTTACGTATCCCCATAAAAAGAAATCCATTTTTGTAAGATCTGGGGATCTAGCAGGCCATTTAGTGAGTCCACTTCTTCCAATCCATTGATTAGGGTAGGTATTATTTAAGTGGTCTGTGACTATTTAAATAATGTGGTGGAGTACCGTCTTGTTGAAACCACATCCTATTTCGAATTCTTTCAGGGAGATTTACCAATAATTGTGGCAGATAGTTTTTCAAAAAATGAAGATAAATAGCTCCAGTCAATGTAACATCAAAGAAATATGGCACTATTACTTGTTCTCCAATCATTCCTCTCCAAACGTTTTGTAACGAAGTGTTTTTCGTTACCCAGATATGCCCAAGTTTTATTTTATTTAGTCTCTTAAATATGTTATAGAAATTGCCGTGTTATATTTAATTCCGTATAAATTGTACCGCTAACAGCGAATTAGTTAGAAATAATTAATATTTGTGATTGTCAATACCGCGTAAAAATATTTCACTTGTAAAGGTACAGATGAACTCAGGTGGGGAAGCGACGAGAAGAGTTTTTACATTTCAGACACGCCAAACCACGCACGAGGCAGTGCCTTCCCAGCGACCGACCACGTTGGACGTGCAGAGCTCTCCGTCCTGTAGTACCAGAGTAAGGTAAATTTGCTAAGTCCACAAATTCATCGTGGCGTTATTTTTCTAAGTCCGAAAATATTTTAAAATATTTTACAAGTCCGTTTGAGGTCACTCATAGGACGTCACTCCTTCAGTACACGGGAATAATTTAATTATTCCGCATTTAGTCTTCCGGCTGCCGTCCCACGAGATACACGTGCCTGCTGTTGGCCCTGGTACTGTCCTGAAAATATTACAAGTCTACAAATCAGGTAACAATAACTTTTCTAAGTCCATAAATTCTGTATCATTATTTTTCTAAGTCCGAAAAGACATTTCAAATATTTTTACAAGTCCAGCTGACGTCACAGTGATCCACCGCGCACATATTTTCCGCTGTTTCTCCCACTCCTTCATCTCTGAAGGCAGTAATTTAATTCACACCGACCAGTTAGTCTTCCCGATCGACTCAGAGCCAGCAGACGTGTTCACACTAAATATTTGAAGCCGCCAGGTAACATCAATTTTTCTAAGTCCATAAAATCTGTATTTTCTAAGTCCACAAAACCATCGTGGAATTATTCTTCAATGAATGAATTATTTTTCTAAGTCCGTCTGACTTCACCTTGATCCATCACGCATCTGTTTTCTGCTGTTTCTCCCACTCCTTCATATCTGAAGGAAGTAATTAAATTCATACCGTGTAGGCAGTCGCTCCGATCGACTCAAAGCAACTAGACGTGTTTCCTCCCAGTCTGAAGTCCACAATTTTGTAACCGCGCATCCAATTGGCGCATTTCTCCCGCTACTCTAATAAGCTGTTTGATTATAGAAAAGTCCCGGTGTACCAAGCAAGTGTGTCACTCCGATCTGACCACCTTCCCCAGCAGACGTGCCTGATTCCAGTCCCAGAAGTAAGTACGACCATAGGAGAGAAATAACGGAATGGAGAAACTTGGCTAGTGCAACTACTGCTCTCTAATCATACTTTACCTTTTCAGTATTTCGTCTCGAGGGAAGCCGTTCTACAGCCTTTGTCACTGTTACTCGTAGGTGCTCACCATGTATCTTCGGATTTCTGGGAGTACTGAAAAGTAACAGATCTGTTCTCTAATCATACTTTACCTTTTCAGTATTTCGTCTCGAGGGAAGCCGTTCTACAAATTTTCACTGTTACTCGTAGGTGCTCACCATGTATCTTCGGATCTCTGGGAGTACTGAAAAGTAACAAATCTGTTCTCTAATCATACTTTATCTTTCAGCCTTTGTCACTGTTACTCGTAGGTGCTCACCATGTATCTTCGGATCTCTGGGAGTACTGAAAAGTAACAGACCTGTTCCTAATCATACTTTACCTTTCAGCATTGTCACTGTTGCTCGTAGGTGCTCACCATGTATCTTCGGATCTCTGGGAGTACTGAAAAGTAACAGATCTGTTCCTAATCATACTTTACCTTTCCAGTATTCCGTCTCGAGGGAAGCCGTTCTGCAAATCGTCACTGTTACTCGTAGGTGCTCACCATATATCTTCGGATCTCTGGGAGTACTGAAAAGTAACAGACCTGTTCCTAATCATACTTTACCTTTCAGCATTGTCACTGTTGCTCGTAGGTGCTCACCATGTATCTTCGGATCTCTGGGAGTACTGAAAAGTAACAGATCTGTTCCTAATCATACTTTACCTTTCCAGTATTCCGTCTCGAGGGAAGCCGTTCTGCAAATCGTCACTGTTACTCGTAGGTGCTCACCATGTATCTTCGGATCTCTGGGAGTACTGAAAAGTAACAGATCTGTTCCTAATCATACTTTACCTTTCCAGTATTCCGTCTCGAGGGAAGCCGTTCTGCAAATCGTCACTGTTACTCGTAGGTGCTCACCATGTATCTTCGGATCTCTGGGAGTACTGAAAAGTAACAGGTCTGTTTCCTAATCATACTTTACCTTTCAGCATTGTCACTGTTGCTCGTAGGTGCTCACCATGTATCTTCGGATCTCTGGGAGTACTGAAAAGTAACAGGTCTGTTCCCTAATCATACTTTACCTTTCAGCATTGTCACTGTTGCTCGTAGGTGCTCACCATGTATCTTCGGATCTCTGGGAGTACTGAAAAGTAACAGGTCTGTTTCCTAATCATACTTTACCTTTCAGCATTGTCACTGTTGCTCGTAGGTGCTCACCATGTATCTTCGGATCTCTGGGAGTACTGAAAAGTAACAGGTCTGTTTCCTAATCATACTTTACCTTTCAGCATTGTCACTGTTGCTCGTAGGTGCTCACCATGTATCTTCGGATCTCTGGGAGTACTGAAAAGTAACAGATCTGTTCCTAATCATACTTTACCTTTCCAGTATTCCGTCTCGAAGGAAGCCGTTCTGCAAATCGTCACTGTTACTCGTAGGTGCTCACCATGTATCTTCGGATCTCTGGGAGTACTGAAAAGTAACAGGTCTGTGTCCTAATCATACTTTACCTTTCAGCATTGTCACTGTTGCTCGTAGGTGCTCACCATGTATCTTCGGATCTCTGGGAGTACTGAAAAGTAACAGGTCTGTTTCCTAATCATACTTTACCTTTCAGCATTGTCACTGTTGCTCGTAGGTGCTCACCATGTATCTTCGGATCTCTGGGAGTACTGAAAAGTAACAGGTCTGTTTCCTAATCATACTTTACCTTTCAGCATTGTCACTGTTGCTCGTAGGTGCTCACCATGTATCTTCGGATCTCTGGGAGTACTGAAAAGTAACAGATCTGTTCCTAATCATACTTTACCTTTCCAGTATTCCGTCTCGAGGGAAGCCGTTCTGCAAATCGTCACTGTTACTCGTAGGTGCTCACCATGTATCTTCGGATCTCTGGGAGTACTGAAAAGTAACAGATCTGTTCCTAATCATACTTTACCTTTCCAGTATTCCGTCTCGAGGGAAGCCGTTCTACAGCCTTTGTCACTGTTACTCGTAGGTGCTCACCATGTATCTTCGGATTTCTGGGAGTACTGAAAAGTAACAGATCTGTTCTCTAATCATACTTTACCTTTTCAGTATTTCGTCTCGAGGGAAGCCGTTCTACAAATTTTCACTGTTACTCGTAGGTGCTCACCATGTATCTTCGGATCTCTGGGAGTACTGAAAAGTAACAAATCTGTTCTCTAATCATATTTTATCTTTCAGCCTTTGTCACTGTTACTCGTAGGTGCTCACCATGTATCTTCGGATCTCTGGGAGTACTGAAAAGTAACAGACCTGTTCCTAATCATACTTTACCTTTCAGCATTGTCACTGTTGCTCGTAGGTGCTCACCATGTATCTTCGGATCTCTGGGAGTACTGAAAAGTAACAGATCTGTTCCTAATCATACTTTACCTTTCCAGTATTCCGTCTCGAGAGAAGCCGTTCTGCAAATCGTCACTGTTACTCGTAGGTGCTCACCATGTATCTTCGGATCTCTGGGAGTACTGAAAAGTAACAGGTCTGTTTCCTAATCATACTTTACCTTTCAGCATTGTCACTGTTGCTCGTAGGTGCTCACCATGTATCTTCGGATCTCTGGGAGTACTGAAAAGTAACAGATCTGTTCCTAATCATACTTTACCTTTCCAGTATTCCGTCTCGAGGGAAGCCGTTCTACAACTCGTTACTGTTACTCGTAGGTACTCACCATGTATCTTCGGATCTCTGGGAGTACTGAAAAGTAACGGATCTGTTCTCTTAACCATACCTTACCTTTACAGGGAACTAATAATACTATCTTGTATGTTTTAGCGTATACCAAGGAACTGTCACTGCACACACTAGCCAAGTATTCTGTATTTCCTCATATACTGTTATACTGTAGATTTATTTTTATGATTGTGGTCTTGCTTCATTCTGCCTGGTATCCGTATCTAGTCTGCACCCTGGTATCGCTTTATTAAATTGCCCACGTAACGCCGCTTACTTTGTGCTAACACTTTGCCGTTTGCTTGGTGCTGAAGTTTTAAATAGTAGTTTTATGCTTGCTACCCTTGTCGCCTGAGTCATTTGGTACTAGACTTTTGCTTGCTCCTCCCGGTATCCAGTAATTAGTAAATTTTAATAGTAACTAAGTAGTTAGAGATAATTTAGAATTGTACATAGTAGGATTCTCGTAATATATTGATTTTATTGAAAACTCTGAGTTTTACTGTCTGTGTGTGAACGTCTAATTTCCCATATATTGACCCACTGGAATAAACTTTCTCCACTTGAGCTGCTCAGCCTCGCGTACTCGGCTTGAGGGTAGTGTGTCCTATCACTTAAACTAGGACTGGCGCCCGAGTAATTCGAAAACTTGTTTCCGAAGCTCGTGTGTCAAAGAGTGGCCGCGCCTTTTCTCCACGTCAACGTGCGAGGTGGAGAAAAACGCGTCACAGTTTATAGACTATCTGTGTTGGTTATCAACTTGCATAAAAAAGTGAGGATGTTCCGAAGCATAATAATGGAAATTGTGCCTATTAACAATTCCGCAAGCAATTTTTTATGAAAAGTTGCCTCATCACTGAATAAAACAGTATTGAAGAAGTTACATTATGTTACATTTCATCTCTGGCCCAATTACAAAATTGTAGGCGCTTTTGAAAATCGTCATCAGATAATTCCTGGTGCATTTGAATATGATATACATGCAACATATTTGTTTTTAAAATTCGACCCACAGACCGCCTACTTATTCCTACTAATGAGCTCACTTCTTTTTGACTAACATGGGGATTCTCAACCGTTGCCAGCACCACAGAAAACTCATTTTCTTCGTTCACAACACGTTTTATTCTTTCATTTTTTTATATTCGACATTTCCAGTTTAGAGAAATCTATCGAGAAGGTTTTGGAAACTGCTAACATCAGGAATCCTACTTTCAGGATAACGTTGGTGATAAATTCTATTGGCAAGTAAACAATTTCTGTCTGACTCGCCCAAAACAAAAGTCACGTCTACAAGTTCCGCTTTATTAAAATTCATATTGTAAAATTCCAAATATTTTAAATTCAATACAAATTGTAATGACCGATTAGTGTGATAAATGCTCCTTTGTAAACAACAATTTATACCAAACTGAGGTTTTATTGCTTGTCGAATAACGAAAACAGCAAAAAAATTTACAAAAAAAACATTACAGTAAAGGACCGGTTAAATACTATTTACTCATTTCAATGGACTGGAAGAAATGGTCCTCCTAAATGGCTTCATTTCAAAATTGCATAAAGACTTGTGTCAATCAAAATGGACAACACGTCGAACACCTATTATAAATTTTTCTAATGAATTATTTGAGGGAATCGCTTTTTTTAAGTTTATTCTTGAATTTGACACTTATTTATTTATAAACCGAAAATGGTTGCGATTGGCCTAGAGAAGTACTTACAAAAAATGTTCGTTTCTCATTTTTACATCTTATCGAAAAATATACAGGGTGCTCCCTTTGAAAAAATTGAGAAAATTCAATTTAAAAAGTTCTTAATTGAAAAATTAACACTTATTTATTTATAAAACGAAAATGGTTACAATTATCCATGGGGAAGTACTTAAAAAAATGTTCGTTTTTCATTTCTACATCACATCGTCGAAAAATATATAGTGTTCCGTTTGAAAAAATTGATAAAATTCAATTTAAAATGTTTTTAATTGAAAAATAATTTTTGGCTACCCTGTACATTTTTAGGAAATGAAAATGATTCAAAAACATTAATTAGATGTCTCGTAACTGGTATTCTCATAAGTTTTTTTTAAAACCCATAATTGTGATTTTTTAAATATCCATCTGCAGATTGCATTATTTCAACAAAAAAATTCATTACATCCAAGTGGTTGGGAGATATTCAATGCTAGTACAGTATCACTGCAACTAATTTCAACCGTATACTTGTAGCGGAAGTAATGGCATTTTTCACTCATTTCCATGGGGGAGAATTTGGACTCTCAAATTTTAAAGTCTATTGTCACGAGTTGAGTACGAATTTTCAGCTTGTAATGAATCCAATTGGGAAGCTGAGAGAAATATGTATATTTATTTATATGGAACAAGTGAAGTCCATAGACTGTAGCTTTATGAAGAAGGTTAATATAAAAGCCAACTTTAATATTTCAAGCACCAACTTGCATGAAATTTGAACTATAAACCTCCATTATGCATTTACTGAGCTTTCAAAAACCTAAAAGGAAAGTCATTAATAATGTATACATACAATATACTTCATAAGGCGTAATATATGCGCATGTTTCCAAAGTTAATGTATTTTGAGGCTGGACTGAAACGAAAAATAAAACTTATAGTATGATAATTTTTTTATAAGATATGCTATATAATAATATAATATTTTTTTTGTGAAGCATGGAGTAAATTTTTGTTGGTTGGTTAATAATATATATTTCAGACTGTTGTCCAATTTTATATTATCTATAAGAAACATCAAATAATTATATAGCTTGAATAAACTTTTAGAACATTTAAAGTCATATCATCTGTATGAGCCTAGTGCAGCCGAGGTGCCTTAGAGCGCAGATTTCAAACTCACGTTAACCAATGCAATAGCTTATCTATTACACCAATGACGGTTATGTACGATTTTAGTTGACGTCCTTTAACGACCGAAACACCGGTACGATTTTTGCATTGGTACTTTTCACTAAAGAAGAGTTTTTTTTATACAGCTGATAAGTAATGGAACCAGACATTCAGGCGTTTCCATCTCCATTATTATAATCTAATGGTTTGCCAACTTGTCAAAAATGGTTTGCGACATTGTCAAAAGTTCTCATCCACGAAACAAATGTACTTAGGCACGTAATATACCCTTCAATTTTCAATAAATTGCAGTAAATTCAATTTTTGTTTTATCTAGCACCACATTCTTCAAGATGTTTGGTAGCTTTATACATATTTGTTAAGATATACAGGGTGTCTCACCGGGAACTGAATCGATCGATATAGAGAAAAGTACGCACCAAAAAATTTTAAAAATTTAAGTAATTACTAATGTCGGTGTGGTCAATTCAACTAAAATAATTACAAGCAGCTGACACTTTCGCTTATACCGGAAGTCGATACCAACTTGCTTATTTCAAATAGAACACCCTATATATTTTAAGGTTTCGAAAAGAGCATAAAATTTTGGGGCGAAAATATGTAGCATATCCTATACCTAAACCTAGCCGTTTCAGAGATATTTGAGATTTTATAGAAAATTTGACAGGTGCAACGGTTTGCAAGAACCGTTATAACTTTCTTCCTGTAAAATATCGTCATTTGCTTCCTGTCACGTAAAAAGAACACAAGGAGAACTACGTTATACAACTGAAATAAATTCAATAATATTATACCAGGTGTTCCGTTTCTCGCGTTACATTTTGTCAACTTCAAACCGCGAAAACTTGTTTAGGTCAAATAGAACACCCTGTGTTTTTTTACGTCAAGTTGTATAAAACTGAATTCCCTTTTTTCTGATATTAGCATTGTGGAGGTTAAAGTTACAACTTTTTGAAGTATTTGCGATTTTATTAGAAATTCATGAATTGTTATAATCATTTCATCAAAATAGCCATGATTAGAAACAATCAGTTATTATCTTATGTCAAAAAATGCCAGCACGTTTAAATTACACCCACGAAGACTTTTTAAATTTGTTTATTATTTATGGAGAATGTGAAAAAGTAATATCAAGAACTTGCAGCACATTTGCTACTCGATATCCAGAAAAACGGAAACCGTCACCAAACACTGTAAAACGCATATTGGAAATTTTTTAAAAATTATGGCGCTGTCAAGGCGAAAATGCGAAGAAGAAAGCCTATTGTTGATGATGAAAACATTGAAATAGTCATTCTGGCATATTTTCATGCATTTCCAAGGATGTCATTAAGACAAGCTGCTCTGGAATCGGGACTATGCAAGGATTCAATTCACAGAATCTTATTAAAACATAAGTTTCACCCGTTTTCATTCCATATGGTTCAAGGATTAAAAGAAACAAAATTTCTAAGAAGAAAGAATTTTTGTGAGTTTATTCTAATAAGGTCTGAGGGTCACGATTCTTATTTGGGAAATATTATAAGGACAGATGAAGCAAAATTTACTAAAAATGGACTTTCTAATAGACACGCATTATTGGAGTGACTCAAATCCTCATATGTTCAGAGAGCGAAACCTTCAGGAAAGTTGGCAGTTCAATGTTTACTGTGCCATAAAAAGCGATAGAGTGGTGGCATTAGAATTTTATCAGGAAAATTTAAACAGTAAATTAAATTTTGTCTTCTGCTAATATGTATAGGTAAATTTTTGTTTTTTTTTTAGGTGAAAGATATCTGAATCTCTTACAAAATTTGAATAATAGCTATTTAGAAAATTTACCTCTCGCCGAACATAGAAACATTTTCTATCAGCACGATGGTGCTCCCCCACATAACGCATATTTAATTAATAATTATTTACAAGAAACTGTTTATGACCGATGGATTGCCAATAGTGGACCTTTCTTATGGCCTCCTCGCTCGCCCGATTTATCAGTTCTGGATCATTTCATTTGGGGAACTATTCAAAAGAAAGTTTATGAGAGCCCATTAACAACCATTGAAGATTGTGTGCAAAGAGTAAGAAATGCATTTCAAAACATATCACAGGATTCAATTAGAAGAGCCGAAGGTGCGAAAAATGTGTCGAGGTTCGAGGGCGAAATTTTGAGCAATTATTAAATTAAAATGAAATCATATTATAAATTGATATTATCTCTGCTATTTTAGTTCATGCCATATCTTCAATTCGATTAATACCCATGTTACAGTGTTAGTGTTATTTTGCGTTTTTGTGGATATCGAGTAGCAAATGTGCTGCAAGTTCTTGATATTACTTTATCACATTCTCCATAAATAATAAACAAATTTAGAAAGTTTTCGTTTGGTATAATTTAAACGTGCTGGCATTTTTTGACATAAGACTTTTGACATAAGACTGATTGTTTCTAGTCATGGCTATTTCGATGAAATGATTACAATAATTCATGAATTTATAATAAAATCGCAAATATTTCAAAAAGTTGTAACTTTAAACCCCACAATGCTAATATCAGAAAAAAGGGAATTCAATTTTACAGAACTTGACGTAAAAAAATACAAGGTGTTCCATTTGACCTAAACTAGTTTCCGCGGTTTGAAATTGACAAAATGTAACGCGAAAAACGGAACACTTAGTATGATGTTATTGAATTTATTTCAGTTGTATAACGTAGTTATCCTTGTGTTCTTTTAACGTGACAAGATGCAAATGAGGATCTTTTACACGAAAAAAGTTATAACGGTTCTTGCAAACCGTTGCACCTGTCAAATTTTCTATAAAATGTCAAATATCTCTGGAACGGCTAGGTTTAGGTATAGGATATGCTACATATTTTCGACTTAGAATTCTACGCTCTTTTCGAAAACCCTAAAATATATAGGATGTTCCATTTGAAATAAGCAAGTTGATATCGACTTCCGATATAAGCGGAAGTGTCAGCTGCTTGTAATTATTTTAGTTCAATTGACCACACCAACATTAGTAATTATCTAAATTTTAAAAATTTTCTGATGCGTACTTTTCTCTATATCTATCGATTCAGTTCCCGGTGAGATATCCTGTATAATGCTGTTTTATGGACTTTACTATATATAATATGTTTATATGGCAGTTTTTATTAATGCCAACAATCTGCAGTTAGCCTTCCCTGTTTATGAATTTTATAAATGTGTACAAAGATTCACATTATCCAGTCATCGCATCAAATGTTAATAATACTTTTTTACATTTGATGTTACAAAATAAAGTCGAGCTCAATATTATCACAATAAAAGCAGTTAGCACATTTGAGAGTGATCCCAATTAGAATTCAAACCAGTAAAGGGTTAATCCCAGGTTTGTCCCCTATCTTGTTGCAGGGATTCTCACAGAATTGAAAGAAATATTATCTTCCTATTGTTGATTATAATTTCAGTACTTGTACTAATAAATTCAATATTTCTATTTTATTACTTCGTGATATAATTTAATTAAGTAATACAAGTCTTGGAATTTTGATTATAAATAATCGCGTTTTAAGTTGGTGCATTTAAAAACTGAAATACTTGTTTTTATCCTTTGCACTCATGAAATCAATATTTGACAATTTCCCTGCATAGGTATACACAATTACCGATATTGCACTCGTCTTATAATATATAATAATATATTTAGAACATATATTTTATCTTCCACAAACTTACAAATTTTAAATGCAGAACTTTATTTTGCAAATGGTCTGACTGTCTTAGAGGCAGATATATTGCATATACACAAACCCTATTTCCAAGATTTATTTCCACCAGAATGAGAGAACATTGTTATTACTAAACCTACTTATTAATCAAGTGGTAAACATAAATTAATAAATTAAAATTTAAGAAATATTCATTTGTAAAATCCGTTAACTTAATTTGGTTAATAATAATTAACAAAAACAAATAATCACAAGAACAAATTATATAAAATACTAAGGCTACAAAACTTCCTCATTCAGTAGCATACGTTTTACGAACGACGTATTCAGAAATATAAATCCAGAGGATCACCCCACACGACTTTTTCAATCACTTTAGGATATACGATTAAAATTTCAGGAAACTTCAATATGAGTAAATCACGTCTTTAGATTCTAATAATATGCCCTTTTTACCGTTTTTTTTTTCAATTTCTTAAAGTAAAATAGAATTATCATTCATGTAAACATCGTGGTTATATTTTCTTTTTACAGGTTTTTTTCCTTGAGAGCTCTCAAAGCTTTTTGTGAACTTTCGAAAAACTTTGGCAAATATCATGTTTTCCTATTAAAAGACAAATCATAAAAGTATTGATTATTTTCTCGTTATACTTTATTGTTTTAAGATAACAAAAGTATAAGTTGTGTAGTTAAACCGTAATGTATTTGTCAAAAAGTAAAAAAAAAGAAATATTGTTGCCGCCATATACAGGGTGTTTCACGAGAACACGGAAATGGTTTAATGAGAGAGAGACGACACCGAGGGCAATCAGAATCACCTATAAAAAAAAGCTGGTTGGACGCCCGTTGATTAAATATAGGGTGTTTCATATATTTTTGCCAAAATTTCTTTTGGTCATTAATTTGTAATGGAATGGAATAATTGGTTAATATTTGGCTCATGTAATATGCTAGTGATCCTGAATAAATATATGTATGACAAAGAAAATATTCATGTGCGGACTTGACAATAAGTTATTTTTGTTGTTTTTCAAATATACAACACCCTGTATATGTTTTTTTCAAATTTCCATATGTAATTCGAACAGTACATAAAAAACTGAGCAAAATGGCTTCATTAATTTTTTTGCCACACTTTCGGTAACGGTAGCAACAAAATAACATATTAATAATGCACATAATAACTGAATAATAACAAACTATGAGCGGATCAATATGTAACAAAAACAAAAAATGCAAATATTGTCCTCCCCCAGCTTCCGTGCATGTTCTGGTGCAATTCACGAGATGGCCGATTGATTTTCTTATAATATTGGGTTATTTCTAATTTCGTTGCAGCATTCAACAAGCTTCTGAATTAATTGAGCCCTGCCATTAACGGCCATATTGTAGACCTAGCTCTTTAAGTAACCCCACAAAAAATAGTCAACAGGGTTCAAATACGGGGACCTTGCCGACCATAAATGAGGACGTCCGCGACCAATCCATCTGTCCGGACATGCGCCATTTAAATGATTTCTAATTTGTTTGGAGACATGTGGTTTTGGCTCCATCATGTTGAAAGAACATACCTCGAATATTTAAATTTTCTAAAAGCTTTGGTAACGTATGTTGTAAAAAATTAAGATAGACGTTACCATTAAATGTACCTTCAAAAAAATGTGGCCCTAACAGATTACCGCCTACAAATCCTATCCAAACATTGACTAAAAATTTGTGTTGTGAATGACATTCACGTTTTGTGTGTGGGTTCTCTTGAGCCCATATGTGAGCATTTGTAGAATTATTTATTCTGTCTCTTGTAAATTGCGCCTCGTCTTTGAATAAGGTTCTGTAAATTACCCGTCGATTTTCAGGCAACCAACGACAAAAATTCAGTCGATTAACATCGTCGCCTGGTTCAAAACGTTGTACTAATTGAATGTAATATGGGTAAAAAATTTCTTTTTGCAATATCTTCCATATTCTAGTGTGACAAATACCAATCAGAGTACTAATTTTTCGAATACTTAAACATGGATTTTCATGAACCATATGTCAAATGTTGTTTTCTAAGTTTACGTCTTGTCTTATACTGCGTTCCACTACTGCACTATATAGTGGGAAACTTCCCATGTTCTCTGGAATACTTATATACTGACTCTCTTATTGTCAAGTTGTCGTCTATTAGGAAACCGTCTTCCATATTCCCTCCTTGCTGCTCTACCATTTCCGTTACAATATCCGTAGATGAAAATGATGTCAGTATGTTCTTCGTTTGAAAATATTAAATGAATAATTAATTGTCTTAGCTCATACAATAAAACAAACACAAATTATCATCACATGAAATGTCAAATAAGTATAACTACTAATCATTTGTTTTCTAATAGTTGTCATTTTGAGGTAAGACTACTATGATCAAAAGTATAAAACTAATCCATTTAACGTTTAAAGACATAGTTTAATCATTGGATTTGTAAACGATAGCCTACGAAGACTATTTTCTTAATAGAATTATTGACAATTTTCATAATATTTCGAGCCGAGTGAGGATATTTTGAAAATAAAATTTAATTAATTGTAAATATTTTTTATCATAATATTTGCATTTTTGTTTTCATAGTTTATTATTATTCTGTTATTATATACAGGATTGTTTCTTTGAAAAACAACAAAAATAACTTATTGTCAAATCCGCACCTGGATATTTTCTTTGTCATATATGTATACTATTCCGTTACAGAGCAATGACATAAAGAAATTTTGGCAAAAATACATAAAACACCCTATATTTCATCAGTCGGTGTCCAACCAGCTTTTTCTATGGGTGATTCTGATTACCCTCGGTGTCGTCTGTACCTCATTAACCATGTCCGTTTTCTCGTGAAACACCCTGTGTATAATTGTAGAAAGTAAAAATAATAACTACGACCGATTTATTAAATATTTAAAGTCGCCTAACGTCTAACCAACGTTGGCAAATGTTAGAAAATATACCTGCCCTATTCAGTTAGTTATCAACATTTAATCAACGTTGGAAAATGACTTAAGAACACCATGCCTAATTAGGTCACTTTACGACGTCAAACCAACGTTGGAAAATATTCCAGTTCAAAATAGTATGTTTGCGAGGTTCAAGTAACGTTGTTTCGATGTTGATTCAATTGTGGACATCAAGTTACTAGCCAACTACTATTTGCACTAATTCTGACGTTGTAATTAGTAAAAAGTAGTCGATAGTTCGAGAAATGTTACTAGATACGCACTTCTGTATTTCAATCATTGTTTCTAATATCTGCACTTTTCTAGGTTGCATTACAAATTGACAAGGAGGTACTAAACTGAATTAAAGTTGTAAACCTCCATTTTTCCCATCCTATTTCTATCATTTTATTCATAGAAAACATTATAAAGTTTTGATTTTATCAAAAGAGCAACAAATTACACCCTGTCTTTTGCCGAAATTATACGCTAGATGAAAATTGACAATATATTAAATTATTTGTGTACGTTATGAAATTAACTGACATCATTTTCTATTCCAGGTAAGTTCTTCCATGCTATAGAAGCTATGTAGGTATGTAAATTGATTTTTAATTTAAAAAGTTGACCTTATAAATTATAATAATACACCTAAAGTAAATGTTCGTGTTTGCTTACGAGAACAATAATTTTGTATTGTTAGACACGCAGTCAGATTAAATAATAAATATGTATTATAAAGTACCTACTTTTACTTTGTCTTACAGAAAAGTTACTACGACAATATTTCTTCTTACATGCAAATGAAAGTTGTGATATATTTTATTTACAAGCAGAGTTACCTAATGTTGTCATGGTAATTTATAAGAGATTATTCTCAAAGTAACTAATTAACCATATCTTAATACATTTTACTTCTTGTTTTAAGGAAAATAAATATTGTAACCGATTCGGCAAATTACAAAATTTTGCAGGTCAACTACAAAACAATTCAATATCATCAACAAATGTAGACAACATTAGTTCTTAATTAGACTTTACCTCTCTCAGTTAGTCAAATATACAAAAGACGAACAACGCCGTCAGGATATTTTTTTTAAATTGTGAACGTGACAGAATGGACTCTTTGCTATATCATTGCCATTAACAGGGATTACAAAAAAATATGAGCTACCTACTTTTTTAGACATTGCCTAAAAAATGTTTCTTCCGAATGACAATTAAAAAGAAATGATATTTTAAAGTCTGGGAGTGCTACTGCAATAATGCGTGTAGTATAGTTGTATAACCCTTAAAAATAGACTTTGTACAACGATCACTACACAAAGTATAATACATGTATGTATATATGTTATAAGTATCAAATGATAAATGGATGTGATAGCAGAATAAAATATCCAGTATTCAAGTATTTCCGCACTGACTTGTTCGAACTTGCAGACAATACAAGATGTCCTTCTGCATCTCATAATACAAATCAAACCATAAGATACGCTTGAAGTAGATAATCTCTAATCATAAATTTGAACACAAACAAGAAAGGGTACTAAAATGCAGTTTTTACACCATTCAATATTTCACTAAAAATAAAAAGAAGTTGTTGTCATAAAACAATCCACATCAGTTATTTAAATGCTCCTTTCATAATATAGGAAATAGTCTAAAATCCATAAATTCAGTGACAAAAATCTCAGTAGATAAGAGAAATCATGCAGGTAAAATAATTTTTATCTCAAATGTTCATTTATAGTGGAGCCAAAAAGAGTACATAGTAGAGAAAAAAAATAGCGGCATTCTCTTCAAAGGATTTAGCTCTTATTTAATACTGAAGCGGCACCTCGTTCTACCATAGAAATATATTAAATTTTAGCCGTTATTGCCACCCACCAGAAATGAAAATCACGACTAGGGCATTCTGTGTAATTGCCATAGTCAACCAAATGAGTTAAATGTGTGAACGTTCTGCATTTACAACTTATAATTTGTTGACTGCTGTGAAATAGGCGGAGCTTTTATAGACGAAGGTCAAATATTCGGTTGGCTCGCCATGCAGTTATATAGGTATATATAAAATAATAATACTATTCATATTTCATCATTCAACTTTTTGTTTTACTATATAGAGAATCCATAAATTTAAGACATGGTAGCTCATACATAATTAACACAATCCGAAGGCTTTAATTTTTTCGAAATATTAAGGAATTATGGAATTTACGAAATTCGTAAATCCGCACGCCTCTGACTCTTTTCGGCCGGACTATAATGTAAATCAGCATAAGGTATCCATAAAGATACCGATAAGAAGGTAAAATATCATGGTAGGTAATTTTTATCGCAAATTAATATTAAATTGGAATGAAAGTCTTCAGGAGTATCTTTTAGTTATAGAATCAAGAATGGGTAATAAAATGAATGTATTATGTTAATATCTGATTTATTCCTAGCCTAATAATATTATAAAAAATATAGACACTATAGATGTGCAATACAGAATTGTTTATAGAATTATTTAACTGCCTGTACACGGACAGATAGATGAATAGGTAGACATACGGACAAACGGACGTACAGACGAACAAGTAGACACGCGGACGGGCGGGTGGACGACCATACAGACGAACGAGTGGATGGTCAGGTGAACGGACGGACCATAAATTGACTGCCACCACGCTAATTATCCCCACCCCTTTGACCTTGACCCCACGATCTCTTCTTACGTCACTCCCCCACCACTTAACCACCCGCTGTGCAAACACTTGTTGATCTGAACCCCCACCACTCTATGTGTCCTTCACTCCTAATCCCCGCCCTCCTAGGCCCCGCCCTCCTAGGCCCCGCCCCATACCCCTACCACTCTAACTGCTTCCCACCACTATGAGTGCCTCCCATCACTCTAATTGCCCCTCACCCCAAATCTGATCACTGATCATGAACCGAGCCTCTCTCATTTCCATACTATTAGTTTACCTTGAGATATGAACTTATAGCAAAAACAATCAAGCTCTATACTTTGAATGCCACATGATATTATAATAAGGCCATAGTTAAAATTTAAGTTGCACTAAAAAAAACTTAGTTGTCAAAAATAAAAATGACCAATTTACCCCTTCACCGCGAAAAAAAAGGGTTCCCCCACCCACTCGAAGTAGAAAACTCAGGGTATTCTTAGTTTCACCAAAACAAACTTTTCTCTATGGCGCGTTGCTCCATGTAAAATTTTCTCTATCGTCTTATTTTGGGCTATTTTTATTTCACTCTACGCACATTTATATTAAATGTAAATGAACTGATAAACAATAAAGGCGTAAAAAATAATTAAGGAAAGGGTAACGAAAACTCGATAGCATATTTCATAGCAGACTGTGATAGAGCTAAGTCATAAGCAAGATAATATTTAATATTTCCTTTGACATAATTCCACCCTTCCCATTAGGCTGCTGAAAATTTTATGAGACCGAAATGTATGTCTGCCAACTGTTATTTATTGCCAATCTACAAGCAATCTGAGGCATATCCTTATGTTCTCTTGTCACATGTCAGCTATCGATACACCACTGACACCAGCACCAAAGGAGTGCCTGTCACTAATTAATTAAATGGTTATAGAGCGTTCATAATTTAAACGTAGGGCTGGAGTCAAGAGAGTTCATACAAAATTAAAACAACAACTCATGGTGGTAAAGTTTGCTTTATTATTATGCTTGTGTGGTGCACTGTATTCTTGTTCTGCGAAAATACCTCCTTAATTAATATTGATGGATTTATTTAATGAAGTAGTTAATTACACAATACGGATACGGATTTCGGGAAGGTAAAGAATCTGCGGAAATTCTAGAATTAGTGGAAAGCTAAAGTTCAATAATTTATTTATTTTAACTCAATTTGAAATGCATATTATTAGTAAATTATTCAGGTTTTTAGAATACAGAAAATATAGGCCAACCAATATATTTAAAATATCGTCGAATAAAAACATTTGTTGGGGTAGTAATGAATTCTTGGCGATTCATAAAGTTGACGCCTTAGTCACTAATTTGATGTATTACTCGTAAAAGCATAGAATTAGAATAGACGACAGGAGAACCAGTCACATAGGTAAATGTAGCATTACTCCGCCTTATTATTACCACATTTCTAACAAAAATGACAGTTACCTGCTCATTTCTATTTTTTGTTATCGACAATTTGTGAAATTTTTTTACCAAATGAACAATGGTATCGTGCCTAAAGAAGTTGCTCTTCTAGAGACAGTGTTAACAAAAAAAGGAAATCACCGGGATAACACTTCATAGGTTAGTACACAGATTAGGGTCGGCAGCTAGCAGTATAGGAAAATCCTATACACTTATGTACGGTCGTGAGCAAAAAAAATAGGACAATTCTTATAACGGTATTTTGCTAGAATCTAGTTGTGTACATCTAACTTTAATTTTTGTGACATTGTCAGTTAGTTGTCATAATTTATTGCAAGTGTGCAAAAAAACTACTATGCCTCATATAAGCGATTTAGTTAAATCTGGAGTTATTGCTAAAGCAGAAGATGGATGGTCAATGAGACAAATTGCACTGCGTTATAATATTGACAAAAATTCGGTGTGTAACATTTTAAGAAAGTGGAGAATAAACGATACGACTAGTAGAAATCCTGGATCAACTCAACAAGATTTGCAATTGGTAAATGCTTTAGTAGAAAATCCATTTTACTCAGTTATTCAGGCTGCTGAAGAAACGAATTTTCCTAGATCGAGTGGTACTGGCCGCGGGCGAGTAAGAGAATCGGACCAACGTTGTCATGCTGCAGCACAGAAATACTTACTTAAAGCTGAACATAAAGAAGCTCGAGTAGAATTTGCGCTTGAATTTTTAGCGCATGATGTAAATTATTGGAACAATGTAATCTTTACAGATAAAAAAAACATTCCAGTCAACACACAGTGGTCGTATTCGTGTTTACCGCCTTCCGAATACTCGATTCGATGAGAAATATATATCTAGCAATGATAAAAGTGGTAGATTTTCCTTCAATATATGGACTTGGATATCAGCACGTGGTTCTGGTGTCTTGTGGCATATTGAAGAACGATTTAATAGTGAAACGTATATTAGGATTTTAGACAATATTATGCTCCCTTCTGTGTCACAATTATTTTCTAATAATGAGTTCATATTTCAACAAGACAATTGATCCGTTCATACTCCTCATACCGTAACTAACTGGTTTCAAGATGACAACATCAATGTTCTTAACTGGCCTAATCATAGTCCAGATCTTAACCCTGTGGAAGAAGTATGGGGACTACTCGTAAGTAGTATCCAAAAACGAAATGTGAGACAACGGAATGCCGAAGAATTACTGAAAATAGTAAATAATGCATGGGAAAATATTATTACTAATGATTATTGTATAAGGTTATTTAATTCTATGCCAAACAGACTTATAGAAGTTATAAATAGAAATGGTGCAATAATGAAGTATTAATAGTTAGCTTCTTGTTAAGTAAGATATCCTTTGTCCTTTGATTCAGGATTTCTACTAATCGTACCGTTTATTCTCCACTTTCTTAAAATGTTATACACCAAATTTTTGTTAATGTTATAACGCAGTGCAATTTGTCTCATTAACCATCCATCATTTACTATAACAATAACTACAGCATTAAAATAAAAAATATATTAAAAGTGATATCTGTTTTATTTCGGCTACTCATTACATATTCAAATAGAGACAGATTTAATTAGAAAAAACAAGTTATCCTATTTTTTTCTGCTTACTACAGTACATATGCCATATGTGTTAGAATCACGGGATGATATGAAATAGATGATTAGTCCATTCAAAACGCGCGTTAGAGTGTCGGAATAGAACACCGGTTCCAGACAACTTTTACTTTATGTCTTTTGGGTCGCTGATTACGAAAATCGGGTTCCTGCAGTCCTAATGGTTGCGTCACCCTTAAAAATGCAAAAAACACCTCTTTTTGAGGTTTTTTCGCGATAATTTTAATAATAATCAAAAATAATCCAATGAAATACGCTTTTTTAAATACTCTTTTGTACAGGTGATTGATTTATACCAAATTAAGCGCAATTTGATGATAAAGGATAATCCTAGAGGGTTAAAACTACCCCTATATCCCCTATATTGACTGAACGCGGAAAAAATGCATAAAAAATTAGTTCAAATCTGCTTTTAGAGGGCGGTATATTAAAACATAATATTTTTAGTCGCAAACTCTTCTATAAAATCCCTATTTTACTATAAGGAACGTAACCAGACTGCAACCAACAGCTACGCCCCGGGCTATGTGCCCCGCCGAGTGCTGAATTACAAGTTACAAACCTGGCGCGTTAAGTGTAATAATTGCATATTACCGTCAAAACGCTAATGCTTCGATTGCAACAAACACCAACCGAAGGACTGATACTACTTGTAGGTTATTTATTATTCGATTGCAACGGACACTGAACCGCTAGATGGTGCCTGCTGACTATTTTACATGTCGCTATTCTAGAGATACCAAAATGTACCAAGTAGTCAAGGGATCTTCGTGTCGGTCGTCACATGCCTACATTGCACTGACGAGAGCCAACAGCTCGAAACTGCAGTCTGCAAGTGGTGTGGGACGACTGGCATGAGAGCTCCTTTAAGTAGGATCAGTCTTTCGGCTGGTGTTTGTTGCAATCGAACCATTAGCGTTTTGATGGTAATAAGCAATTATTACACTTAATTAGCCAGGCTTGTAACTTGTAATTCAGCGCTCGGCGGGGCACATAGCCCGAAGAGTAACTGTTGGTTGCAGTCTGGTTATGTTCCTTATAGTAAAATAAGGATTTTGGAGTTTGCGACTAAAAATATTGTTTTATAAAAAATTTGTAAAAAATTTATTTTTTCAGCTTTAAAAATGCATTTTTTCAACTCGCTAAATCGAAATAAAGTAAGAAAAGTATATTCAAAAAAAAATTTTTTTTGTTTGTAAATTCAAATTTGAATTAATTTTTTGAATGAAAATTTGAATGAATAGGTACTGTGAGGCTAAAATAAATTATTATGTACAAAATACATTTTTAAAATATTTTTTATTATACAGTATAAGCATATGTAAGTATGATAATAATAACGATAAAGTGATTCGTTACAAAATTTAAACAAAATATTTTAGAGTAATCTACGCTTTTTATGATCTAAATGAATATTCATACTATTATCATGAGCATGATCAAGTAGCATGAGAGAGAGAGTACTTTAAGTAGTACTTTTTTATTTTTAGTCAATATAGGGGTAGTTTTAACCCTCTAGGATTATCCCTTATCATCAAATTTGGCTTGATTTGATATAAATCAATCACCCGTACCAAAAAATCTTTAAAATAGAGTGTTTTGTTGGATTATTTTTGATTATTATTAAAATTATGGCGAAAACCCCTCAAAAAGGGTTGTTTTTTGCATTTTTAAGGGTGACGCAACCATTTTAGGACTACGGGAACCCGATGTTTGTAATCAGCGACCCAAAGAACATGGGGTTTTGAATGGGCTGGTCGAGCTCGAATCACGGCGTCCGCTTCAGTAGTAAATGAATTTGGATATTTGGAGCGGAAGGTGTAGTGACCGGTTGTCAAATATAGAATTTGCGAATTACCACGTTCACGTATCACCCCGATATTCATTTGTTGAAATTAATTATGGTGGTCAACAAATAACCAAAATAAACAAAAGTATAATTCGAGAAATTGATGGATTGTGGCGACTGTATAATGAAAAACTCGATTCATCTGTAAAAAGAATGTTTGCAATAAAATTTTCATCGGCATTTGCCTTTTCCATTACAATTTTGCAGAAATCTATCCTTCAAATTTGATATTCAGGAAACAATTCATTGCTTTTTTTTAACTTATAAGAATGATATCCATGTTTTTTTAAAGATAGTGCACAATGCACACCGTTTTTTATCAGTACCAAATCGTTGGGCAATAGCTCTACTTGATTGATGTGGATTTTCCTCAACACTTGCACACATTATAATTTCCTGTTCTTGTCTTCTTTCCTCTACTACCACTGGTTTTTGTGATTTTGTGGGAAAACACATCCATGCTTTTCAAAATTTTTAATAATTGTCCATACTTTACGTTCAGAAGAAATGGGTCGATTTTCATACGACACAGTAAATAAATTTTTTCTACTCCCTTATGTAAATTTGCCGTTTTCCGTACAGTCTGTAGAATGGATAAGTGGGCTATTCCAGTTAACTGAACGGATATATTTCATATACGTTCTAGGATGGATATGAAATCGACCAATCACAGTTCGTGTATTAAGTACATATGCAACTATTCGTTTTAAAAAATTCAAGTTAGTACGTAAGCTGTCAAAGTAAGTAAGTAAGTAAGAATCGATAAACGGTATACCACCTAAAATTTTATTGAAATTATTATATACAGACAAAATGTTAGAGATATATTATGACAAAAAAAAGTAGCTATATGTGGGGATCGAAGAACCAATTCAATTCAATTCAAAAAGCCTTTATTCAAGGTAAAAATGGTATAAACACTGCCTCCCCAGTACCCATCCCGGGACCGACACTGCGACCACCGCGTTAACGCGGTGGTGCATCGCAAGGCCGGACCTAGACGGGACTGGTTTCGCGAAAGTAAAAATTGAACAATACAAAGAATAAAACAACCTGACTCCTTTTGCAAAAGGCAAATTAAAACAAGTAATATGGTAAAAGTTGCTTAAAAAAGAAAGCTTAACATAAAAACTGGGCACTTAAACATGGTATTATCGCTGTAGCACTGAACAATTTTTGCACTGACGCAGACACCATAACTCGTACGAAGTGCCGTTCGCGAGTTGCTTCAACTACGGGTTGCGCAAGGCAGGCCTAAACTGTGATTCTAAAGGGGATCGAACCTACGACTTCTTGCATTTCGAAGCGTGCATATAACCGCTAGGCTACTGAAGCTTTTATAAAATGTTTGCACCTAGAGCACAAGACTTAGCAGAAGCTAAGTTTGTATATTAAAATTTGATTAAAACTATTATTTGTAGTTTCTTCTTAATCCGGTCGTAGAAAAGTATACTGTACAACTCGAGTGGATTATCTATATCCACTCTTGTTGCAAAAACTACTATATTGTGTCACGCAGTGAATGCCCACCATAGTACCATTAAATTATTTGTACTTTCTCTTCTGTTAAATAAATATCCATTTTAACAGGTTAATATTATTTTGAGTTTAATAACACGGAACATTCCTCGAGAGATTTGACCTCAGCCACCCCTATCCCAGGCTTCCAATCCTTCAAAGGGGTGGAAAATTGATATTTGTTTTTATGATAAAAAAAAAAATTATTTTGTAGGAGGCGTTCTTTTGAGGAAGGTGGTAGGTGCCCAGTGTTGTGTAACCACCCCCGGGGGTTGTTTTTATCCTTTAAAGGGATGGAAAATTAATATTTGTTTTTGGTGAGAAAAAAAAAATATATTGCAGGGGCATTTCTTTGAGTAAGGTGATAGGTGACCAGGATTGTGTAACCAGCCCCGGGAATTGTTTCCACCTTTCAATAGGGTGGAAATTCAATTTATAAAAACCCTTTAATAGACATACTTTTTATATTATTTTTCAACTATACATGAAAAAAATTCACCCCCTTGAAGGGTGAAAACAACCCCCGGGGGTGGTTACACAATCCTGGCCACCTACCACCTTCCTCAATGAAACACCTCCTACAAAATATTCATTTTTTTCTCACGAAAACAAATATCAATTTTTCACCCCCTACAAGGGTTCGCAGCCTAGGGAAGGGGTAGTTGAGGTCAAATCCCTTGAGCGACCTTCCGTTCTACTCGAGGGAACAACAATTAGTCGAAAAACTGGGGACAACAAACGGGTCCACGGAAAAAGGGACTTTGGGGATAGTTTTTGGCCAATTTGAGAGGATTGCCAGGTGGAAAATAGGTTTGACCCCGGGAATAGATTCAGCACCCTCGAAAATGAGGGGAACATTGTTTAGTCCGAGGTGCAAAAATTCAGTAGTTCGTCCGACTCCTTCAATGGACTAAAACACTTTATTTACGTTCTTATAGTTTAAAATAGTCCAGATCTGGCAAGACAACCATTTTGATACCACACCTACCACTGTCTTTTTGCATATAAAATTTATATTTCATGACCTCTCCAGTCTATTCTAACTCTATGATTAAAACGGAGCTTAGGACAAGTCCCCATTTTGATTTTTAAGGTGTTGAAGACG
The DNA here is from genome assembly GCA_963675555.1 of Leptura quadrifasciata. Lineage (NCBI taxonomy): Eukaryota > Metazoa > Arthropoda > Insecta > Coleoptera > Cerambycidae > Leptura > Leptura quadrifasciata. The sequence goes on from OY776674.1 coordinate 154,327,908, forward strand.
GTTTGAAAATATCGTGTTCTGAACTTTTATGAATGGAATATCTATCAAATACTATGTTTTCAAGTTATTTCCTTTATTAATAAATAATAACAATAATGGTAACTTTATTTGACGTAATTTAGTCAAAAAACTTAAAGCTGGCAGAGAAGCGGAAATGGACTTCCAATCAAAAGCACTCGCTATTGAGCCTCGCTTACATTGCTTCAGCTCCTGTAAGTGTATTCCAAAGGGCGGAGCAGCTTGCGACTGCAGGGAAGCAGGCTTGAAATGCTTGGTGACCTACCAGTATTGCAGTAAACAAACGTGCGACAATGTTACTAATCTACGAGATGGTAGTGAAGGAAAAGGAAGTAAATGAAGAAGAAATCCAGACAGACATTGATGCTTCAATAGGTACTTTACAAATTAGTAATATGCGAAGCAGAGAAAGATATTGTAATTGGGAATAATAATGTGCACGCCTACGTCAATGCCTCATAGAAAATTCGAGAAGGGCCCAGAAACGCCGCGAATGATAGACTGGAATATTCTAGAACAATCGCTGTGGATATATATTGTAGTGAATGGATCGGTGCTTGGAGTTCAGTTTGGTATGAGATGTACAAGTGAATAGATCAAAGAAGAACGTAATAAGTTGTAAATTATAGCAGTGAGATTATAGTAGATCAACGTTGTAATTAGTATGTTATGATAGTGATTTAATTATTGTAATTAAGTATTAAATAAAGTAGTGGTTTGTGAGGATTCTTGTTGCAATTTATTGAACCTACGCTACTTACAGGGTGCTTACTGGAGATTGTAAACACGTAACAATTGGTGTCAGAAGCGGAATTGCAACGAGATTTCTGAAGAATTCGAGGAAGTTTGTTAATGTTCTATTTGGAAACCACTGGAGATATTGAAGTGCTTTGAACTGGAAAGTGATATAGATATTAGACAAGACTTATTTACGCTAATGTGAAGACATTTTCAGAATATTCTATTTGGAAACTAGTGCAGCTAGCTAAATTCTGTCAACTGGAAAGTGATATTAGACATCAAATAAGACGTATTTGTGACATTTCGAGAATATTTCTAGGACATTTTACCTCGAATTTTGTGGAAATACTTGACTTGAACCTGATACAAACTTTAAATAGGACTTGTTATCGCTGTTTCTAGAACTTTTTATGGAAACAAGAAATGCTGCCGAAAATCAAATGCAAGATATGTTCGCAGAATAAATTATGCTAGATCAACGTCAAGAAGAAAAAGAAGAAGAAAAAGAAGACGTCAAGTAGAAAAAGAACAACAGAAAAGACGACGTCAGGAACAAAAAGAAGAACAAGAGAGACGTGAAGAAGAATTAAGAAAAATTATACAGGTACAACAGCACAATGTCCTTTTAGCTAGTGAAGGAATAAAAAATGAAATCAAGGAGGATATAGACTTTGTAAAGACTGAAGTTAGTGACATTAAGGGAAAAGTTATCGACGTCGAAGGGAAAGTACAATACAGTCGAAGAAGAAATAAGTGAAGTTAAAGGGAAGGTAAATATGGTCGAAAAAGGAGTAGAGAGACACTCAACTGTAGACAATAGTCTCTGAACTAAGCTCCGTCAAATAAACTCATTATTATTATATTTATTATTATTTATTTATAAAGGAAATAATTGAAAAATATAGTAATTGTTATGTTCAATTTATAACAGCTCAGGATATGCCATTTCACTATTTATGTGGCTGTCACTCAGAGGTTACTCATTCTGCAAAAAAAGATTTAGATGAAAATTGAACTTAATTTTTCTGTCTATAAGATTGATAGTAACCGTTTGTAAGGAAAAATTGATCGGAAACGAGTTATTCTGCAAAAACCGTTTGAATCCTCTAAACAACAAATACGCGGCTCATCCCGACCTCGTTTTTAATAGATCTCGTCGGATTATTGATTAGAGGCGCCATCTTCATGAATCATAGAAAATTCGCTACTTGCCCAACGAATGTTTTATTTCTGTTTAAATTGACTGGCCTAATATACTAAACCTTTACTAAGTATTGAAATATTTGATGGTCAAAACTTCTGTAAAATTAGGCAAAACTCCACAACTTAATTAACGGACAGGGGAATATGACTATTGTTAAAAACATCACTGCGGCAAATAACTTTCTGAATCATACTTATGCTACTTACGAGGTTTAAGAAGCAAATTTTGACATAACGACATGTAATATAATCACAATTTTAAATCATCATATGTTTACCTTATTTTAATTTTAAATAAACACTGCTTTTAGATATGTCAGATCAATATACTACTTTGCATATGCTTCGGTTTGTTAAGTCTTTATCAACAACATTACTAGATGAAGATAAATATTCATAGTAGTGTTTACTGAAAACAAACATAATTATTTTCAAAATGTTTCACAAGTAATTAGCCATAAATTCAGTACAGTGTTGAAATTAGTTTTTGTAACTTTAACTGGTGTATTTTCGTTGATATACAGTGAAACAACTTTTATTTTAATATAAATTTCTTTAAGAATGTTTGTACTAAAGCGGCCATAGCTAGCTCAACAGCAGGAGCGAGAGAAAACTGGGTTAATGAGAAACACACACTGTAAAATTTAATCCTATATTATAACAATAGGCCGTGGAACATAAAAATCAATGTCAAAAACAAATCAACAATTCTTTAAACTATAAGGTATTCGAATACGCAATAAAAATAACTAAACTAATGGAATGGAATTGTTATAGTAATAAAAGGTAATTTACATACATGAACAAAATCCGGAATATAACCGGTGTCAAAACTCATATAGATACTCAGACATTAACACATAATTATAACTCTTAATATCAAAATCTCGAAAGGAAAGTTGGGCGCCAAGGATTTTATATTTTAATAAAAAGCCGAAAACCATTGAGTGAACTTAACAAAAACGTGCTTATAGTTTATGTTGCACGTTGTCACTTGAGGCAATAATTGGCACTGACGAAAATCTTCCAAATACTTACTTGGAGGGCATATTGTTCCGAATTGTACAATATAATCCTTAATTGACTAAGGGTTACATGCACTAAACAAGAGTCTGTGCCCCAAAGAAGTCCTTACTTCACTAAGAATGTTTCTAAATTTTACACATTGATGAAACAGTACAGTAAGTATACGGACTAACACCGTACATTAACTTAACATCAGAAGCTTGTAAAACGGTAAGTACGTCAGTACTTACCGTTTACATCGTAAATACATGGCGTCTTTCACTAACCAAATAAAATTTCTCTCTAAACTGGAACTTATGAAGGTAGTATCGCCAAACTTTAACATAAAAACGAATCTACAACTAACTAACACAACTTTACACATTGCTTCGCGGTAATACACCACTTGCAATCCTTCTTTCTACGCATTTTTAATCGCCGTTCCGCCTTGCTACTCTCGGCGGACCCCATCGCTTCCACGTGAAATGTCGCTCTGCGCATCCTCTGTCTCTCATCAAAACGAAGTTAAATACCTAAATCAATCAGGGCTTCGGATTCAAAAATGCACCAATCATAGCCTTAGAGCTGAATCGTCTTTGCGCAACACTTTCTGTGAAAAACATCCTAGCCTGTTTTATCACAATCATCTCCGTAGATAATGTTCCGACCTGTACTCGGAGGACCCTAACCGTCTGCCTATAAAAATTGTTATGTACCCTACCCTCTACCCATTCGCGCCTAAATTCACTGTCTTTAAAAATTTTTTAGGTTATGTTTATACTAATTTGTTCGCATCTATATTCGCGTTATTTATAAATGTCACTGTTACAGGATTAAATTAACGACTTAAATTCCATATCCGTCGACCGACATCACGTCCGTCTAGTACACCTTTATAACTGGAATGACAAATCTCAAAATTAAAACAGCAATGCCGTAATAAGATGACAAGTTAAAGATAGGTATTTATTTTAAAGATGAAATGATAAACAACTCATTTCGCATGTTAAATGATTACGTTTTTTTATAAAAGAAAAGTAATATCCAGATGGCGCAGAAAGCAATATTTGTCTATATATGAACCGTCTTGTTTCACTTTCGCATGGGAGAGAGAGAGAAAATTAGCTGCGAATTAGCTGAGACTTTCGCCTAATAGTTAGCCATGCAATCACAAGTGTCTGGGAATATGCCATAAAACTGACTAACCGATATGAAAGATGTGTTGTAATCTGTAATGTCAGCAGGAAAGTAACATGACAGGTAACCAAAAAATTGTGAATAAAATGAACAGCAAATCATACAGACTCTGTTCTTTTTGCAAAGAATCTGAGCACATTAAAGCCTACCATAAGAATGTAAAGTATTTAACATATGTAGTGGAAGAATCTGGATTAAATCCTGACCAAGGAAATCTATTTCAGAAGATTACAAGCATTTTTCGTCAAGTTATACCTTGTTTTGACTACAAATTTAACGTCCAAAAAAATTAATTGGTTGCGGCACAAATTATTTGTATTTTATGAAACACAGACATATAGTGAAAAAAAACCAACTGATCTGTGGTTTATTCGCCACTGAGGAAAGAAGATGTACGAGTAGACTTTTAAAGCATTTGGAATTAGTTTTTTTTTTATACATTTATTTAACGTCGGCCTATTTCCGCTACTGAGGCCTAACACCGACGCCTGTAGACGAGCTACCCCCAACCAGGAATTTTGCCGAGCCTCTTCCCTTAAGAAGAGTAGGGATCTTTTACTTGCCTAACATTTAATAGACAAGGGACCGACGGCTTTACATCCCCTCCGAAGGATGGTATATCTCCTATACAACCCTCGCCTAAGGTTGTATAGCTTCCGCGTATACACTGATATACAAGCCGCTGGAAGATGTGTGAGGCGAGAACGCGGTTTCCGTTGGAATGGTCACCAATCCAAGTACTAACCACGCCTGTCGTTGCTTTACATCGCATACCGAAGTATGTACATAGTAAAGACGCACCTACGCTCGCCCCCTTTGGAATTAGTTAATGATGTAAAAAACATAGTAAGCCAAAATTGTACTAATTTAATTTAAAATAAGTATAAAAATATTTTTCATAATATAAAACGCTATTGTTATAACCATTGCTGTCAAACTAGGGAAATTTCCACTTATTAATCGCATAGGTAGGTTCTCATGGGTAAGTAAGATTTCCAAAAAATTTGATGTTGGTCATAGCAATAATAACAAAATAAATGTGTCCGATTGGCTAATAATGATTGGTACCTATAAAATTTTCATGGTAATTTATGTGCTTTTCCTAAACATGGTATACCTACCTAGTCTGTCTTGATACCAAACTAATTAACTTTCTTTGTCAAAAAGAACATTCAGTCAATTTTACATTGCTTTAAATTAATTCACAAAATGTCTGCCTACTTTGCCTACCAAACTTTAAAACTAAAATATGACTTTTATTTGAATATGAACAATACATAAAGCTTCCACTCAATTAACCCCTTGTGTTTATCCCAAAAGTTTGAGAATAACGAGCCAAAGTTTTACTTGGGAAGTATAGATAGAAGGCGTAAGAGAATACTTAAAAATTTCGACTCTTTATAATTGATTTCATTTATAAGGTAACAGGTTTCCACTACAACAATTCCGAGTTGTGTTGGGCGAAGTAGAAATTTTCTCTATTATATTCAATTAAATTTAATATTTTCGTGGCATAGCTCCTGTTACAGTAATAGTCGTCGTATCTCTGGTGGAAAAATTAAATTCTCTCAATTTTAACGTTTATCAGGATTTTTTATGATTTTATGACCGAGGGAAATTGGTGTCATTTGCATCTCAGAGCAGATGCAGGTCGGAGAATACAGAGAAGTGACAAAGAAATTGCTGATAAAATATGCTTTACGTTTCTATTTTACGTGACATAGCGACACTATAATCTCTTACATAGTGACAAATTAACATTTCTAATTAGACGTAAAATGGGAGCTTTTTTACAACTTTAGATTTGCACACTGTAATTTCTATATATAGAGTGTCCCCGGGTGGAATATTGCACTCTTGTAAAAGTTATAAAGTATACATGTAGATTTATTAAAGCAAACATTGTGGAAGTTGCTGCAAAAATAAAGATGTGATCTCGTCTATGTATGAAGAATTCAGAAAAAAATTGAAAAATATGTACAAAGGCCACACTTATTTACACGCAAGGCGAACGGCAGCTCTTATGTTTGGAGAGAGTGGGTGAGTCCGGTTTGTTATAAATGATTTTAGTTTTTGATGTTAAGATATTATGTAATCATTAATTAGACTCCTTTATTTGTCCAGGGCGCCACTGACTTTTTATTATATAACTTTTCCTCGGCAACCTTAAGCCAGGAAGGATACTTGATTCAATAATTTAGATTTTATTAAAAGGAAAAGTTAAAAAATATATACAACTTTTATTTAATAAGAGATGTCCAAGTTTAAAAAGAAATATTACTCCCCACTTCTGATAAGAAAAATTTGTGTATGTACAGAATTTTAAACGCGCAATAAATTTAGATTTAAAACATAATAAAAAATACAGATTAGTATACCAGGTGTCAACGGATCATGGTAGACCACCCTTTTTTCCCTTATTTTTAAGAATATCAGATTGAAACTTGGTAGATGTATTATATGACCAAGAAGACACTTTGCGGCATAACTGTCATTTTTTTCCAACTTCCAGTTTCACCGGATGTGAGTCCAATCGATTTTTAAATGAACACTTTCTATATTATTATATTTTTGGAATCCTTGAAAAATTCTGAGTACGGTGATGTCCCATAAGTGACATTTCGACTATATAATCTGATTAGCAAAAATAAACGCTACACTGGTAAGAAGGAGGTCTACATGTAGAATAGAGTTCAACTTAGTTGAGTAATATGATATATTTTTGAAAAGAAGTTTTTCTTTATTTTCCAACTAAACTTCTTATTTAAGCTTTTCTTTGTAACTCGAAATACTTTGTTAAACAAAATTTTCATTGAAAATGTAAAAAAGGTAGTTTGCTTAAAGTCGATTTCATATTCCTAAAATACTCTGTATAATTTATTTTAAGTTTGACACCTGTTTCTGACATCCTAAAACAAGCCAAGCTTTTTATAAAGAATGACTTTCTCTCGGAAAATTAAACATAACAAAGTTTACAAGAGTGCGTTACCCCATCTAGGGACACACTGTATGTAAATATACAAGGTGGTCCAAAATTATCTCTCGATATTTATGCGGCAGATAGTGCATCCAAAAATAAAGGTAGTGTCTCTTATATAAGCTTATTTCCGAAAATAAATAATAAGGGAGATATACAAGGGTGAAAATAAATTTCAATTTTTCTGCAATATCTACCGACCCACTTAAAATATCAAATTCATATTTTAAACTTAATCATAGGCCATCAGCATTTTATATCGGAATATGTTGTTATTCGGGATAATTCGTTCGAAAGCATTTTCCACTTTGAACAGCAACTCCTCAAAATTACTCTCTCCTAGTAGGAGGTCAAGCATTCATCTATTATAAACCCAAGGTATTTAATTTCCGAGACTTTCCGAGTTTTTATTACCTAATACAATACTTTGCCCATTGACTATTTAGTATACGTTTTTTTTACCGAGAACCATATATTTGAATTTATCCGTATTTACTTTTAAGCTATTATCACATAACTAAATAAATACATCTTTTAAATCTCGATTGATAACATAAATATAAATGCTACATTCGTAAGCCTGATCATAACAAGGATATTGCTATATCTAAGTGGGTATATTACAAACAGTTGAGAAATCTTGTTACTGCATCTATATGTCGCGAAAAGAAGGCATTCATTGAATATAAACTTAGAACGGTAAATAACTCAAAAGAATGGTGGGCAGCAATAAATAAATTAAACGTGGTAAATAAGTCGGAAATTGATATACCAGAAAACCTAAATGATCCAAACAACTTCAACAATTATTTCATAAATTCTGTTCCTGTAACAAATGTGTCTGAAAATCTCATAAATATGTATAAGTCAAATGTCTCTATGTCAGTGACTTCTAAGTTAAAACTCCAAAAGGTAAATGAAAATGACGTCAGTAAAGCCTGTTCTTTAATCAAGTCTAATTCCGCTGGTAATGACAAAATAACACTCATAATGCTTAAACTCTGTTTACCTTATTGCTTAGAAGCACTGAGACATGTGATAAACTTTTCGATTGAAAATAATGTTGTACCCAACGAGTGGAAAAAAGCGGTTGTGAAGCCATTGCCAAAAAAAAATTCTCCGGAATCACATAGCGACTTTAGATCTATCAGCTTATTAAATGTCATGTCTAAAGTTATGCAAAGAATTATTCAGAACCAACTCATGATTCACATTCATAATAATAACATTCTGCCCTTAAATCAGTCTGGTTTCCGTGAAGGTCATAGTACTATTACAACATTGATAGATGTCACTGACGAGATTTTAAAAGCCGTAGACGAATCCAAAGTTACCACAGCAGTTCTATTGGACTACACAAAAGCTTTTGACTGTTTAGACCATGAATTATTACTCAGCAAACTTACTTTTTTTGGTGTTGATTCAAACTCAATTGGTTGGTTTAGGAATTATTTATCTGGAAGGTCTCAAAGTGTTAAAATTAATGTATTATCGGAATCAATGGTTGTCAATAAGGGTGTCCCTCAAGGGTCGATATTAGGGCCTATTCTATTTATTTTATATATAGCTGATTTGTCAGATGTCATTAGATTCTGTAAATCACAATACTATGCGGATGACAGTCAACTATACTTATCGTATAACCCGGATAATGTTGACGTAGCAATGGAAAGAATTAATACCGATTTACTTGCTGTTTACATTTTTTCCATAGAACATGGCTTGCAGCTAAATGCAAGAAAATCAAGCGCAATCAACTATAAATCTAAGCGGTTACAATTTTCAGATCGTGTAATTTATTTATCGGTAATGAAAAGCTTGAAGTAGTTGAAACTATAAAAAATCTTGGAATCTGGTTTGACAATCATCTCACTTTTAGTAACCACGTCACTAAAGTCTTGCAGAATTCATATGGCAAGCTAAAAACACTCTATGGTTTCAAAAATGTACTACCTACTTCTACTAAGTTAAAACTTACAGAGTCACTTATTTTATCTATTGTGGAGTATGCCGATATTGTATATGGTCCGTGCCTTACAGTTGCTGAACAGTACAGACTGCAAAAATTTAAAAATTCATGTATGCGTTTTTCTACTAATGTGCGAAAACGGGACCATATAACACCCTATTATCACCAGCATAAATGGCTTAATCTACGACAGAAATGGCAATTGCATCTAGTATGTATGGTTCACAAAATAATAAATAAAAACCTGCCTAAATATTTATATGAGAGGCTGGTATTCCGTGCCTCATTGCATAATAATAGCCTGCGCTTTGTTGATAGTACTCTACATATCCCTGTTCATAGAACTACCCAATATAAATCGTCCTTCTCATATCTATCAGCTAATTTATACAACAAAATTCCATAAGTGTTTAAAACTCTTTCATATCAAACATTTAAAAATAAAATTAAGTCTATGTTGCTCAATGGCTAATTATATTACCAATACAATACCACATGTGTATGTCTATCTTATTACTTGTTTAGCTCCTTACTTTCTCGCCTATCTGTTATAATGTAACTTTTAATATGCCATAGTCTAGATATTATTGTTAGCATTTAGTTATATGTATATGTTTAATAATCGATCTGCATTCTCTGTGTATACCTCTATCTTATGTAACAACTGAAGCCAGTGGTTGGGATTTATACCAGCTTTTAGCTGACACCCCGCCACATTAAACAAAGTTTATTATTATTATTATTATTATTATTTTTTTTTTTTTTTTTTTTACAAAAAACCAGTCACCCTACTCTGTGGCTCCGACCCTCACAGAGGGGAGCTGGTAATACCAATAGCCACTCCCCACGCCCGTGGGGTGAGTGACTACCGGGTCCGCGAATCGTGTGCCCTGAGTAGACGTAATGAACCGAGGATGACAGCCTTCTGCATTCTGCCGGCTAAGATCTCTGCCGAATCTCGGCATGCCGGTATGATCTTTAGTTCTGAAAGCAGCGTCTGTCTCATTCCACCGAGGGCTCCTATAATCAGTACCACTATTTTAACAGAATGGCCTGGATAAAGCCTGCGGAGTTCGAAGAGCAAATCTCGATAGTTTGTCCGTTTTTCCTCCTCTTTCAAGACAATGTTGCTCTCAGCGGGAGCTGAGAATTCCACGACATACATTGTCTTGAGTTGGTGGTCGAGGAGTACTATGTCAGGCTTGTTGGCTTGTATTTGCCTGACGGTGGGAAACGAGTAGTTCCAATAAATTAGGCACTTCTCATTCCCCACAACGGACTCAATATCCCCCGGAACGTAAGGCAGCACTGGTGTTTCGTCTATCCCATACGAGTGCCTTAGATGATAGTAAAGCACTCGTAATGCTGCGTTGTGTCTATGAATATAGGCCGAGACTGCGTAAGTCGGGCAAGCCGACAGTAAGTGCATTACAGTCTCCGGCGCCCTGCGGCAGGCCCTGCAGCTGACATCAGGGACCTCCATACCCATGACACGACGTCGATAGACGAGAGTGTTAAATACACCATCCTGGCAAGCCATTATGAATCCCTCGGTCTCAGACTTCAGCCCAGCTGACCTTAAGAAGGCGAAGGTCAGCCTTTCGGATAAGCCGAGGTCTTCTATATTTTTATAGAAGATCCCGTGCAATGGCTTATCCTTATGGAGCTGCAGAAGGATGTTGTGTTCTACAGCTCTAATGTGGGCTTTTAGTCGAACGGGTTCCAACTCGGTGACAGAGTCGGGGTTTACCCGCTCGACGTCGAAGATGAGACCAAGTTCATCGGCTGCTCTGCGTGCTGCCTTAAAGAGAAAAGCTCCTACCTCTGCATTTTCATGGTCTCGGACCATGCAGAGGAGGGGATCCGAACTCCTGATGACCTTACATGCTCCCTCCAGAACCATCCTGCTATGGAGACTCTCCAAGCTCAAGAGTCCACGGCCTCCCCGATGTCGTGGGAGATATAACCGTGGAACGGACGATTTAGGATGCAAGCTCCTATTGAGATGCATCTTCTTGCGGGTTACTACATCGAGTTGACGCAGCTCTTCTCTAGTCCACTTCACTACTCCGAAAGAGTAGAGAAGGATGGGAACGGCAAGCATATTTGTAGCAGACACCTTGTTCTTCCCCGACAGTTCTGAAGACCAGATCTGTCTGAGTAGGTGCTGATACTTGCCGCGGAGAGCGTTTTTCACTACACTCACTTCTTGGGTGGAGCGTTGCTCGACACCCAAGTAAGTGTACGACTCTCCGGCATCTAGATGGTGTAAGATGCTTCCGTCCACGAGCTGCGCGTCCTCTCCATAGTCACCGCATCGTCCTCTCTTGAGATGGATCAGTGCGCATTTGTCCAACCCGAACTGCATACCGACAGCCTGCGTATACTCCTGTACCACCCTAAGGGACTGTTGGAGATCCCTCTCTCCAGAGGCGTAAAGTTTAAGGTCATCCATATAAAGTAGATGGGTGACCTTATGCCTCCTGTCGCCGGGGATACCGCAGTTGTAGCCACGGGTTTTCCGGAGCGAGACGGATAATGGCAGTAGTGAGATGCAAAACAGAAGGGGGCTGAGGGAATCTCCCTGAAATACTCCTCTTCTGAATGTTACCGACTCTGTTTGGACTCTATCGTTACCCGATGTTATGGTAAAGCGAGTCCTCCAGAGCGGCATCAGTTCTTCTATACATCTCACTACGGGACCGGGTACCACAAGACATCGGAGCAAGTGAACAATGAGCTCATGCGATGTCATGTCGAATGCCTTGCGGTAGTCGATCCAGGCCATAGAGAGGTTCCGCTTATACTGCATGGAGTCCTGCGTGACACATCTGTCAATCAACAGGTTCTCCTTGCAGCCAGCGACACCTCTCTTCGACCCTCGTTGCTCATATATCCGTTCGTAAACCGGTTCAACTGCGTGGAGCACCCGCATGTACAAAATGCGTGTAAACACCTTGTAACATGCGTTTAGACAGGTTATCGGTCTGTAATTCTTTGTGTTGGACAAATCTCCGTTCTTGGGGATCAGCACTGTCCGCCCCTCAACAACCCAAGAAGGGATTTGCTGCTCCCCATTTAACCAGGAATTAAAAATTCTGGCCAAATGGTGGTGGGTGCTCGATAACTTTTTCCACCAAAAGTTATTTATCCCATCGGGACCTGGAGCAGCAAAGTTCTTAGAGCCATCAAGAGCCCTACGAACCTCTTCTGGGGTTATTGGTTCGCACACTTCCTGTGGTTGCTGAAGCCTTTGACAAAAGGCTTCAAAGTGTGCAAGGGCCGGAGAATCTCGGTTGAGTGGAAGCCTCTCCTCGTACAGCGTTTTCCAGAAGTTCTCCACCTGATCTGCAGTCGGCGGATTGTCTACAACACGCGGAGGCGGTTGGAAAAGGCGCGAGGGCTTCTCGCGGAACAGTTTATTTTCCGCAAGCCCCCTCGCCCGCCTCACTAATGACTTTTTGCAAGTCACTAGCATCCGTATCCTGTCGAGACAGTGCTGTTTGGTGGTTCGCAGCACTGCCTCATTGAGTGTGTGATGGACGCGTCTTAAGTTGGCGGCTAATCGACGCACTTTAGGCGTGAACGGCCTGTTGGCCGCCATATAGTCCATCACACATTGGATACGGGATGCGTGTTGCCTCGCCGACTGGATCTTGGCTTCCATCTTTTGTATGCGCCGCTGCGCTCTCTCCTGTGGGGAAGAGGTATTTCGCCTCTCCACCTGAGACGAGCGTTGAGCAGCGGCATACACGGCACAATTTATGTGCCAGATGTCAGCCTCTTCTGGTAGCGCTGTACGAAGTTCAGCGTCCACTCTGGCCAGGTCTTGTGGCCCGGGGGTTTTCAGACGGTGTAACCCCCTTCTGGTACTGAGGCCCTCTGATATTGGCGGAACGAGGAGAGCCACGTCCTCAACCGGTGAATGTGGCGGCTCTTCGGCCACCTCATTCACCGGCCCAGGAGCAGCCCTCACGTAGCCCCTACTACGAAGGTGGGATACATAGTCACGCAGATTTTGTGGCGTGAAGGCGCTATGCTCTGGTAGCCTCTCACACCACAGAGCATGCATCCGCGCCATGTACCCCCTCCGCGCGGGCTCACTGCTTTCATAACAATGCAGAAGCTCATCCCTCAGTTCATCTGTCCACTCAAAGCGTCCTTGTTCATTGCGTACGTCGTCAACGGGCGGTCTATCCGGTTGGGCCCCACCACCTTGCCCTTGACCCCTATCCGAACGGGGTCGATCGTGGGGGCCCAGTCTTCGGCCTGCCGGAACCAAAGGTTAGAGCCTGTGGGTGGTTAGCCCTGCAGGCCCACGACCGACACCAGAGGGGAAGATGCTTTCCCCTCCCGGGTGCACTAGGGCTGCCGGTTCGGTTTTGCACCCCTAGCTGGAGTAAGTGGTGGCGCTACTCACCAAAGGCTTAATAGATGGAAGTTAGCCCCCTCCTGCTTATTTATTATTATTATTATTATTATTATTATTATTATTATTATTTTTTCTTTTTTTACAAAAAACCAGTCACCCTACTCTGTGGCTCCGACCCTCACAGAGGGGAGCTGGTAATACCAATAGCCACTCCACACGCCCGTGGGGTGAGTGACTACCGGGTCCGCGAATCGTGTGCCCTGAGTAGACGTAATGAACCGAGGATGACAGCCTTCTGCATTCTGCCGGCTAAGATCTCTGCCGAATCTCGGCATGCCGGTATGATCTTTAGTTCTGAAAGCAGCGTCTGTCTCATTCCACCGAGGGCTCCTATAATCAGTACCACTATTTTAACAGAATGGCCTGGATAAAGCCTGCGGAGTTCGAAGAGCAAATCTCGATATTTTGTCCGTTTTTCCTCCTCTTTCAAGACAATGTTGCTCTGGAGCCGAGAATTCCACGACATACATTGTCTTGAGTTGGTGGTCGAGGAGTACTATGTCAGGCTTGTTGGCTTGTATTTGCCTGACGGTGGGAAACGAGTAGTTCCAATAAATTAGGCACTTCTCATTCCCCACAACGGACTCAATATCCCCCGGAACGTAAGGCAGCACTGGTGTTTCGTCTATCCCATACGAGTGCCTTAGATGATAGTAAAGCACTCGTAATGCTGCGTTGTGTCTATGAATATAGGCCGAGACTGCGTATGTCGGGCAAGCCGACAGTAAGTGCATTACAGTCTCCGGCGCCCTGCGGCAGGCCCTGCAGCTGACATCAGGGACCTCCATACCCATGACACGACGTCGATAGACGAGAGTGTTAAATACACCTTCCTGGCAAGCCATTATGAATCCCTCGGTCTCAGACTTCAGCCCAGCTGACCTTAAGAAGGCGAAGGTCAGCCTTTCGGATAAGCCGAGGTCTTCTATATTTTTATAGAAGATCCCGTGCAATGGCTTATCCTTATGGAGCTGCAGAAGGATGTTGTGTTCTGCAGCTCTAATGTGGGCTTTTAGTCGAACGGGTTCCAACTCGGTGACAGAGTCGGGGTTTACCCGCTCGACGTCGAAGATGAGACCATGTTCATCGGCTGCTCTCCGTGCTGCCTTAAAGAGAAAAGCTCCTACCTCTGCATTTTCATGGTCTCGGACCATGCAGAGGAGGGGATCCGAACTCCTGATGACCTTACATGCTCCCTCCAGAACCATCCTGCTATGGAGACTCTCCAAGCTCAAGAGTCCACGGCCTCCCCGATGTCGTGGGAGATATAACCGTGGAACGGACGATTTAGGATGCAAGCTCCTATTGAGATGCATCTTCTTGCGGGTTACTACATCGAGTTGACGCAGCTCTTCTCTAGTCCACTTCACTACTCCGAAAGAGTAGAGAAGGATCGGAACGGCAAGCATATTTGTAGCAGACACCTTGTTCTTCCCCGACAGTTCTGAAGACCAGATCTGTCGGAGTAGGTGCTGATACTTGCCGCGGAGAGCGTTTTTCACTACACTCACTTCTTGGGTGGAGCGCTGCTCGACACCCAAGTAAGTGTACGACTCTCCGGCATCTAGATGGTGTAAGATGCTTCCGTCCACGAGCTGCGCGTCCTCTCCATAGTCACCGCATCGTCCTCTCTTGAGATGGATCAGTGCGCATTTGTCCAACCCGAACTGCATACCGGCAGCCTGCGTATACTCCTGTACCACCCTAAGGGACTGTTGGAGATCCCTCTCTCCAGAGGCATAAAGTTTAAGGTCATCCATATAAAATAGATGGGTGACTTTATGCCTCCTGTCGCCGGGGGTACCGCAGTTGTAGCCACGGGTTTTCCGGAGCGAGACGGATAATGGCAGTAGTGAGATGCAAAACAGAAGGGGGCTGAGGGAATCTCCCTGAAATACTCCTCTTCTGAATGTTACCGACTCTGTTTGGACTCTATCGTTACCCGATGTTATGGTAAAGCGAGTCCTCCAGAGCGGCATCAGTTCTTCAATACATCTCACTACGGGACCGGGTACCACAAGACATCGGAGCAAGTGAACAATGAGCTCATGCGATGTCATATCGAATGCCTTGCGGTAGTCGATCCAGGCCATAGAGAGGTTCCGCTTATACTGCATGGAGTCCTGCGTGACACATCTGTCAATCAACAGGTTCTCCTTGCAGCCAGCGACACCTCTCTTCGACCCTCGTTGCTCATATATCCGTTCGTAAACCGGTTCAACTGCGTGGAGCACCCGCATGTACAAAATGCGTGTAAACACCTTGTAACATGCGTTTAGACAGGTTATCGGTCTGTAATTCTTTGGGTTGGACAAATCTCCGTTCTTGGGGATCAGCACTGTCCGCCCCTCAACAACCCAAGAAGGGATTTGCTGCTCCCCATTTAACCAGGAATTAAATATTCTGGCCAAATGGTGGTGGGTGCTCGATAACTTTTTCCACCAAAAGTTATTTATCCCATCGGGACCTGGAGCAGCAAAGTTCTTAGAGCCATCAAGAGCCCTACGAACCTCTTCTGGGATTATTGGTTCGCACACTTCCTGTGGTTGCTGAAGCCTTTGACAAAAGGCTTCAAAGTGTGCAAGGGCAGGAGAATCTCGGTTGAGTGGAAGCCTCTCCTCGTACAGCGTTTTCCAGAAGTTCTCCACCTGATCTGCAGTCGGCGGATTGTCTACAACACGCGGAGGCGGTTGGAAAAGGCGCGAGGGCTTCTCGCGGAACAGTTTATTTTCCGCAAGCCCCCTCGCCCGCCTCACTAATGACTTTTTGCAAGTCACTAGCATCCGTATCCTGTCGAGACAGTGCTGTTTGGTGGTTCGCAGCACTGCCTCATTGAGTGTGTGATGGACGCGTCTTAAGTTGGCGGCTAATCGACGCACTTTAGGCGTGAACGGCCTGTTGGCCGCCATATAGTCCATCACACATTGGATACGGGATGCGTGTTGCCTCGCCGACTGGATCTTGGCTTCCATCTTTTGTATGCGCCGCTGCGCTCTCTCCTGTGGGGAAGAGGTATTTCGCCTCTCCACCTGAGACGAGCGTTGAGCAGCGGCATACACGGCACAATTTATGTGCCAGATGTCAGCCTCTTCTGGTAGAGCTGTACGAAGTTCAGCATCCACTCTGGCCAGGTCTTGTGGTCCGGGGGTTTTCAGACGGTGTAACCCCCTTCTGGTACTGAGGCCCTCTGGTATTGGCGGAACGAGGAGAGCCACGTCCTCAACCGGTGAATGTGGCGGCTCTTCGGCCACCTCATTCACCGGCCCAGGAGCAGCCCTCACATAGCCCCTACTACGAAGGTGGGATACATAGTCACGCAGATTTTGTGGCGTGAAGGCGCTATGCTCTGGTAGCCTCTCACACCACAGAGCATGCATCCGCGCCATGTACCCCCTCCGCGCGGGCTCACTGCTTTCATAACAATGCAGAAGCTCATCCCTCAGTTCATCCGTCCACTCAAAGCGTCCTTGTACATTGCGTACGTCGTCAACGGGCGGTCTATCCGGTTGGACCCCACCACCTTGCCCTTGACCCCTATCCGAACGGGGTCGATCGTGGGGGCCCAGTCTTCGGCCTGCCGGAACCAAAGGTTAGAGCCTGTGGGTGGTTAGCCCAGCAGGCCCACGACCGACACCAGAGGGGAAGATGCTTTCCCCTCCCGGGTGCACTAGGGCTGCCGGTTCGATTTTGCACCCCTAGCTGGAGTAAGTGGTGGCGCTACTCACCAAAGGCTTAATAGATGGAAGTTAGCCCCTCCTGCTTATTTATTATTATTATTATTATTTTTTTTTTTTTTTTTTTTTGCGGTTTCCCGATACCGGACAGGACTTCCGTGGCCTCCGACACCACACGGAAATCGCGCCGACGATTAAAATCACAGCCACTCCCCACACCTGTGGGGTCAGTGACTGTAAACACCCGAATCGTGTGCCCTAAGTAGGCGAAGGGACCCCAGGATAACTGCTTTCTGCATTTGGCCTGCTAGCCATTCGGCAGATTTCTGACAGGCCGGTATGGTCTTCAATTGCGAGAGCAGCGTGGGCTTCATACCTCCGAGTACACCGATTATGAGGACGACCATCTTGACTGAGTAGCCTGGGTACAGCACTAGGAGCTCGTACCGGAGATCACGATATTTAGTCCGTTTTTCCTCCTCTTTCAAGGCGATGTTTGTTTCAGCGGGTGCCGAAAACTCGATGACGTACATCGCCTTGGTTTGGTGGTCGAGGAGTACTATGTCAGGCTTGTTGGCTTGAATTAGCCTGACGGTCGGGAACGAGTAGTTCCAGTATATCCTGCACCTCTCGTTCTCGACAACGGACTCAATATCTCCGGGGACGTAAGGCAGCACTGGTGTTTGGTCTACCCCGTACGAGTGCCGTAGATAGTAATAGAGCACTCGTAATGCCGCGTTATGGCGGTGGATGTAGGCCGAAATCGCGTATACTGGGCATGCAGACAATAAATGCATGAGCGATTCCGGCGCCTGATGGCAGGTCCTGCAGCTGACATCAGGAACCCCTACACCCATCACACGGCTTCGGTAGACCAAGGTATTAATAACACCATCTTGGCAGGCCACAATGAATCCCTCGGTCTCCGACTTAAGCCCAGCTGACTTCAAAAAGGCAAATGTCAGCTTAGTCGATAAACCCAGTGTTTCTATGTTCTTATAGAAAACACCGTGCAGGGATTAATCGACATGCTGCCTAAGCAAATTTGCCTGCTCGGCAGTTTTAATCTGGGCTTTCAGACGATTTGGCGGAAGCTGAGTGACTGACTCTGGGTCGACACCTCGCCGGCCTCCTCGCCTGATGTCGAATATGAGACCAAGTTCATCTGCGGCTCTTTTTGCTGCCTTGAATAATCCTGCTCCCACACCTGCATTTTCGTGATCCCTCACTAGATGCAGGAGCGGGTCAGAGCTCCTAAGGATATTGCATGCCATACTCAGTACTACCCGGCCATGCATACACTCCAGGCCCAAGAGTCCTCGGCCCCCCCGTTGACGTGGGAGGTAAACTCGAGGAACGGACGATTTAGGATGAATGCTACGGTGAATATTCATCATCTTGCGGGTATCTCTATCTAACTGGCGCAGCTCATCTACCGTCCACTTCACAACTCCAAAGGAGTAGAGAAGAACAGGAACGGCAAGCATATTCGTAGCAGACACCTTGTTCTTCCCCGAAAGCTCGGAAGACCAAATCTTTCGAAGTAAGTGTCTGTACTTGCCGCGGAGAGACCCCTTTATCTGTTTCACATCTTGGATGTGATGCTGTTGCACACCCAGATATGTATAGGTCTCTCCGGCATCCAGATGTCGTAGAATGCTTCCATCTGCTAGCTGCGCCTCTTCAGAGAATTCCCCGCACCGCCCTCTCTTGAGGTGGACGACTGCGCATTTATCCAACCCAAACTCCATACCAATGGCCCCCGTGTACTCTTCGACCACCCTAAGAGCGTTTTGAAGTTCGCGCTCTCCGGAGGCATACAGTTTGAGGTCATCCATATAGAACAGATGGGTGACCTTATGCCTCCGGTTGCTGGGTGGTCCACAATGGTATCCTGAAGTTTGGCGGAGCTCAACAGATAACGGCAACAGTGAGATGCAGAAGAGGAGAGGACTCAGAGAATCTCCCTGGAAAACTCCTCTCCTAAAAGCCACCAGATCTGTCGTAACCCGCTGCGCACCTGATGTTATGGTGAAGCGGGTTCTCCAGAGTGGCAGCAGTTGTTCTATGCACCTCACTAGTGGTGCTGCTACCGCAAGACATTGGAGCAAGTGTAAAAGTAGCTCATGAGATGTTGTGTCAAATGCCTTGCGGTAGTCTATCCAGGCCATCGACAGATTTCGTTTGCGTTGCACAGAATCCTGTGTGACACAACGATCTATCAGAAGGCTGTCCTTACAACCTGCCATGCCCTTCTTGGCACCACGTTGCTCGTAAATCTGCTGGAAGACCGGAGCAACCTGCCGTAGTGTCCTAGCATACAAAATACGTGTAAATATCTTGTAGCAGGAGTTCAGACAGGTGATTGGTCTATAATTCCTTGGGTCGGACAGATCCCCTTTTTTGGGGATAAGCACAGTACGTCCCTCGACAAACCAGTCCGGAATTTGCTGCCCCTCGTTCAACCATGAGTTGAAAACTCGGGCCAGATGGCGGTGAGTGGAAGGAAATTTCTTCCACCACCAGTTGTTTATGCCGTCTGGACCCGGAGCAGCGAAGTTCTTGGTGCCAACAAGTGCTTGCTGGACTTCCTCCGTACTGATTGCCGGACACACTTCCTCTGGCTCTCCTAAAGTTCTGTGGCACAGAGCCCGAAAGTGTGCGATTGCTGGAGTGTTGCTATTGAACGGACGCGTCGTTTCGTAAATTCCCTTCCAGAAAACTTCAACATCTGCTACAGTCGGCGGATTGTTGACAACACGCGGTGGCTCTTGAAATAGGCGGGAGGGACTCGTACGGAACAGTGTATTTTGCTCCATACTCCTCAACCGCTTTCTTAGAGTCTTCTTAATTGCCATAAGTGCTCGAATCCGATCTGAACAGTGGTGCTTG
Source organism: Leptura quadrifasciata (assembly GCA_963675555.1). Taxonomy (NCBI): domain Eukaryota; kingdom Metazoa; phylum Arthropoda; class Insecta; order Coleoptera; family Cerambycidae; genus Leptura; species Leptura quadrifasciata. The sequence goes on from OY776674.1 coordinate 154,348,016, forward strand.
ATTGTAAGCAACACTGTTAGATTTAGAGTGTGGTGTTGGCGTCTTACTCCGGCTGCTATGCGCCGGACTTTCGGCGTAAATGCCTTATTAGTTGTTATATATTCCACCACACTCTGGATTCGAGAGGCGTGCTGTCTGGCCGACTGTATTTTGCCTTCGATTTTTTGTACGCGCCGCTTAGCTTTCTCGATTCCGCTCGAGGCAGTAGACTCCCTCGTGCGGAGAACGAGTTGGCTGGCGGCGTTGTACACGGCAGTGTTGATCTGCCAGATGTCGGCATCTTCCAGAAGTTCCTCTTCGATGACCGCGTCCATTCGTGCCAGGTCTTGTGGATTTAGGGTAGCCCTGGTGTTAAGGCTAACCCTCGTCCTTAAGTCAACATCGGTGTACTCTCTGGGATGTTCCTCGTCAGCTGGTATTTGCCGCGGTAGAAGTGCGGCTGGCACTTCTTCCTGCTGACGGGGTGCCCTTACATAGCCTGACCTGCGCAGGAAAGATACTTGATCTCTGAGCTGTTGCTCTGAGAAGGTGGCAAGTTCTGGGTGCATGTCGCACCAGATATGGCGCAATCGCACCATGTACCCCCTGCGCGCAGGCTCACTGCTCTCGTAGCAGGTCAGCAAATCATCCCGGTATTCCCTCGTCCACTTAAAGCATCCATGTCCATTGCCAGGGTCGTTACCATTGAGACGGTCCTGTTGGGCTCCTCCAACTTGTCTCCGACCCCCATCCGAATGGGGTCGATTGTGAAGGGCCCTTTCTCTGCCCGTTGGAACCAGAGTCGTGGATCACAGGGTGGTTAGCCCTGGGATCCACGTCCGACATCAGCCAGGCAGAGTTTCCTCTGCCTGTTGCCCGGGGTGCACCACGAGGAGGTTGCCGATCCGTTTATTATTATTATTATTATTATTATTATTATTATTATTATTAATAACATCATTTACATTTTGTCCATAAAAATAAATTAACGAATCATCTGCAAATAAATGTACTTCATCATTTTTTATTGACTTCACTATGTCATTTATGAACAACACAAATAATAAAGACCCTAGCGCTAATCCTTGTGGTACTCCGAAGTCATTGGCTAATAAGTTAGACGCTCTAGTTACATATCTTGTTGTTTGTTTTCTTGAAGTAAGTAAGATTCAATCCATTTAAGTACAGTCCCCCAATGCCCATTTTTCCCACTTTGATACCGTAATTGCCGATTCACCGTCTCAAATGCACTTTTAAAGGCTAAGAAAACTGCAACTATAACTTTATTTTTACCCAATGTCTTAACCCTATCCGATATAATGAATTGAAGTGCCGTTTTACAAGAATGACTTTCCCTGAATCTAGATTGATTCTCTATTAAAATGTTATTATCCATACAGAGTGTAGTCACTTGTTCTGTTACTACCAATTCTAAAGTTTTTTCATACAATGGTAATGTGTTAACAGGTCTAAATTCCTCAAATATTGTATTCGGAATTTTTGGAATGGGTGTAACTACCGATATTTTCCAGTTAGTAGGACAAATTCTTTTCTATAGGGAGCTATTAATAACATCTAAAAATCTATTAACAATTACCTCAATAGCAGTTTATATAATTCTTGTGGATATACCATCAATACCTGATTTATTAGGTGAGTCAGATGTAATTTTTCTCAGATTTTGCACTTCAATAGGTTTAAATTCTGTTAATTTAATTTTTACTTCTAAAGAACGTAACTCATACTCTTTTTGTTTAGGAATACTTTCAATAATTTTATTAATACTCCCTACAAAATATTCTTTAAACTTCTCCGCTATTATAAAGTTTCAATTACTTTATTCCTAAACTGGATTATTTTGGGTGCCGAGTGATATTTGTTTTGACACATTTCTTTCAATGTTTCAATATTTCTTGAGTTCTTTTTATTGTCGTGCACTACTTTGCGCAGAACTTCGGTAGAAAATCAATAGCAATGCTAGAATCCAGGTGGTAAGTAGTTTTTATTAATTCTATTTTTACGAATATTAAAACACTTGAATCACAAACGGTTACAATGTAAAGGTAAACAGTAACCATGGAAGAATAAATACAATTTCAGTAATTTCCTTAGCACATCACTATTTGGTAATATGTGCATAATTTCAATTTAAGTGAAAGTACTTTATTTTTCTTCGAACAAGTTCGTATTCTCGGTACAATCCATGTAAATCCCGTGAGGCCTACCTCAGGATGGTTTTCGGGATATATTGCGGAACTTATTCCTCCGTCTCTATATTTTCTCTCTCCTTTGATTCGTGCTTTTGAAAACTTTCCATGTTCCACCGAACGAATGTTGTACTTATTTTAAAAGTGCCTTGCGTCATATGATGGATTAGTCTATGATCTGGATGTCTTCTACTGAATTCTTTAGCAACGTATATTATTCACACAGAGCATTGTCACCAATTCAACAAATATTCTGTTTTCTCAGCTCAGTTGAAATTTAGCATTTTAGAAATTCGTTCATTCCTGACTTTTTTAGCTATGTGTTCTGGGCCGGATTTTTACTGAATAATATCTGTAAAATATTTTATGACATTCTGATAAAAACTAAAAGGAGCTTTCAATATTAAAATTTTGTTTTTTATACTGAATTTCGCTGAAAAACATTTTTTTTTGCAAACATAAAACTTTCCAAATACTAATATAAAAAAATCATGCTGTTACAAACAAGGTGCTGTTACATGAAAAAATTATTACAGGCTATCCACTGTTTCTATAAGAAATTTCTCATAATCTCATTAAACAAGTTATGCATACTTCGAAATTAAATTTTAATAGATAGGTCACAAAAGTCAACGTCATCCCTTAGGGGGCGGATAAGTCAGCTCATGGCTGACCAAAATATCAAAATATTACCTTAGCCCATTAACTCCCATGGTTGCATATTTGTTGTGTACCACCTGATGTGGATCATCTAACGGATGAGTAGGTCATTGATGAGGATGTTATGGGTGAACTGGAAAACTTTCCTTTAGATATGGTGGGAACTTTTGAAATACTGCTTGCGGATAACGAAGCAGAAATAGCGCAAGAGAAGCCTTTATCTCGGCCAAACAAATTCGCAAAAACTGAAGATGTTATTTGGTGTAGAACACCTTTTGACTACGAAAATGGTGCTACGTCAAATGAGGAAAGGGATGTAAAGAATATTATTGAAGTGCTGCATGAAATGTCTGTGCTTGAATTTTTTATGCAACTTTTCGATGAACATATCATGCAGTCTATTATTTCCGACTCCATAAAATATGCGAGCGATGGTAACCGTCCTCAGATTAGCCTAGACAAAAATGGCTTGGAATTTTTTTTGGGAATATTAATTTTGAGTGGTTATCACACTATCCCACAAGTAAAACTTTATTGGTCATCACAAGAGGATAAAGGTGTTCTATTCGTAAAAAACGCGATGTCTTGAAATAGACTTCTCGAAATAAAACAGAACCTTCATCTTACAGATAACAGTCAGTTAGACAAGGAAGACAAATTTGCGAAAGTGCGACCAATGGTTGACATGTTGAATAGAAATTTTCTAAAGTTTGGTGTTTTTAGTTATCATTTATCAATTATTGATAAACAAATGGTACCATACTTTGGACGTCATTCGGCGAAAATGTTTTTGAAAAGAAAGCCAGTACGTTTTGGATTCACATTGTGGTGCCTGGCATCCAGCTATGGATATTTATATCAATTGATACCTTATGGTGGAAAACACCCTAAAGATAATAAAAGTTGTAGAGTATGCAATAGTACAACCGTATTTATGTGTAATAAATGTAGAATCTCATTGCACTCGCATGCTTTAAAGACTACCACAATTAATATTTTATATTTATGTAAATGTACTATACATTACTTCCCAATGTTGCGCTAACGCAACGCAAAATAAAATTAATACAGGGTGTCCCGAAAATGGTAGGCAATCTCTCGGATTTCGGTACAACTAGTAAAAATAAGGTCACAAGTTCGTATATTTTTCTTTCCCCCGAGGTACCCCTACGAAGATATTCGCTCTTGAAGTTGAAGGTTAAAAATCGATTGTTCGCGATAACTTTTTAACCTCTCCACAATAAAATTGTGAGAGGTTACTAAAATTGGTTCAAAAACGAAAATTGAGATAACATCAAATCTTTACGTTTTGAGGTCCTAGGAACCCAAAAAAGTGGTTTTTGAAAAATGTCTGTGTGTGTGTATGTGTGTATGTGTGTATGTATGTGTGTATGTGTGTTAGCACGATAGCGCCGAAACTACTGAACGGATTAGAATGAAACTTTGCGTGTGCGTTTCTTTAGTGTCCCAGAAGATCTGAAAAGGTTTTGGTTGAGATCGGATTACGTTCAGTGCCATTTTGACGCAACAAGTTGTTTATTTTATATTTACTTTCAATTTACAATAGAACCATTGAAAAGCAGTTAAAATTCTGATTTCAATGATATATCACACTTCCACCCTTTCGATTTGGTTTCCGTGAAAAAAATTAAAAACAAAGCAAATATGGCATAGATCGCATTTCGCATGACATGATCGATGCGCGTAGCGGTTACATCGTGAAACTCGTCACATCACGTGCCAATTCACGTGTGAGGGTTTCTTCACTGCTGTAGAAGTAGAGCGGATAACGTTTAGTGCCGTTTTTAAATATATATACAGACAAATCGAAGAATTAAACTACAAATATTCCTCTAAAATCTAGTAAAATTACTGAAATGCTAATGTTTCATTTAACAAAGACAGCCGCGAGTGATCGGATTGCAATGGGCAAATTTTGATGATTGTCATTGTCATCGTTTGTCATCCGATAACGTTGGTGTCATGTCATGTTAATAAGATTTCGGCACATTTGTAACTTTTAGTGGATTGTCACAAACTTTAAAGGTAGATGTAACAATATCAATATCATATGCTTTCTGTACCTTCGTTGGTGAATTTATTATAGATTATCACTTTACCAACTTTCAGTTTGTTGCTTTACAAATCTGTAGTATTTAGGATAACTAGACTTTCTTAGTCGTTCAAGTGATATTAAAGTTGTTAATATCCTAATAGTATATTATTCAACGAGCGATAATGTAGGTAATAACTCGCATAGATGATTGTAAATTCATTAAGTTGAGGGTTTTTAGTGCCCCAGAAGATCTGAAAAGGTTTTGGATGAGATCGGATTACGTTTAGTGCCGTTTTGTTACACAATTTAATGCTCTTTTCGGCTTCAAAGATCCACCGAGTGGGGAGGTTCCAGCCGCTTCCAGTAGCTGCCGATTTTTATTGTTCAATCGATTTTAATCATTTTTGGATCAGTATCATATTATTTAAATCCAATTAGGTCAGTGTATTAGAACCTTGGGTAATATTCTTGGGGGCTCGGGGGCAGAGCACCCATTGTCTTAACAAATAGAAAAAAAAATTCAGCCGATTTTCTTTTATTTCTAAGGTTATTTTCAAATTTTAGAGCCATTTTTACGTAAAAAACGTATACTTGTTTGATGTAGGTAATATGAACTGTTTTCGAGATAAATGCACTTAACGATGAAATTGCCATTTTCAATCGCACAAATAATAGTAACTTTTAAAAATAAATTAACAAAGACTATTTACTTAGTATGACTTTGTCATATTATGTATGACCTTCCCGTCGATTATTTGAAAAAAAAAACGACAAAAATGCTGCCGCACATGCTGAAGCCCAAGTTCTGGGGTCAGCATTTAACGTGTTAATATTAATTTTTTTAAATATTTTTAAAAAACAGCTACATGGTCTTATCTATGTAGATAAGACGATATAGCTGTTTATGTACAAAATCAAACGAGTAATAATAAGAGTTTATGGTTGCCATGGATCAAAATATCAGATAATTGGAGTGACATAATTTTTCTATATTAGATTAATCTGACATTAATTAAGTAATTAATTGGTTGAAATATGGCTTACACTAACAATAAATACGCAGATATGCATTTAATGTATGGAATGGCTTCTTGTAATGCCTCGAAAGCACGAACACTATACGCTCGACGGTATCGCCATCGAAGGGTTCCTGATTGCAAAAACTTTTGAACGTGTTGATCAACGGCTGAGAGAAACTGGTAAAAAATATGATATTTTTTTTGAAAACTAAAAAGCTAAGAATTATATCTCTACTTCGGTCGATTTCCGCCAAATGATGTAAACAGGGGTGCTCCCAGGACAACACGTACTGTTGAAGTAGAGGAGAACTTATTGGATGCAGTCGCTGTGAATTCATCTGTCAATATCAGATCATTATCATTACAAATGAATGTCCCAAAATCGATCGTTGGAAGAATTTTGAAAGAGCAACTGCTTCATCCGTACCATATACAGAAAGTACATGCCATTAGCCAAGATGAATTTCCTGCTAGGGTGCAATTTTCGCAGTGGTTTATACAGAAATATGAACAAAACCATGCCTTCATTCGTCGGTTTTGTATACGGTTTAAGCGAGCTTTGGAAGAAATGGGGTAATTAACTCCACAACTTACACGTTTGGAGCGAGGAAAACCCACATGCCACAATTCAAACGCGCCATCAAAGGCAATTTCATATTAATGTTTGGGCCTGAATTATTGGCCGGTATTTGTTGGGCCTATTCGTGTTGCCAAATCGATAGAATGGACAACTTTATCTTGAATTTCTCCAACAGCAGTTACCACAACTTTTAGAAGACGTTGACATTGCATCTTGAGAGAACATGTAGTTTATGCAAGGTTGCGGTGCCCCCGCATTTTAGTCTTATAGTGAGGGGCCATTTGAATAGAGTATATCTAAACCAGCTGGATAGGTCGGGGTGGGCCTGTTCCTTGGCCTTCCCGTTCACCTGATTTAAATCTCCTTGATTTCTTCCTATGGGGGCATTTAAAGAGTCTCGTATATGCCACACCAGTAGAGAGAAGAGAAGAATTATACGAGAGAATTATGGACCATTCAAATGCAATGAGAGAAAACGAAGGAATGTTCTGGCTAGTCCAGCGATCGTCAGTTCGTCGTGGACAAGCATGCATTAGAGAAGGAGGTGCTCATATTGAGCATTTTTTATCAAATTTCATAAATCATTTTTCCATGTCCCTAATTAGTTTTCTACAGTAAAGTTTCAAATAATGTGATTTGTGTGTTCAAGATTTTTGTTTTTATAAGTTTAGGTAAGTACTTACTACCTCATAGAAAAATAAATGTTGTTTTGTACATAATCCTCGTGTTTATTTAATTTTTAAAAATTACTATTGTTTGTGCGATTGAAAATCGCAATTTCATCGTTAAGTGCATTTATCTCGAAAACGGTTCATATTACCAACATCAAACGTACGTAAAAATGACTAAAAATTTGAAAATAATCTTAGAAATAAAAGAAAATAGGCTGGAGTTTTTTTTTTCAACTTATTAAGGCAATGGGTGCTCTGCCCCCGAGCCTCCAAAAATATTATCCAAGGTTCTAGTACACTGACCTAACTGGATTGGAATAATATGATACTGATCCAAAAATGATTAAAATCGATTGAACAATAAAAAAGTTATCGAGAAAAATCGGTTTTTAACCTTCAACTTCTAGAGCGAATATCTTTGTAGGGGTACCTCGGGGAATGAAAAATATACGAACTTGTGACATTTTCACAAGTTCTACCCAAATCCGAAAGATTGCCCACCATTTTCGGGACACCCTGTATACACATATTTTTTTTCACTTTAAAGTATGTTTATATATGCCTAAATAAATACTTCTCATTAGAAAATTCTGCATTTTTCCTAATTTTTTTAGTAGTGGTCTTTAATGGGTTAGTAAAAAGTTGTTAGTTTTTGCAGTCTTTTCTTCTAAAATGAAACAGAAAAGGTTATGCCATTTTAAAAATTACACTATGTGAGCAATTTCATAAAATAACTTTGTATTTTTTTACAGTATAAAGTCTAAGTTAACTGATAAATAAAGTTAAGTTCAGTTGTGTTTCTAGAGGGCCGAATATTAAAATGTAATATTTCAATCTCAAGCTCCTCTATAAAGTCCTCATTTTTATACTTATCTTAATATCTCGATTCTGAACGGTCCTACGAAAATAAAGATGGTTATCAAAGTTAATGATAAGTAAATTCTCTATCGAAATGGTTCAGATACATTTTTACGTAGCATTAATATTATTGGAGTTATAGGCGGGGGAATTAAACTTCAAAAGTGAAAATTAAACGTAATACCAAGTAGGAAACGTGGAAATATAGAAAACTGTTGATGGAAATAAAAAATTTCTACGAGTTTTCCCGAAGATGTTAATATCTTATTCTAGTTCAACGCCCCTTGTATTAGATTCTTCTTAAGCCAGACAAATCTGAATTTACTGTCGTTGAAGCCAATGAAACTTACTATCCATAGAAAGTAATGTAAAATGTATCCGGATTTGTAGAAGTCATAAATGTTGGAAATTGCCATAATTTTCGGGGTGTTTGTTTGGTTTGTTTTCTTACCAAAATCATATTTTGATACTTCTCCATTTATTAAACTAATATAATGAATATTTATTACTTTTCCTGAAAAACAGCGGAACAGAATTTGAATAGAACAAAATCAAATTTAGACAACAAATAGTTATCATATAAACAATAACTAAATAAATATTGATATTATTTATCACTCAATCCCTCAAATAAATATTTAAAAGTGGTAGTACAATTTTACAGCCACAAAATTATTAATCTTAAATCAATATACAAGCAGTAATATTACCACCACTATAAAGCGGTTTGAACGTTGGATATTTTTTTAATTTTTACATCGCTTTCCACGCATCGAGTCATTACGTTCTAGTAAAAGGAATTTGGTTTGCCTTCCGGATATGCGGACAGAACCATTAAAATTGATTGAATTCCAGAGGTAGTTATTTTTGATTATCTGCTTTATTTCGTTTCTTTACTCAGTAAATATTTTTTTTATTTTCGTTGTTTGGTCAATCCGAAATGTTTTTTTATATACTGCCGATTTCTGATTATTTTTTAACAATGAAATATAGATTTCTTTTCAATTTGAATTTACATTAATATGATATACATAGTACGAAGGCGTAGAACGGACACAGTAAAAATATTTTTATAATTGCAAGTTTAAAGTTGCAATTATATATATTTGCAACTTTAAACTTGCAATTAGGCTTAATTGTAAGTTTAAACTTGCAATTGTCCTTAATTGCCACTTTAAACTTGCAATTATGCTTAATTGCAAGTTTGCACTTGCAATTATGCAACTTCCAATTGCCCTTAATTGTCACTTTAAACTTGCAATTATGCTTAATTGCAAGTTTAAACTTGCAATTATGCATAATTGCAAGTTTAAAGTTGCAATTAAGTATAATTGCAAGTTTAAAGTGGCAATTAAGTGTAATTGCAAGTTTAACGTTGCAATTATTCATAATTGCTAGTTTAAACTTGCAATTATAAAAATATTTTTACTGTGTCCGTTCTACGCCTTCGTAACATAGTGTCCAATGTCCACGCAATCGGAATATATTGGCACCTTTTTATAAACCGTAGGAGATAGAAGCTCGGTTAAATTGTAGAAAAATTATATATTTTAGAGCTCTTTTAAGAGGTGGAATTCGCAGTTTATAGTTTTCGTCAGTAACTCGGAAATGATAGGACTTAGAAAAAAAAATTAGTGAGAAATTGAGTAGTTCTCGGCTTCATATTTAAAATTTATATTTCTAGTCAACGCCGGCATCGTCACGCCCAACATTAGTTTCCCTTATGGGCGCCTATCCTTTTTTAAGGAAATCGAATTGGAAATATTGTACTTAATAGTAAACGGTGCCTTCTTAATAGTATTAGGCCAGGAGAAGATAACAAGGTGGGTATAGAGGAACCATTAGAAGACCTTCGAGGGTGGCTAAACATTCTTTCATGTGGAATACAATTGGTAGCAATACAAAATAATGACCTTATTGTATGTAAAGCTTCTTGCAGAACAATTTTCCATATGTTTGTTCTTAATTCCTCTGCTTCCAAGGTTAATATACTGTTTTCCATATAATACCAATATACCTTTCAGCTTGTCCGTTACCTCTAGGGCTATAAGCTGTTGTACGACTAGCCGCTATGCCGCAAGAATCAAAAAATTATTTAAATTCTTGTGATAGAAATGAATTTCCTCTATCAGAACGTACATTTGTGGCATTCCAAAAATTGCAAACAGCTGACGTAAGCACTTAATAACAGTAAAGGGGAAAGCAAAAGAAAATCATGAAAATTCATTAATAATAGTTAGGATATATCAATTATTAGTTGAATATGTTAAGAGACCTTTAAATTCAACATTAAATCTTTCAAAAGTGATGTAGATTTTATGAGAGTTCCTTGTCTTTTTTTAAATCAAGGTTTTGGTTCAGTACAAACCGGACAATATGAAATTACTATTCGTCCATCTTCAACAGAAGAGGGCATATTCATACATCGAATCCAGTGGTACATTCGAGTTATCTCTAGATGGACAATGATTTATGTAAATCAGTTAAAGTTTTATTACCATCTCCTGTTATTGCAGAACCTATTCTTGACAAAGTGTCCACAACTGTATTATATTTCCCAGGTAGATAAGTAATATCATATTTGAAGCAAGATTTCACGATTTCCTTATACTTTATTTTCCCTTGGAGTTTCGTAACCGATTATTGATCTGTAATAAGTTTAAAGTACTTGCTAATAAGGAAATGTCTCCATTTACGTACTGCCTCTACGATAGCGTGCGCTTCTTTTTCCACTGAAGCCTCTGAAGAGCATCTTTGCTTACTCGTCCAAAGAGTTCTGGAAAAGAAAGCTACAGATTTATCCATTGACTGAGCGTAGCACCGATTGCAAATTCCGAAGCATCTGTCCGATTTTAAGCTTTCAAAAAAGCTGACGCTGTGTCTGCTGATAATGGCCTAATTTTTTCCATAAAACTTAGGGATCCATTTTGAATAATGAGGAAACATGCCCATTGTTCTACGTAAAGAAGCTGTATTATTTGGTAGTGGAAGTTCTTGTAGAGGTTTAAGTCTTTCAGGATCTGGTTTGATAGTTCGTTTCGTTATCGTATATCCTAGGAAATTAAGTAAGTATCCATGAACTTTTGCAACTTTTTGTTATGCTCAGCAAGCCTTCAACACACTATAGCATCGTATAAATATTCAAATGTATCATTCATATTTTCATTTTATTCTTATTATATTGTCAGTTGTTCTTTGAAAACACGCAACTCCATTAGTAACACAGAATGGTATTCTACAGAACTGATACAGTTTCCCACAAGCTTCAAATGCAGTATGTGGTTTATTCTTTTCTTTAATGGCTATTAGTGGATATTTTATTGACCACGTCTTCTACTCTTGGCAAATGATAAGCATCTAATAATGTTTTATTGATTGTTTAAGAGTAATCATTACCATATGTTTCTTATGATTTTCACTAGTGGTAACTAATACCTGTGCTCTCCATGCAGATTTGCTTGGCTCGATAATATGCTCAGATAAGAGTTTTATTGTTTCTCATTCTATAAATTTAGCATCAATCACAAGAGCAGATCAAGTTTATAAGCAATACGCCCTTTCGTAATAACTCTTCAGAATCATCAGGGTTTAATCTAAGCCTTTTTTCAACTGCACAAACAGGTTGCTAAATGCTCTGTATGACCTAGAAAAGCAAGCTTTAAATGTTCATTCATTGCAATATTCTTTGCTTGGTGCTGTAGGATCCTAAACCAGGATGGGAAACTGAAAGCAGCATCTATAGCAAAAATTGATCGCGCATAACTCAGAGAAAATTTTTCGCTTATGAGTAGGACGGATACATCTTGGCCTTTGCTTTAAATATAATGATAAATTAATTTTGCAGTAATACCTCTTATCTTTCAGCTTCGGCGGAATTAAGTTAGAAACATTAATTCCAACGCGACTGTTACCAACTGTGATCAAGCGGGAGATTTGAATTTTAAAAAACGCGAAAATTCTCTTTTTCTAATTTGAGGACGTATGTATAAATCTTACTTAGATTATCGATATCAGATTTTTTATTTAAACTATTTGTTTCATTATTAATATGGATCATTTCAAGGAATGATCTTTTTTATAGTTACTCTCTACAGCCAAAACCTTAGCACTTTCATAATTCATTTTATGACTGGTGGTGATAACATGTTCTGCCAATACACATGATTTCACGTTTCTGTTGCAATCACTTTTGAAGTTATACGTCCATTAAGTGTCCGAGAGGTTTGACCAATATAGAATTTATTACATTTGTTACATTCTATTCTGTATACCACATTTGATTTTTCTTTATTTTTCAATGGGGTCTTCACCCGACTAAAAAGTTTTCCAACAGTTAATATGTTTTTTAATGCAATTTTTATGTCCATGTGTTTAACTAAGTTTATCAGCTTGGGAGTAAGATCTTCAATAAATGGTAATGACATATATTTAAGTGGACTCGTATTGGTTGTGTTGTGGTTTCGCTCAGTTATATTATTATTTTCCAAGTTAGGTATGGTATTATTGATATTATTATTTATGTTAGGTGCGTTATTATTATTTAAATTTTGAAAATTATTATTACTATTATTGGCATTATGTACATTGTTGTTATTATTATTTGACATGGTTCTAGTAGTGAAGAGAATTTTGTTTAATAGATGTAATGGGTAGGAATGTTCCACTAGGATACCTCGTAATTCTCTCAGTGACTCGTCCCTGTATTAAATATGTGAGAGTTTAATTACTCGATTTTGAAGGGCTTGGATGAGATTAATTTTCATCCGTGCTGAATAGTATGAATTATAGTTTACATACCTACCGCTACTCATTGGTAGGTATACAGTCATTACTTAGCTTTTACAAAATTTTGAGAGTTTCCAGGTGCTCCAGACTTGAAAGTTGTTGATCGAGGTCCTTACTGGTTGTAGAAATCCTCGCAATGATTAGATATGGGTTTTTCTCAATCGTAAAGTGTAAATCAGGTCAATTTCATGTACCGAAATTCGTGTGTCAAAAAATAGCAAATGATCCAACAGTCCAAAATCCAAATAATCCGAAATAAAACAGTTGACAAATTCTAACTCAAAATCTAGGCCATGCCAAATCGAAATCTGGCCTTGCCAAAATCGTCTATAATTAAAGTTACGAAATTATTCTCAAAGTTAACCTCTAACGTGAGCACGTGTCTATAATAAATCAAAGAAATTACCCAGAAAAGTACTTCTGGCCGAACTCGCTAATTAAATCCGGATAAATCGAAATTTCAATTAAAACTATCCAAATATTAATTGAAAATATGTGTGAAATTTTGATCCGGTATCAAACCGAGTAGCAACCGCATGCCTTTTAAACTAAATTAATCACTTGGCAAATTTTCCCGCTCAATTTCTTGATTTAGAAGGACGTTTCTTACCGTAGCTCCACCCCAGCACATGACTCTGTACTAATTTTTTTCAACACAACTATCTCCTGGTTTAAAATTAAAAATTAAGCGAATTAGCTTTTTTTGACAAATAAAAACTCTGTCTCTTTCCGTAGCTCTACTCCAGCACATGGCGCTATTACTTATGTATGAATACGCTAACGAGTAATAAGCATTTAATAACCCTTTCTTGCCACAAAAGTTTTTCATTTGTATAATGGCGAAGTAGGCTTGATTCAACTTCTTGCATACAACGTCGATTTGAGACCTCTAGGACAAGTTTGCATCCAAAATAATTCTTAGAAATTTACTTTGACTACTAAAGTTGAAGTTTTGCTGAGGACAGGGCTTTCTATTGTAAAAGTTGACAAAGGTGGTTTTGGATGTATTTAAAATAAGTTTGTTACGATCACATCATGCAGTAAATGCATCTAACACTATTATTTTATTATTTAAAGTATTAATATTGGAATCTGACACTGTCATGGTACTGTCGTCGGCAAACATGATTAGTGTACCACTTTTTATATGATTTAGTAGATTATTAACACAAAATATGAATAGTAAAGGCCCAAGTACAGAACCCTGAAGAACTGCTAGGAATAAATTATATTTATTAGAAAAGTGGGTGTCAATCTGCATAATAATTTTTCTATTTAACAGGTAAGAGTAAACTAATTCTAGAATATTATCACGTATACCAAGATTAAACATTTTAGATACTATATAATCAATATCCAAGGTATCAAATGCCTTGGATTGGTCGAATTGCAAGACTACTACGTATTTACCCTTATGAATATCGGTGTAAACTGTAATAAGTGGATGCTAGCAGATTTTACTGATTTACGTTCTCTTAAGCCATGCTGAGATGGTGTCAAAATCTTGTATTTTTCTATGAATGTTGACAGCCGATCATAAATAACCCTCTCCATGTTTTTAGAAAATGAACTGACTAATGTCATTAGTCTATAATTTTCAATGTCAAGGGGATCACCAGTTTTACTTCCACGTCCAGTGGAAGTATAGTAACACAATAAAAAAAAACGCGTTGAAGGGTTCGGGGGTTAATGGGGTAAATAAAGATAAATAGGCAAGACAAGCAACTAAGAGTCCATAAAATTGCAATTTAGGGCATGTACGAAAAGTTAAGGTCTGAAAATTTTTTTTGGCAAGGGACAAAAAAAATTTAAATGTGATTTAGTGTATATACAAAAACGGAACGTCTAAAAAAAAATGTTTTGGTATTAGCTACCTCCTCTACCACCCTATTATTGAAGAGGGTAAAAAAAATTAAAATGTGATTTAATGTGTATAAAAGAACGAAACATTAAAAAAAAAAAATTGCATTAGCTACCCCCTCTACCACCCTCATTGCCAACCTCACCCTATTATTAAAGTGGGTAAAAGAAATTAAAATGTGATTTAGTGTATACAAGAACGAAACGTCTAAACAAATTTTTTGGCGTTAGCTACCCCCTCTCTACCGCCCCACTCTATTATTAAATGGAGTAAAAAATTAAATTTGAATTTGAACCAAGGGCCTCTAAAATTTATTTTAGCATTAGTTACCCCCTCTACCACCCTGATTTCAACCCCCACGCTATTGTTTAAGGGAATAAAAGATTAAATTGGGGTTTAGTGTGCATACGAAAACCAAGGACTTCTAAATTATTTTTACATTAGCCACCCCCTCTACCACCCTCACTCTATTATTAAAGGGAATAAAACCTTACATTGGGATTTAGTGTGCATAAGACTTGGATACAAAATCTGGATGTGGAAGTAGTGATTCCTTGGGCAGCGGTCTTTAATAAAGGAACTACGTGCGAAATTTTTAAAATGTTTGAGAAAGAACCTCTCTCGATTGAATTATTTATTAGATATGTAAACACTATAAAACTTCCCTGATCAGGCAATTCACATTAAAACCCTAATATGGTTCCAGTATAACACAGCATTGCTTTTTTTCGAAACAAAAGATACATAAGACTTTTTTAACTATACTGATCTGTAGAAGAATGAATTTGTGCATATAATATTTGCAGTACTATTATTAACTTTGCTACTGGTTTTCTAAAAATACTGTTTAATTTCTTGTGACAAGCTTTACGTATTTGAATATAAATAAAAAAACCAGTGAAATGAATATCAGAGCGTAAAAATAAAGTGGACGTATCTCGTTGCAAATTACATTTCGGGTTGAAATGAACAAAAATTAGACTTAGTCGTCATTTAATCGGCTAGGGAATTGTGACTCATACCGTGGCATGTGACTAATTAGAGACTACCCTACGACATGTACTTTTCCGTAATGCACAATAAATTAGGGGGTGTGAGACTTAAATCGTATTACTGTAGAAACTTGAATCCAGATTAAACTGATTTATGTGAAATTATGTTGTCAGATTTAGTGAGTTAAGGCCCATTTAAATTTTTGTTGAGAGCTTCTAAACCAACACTCAATTTACACAAAATATCCTTTAGAATAATGAAAGCATATTTATATACTAAGTTATAATGTAGAGTTTAATTAACTTTTGATTATAAATTTGCTCACAACATCTCTTCTGTACTTTATTGGAGGTTTAATAAAGCAATAAGTAATGAAAAATTATAAGAAACTTTTATACACCATTAATTACTCTTTCAACTTGAATTAATGACCACGCCTTGAAGTACGTGCTACAACTATAAAGAAATTTAATTTACTAGGTATCTAACATTTAGGAAGACGCTTTGCTATATAAAACTCTTAAGTTTTATACAAAAACGAAAAGGTTTCAGAGGAATTACGACAAAGTTGCTGAACATCAATATCTCCATGTTTAGCATCGTCATATTTTAAATTGCCTCTGGAATATGCTTTGCTACAGTGACTTTTTTTAAGAAAGAAGCTTGCACAATTTTAAAGCTTTTCTTTGAGAAAGCCTTTAAATTTGTTTGTGCAAGATTTTTAGTTACAGGGTTACAAAGCGTAGAGAGACATATCTATCCATAGTCAAGGTTTTTAACTACTTATGATTTAATTGAGTTGTTACACTAAGTGAAAATTGTAGGAGAAAATGTATTGATTGATTGACTAGTGTACGGTAAGTATGACTGATGGTCGAGAGGTGAGCGCACTTGCCTCTCACCCAAAAGTTCCGGGTTCGATCCCCGGCCGTGGCAGTGGAAAATACTGTGAGAAGGATACACGTATATTGGGGGTGTGTCCCTTGTCTCTAAATGTGTAGCCCCCCCTCCCACACAAGGTTCTTCTAGAGCCTTCCGGGATAAAGGGGGTCGTCATTAACGGTGGTGTATTACTGCCACTTCCCGAAAACACACCTCGGTGTTTGTGAAATACGGTCCCGTATTATGTCGTAGCATGGAGATTCTATGATCCTCTTTCTGTATTTTTGCTTCTTCTGAGTCCGGCCGCGCGTATATCATTGCGGTTGCATTAAGGTATTCCTTTATTTTTCTAGCCGTTTTTTCTTTCAGTGTTCGTTCTTTGTCCTTTTCTCGTCTGCTCATCAACTGTTGGTGTACATAAAAGGTGTACCAATAGTGGGTCAAAGTCTAATATCGGCCTTGTTATTTTTTTATGGAAGTGGTATAGTAGTATTCAAAAATATTTTGCTACAGCGGAGAATCTTCGAGGTAATTTTTTTAAATGTATCACCCTATATATTTTTACATTTATGAATTCAACGTAAAATTACCTTTCCAACGACCTCCATATTTTTTGTTTTTGATGTGGTGTTGCCAAATTATTCGAAAAAAATATGAAAATGTTGGTTGGAACAAGGTTTAACAAATTAATTCGCTGTGTGTATTACTATTAATTAAGAAGATTTATTTTGCAATTATGTAGAAAAGAGATGTACTATAACGACACAACCACCAAATATTGATTATAATTATACAGGGTGTATTTTACACTAGCGCTAATTTAGGAAATTTCACAGTGAATTTTCTAAATTTTTTTCAAATAGAACACTATATAATTATTGTACTTTTTAATTGGTATGTTAATTCTCTACGATTTTTGTGAATAATATCCTACACCTAAAATAGATATTTCCAGAGATATTTTCACTTTTTCATTAAAATACCGTTAAATTGTAATACTTTTCATTTCAAACTGATCTAGTAGCCATGATTTTGATATAAATTGAGAATAATTGAAAATAGTATTAATTTTTTTTCTGGGTGCGTCTTGGTTACCTCAGTAGTCTTTTTTTAAATGAAATCACATTTCAGTCTATCTTAAAAATTTATAAATAGTCGTTTAATATTACAAAGAAGTTGACATAAATAATAGCAACAGAAAATACTGTATTAGGAATACAAAAATTGGCACTATTTTAAAAATTCAAAGTTATTTTGAACCTAATTTAGTGAAATAAATAATACCTAGGTGTTTATAGGAACTACTCAAACTGGCCTCCCACTATGTCTATGCATTTCTGTAGACGATTTTCTAATGATCTACCGACATTTGTTAAAATATCTACAGCAATTTCCTGAAAAACTTCCCTTATTCTTCCTTTCATACTTTCTTTTGTAGTTTATAGAAGCTTTGTAGACTTGCTCTTTAACATAACCCCACAAAAGAAGCCTATTTAGGTGAAATCAGAGTTTCTGGCAGGCGAACTATGGGGTTATCATCTTCCTATCCAAGAATTTGGAAAAGCGTCCTTTCTTCGTTCCTTTTTCTTATATTCCGCCTTCCCCGTATTGTCAAATTGTTCCATCAACCTCTCAAATGATTTTTTAGTGGGATATCGCTCCTTATAAATTCGAGTTGATAGCAAACAATTTTTATCACTTGCACCCAGAACATAAACCATATCGACCATTTCTTTTTATCATAATTGGAAAGTGAGAATTTTAAATTAATTTATAACTTAAAATAAATGTAAATACTTAATAATTAAATGCCAATAAGATAATTATTCTCACTTTATGTAAAAATCATGGTTACTAGATCAGTCGAAATGAAAAGTATTCATTACTTTACTAGAATTTCTATTTTGTCTTTACTTCTAGTAGTACTACCACCGTAGTAGGGGTCTTTTTGCTGGCTGAAATACCCATTGAATTATGCAAGAAAAGCAGCAGCGCAAAACACATTCCATATGTAATAGAAAAATAGCGCTACTCATTTTTCCTGTTCTTATTTACTGGATTAAAGCATTACTTTTACTTGTAATAAATTCAATTTATATACTTTTAATTGGCCCACATTTATGAGTATGAGTCATATGAGTTTTTATATTTCTTGTAACACGTGTATTGATAAGAAGGCTGAAGGTGTCGGATTTTAGACCGACGACGATATGACTCGGAGCGGGTTCAAAATTAATAGCAACGAACAGATACGTTTTTTTACAGACACAAAAAGTTCAACTTTATATGCATGTGAAGCTGTGAGCAAACATCTGTTTCACAACCCATATCCGGCACGTAATCCGACACGTCACTCAATGTGTTTTTGCGATTAACCATTTCCATTTTTTAAATCTAATAATTACAAATTTGTTATGCGCAAATGTGATTATATAGATCAGTTCTAATCAAAAGTATTATAATTTAACGGTTTTTAATGAAAAAATAAAAATGTCTCTCTGGAAATATCGATTTTAATAAGGTATTAGGCACAAAAATCGCAGAGAATTAACGTGCCAATTCAAAAATACAATAATATACAAAGCGTTCCATTTTAAAAAAATAGAGAAAACTTACTTTGAAATGTCCTGAATTAGCGCTAGTATAAAATACACTCTGTATAATTATCAATATTTGGTGGTTGTGTCATTGTAGTACATCCCTTGTCTATATAATTGAAAAATAAATCTTCTTAATTAATAGTAAATACATACACAGCGAATTAATTTGTTAAACCTTGTTCCGACCAAAATTTTCATATAAATCGTGAACGTCACGTCAAAAACAAAAAAATCTGGATGTCGTTGGAAAGGTAATTTTACGTTGAATTGATAAATTTAAAAATATATAGGGTCTTCCATTTAAAGAAATTACCTTGAAGATGCTCCGCTTTAGCGAGTCACCCTGTATATTTTAAAATATGTGTCTTTTAACACTATACCACTTCCATAAAAAAATAATTTTCCAAAGTCTTCTAACCAGCCTGTATATGGTATGGCCTTCCTATTTTATAAATTTTCAGTAGATGTGTTGCATCCGTTTCATTCAACTGGTTCTCAATACCTCATTTCACACGTATTTGTCATTCTATAATTTTATTTCTCCTTTTAATATTCACTTTTGCTGGCGTTTCTTTAGCTTTATTGTTTTTGTGGGCAGCTGAAGCATTTGTGTGGTTATGTGCTATTCCCGACCCATAGAGCATTTAGTCTTTGTTTATTTGCCTAGATGTAGGATTTCTGCTGGTTACAATCATTTGTAGAATTCATATTAGCGATTTTTAGAAAAAAATCTATGTACGTCACTGGATTTGCAACTCCTCAAAATGGGCCTGTTCTAAATTTTGTCAAAACGTTTAAGTAATAACGCTTTTGTAGATGTTATTAAAAATGCATAATACATAATTTTCATACATTTATTCTAAAAGTTATAAATTAAATGAAAATTAAACTCTAGTAACATGGTACTATTATTATTGTTCTAATGCTTAGTTGTAACAAATCAAAACAGAAATAAAAACTGAAATAAGAAAAATAGAGATTTCCGTTACAAAAACTACAAGATTATCGTCACTTATGCCAATCCACCATTTATTTCAATACACTTGTCAATCCCCTTACGCATATTCACAGTAACATTTCGTATTTGTTCTGGCGTAATTTCTGCGCAGGCTTGCATGATTCTAGTCCGTAATTTTTGTACAGTTTGTGTCCTTGATTTGCAAACTTTCAGTTTCATTAAATCTCAAAAGAAAAATCGATTGGCGTCGAATCTGGAGATCTCAGCGGCTTCTCAATCAAAGAATTATTTCGCCGTATCCATCGATTTTCAAAATGTTCATTTAGCTAGTTTATCTTCTTACCAAAACAGCGTTATGAAGAGAACTTCCATCTAACTTAAACTTAATTAAGGAGATTCTATAGTGATAAATCATCTAATACATTGCAAAACCTTTCCCAAACGTCCAATTTTTTGCGAATACTGTCTCTTTGTATTTATGACGAATTCCGGATCCTCAGCTGACCAGTGGCAGCAATTTTGACTTGAAACTACCTCATTTGCGGTAAATGTGGCTTCATCGCTTAATAAAATTTCATTCAGAAAATTAGGACTCTTTAAATATTCCTTCTCTACTTTAATCGTCTTTCTTCATCTCCCATTTCAAATTTATGCAAAATTTTTGGCATGTAAGTAAGCATTGATTTTGTTGTTTGTTTTTGGCATCTTCTAATCTTTTCTCTAGGGATTTAAGGTTTAAACTAACCATTCTAATACTAAACATAGGGTTGTTGTTAAAATGTTCTAAATGTTTTCATTATTTCTCAAAATGCCACGACGGCCATTATGCCTGCCACTAAGGAAGTTTTTTGAAACACAACCTGCCCCATTGAAAGCTTTATTAATTCATTGTACATTACTTCGACTTAATCATCTATTTGGCTGCCTATTATTGAATTCAATCGCAGCTTCTCTTGTCGTGTGCACAGAGTTAAGAAAGAATACTAGACTTTTCCAAGCAGTCATGCAAACAGATATTACTGCCTATCATAATAGGATTATGGATGCTGGAAAGCTATTCGTAGGATATGACTACTGTAACGTATTTGATGTTACAAATGTTGTGGATTTCATCATACTTCTAAACAATATTCATCAAAAGTTTGTATTTGTTCTTCATGTACACAAAATCATAAATTAAACGAATGCCCAAAGTTTTAAGTAAACTCATGCATAAACTGTCAATTTCAATAAATCTAATAAAGAACAAATTACGGTCAATGCCAAACATGCTGCCTGGGATAAAAACTGTCATGTATTCAAAACCACTTTAGAAAAATTTAAAAATAACATGCTTCCTAATAATAGCAATTAAATGAAAATGCTCTTGGTGATACTGTTAGAAGAGATCAACATTCATTTATCTATTACCAAAATATACGTAGTATGAGAACAGAAACAAAGGATCTACTTCTTAATTCCGTCCTTGCCTCCGAATATGAGCATTTAGTGAAACCTTATCGAATGATACTATTTATAATGCAGAATTTATTGATTTAAATTACTTTGATTTGTTTAGATATGATAGAAATTATGAACAAATACAAAATATTAGAGGAGGTGGTATGCTACTAGCAATTAGAAAAAAAACTTAATGCTTGTCTCTACGATGTTAGAAAGCATTGCGATATAATTAATGAGCCTTATTTTGTGGACATTATTTATGTAAAGATTAAAATTCGTAGTGGACAGAACCTTTATATTTTTAATATATATCTATACCATCTGATATGAAATCTGAGCAGTATGATCTACTTTTTGACGCTTTTGGGTCTTTACCGGAAATCTTTGATGCTCATGAGTTAATATTAGGTGATTTTACTATTACACAATACGCTCAAGAAGATGCTACCAACCCAAATATCATACCACTAAACAATTTCCTTAACTTTTTTTAGCTTAAACAGTATAACACAGTATGAAACATAAATGGCAGATTATTAGATCTAGTTTTAAGTGATGTACTTTGTAATGTGTCAAAATTCTCAAATTTCATGTCAACGTTAGATGAACACCATCCACCTCTCTGAATTTAAATATTTCCAGAAAAAAAAAAGCAGCAATTCAAGCAAAAAAGTAACTCGGAATTTAATTTTAAAAATGCCAAGTTCCATGACCTCTATCAGAATTTACTACTCACCGATTGTTCATTTTTACTTACGTAAATAAGGCAACTGATATTTTTTATGAAAAACTAAGTGAAAATATTCAGTAAACATAATAATATACCTAAAAAAATATTATCCGTTATGGTTTGACAAAGATCTTATCCATATACTTAGATAAAAAAATAAAGCATGGAAGCAATATAGTAATGACCGCACTGAAATAAACCACACTTACTATAAAACCATAAACAGTGACTTAAAACTCAATATAAAATCAAATCCAAAACAATTTTGGTCGTATATATCCAATAAAAAAGACACTCGTCATTCGTCATGGCTCACAATGAGTCTAGACTGGATTTGCCCCAGCAAATTGTAGATGGATTTGCAGACTTTTTTGTTAACTATTTCCTTAATTCCACTACATATGATACCCAATATACATCGACAAACAACAATACTAATGACATTTTACACATTACGTCAGTAAATGAGGATGAAGACGCAAAAGCATTAAGACAAGTCAAACCCAAAAAGACAGCAGGTTTGGACCTAATTCCGGCGTTCTTATAAAAAGATTGTGCCATTATACTATCCCTATTTAAGCCCTTGCAAATAATATTTATTTTAATTGTTAAAACACAGATATTTCCAGATGTTTGGAGAATTTCTAGAGTGTGCCCTGTATAAAAAAAGATAGTAAGATGTACATAAAAAACTATAGACCAATAACAATATTATGTAACTTCAGCAAAGCTTTCGAAATTCTGTTGTTTAAATACCTATCGTTTCATGACGGAAGCAATATTATAATACCCGAGCAACATGGCTCCATTGAAGGGAGATCAACAATTACAAACCTGGTTTGTAAACCTCGATTCATTTGTGAAGCACATGATGAAAGAGGACAGATAGACGACATCTGCGCTGACTTCTCCAAGACTTTCGATAGTCTGGATCATGGTCTTACTACCTACATAAGGTTAAATAAGATGGGTCTAAGTTACAATATGTTGATGTTGTTCCAGTCATATTTATATTGTCAAATCCAATATATTCACTGCTTTGTATACAAATCGTCCAACTTCACTCAGTCCTCTGGTGTTCCCCAGGGATCAGTATTATGGCTGTTATTGTTCATAATTTTTATCAATGACATCGTAGCTGGTCTAAATGTAAATGGTTTATTATATGCGGATGACATCAACCCATTTATACCTAATAATACAACTAGAGCCACCAAAGGCCTAAAAAACCACATGGCCCTCATGTCAAATACATTATAAATGATCCACCCAACAGCATTATACAAATACTAATCTAATCGTACATCGGAAGAATTTTTTTCTAACATTTTATATTTTGTATTATACAAACCATATAATATTTCATATTTGTCAAGTACCTAGTACATCGTACTAAGTTGTGCCCCCTCACTCGTAAACTGTTAGTAGCATCAACACAAAATAACCAAATTAATAAAAATTGCACTCATACTTTTTTGTCCAATTTCTTTTGTGAAAAATCAAAATTATCCGAAAAAGCGAACGATGCTTCAAACAGTCAACCCTCGTGTTTGACTCAGCCGAGTGGAAATAATAATGTAATTATAGAAAAAAAATAAGGGTATTTATTATTTCTCAATTTCGTATCACTTTTATTAAGCTTACTTACTTATATACTTTTCTCTAATACTAATATATAAAACATTTTTTTATTAGCTTTAAGTGTCAAAACATCATAATTTTTGCATGGCATGCTAAAAGAAATTTATTAGCACGTCGCGTCGTCCAAAATAAAATTAAAATAAACACTCGAGAGCAAGTAATATTACACTTGTTAGCTTGTGCAATAATGCAAATGCACAATGTACGGTCGTGAGCAAAAAAAAATAGGACGTCTTATAACGATATTTTGCTAAAATCTAGTTATGTACATTTAACTTTAATTTTTGTGACATTGTCAGTTAGTTGTCATAATTTATTGTAAGTGTGCAAAAAACTAATATGCCCCATATAAGCGATTTAGTTAAATCTGGAGTTATTGCTAAAGCAGAAGATGGATGGTCAATGAGACAAATTGCACTGCGTTATAATATTGACAAAAAATCGGTGTGTAACATTTTAAGAAAGTGGAGAATAAACGGTACCTACGATTAGTAGAAATCCTGGATCAAGCCGACGAAGGATATCAACTCAACAACAAGATTTGCAATTGGTAAATGCTTTAGTAGAAAATCCATTTTACTCAGGTATTCAGGCTGCTGAAGAAACGAATTTTCCTGAATCGAGTAGTACTGGTCGCCGGCGAGTAAGAGAATCGGAGCTATGCTGTCATGCAGCAGCACAGAAATACTTACTTAAGTCTGAACATAAAGAAGCTCGAGTAGGATTTACTCTTGAATTTTTAGCGCATGATGTAAATTTTTGGAACAATGTAATCTTTACAGACGAAAAAACTGTCAACACACAGCGGTCGTATTCGTGTTTATCGCCCTCCGAATACTCGATTCGATGAGAAATATATATCTAACATTGATAAAAGTGGTAGATTTTCCGTCAATATGTGGGCTTGTATATCGGCACGTGGTCCTGGTATTTTGTGGCATATTGAGGAACGATTTAATAGTGAAACGTATATTAGGATTATAGACAATATTATGCTCTCTTCTGTGTCACAATTATTTCCTAATAATAAGTTCATATTTCAACAAGACAATTGTTCCGTTCATACTGCTCATACGGTAACTAACTGGTTTCAAGATAAAAACATCATTGTTCTTAACTGGCCCAGTCATAGTCCAGATCTTAACCCTGTGAAAGAAGTATGGGGACTACTCGTAAGAAGTATCCAAAAACGAAATGTGCGAGACCACCGAATGCCGAAGAATTACTGGAAATAGAAAATAATGCACGGGAAAATATTATTACTAATGATTATTGTATAAGGTTATTTAATTCTATGTCAAACAGACTTATAGAAGTTATAAATAGAAATGGTGCAATAACGAAATATTAATAGTTAGTTTCTTGTTAAGTAGGATATCCTTTGTCCTTTGATCCAGGATTTCTACTAATAGTACCGTTTATTCTCCACTTTCTTAAAATGTTACACACCAAATTTTTGTTAATGTTAACACGCAGTGCCATTTATTTCATTAACCATCCATCATTTACTATAGCAACAACTACAGCATTAAATTAAAAAATAAATTAAAAGTGATATCTGTTTTATTTCGGCTACTCATTACATATTCAAATAGAGACAAATTTACATTAGAAAAAAAAAGTTGTCCTATTTTTTTCTGCTCACGACAGTACAGTAGTAACTTTTGATCTAGTAACCAAATCAAGATTCACCTTCGCTGAGCTTGCTCCCCCATGTTTACCTTCTCTCTATGCCCGTAGTTAGACATTAGTCCACACATTATTTGCACAAGAAAAGTAAAAAATTCATGAACGGTCTTTATCTAGTTGTCTTCTACGGTCAGTAAAATATTACAAATCAGTCATTCTGTTTGCTATAGAAGTTCACAACTAATATCAGCGTTAACGTTATGACGTTCTGATGGCACATTGAAATGTGAAGTTTAATAATATTGTTTTATAACATTTTGCCAAATTAAAAACATGATGAAATTAATCAATCCTTCTGCTACTGTATTTTTGAAAATTTACATACAACTGAATTGTCATTTGCGGCAGCATGAAACGAAATCCAAGATGTAACATTGTATAAACGAAAATATTTAAAAATCGTTCCAACCTTATTTTTCTGCCTCTGGTAAGAGAAGTGGTACGAGATTTTGCATGCATCTGAAAATATGAGGAATGTATAAAGGGATTCCAAACTGCACCGCTGGAATAAATTGGATCACTTTCTTTCGCATATCTCTGAGGAATTTTTATCCATCTGTATGTAATATAAAACGTTTCTTATTTTATTCCTTTAAGACAATTTAGTTAATGTACAATACAGAGAACATGATATTAACTTCTCGAATATCCAAGGATCAGACCTTTTTAGAACTCCCAATGTTATTATTTGAACTCAGAAAGCTACTTTCTTTCGTTAGTGAAAACGGAGATAGGCGTTAGGAATAGAGAGCGCGAACTGACAAAAACCATTTATTATTTGACACGCATTTGTGAATTTAAAGGACCTCCAACTGTATAATATAATCTTCTGGATAATAAATTACGTTTTTCGTTATATATAGAAAAAATAATAACTGCGTCACCACGATAATATGAGAAATAATATTCTCATTATTTCTTCTTTTATGGCTTTCACATCAGCTGAATATAGATGTAGAAAAACTACTGCAGTTGATTACACATTATACGAAAAAACGATTATTCTGTCTCCAGAGACGACAATTACCTCGACAAATTCAGTGCTTCTAAATATAATTGATTTTTCTAGTCGATTATGCTTACAATACTTTCCATATATATACAGGCTGTCCATTTTATCAGGACCCTCGAGAATATCTCACTTAATATCGGTCGTACAAAAAAAAAATTGTGCCGATTTATATAACCTACAAAATGGTTTAAAGACATTTGAAATCCATGGCCTACTTTAAGAGTTATGGCGGAAAATGTCGAAAATGCGGAAAACGTCTAGGCCAAATATCTCCGGTATTGAAGAGATACGAGAAAAATTTTAGGGCGAAAATTTTTTGCAAAACATAGTGTTACAACGAGGTTTTACCTAATTTTTTTCAAAACCCCTGTATTTTGAGATTTACTCTTCGGGCTCTTAAAAAAATTATTTTGAAATGGGCGGGAAATTGCACCGTTAAATAGAGTATTTTCCTCCCTTTTCAACGATGTATCACATGCCATATTTATTCATTGGTACTACGTTAGTAATTATAAAAACATTTTTTTTAAATTAATAATTTTTTTTAACAAGCATTATACTTGCCGTGGAGAAGTATGATTAAATAAAACGATAAAATAATTCAATAAGTTGTTCAAATCTTTGCTATAATAAAACATTAACACAATTAAGAAGAATAAAGTAAATTCAGGTAACAAAAACAATTTAATAATAAAAAGAATATAGCACGCAGAACATTAATATTTATCTAATCCTGAAAATAATTTTTAATATATCGTGTCAAGTGTTCAAAGTGTCCACCGCCATTTCTCATGCACAATCGAGCGCACTGCATTTAAATCATTACTCAACATTTCGGGGGAAACTGTAATACATGCCTGTTGAATTTAAGATTTTAGGTCGTCTACATTTTGCGGTGTCGTCGAAAACACCTTATCTTTAATATACCCCCGTAGAAAAAAATCCATTGTGGTTATATCTGGAGAACCAGGGGGCCATCGAATAAATCCATTGGCACCTATCCAATGTTGAGGCAAAATTTCGTCTAAATAATCTAGGCAAATCTGGGAATTATGGGGAGGAGCTCCATCTTGTTGAAAATATTGAAAGTTGCGTCGATTCTCTAAAGGTAGGTCATCTAAGAATTCATTAAATTCATTTCTCAAAAAGTTTAGGTATCTTTGACCATTGAGGTGACCATCACAAAATAAGGACCTATTAAATTGGTGCCTAAAATACCTATCCACTCATTTATTGAAAAACAATTTTGAAACCCAGTCGGTCTATGCCAGTGTGTATTTTCAGAAGTCCGTTTGTAATAAATATTGAGATTAAAAATCCATTATTGAAACAATTTGCCTCGTCGGACCAAAGTATTTTACTACATATTAATGGATCGCCACGCTTCTTTTTCAGCAGCCACCTCCTTGGTCTGTCCCCCGCTTGTAAATTGTGAATTTTTTTGGCTTTATAACACCGGTAACCATTTTTCTTTAAAATTTTTCTAGCACTTGTTTTACTTATATGACAAGCAATTTGAATTTCTCTTAATGATGTTTGATGGATTTATACGATGGCCCCCTCGTACTCCAGATATAACCCCAATGGATTTTTTTCTATGGGGGTATATTAAAGATAAGGTGTTTTCGACGACACCGCAAAATGTAGAGGACCTAAAAGCTAGAATTCAACAGGCATGTATTACAGTTACCAACGAAATGTTGATTAATGTGTTGGTCGTGAATCTACAGTGTTATTACTTTTTTGTAAAGGAGTAATGCCCTATGCCCCCCTTGAGACCGCCACTAACTTCACCAGTATTTAGAGTAACATTAATAATATTTAGTATGAGATGCTCACACACCTCAAAAATAGCTTTTATTAATTTGACTAAAAAAAACAAACTAAACTAAAGAATACCCCCCTAAAATATTTTAACGTACTTAAGTTACGTTTACATTCTAACAAAAATATGCCGACGGCTGCTAGCGCGAATAGCGGCACCATCATAATCACGACCGCTGGCGCTGCAGAGGGTAACGAATTAAGGTGAGATTTGGATTTTCACGTACCATGCTTGCCAAGTATTCTCTGTTTTTCAAGTAACCGTGCCCTGAAACAAGAAATCTTGCTGCTGAAGTGTTGCTACCCTGTCAAGCTTTCCTGCTTGAGTAAGATAAATCATTGTTATTAAGTTAAAAATATTTCGTGCAACATTAAAATAAATTTCACGCATTTAATATAAAAACCGTCGTTAAGTCAATGAATCTTGACAGCGCATCGCGCCACATTATTCAGGCGGTAGATAGAAAATTCCCATTAAAAACGCCAATACGGTAAGAATTGTGTTTTTATTTTAATAGATTTCTGTAGAATGTATAAAAGCTGCAATATGGTATTGACAGGTGTTATGACAAAAGTTTAAAAAATTATTAATATAAATAAACGTAAAGCTACAACATTCTCTAAGAATGTAAGAATATTTAATTTGAATATTTAGTGAACAGAACAAATTTTTGAATAGAATCAATAGAATAACTTTGGACTGTGGGTTAAGGTCCAATTTAAATATCGACGATGTTTGAAAATGTCATCTGTGACCAATTTAAAGATTTCACTGATGTTGCATGTATTATAACAGTTATTTACGATATGAGACGGGAAAATTAGAATATTATATAAATAATAGAATGAAGGCAAGGAAAGAAATTCATTTAGGCAACAAGTATCAAAATGTTTCAAATTAGAAATGACAAAACGTATTTTTTCCTTTGAACAAAAAGGTATATGCTGTTATAAGGATCTAAGTTTTATATGCCTTATTAAAATTAAACCGGATCTAGAGTTACCCTTCCTGAGATCGTCCATCAATGGACGATCTCAGGAAGGGTAATTCTGAGATCCGGCTCGAAGGACCAATGAACAAACTCAGAGAACTGAGGGTAACGTCGAATGAGATTATGTGTACAGCAGAATATGCAAGCTGCTGTCTCAACCAGCGTGATGTGGATCAGCTGATTAAGTTGGTTGTTTGTTGTAGGGGTGGATGCAGCCTCACATCCGAATTATGGCTTAGGTATTGTAGTTGTAGTGAGAGACAATGTGGAATTGTAACTGTTTTATTACGAAAAAATATAATCTTTATATATTAAAAATGTAGGTAGTAAATAAATAACAAAACCTTGACTAACACTAATATTCATTCATACGTGCTTGTGCTTGTTTATAATAACATGAATGTCGGCCATGGTAATTGAAACAAAATAAAACAATACGTAGGTTCCATGAAATCCTAAAAAAATTGTGAAATTATGTTTAACATGCTTAAACAAATAGTACATTATAGTCCAGACAACTTTTATGTAGAGCTGAGTAAAATAGCTTTAGAAACTTTTTGAAAAGATTTTAGCTCAGTAGTCGCTGTATAATTCAAAATCCGACAGAATCAGATCATTAAAACTCCTTCAAAATCAGACCAAGCGGTAGGTGGCAACGCACGGGTATAACTCCAGCTATATTTTCAACAACATTGTGTTTGAAGATCCCATTCGTTTGCAGATGTACAAGAGGAGCATTGATTTCTTTCCAGTATCTGAATGTTGACATATTTCCAACTGAATGGATCTCAGTGGTTTTCATCGGTTTATAGAGTGATGAGGTCTTTCCAATTGAAAAAATGGGGATCTTATATCACAGTCCATGAAAACATGCAGAAACAGGATATCATGACCCAATTATGACTGAAATGCAGAGAATATCATACAGAGATATAATTATTTTAGTTTGCTTAGATTATTAATTAGTAAATAATTAACATGAAATCTGTACAAATTCAAGTACCGAGTCATGGAAGATATACATTTTATTTTTAGTCTGTTTGATCTGATCCCATTTATTTAAATCCACTGTCCGCTTTCGGTTAAGTAAGAATTAATCCATTGGAACATTTTCCTTTTAAAGCTATGTGAACGTTGTTTATGTATGACAAATAGTGATTGATCATATCTAAAGTTCTGTTTTGCGGTTAGGGCTCTGTCTAAAATACTTGATATAGAAAAACAGATGAATAGGATTCGTAAATTGTGTTTGTTAGTATTGTATAGCTGTTTTTGTATTGCTTACCTAGAACTACAATAGTACATTAAACAACAAGTTTAGAAAAACAAAGTTTTTCTTACGAAATTTGTTTATACTATTTTTCGCATTTTGTGTTAGTAGGTAATTATAAGCAAATAGTGATGGATATGAAAGCATTATAAAGTTTGAAATTTAAAAAATTTCATTGTAGGTACTTGTGTAGGATTTCCGTAACCTAGTAACTGACACGCTTCGTTTATTTATATAATAATGGTTAGCTATAATTTTTGTGGGTCGAATTGATTCTAATTTATATACAGGGTTACTGGTAATTCGATACATTCCTTTGGAGATGTGATGGGGCATGAGCTAAGGAGTGAATCTAGCCCTAACATACATTATGCAAAACTCAATAGTTTTTGAGATATTTCAATTTTTTTGTTTTTCTCAAAGAAGTAGATCTTAATGTCTTAAAAGTTAATTTCCAAAACATCTACTTGACATTTTTAAATTTTTTTTACTGGATTACTTGTCCAACATTATAGATATCCGTTTGGAATGAAAAATATCCGGAAACATTTCGATCATGTGAACATTTAAAATAAAAAAAAAATTTTTTAAAATCAGTTATGAAATTTACCTATTAGGTTTTTTCAAAAAAATATTAATGTAGCACGCATACAAATTATTATAAAAACTTCCTTATTTCAATAGCTATCTAACTAGGTAGAAATGTTTAATGTACCCTTGATAGTTCTAATAAAAAATTAGTAAAGATAATGCTGGTGGCGGAATTTATTAAACGACTAATCGTTCATTTTCATTTAAGTCAGTCAGTCCTTGACTTTGACGTTTGTGCATATATGTCATTAACTGACATTCTTATCTCCGAGTCCCTTAAGTTTGTTGGTCTTGTTAAATTAGTTGTCGAAGATTTTGATTTTGCTCGTAGTTGTTGTTATTAGTTGTTGTTATTGTATTTTCTGTGCCATGGCCGCGTATGCCAACGCAGAATACGCTGATATCTTGCTTGTCTATGGATACTGTGGCGGCAACGCTGCTGAAGCTCGCCGAGAATATGGTCTTTGGTACCCTAACCGCCGCTTACCAAATGCACGTGTATTCAGTACGGCATATCGAAATATCGCTGAAACTGGTTCCGAGAAATGTAGAAGAAGTGACGCTGGTGCTCCTCCCATTTCTGAACCAGATGATGAGGAAGAAATATTGAGGTATTTTGAGGAAGACCCAACTATTTCAACTAATAAAGTCGCAAGACTAACCGGAGCGTCACAATGGAAAGTTAGGTCTACGATACGTAGAGTTGGATGTCATCCTTACCACTATACCCCTGTCCAAGGCTTGGAGGAAGGTGGTCCTGGAAGGAGAGTGGAATTCTGCCGCTTTATGTTAAATTCAGATGCAGAAAGTGCAAATTTTTTAACAAGTATTTTATGGACGGACGAGTCGAAATTTAATCACGAGGGTATAACAATTTCCACAACCTACATTATTGGACAGAGGAAAATCCCAAGTTAACACGTGAAGCTAGTTTCCAAATGAAGTTTTCTGTTAATGTGTGGATGGGAGTCATTGGCCACTATTTAATAGAGCCACACTTTCTTCCTCAAAATTTAAACGGGGAAATCTATGAAAATTTGTTAAGGAATGATCTGGCGGTGATTTTAGAAGATGTTCCTCTCGCCGTCAGACAGCGAATGATGTTTCAGAACGACGGTTGTCCAGCACATTATCGGCTGACAGTACGACAGTTACTTGATCAACGTTTCCCTAACCGTTGGATTGGAAGAGCGGGCCCAATACCTTGGCCAGCGCGAAGCCCTGACTTAACACCCCTTGATTATTACGTATGGGGTCATATGAAAGAGATGGTCTATGCCACACTAGTCAATACCATAGAAAACCTTAGACAAAGGATAGTCGATATCTATAATATTGGACAAGTAATCCAGTAAAAAAAAATTAAAAATGTCAAATAGATTTTTCGAAAATTAACTTTTAGGACATTAAGATCTACTTTTTGAGAAAAACAAAAAAAATTAAATATCTCAAAAACAATTGAGTTTTGCATAATATATGTTAGGGCTAAATTTACTTCTTAGATCATGCCCCATCACATCTCCAAAGGAATGTATCGAATTACCAGTAACCCTGTATATTAATTACAAAAATGAGTCGTGCTACTGAAAACAATTTAGAAAATTCAAATGTGTTTTTAGTGGGCGGAATATTAAAACATAATATTTTTAGTCGCAAACTCCTCTACAAAATCCTTATTTTACTATAAGGAACGTAACCAGACTGCAACCGACAGCTACTCTCCGGACTATGTGCCCCGCCGAGCGCTGAATTACAAGTTACAAGCCTGGCGCGTTAAGTGTAATAATTGCATATTACCATCAAAACGCTAATTCTTCGATTGCAACAAACACTGATCCTACCTAAAGGAGCTCTCGTGCCAGTCGTCCCACACCACTTGCAGACTGCAGTTTCGAGCCATTGGCTCTCGTCAGTGCAAGGTAGACATATGACGACCGGCATGAGGATCCCTTGACCATTTGGTACATTTCGGTATCTTTAGGATAGCAACATGTAAAATAGTCAACAGGAGCCATCCAGCAGTCCAATGTCTGTTGCAATCGAAAAATAAATAGCCTGACTGAGCTTAGCATAGTTCAAATTTGAACTATGCTAAGCCCATAGTTCAAGACACATAAGAGACTGTAGCCGATTTGTTGTCTACGAAATATAGCCGCGCGTTTTTATGTAACGGTCCATTTTTTTAGCCTGTGTAAATCTAGCGAAATACTAGGAAAATGTCATATATAAATCTTTTCAAACAAAGCCTGTGATGTGCAATCTGTTTGTACTCATACTCTAAGGCTATAATCGGTGCATTTTAGAATCTGAGACATGATTGGTCGAAGGGTAGTACGCAAGTGAGATGAGAGAGAGACTTTGGCCGAGTGGCAGAGCGAGATTCGGGTTGGAAGCAGAGTGGTGCACGCCGAGATCAACAGGTCAAAGAGAGTCTGTCGATATTACCTTCATAAGTACCAGTTTAATGACAAGTTTCTTGGCTAATAAAAAACGCCACGATTTATGCTATACACGACACATCGGCCATACTTATTACAAAAATTTCACGTTCAATTCTGTTATATATATTTAAGGTATTAGTCAGATACTGTACTGTATTATCAAAGTGTAAACTCTAGAAACTTTCCCAACGAAATAAAGACTTTCTGTGGAAATATCCCTTGTTTAGTGCGGAACCCTTAATGCCTTAAGGGTTAATTTGTACATTTTCGAACTATATACCCTCCAAATGGGTATTTGAAAGATTGCTGTCAGTGCCTAGTTAATGTCTTCAGTGACAAAGTGCAGCGAGAATTTAAATACGTTCCAATTAAGTTCCCCGAATGGTTTTCGACCTTTTCACCAACAATAAAATCCGTGGCGCCCAACTTTCCTTTCGAGATAAAAATCTGCACAATTTCGTTTTTTTTTTCTAACTTCGTACGACCAATTGGAACCGAGATAAATTTTTTGAAATTTTGACAGTTTTGCAAGGCAACGGAAACACGCGCTTTCTTCGCTAAAAAGTTGAAAGAAACGATGATATATGCAAAAAAAAAGAAATTAAAAAATAATATTGGTTCAATTTTTCTGAACAAAATCCTTCAAAAACCTTCTTTTTTAAAGAAAATATACCTTGCGAACGACTTATGGTATTGAATTACTTTCATATGTATATAAACTGATGAAAATAGGTCCAAATCAATTTTTAAAAAGTTGTATGCAGAGTTCTCTCTAGGGAGATTATCAGCTGTAATTTACCAAGGGCGCTGATAATAACGCGATAATTTTCTCTAATAATGAACCGAAAGCTTGTTGCTTAGTAATTATAATTTATAATTAAAAATTTTTTTTATTAATATTAAATGATTATTTAAATTACTTAAAGCAACAGGCTTGAGGGCCATTATTAGAGAAAATTATAAGAACTTATCAGTGCCCGCGGTAAATTCGGTGATATTTTTTTGAAATTCTAATAATAATATGCCAAATCGTGAGTGAGACATTTTAAATAAATTATAAAACTGTCAATAATTTTTCGTTGCATAGCCAACATAAGTGATGGCATCATTGTAATCCTTTAATAATTGGATGAATTTTGACATGTGACTAGAAATGGACGGATTTTATAGGATTTCTATTTCGTCAAAAAATTATCTAGGAAATATAACTGCACATTGTTAATATAGAAATTGAATAGTGGCAAGATTTTTTTAAATAAAAAATAATGAAAGTTCCTATTACATGATTGTAAATTATACCTAAATTTTCAGTGTATTTTCTTGTATCATCTCACTGATAAGTTTTTATTATAATTAATTTGTTATTCTAATTTGGTACATCCTGGTCAAGGTTAAAGTGGTCTTCAGTTAAATAACATGGACCTAGAACAGTGTTTTGTTTTATATTTTTATGTTCATCTTGCATGCAATTCCATAACCATGGAGCCTTTGGCTTTGTCTGTAAGTTGGTTGTATTATTTTTAGGTTTATTTAATTTCAAATACATACATTGATATTTAAACGTTTATAGATTTGTACTGAAAGTTTGTATCTCATTATAATATGCCCATTGCACATTCCAGTCCTGAAGTTGAGATAAATGGAAACGTCGAGCATAAACTTTCAAATATTCAATTACTCCAACACAGACGAAAAATTCAACATAACTAATAATAACTGTTACTTTGTAATTGCAGTAATATTAGTTATTCTATTATTACGGATCATATTTTCTGTTTTCCTGCACAATTGTATTTTCAGACATACATACTGATAACAAAGATAATCCGTTGACCATAAATCCATTGTGAATTGTTACTTTTCTTCGATTCAAGCGGTTCCTATACATTTGTACTCCGATATAAGATTATTAGAGAAATTGGATTAAATATATAAAGCTTCTTTATGGTTTTTTGAACAACAAAAGATATATCTAAACGAAGTAATAATGTTGAATGAGATCCTAAAGCAGTTAACTCTTTTATAGCGCACTTATAAGTATAAAAGACCTTGTTATAGCTTTTCTATTCGAGGTTTCTCTGTAAACAGAAAGCACAAAAATATGTATTCATATAGAAGTAATAAAATAACACCCAAAATTGACAAAGGGGTCAACTTGAGAGTAGACAAAACAAACATTTGATCTCATGTAAAATTACATGCCGGGTGCCAATTTCCTATTGGTGACCTCATTGAACGAAATGGGAGAAAAACGTTTTTTATAAAAATTGTAAAAACCATGTTTAATTGTTGTAATGTTCGCTTATTTCTTTCAACTATACGAGAAACTGTTACAAGCTGATTGGTCTTACTTAGAGCATTATAGTGATGTCGATGAGGCACGTGATGCGTTTTACGCGCGTTTGAACAGTATCTTTGAAGAATGTGTATTAAAATTTAATAAGTTAAGCCGTACTTTCCCACATTGGTATAATGCTGAAATTAAAAATAACATTCGCTGCAAAGAACTAGTTCACAAAAATTTCAAAAAATATAAAACGGATTATTACCTGAATCAATTTAGGCGACTCAAGGCCACCATAAAACAACAAATTAAATCTGCTTATAAACTCGTCGCAAATGTAATCACGCAGGATCCCTCTAAATTTTGGTCCTTTGCTCAGTACAAAAGAGGTAAAACTAGAATCCCGTGAGCGGTCACTTATAACAATGCAACACTGGATACACCGCAAATGATAGTTAATAGTTTTGCAAAATTTTTCTCGAGTGTATATTCTCCTTCGGATCCAAGTCACAGAAACGACAACATATCTTACCCATCCGAATTGATAAATATTAACTACTTACAGAAAATGAAATCTTTGAAGCAATCAAAAAACTAAAAAATAAAATGACAGCCCGGTATTGACGCTGTTCCCAGCTTCTTAGCTAGAGACTCTGCTGCGGTGTTTGTTACTCCGCTGCGTATTATTTTTAACTTGATACTTACAGCGTCCAAATTTCCGGATATCTGGAAAATCACCAAAATATGTCCTATTTTAAAAGCTGGCGATCCATCGTCCATAATCAATTGCAGACCAATTGCCGTTTTATACAATTTTACGAAAACATTGGAAATTATTTTGTATAACCATATTTACAGGACAATAAAATCGTCCATATCACCCATGCAACATGGATTCAAGGCACAAACTCTTTTGGATTTTTGGATACATTAACCTTACTTTTCATATCTTACTTGTTCTCAATGAAGCAATTTGTGGAACACGGCGGTCACAGATCTCTTAATTATACAGCAACGTCAGGCATTCCTCGGGGATCCAACTTAGGGCCCCTACTGTTTTTGGTTTTCATAAATGACTTAACAGCAGTAATTAGTTGTGAGCATCTACTTTTTGCAGATGATCTCAAAATTTTTACAAATGTAAATAATCTCAGTGACTGCATTTACTTACAAACAGAAATAAACAAAGTTTCCACGTGGTGTTCCAACAACTTTCTTAAATTAAACATCTCCAAATGCAAAATCGTGACTTTTACTCGTAGACACAATTCTATACAATTTGACTACAACATAAACAATTTTCGACTCGAGCGTTGTTTGGAATTCAAAGATCTCAGTATGATTTTCGACTGCAAACTTAGTTTTTCTAGCCATGTTAATCAGATGACAAAGTCAGCTTCTAAGTTGCTCGGGTTCTTTGTCAGAAACTGGAGCTGTTTATGTAGTATTGAAATTATATAAATATTATATTTCACATACATTAGATTCAACCAGGAATATGCCGCTCTCATATGATCTCCTGTATTCCAAAATTTGATTTTATTAACTGAATCTGCCCAGAGAAAATTTGTAAAGTTCATGTTTTTAAAACTAATAGTTTTTTTCCACAGCGAGGCACTGATAATAACCTCCTATTAAATATGTTTAATATGATTTCACTAAGTGAAAGAAGGAACTGCGCTGCTCTTTCATTCTTGTACAATCTAGTTAACAATAATATCGATTGTTCATCATTTGTTAATAAGCTTTGCTTTTTGGTACCTCAATTGCATTCTCGTGAGAGTGCTTATTTTTATACCCCCTTTAGTCATACTAACCTTATGTGTAAATCACCAATGTTTAATATGTGTAAGGTATTCAATTCAATTTCCGGTCTTTGTGGTACTAAACATGACAGTTTAAATAGTATAATTGACTTATATCTAAGAAGCAACTTAAAAAAAAAAATGTTTTCTTAACCGCCTCTCAAGTTACTGAAGTAACTCCCTGGAAGATCTCAAGGATCTCGTGCTAGGCAAAGAGAAACGAGGCCCTACAGTTTAATGTGGACTCCGAAAAATTGTTTCGCCTTGCGGGAATCGAACCCACTTCGCTAGGCAACTCAATTTGCTAGCCAGTCGCTTTAACACACTGAGCTACCATTCCCCTTACAACATAATATATGTACACCTACCCTGATACTATATTTTTTACCTTATTTTCATTTTTTATTTATATACCTTTACTGCCTCATGCACGGCTTACTGCATTTTGGAAGCCATCTATTTAGGCTATTGTTATCTCCAATGCATAGGATGTATAATGTTAGGGTCCAGTTCAACATATTATTTGAAATTCTATTTTTATTATTTCACAATGTTCTGCTCACTTGTATATTTTAATGTTTTTCTCATTTTTTTTTAATGTATACTATTTCATAATTTTAGGCTTTTTAGGTTTGAATATTTTGTCATATTTTTGTAATTCGTATTCTCATATTCTCAGTAAAAATTCTACGTTTCCTCTAATTGGGTATTTACCTGTTGGAAATAAATGTACTATTTATTTATTATTTATTTATTTATTTATTTATTTCCCTTTATTAATGTAGTATGAGTGTGAAATTTTGAAAAACCAATCTCTGCTTCTTCTTAAGTAAGATATATTTAAAAATGAACTATACGTTTTAGGTAACTTCTAAATACATTGTGAAAAATATGGCATATGGTGAACTTTTTTATTAAATAGGTCAACAAAATTTGAATGGTTGTGTAAAAAGTCATTTGCTACGTAATTTCTCGAGCTGAACCTGAACAAACTTTAAAAAATTCTGATTTTGGCCATTTTATTCGAGACAATATTTTTTCCAAATAGCTTTTAATATGTCAACATAAAGTATTATTGTCCTACTTTGAAAATTTTCAATCATTCCTCTACGATCTTCTTATCCTAGAGACAACACATACAATTTAAACCCTTAAGACCTAAATCCTTGATTCCTTAAATTCTTAAAAGCTAAACCATTACTCACTAGACCGTTAAACCCTGAACCTTTAAACAAAACCGCATGAACACAGTTTTAATGTCCATTTTCACAACCCAGATAACAACACCCATGAACTTCTTAACCTATTTAGTTCTTTTGAATTTTTTCCCATAATAAATTCTCCAACTCGCAAAAGTAGCTGTCTTGACAACATATTTATAAATTTTTCAAAAGATACTTGCAAAACGAATGTTATTAATCCTATGTAATCTGACCATAGTGTTATTAAATTAAATATCAATCGTTCCAAGCCCCCAAACTGCTCAAAAGAATTAATTACAGACTAATCAACGATTCCTGCTTATTTGAATTAAATAACTTTTTATCTGGCGTTGACTGGCGCTTTATTGACAACCTAAATCTAGATGTCAATATCAAATTTGAGCATTTTGTTTCGAACATCTATTATGATCTGGATGTTACTTGCCCTATTAAATCTAAAGTTGTAAACAATATTAATAAAACTAAAATAACTGATTCACAAACAAACTGAGGCAGATGAGCGTCTTACTTTACTTCTTACAAGACGTGCATAGAGCTCATCTATCAAGTGATCTAAAATCTTTAATAGCCAATAAAAACGAATTTCTAAATTGAAATTAAATAAAGCCAGAAAAACTGCTGATGATAGTTACATATCCACAAAAACAATTCTCTAAAGGCGATGTGGAATTTAATCAATAAAAAAAATCCGTTTCTCTGCAGTCTGAAATGGTATCCACTGAGGAATTCAATAATTATTTCACGACCATCCCACTCTATTTACCGCCATTTATTCTCCACCATCAATGCACATTAATAGGTAACATTTTAGTCTGTTAAAATAAAATAAACAAGAAGAAAAATGAGCTTTATACGATTTCAGGAATTTTTAATCTGTATCAGAAAGTGAAGGCGGTCAGAAATTGCAGGGGACTACGATAACGGTAAAGCTCTTTTTGTTATTGTCTTCCAGTTTGGTTTAAGCAAAGGTTATGTTGCTCATCATGAAGCATATAGTCAAAAAGACAAACATGATGGATGGTCATGGGGTGCAGGGAAGCTACATAGAAAATTCGCTTATAGTATTATACATTGGAACTATTGAAGGGGGGGGAGGGCTCTATCTATCTAAACGCTCTTACATCTCAATTCCTTGAACCCTAAGTATGGTCGAGCCTACAAACTTGATGCTCTTAATCTCCCCTTAGTCTTTAAATTTATAACCGAGTTATCACGACAAAATGTATCTTTTTTTTTAAACTTAATTTGGAAGAGAAACAATAAGCAGAATGGAAATTAGAAGAAACATAATTATATGCAAAAACAGCTTTTTTAAAATCGATTTATTTACTATTTTAACATTCTGTATATATGATAGTAATTTTAAATGTAAACGTTTTATTGACTCAACCTGCATATATAAGTGTATTTAGAATAGCCTATCATTTTACTTCCCGCCCTATATGTCATCAAAGCTCTCTAACAATTTTACATCTACATTTTTATTTATTTACAAAAGCAACCCACAGCGATGTATATGTTCAAAACGGAGAGGTTCTATAATGTATGACATGTAGTCCACTTCCCCTTGGTACGCATGTGGTATTAACATGGTAACAAATCAAATAGATCCCTACTGAAATCTTTTCGGACAAGAAATGAATAGCTTAACCCACGTGATATATGATTCACAAAAACTGAACGCGTTTTAGAGTTGTTAAAAATTGTTTTTGTTGTAAGTTTTTTCTTCTCAATGTTCTCAACTTCCAGAATTTCAAGGAAGTTAGTGAGTTGGCATACAAATATGGATTCTGTATGAGAGATAAACTCTGCTTTATTATTTATAGTAGCATAGATGCAACATCAAATAAAATAATGCTGTAGTTGGAAATATAGACAATTGGAATTAATATTTTAATTTCATAAAATAGAGTAATCAATAATAATCTGTTTTATTTGTTCCCTTTATTTTGCAGATTCCAAGTGTTATATAATCATTGTAAATAAAATTTACGAATAAAATGTTCATAATTTATTTGAATATTTACATATTCTGCACTCAAACAACTTGCACTTAAAAATTACATTAGAATGGCTGTAATAGAAACGACTACATAAACATATCTTTTCAATAATTATAAAATTAAATTGTACTTAAGAAAAATATATAATTTACACCTATACAGCTTTGACGTAAACACATTGTATGAACGAAATTGGAGACCTTTTCATTTTAAAGAAACTTGGAGACGTTTTGCTTAACCTGTCATTTCTTGACAACCGTCATCCTTACAGAAGTCGGAAATGAACTATTTGATTTGCGAAATCCATGCTGAAGTTTCAGATATATCAAATTCATTAAACTGAAACTTTTGGACTTTTAAGCAAGCTTCTGTTTTAAGGTTTACCCTTTAGTTTAGCATCGGATATCGAGTTTTCTTATCTAACTCAAATCCTAGCTGCAAAGATATTTTCTTCCGCTTGCCATAAGGGCCAAATCAGTATCCTCGATTTGAGGAACAACAAGACTACAACTTGGCATATTATCGTTTCCTTAGAAGCAAAGGGTCGTGTAAGCTGATCTGACAAAGTTGTGAAAATTAAAATTAAACGAATATATGTATATTTCCTATTGACTAGTATGCCCTTTCTCAATTTAAGATAATAATAATAATAATTTTTATTTGCAAAATGGGGTTGAAATCAACTTAAAAAAGTTCAAGTTTCAGCTACAACTGTGACACAGATACATTACAAATACATGAACACCATACAGCGCGTTAAAATCGTACTCACGTAACAAGGAAAATAAAATTAAATATTTTTAACTTGAAAATAGAGAGAATAATAGGAAACCAATACGAGAGAAGACGTAATAAATGAGTCTAACGTAAGACATTAAAAAGGATTTTCTCAAGTTGATTTCTAAATGAATTTAGTTTTAAAAATTTCTAGGATGTTGATACTGTCGTGAGCAAAAAAAAATAGCACAACTTTTTTTTTCTAATGTAAATCTGTCTCTATTTGAATATGTAATGAGTAGCCGAAATAAAACAGATCACTTTTAATTTATTTTTTTATTTTAATGCTGTAGTTATTCCTATAGTAAATGATGGGTGGTTAATGAGACAAATTGCACTGCGTTATAACATTAACTAAAATTTGGTGTGTAACATTTTAATAAAGTGGAGAGTAAACGGTACGGTTAGTAGAAATTCTGGATCAAAGGACAAAGGATATCCTACTTAACAAGAAACTAACTATTAATATTTCGTTATTGCACCATTTCTATTTATAAATTCTATAGTCTGTTTGGCATAGAATTAAATAACCTTATACGATAATCATTAGTAATAATATTTTCCCATGCATTATTTACTATTTCCAGTAATTATTCGGCATTCCGTAGTCTCACATTTCGTTTTTGGATACTTCTTACGAGTAGTCCCCTACTACACCTACTACAGGGTTAAGATCTGGACTATGATTGGGCCAGTTAAGAACATTGATGTCTTGAAACCAGTTAGTTACGGTATGAGCAGTATGAACGCAACAATTGTCTTGTTGAAATATGAACTCATTATTAGGAAATAATTGTGACACAGAAGGGAGCATAATATTGTCTAAAATTCTAATATACGTTTCACTATTAAATAGTTCCCCAATATGCCACAAAACGCCAGGGCCACGTATCGATATCCAAGTCCACATATTGACGGAAATTCTACCACTTTTATCATTGTTAGATATATATTTCTCATCGAATCGACTATACACGAATACGACCGCTGTGTATTGACTGGACAGTTTTTTCGTCTGTAAAGATTACATTGTTCGAAAAATTTACATCATGCGCTAAAAATTCAAGCGCAAATCCTACTCGAGCTTCTTTATGTTCAACTTTAAGTAAGTATTTTTGTGCTACTGCATGACAGCGTAGCTCCGATTCTCTTATTCGTCGGCGACCAGTACTACTCGATCCAGGAAAATTCGTTTCTTCAGCAGCCTGAATAACTGAGTAAAATGGTTTTTCTACTGAAGCTTTTACCAATTGCAAATATTGTTGTCGAGTTGATATCTTTCGTCGCCCTGATCCAGAATTTCTAGTAATCGTATCGTGTATTCTCCAATTTCTTAAAATGTTACACACCGAATGTTTGTCAATATTATAACGCAGTGCAATTTGTCTCATTGACCATCCATCTTCTGCTTTAGCAATAACTTCAGATTTAACTAAATCAGATTTAACTAAATCGCTTATATGAGGCATATTAATTTTTTTGCACACTTGCAATAAATTATGACTACTAACTGACAATGTCACAAAAATTAAAGTTAGATGTACACAACTAGATTTTAGCAAAATACCGTTATAAAACTTGTCCTATACGACCGTACATTATTATAAAGGAAATAAACATTGGATGTGAAGCATTCTTGCTTAAACCTTGCAGATTTGTGAGGTGGAGGTGCAATGAGTCTATTAAATCTTAAGTTTAAGGTATGGATATACGTTCTATATTTTAATGTATTATGCAAATAAGGGGGACTTTCGTTTAAAAAAATGTTACAAAACAAACCTGTAGAGTGGAGTTTTCGTCTGTCCTGCATGCTTAACCCATTTGAATATTTTAATTTATATGACACTGGCTCAAACTTTCTGATGCCATATATGAACTGCAAACACGACTTTTGAATTTCTTCTAATCGGTTAATGCCTAGTTTATCCAGGCATGGTCCATATATATTGTCACAATAGTTAAAATGACTTAATACAAGAGAGTCTGTATGTTGTATTTTAAGGGATGCTGTTATTAAATGGCAATTTGGAAATAGCATTTTTAATGAGGCGTAAGCTTTTTGAATTCAATTATTTATATCTTTTTTAAAACGTAGATCTGTATCTAATTCTAGTCATAAGTTGTTGGCACTTTGCGCGCATTGCAAGGTCTCATTCCCCATTTTAATTACAAACTCATTCCCAATTTAAACATAATATTTTTAGTCGCAAACTCCTCTATAAATCCTTATTTTACTATAAGGAAAGTAACCAGACTGCAACCAAAGTTACAAATCTGGCGCGTTAAGTGTAATAATTGCATATTACCATCAAAACGCTAATGCTTCGATTGCAACAAACACCAGCCGAAAGACTGATCCTACTTAAAGGAGCTCCCTTGCCAGTCGTCACACGCCACTTGCAGACTGCAGTTTCGAGCTGTTGGCTCTCGTCAGTGCAAGGTCATTCCCAATTTGTCGTCTGCATTTGCTAAATACAATAACTGGTCATTTCATTGGGTTCAGCTGAAGTTTATGACGTTCGGAGAATGCAACCAGGAGTTCTTTGCTAGATCTACACCATCTGGTAAGAATTAATTATAAAGTTGTGGATCATCTGCATAAAGATGCACATTCTTATAGTTATGATGTTAAATTACACGTATATATACTAAACAAAAGTGGGTTCAGTATTGATCCCTGTGGAACACCACATGGTACATTACCTTTGGAAGATTGACCTAAATCAGTTTGTACAAACTGAACCCTACTGAGTTAATAAATATCTAAGAGGCTAGTTACAGTCTCCAAAAAACCAACGAAGTGTAAAATAGACAGCAAAATTTCATGGCTAATTATATCGAAGGCTTTCGAGAAATCTAAAAGTGCCAGTACCGTAGTTTTACCCTAATCTGTAACCCCAATGATATCATCTGATATTTTTAACAGTGCTGTAGCACAGCTAAATCCTAGCGAAACCCAGATCGATTCTAGCGAATGTCGTATGTATTCATGTGTACTCGTATCTGGCAGTACATAATTTTCTCAATGAGTTGAGATATAATCT
The DNA here is from genome assembly GCA_963675555.1 of Leptura quadrifasciata. Classification (NCBI taxonomy): domain Eukaryota; kingdom Metazoa; phylum Arthropoda; class Insecta; order Coleoptera; family Cerambycidae; genus Leptura; species Leptura quadrifasciata. The sequence goes on from OY776674.1 coordinate 154,392,894, forward strand.
GAAGTATACTTATTGAGCGAAGATCATTATACGACTGAGCATCTTTCTTTTTTGGCAAAGGTGCTACACGGGAAATTTTCTGTTTAGAATGTTAGTAAGAAAATTTAAAATTCTTGACCAGCATAAAAGGATAATTTCTAGGTTTATTTAATCTGCGCCCATGACAAAAGATTTTATTTCCTTCATAAATGTTTTTCAACGGTTTCAGTTAAAATTGTTGTAAAATTAAATAGAGATTCCATTTTTTGGGACCAACGAGTTATGTCTCATCCTAGTGGTAAAGGAGTATTGAGTTGTTAAATTTAATGAAAATCTTTAGAATCGTTTTTGATAAAAAAATGAATTTTTTATCGGTTTTTGGGGGTTGACTATTTGAACTAGTTTTGATTTTTCCACGAAGTATGCCTATTCTGAATGCGTGTACAAATTTTTAACAAAATCGCTTTTGTAGTTTAGGTTACACACAGACAGCAGACAGATATTTTCAACAGTCACTTCTTTGGAATCAGGGGACTTGAAAAGTGTAAGTTCACCAAAAACTCAAAATCGAATTTTTACACGCTCACTATACTTTCCTATTACGTATATGGGAAAGTAAAAATTGAGTATAAAACTAAGGTTAAAAACCGCCAAAAATGACATTGCGCAAATTCCAATTTCCTTCACGATCGCGCCATTCCCTTAAAAAAGCAGGAGAGAAATGACTTGTGGTCGAGAATACGATTTCACTTGCTTTGGGAAATTTTCGCGCATTTATCTCAAGAGAGCGCTATTCACCGATTTCGAAAATTAATACCCAGTCGGATTTCTAAATGCGCTGCATATCGTTCCATATCGTGACGCTTAATGTACATACATTAATTCGTTTGAATATATATATTAAGAATTGTTATCCGCTGTCGGCATAAGTACGCTTAATTTGAGTCCGGTTAGGCAAACCCATGGCTAGGAAGAAATCCGCCGGCTTCACAGAATTAGATTTATTAGTTTTAAAAGATTAGCGTGGTAAGCTCAAGAGTATGTGATATACCCAGAAAGCACAGTTATTATTGCAACACTAAGCAAAGGGATAGCCTAAAGCTCAGCCCATAATTAGCATCCCTTAAGGCATGCGATGTAAAAGAAAGAAAGGTTCAGTTAGGGTAAAGAATTGGAGAAATAATAGTTTAGTTTTGTCCACATCCCATTAATCAATGAATTAAATAAAAAGAAATGCACCATGGTGGACCTCTTTCTGGAGGAGAGTGTTTCCATAAACTAGTAAACTTGGTTATTGGCGGTTAAATCTTACAAAAGCTAGATAATAGCAGTTTACAATGCAGTTTTCTAAGGCGGAGTTCCAAAATGAATGATTGTTATATTTTACCAAATGTAGCTGATGAAGCATTGGTAAAAGTAAAAAATAGTGAGAGTTCTTACAGTCCCAGAAAAGCTGCGAAGAGGTGGTGTTAGAATTATAGATTTAAACCTGACCGAATAAAACATATGTGCCTATTTTATCATTTCTAAATTATTTATTTTATTTATATTTTGTAATCTTTATTAAGTTTTATGTTTTATAAAGTTTTTTGGGTGTTTTATTTTATTTTGTTTACCTACATTAGAGCCCTTATGCATGTTTTGCATTTAATAAAGTTTATTTTGTGATTTTATGGATTTTTGGGTGAAAATCGATGACATATATTTTTTTAAATATCCATTTTATTTCATGTCGTCATTAGTATACTTGAAAATGAAATATAAATTAAAAATCGCACATATTTCAAGTCGTTGAAATAGCACTTAAAAAAAAAAAGAAACTCCAATGTATGTAACCAAATAATCTCATTTTATTTAAATTCCATTGATTATACATTAGATTTGAATATTCTGAAGATTTTTTACCAAAAAATGTATTTGTTTAGAAAATATTCGTTACGAAAATTCAAAATCATTTCATGTCACCACCCTTTACGATAACAACAAAATTACACTAAAATGAATAACAGGACGTTTTTCGTAAAACCAACTAACAGAGACGAAATATTGTCCATCACTAAAAAATTATTTAATAAGAAATCATCAGAATATGATAATATTTCACCAATTTTATTAAAAAAAAAAAACTATAAACATGCTAGCTGATGAATTTGAAAATCTTGGATATTATACTTTAATTAATTGGTAAAGACATTTTAACTTTCTGAGCAAGGAGTGACGCTTTTATGGAGGACCTCTATACATTGGTATAACTGCGAATACTCCTTCCATAATTGCTCCATGTTGCTTTCTTGATTATTATTTTGTTTTTGTTACCTGAATTTACTTTATTTTTCTTAATTGTGTTAATGTTTAATTATAGCAAAGATTTGAACAACTTATTGAATTATTTTATCATTTTATTTAATCATACTTCTCCACGCAAGTATAATGTTTGTTAAAAAAAAATTATTGGTTTTAAAAAACTGTTTTTATAATTATTAACGTAGTACCAATAAATAAATATGACACGTGATATATCGTTGAAAAGGGAGGAAAATACTCTATTTAATGGCGTCATTTCCCGCCCGTTTCAAAATAATTTTTTTAACGGCCTGAAGAGTAAATCTCAAAATACAGCGGTTTTGAAAAAAATTAGATAAAACCTCGTTAAAACACTCTATATTGCAAAAAATTTTCACCTTTGAATTTTTCTCGTATCTCTTCAAATAACGGAGATATTTGGCCTAGACGTTTTCCGCATTTTCGATATTTTCCGCCATAACTCTTAAAGTAGGCCATGGATTTCAAATATCTTTAAGCCATTTTGTAGGTTATATAAATCGGCACAATTGTCGTAAAAATATTTTTTTTTGTACGATCGATATTAAGTGAGATATTCTCGAGGGCCCTGATAAAAAGGACAGCCTGTATATTATATTTTATTATATTATTTTTTTATTATTATACATATTATATTTAAGAAAAATCTTTCGTATTTTTAAGTAATGTTTACATAGTTTACACTTGTATGTACTTGTGATAGTATGTCAATTTATTTTATTGTCTTAAAAATATTTTAGGATAAATAGTAGGTATTGCTTTACACTCTACACATTATTTTTATACTTAAAAATAAATTGTACTATAATTATTTATTATGTGCAGGTCAACTCACAGTTTAATCCACGTGCAGGTTTTCCTTTGTGGATTTTTCTATGTTTATTACCTAATACTTTCTTTTGTTATGTTACATTTTGTTCTAATTATTTGATGAATAAATATTATTCTTCTTATTAAACCAGCATGGATTTCTAAGTAGAAAATCAACAATTACCGCAGTATATGACATAAAAACCATTGTGGAAAATTTGGATTTAAATTATCAAACATCTAGTATAGCATGCGACTTCTCTAAGGCTTTCAATAGAATTATATAGCATACGTGGTATAACACTAAAATGCATTCAGAGTTAATTAGTGGACAGAGAACAGCGAATAATTTTAAAGAAACCTTCTGAATCATCAGAGTATTCACATTTGCAATGTGGTAGAATAGAAAGTGCGGTACCTCAGGGATCAGTCTTAGGCCCACTTCTATTTCTACTCCACATAAACGATCCGCCATCTTGTGTACCGAGCTCTTTTCACTGACGATTCACTTTTTCTGCTAAAATGCGATAGATCAACTAATATTCTACCTTATGTAAATGAAAGCTTAGATCATATATGTAATTGGTGTAAGGCAAATAAAATTAAAATTAATTTCAGTAAAACGCTATAAACTAAACTATAAACTTCAACTAAAGAAAAAGAACGGATATTACAATTGCAAACTATTATTGACGAGATAAATTTCCTTGGGTTTACGCTGGACAGTCAAATAAACTGGAAGAAACATATTTTAGCACTGAATAAGGTTATTGTTGAGAGCTATGGCAAAGAAGGGTCTGAAGGTACTGAAAATACTTTACCACGCAGTTTTTGGTGATCTTATTTCATATGGAATAATCTTTTGGAATATCTTTACTAACTGGGCACTACACAAAAAAGAGCCATCAGATTTATTTCTGGATTGAAAAGTCACCGTGATTCTTCTAAGTCACATTTTACAAATCTAAACATTTTAACAGTATCCTTCTTGTATGTATTAAAAACATTATTATTTGTACATAAAAATAAGTCAGCTTACACTTTCAGTAGCTCAGATACCGGCCAAAACAGTAGCTTAATAATTCTACCATGTCATAAAACCTTTATTATTATAAAATTGCTGTACTGTACAATAAATTACCCAAAGAAACCAAAGAAATTAAAATTCTACTCTCAAAACAATTTGAATAACAAATAAAAAATATGTTATTAAAAAAGCTAATTATTTTGTAGACGATTTTATCAATGATAATATAATATGGGGCCATTCAAATAACGGGTAGTGAACCTATATGAAAGCTTGTGTAAGTTAGAAGACCTACAAAAATAAAAATATTGAAAAATGAATCCATTTATTTATAAAAGTAATAATTTTTCGTTACATAAAATCATCCAGAACCAATTTAACCTTAGTTTCTTCCTAACAAAATTCAAACGGAACTATTAAACTATTAAAAACTTCATATATGTAAACATGTTTTTGGAATAAAATGTTCTATAATCTGTTGATCGGTTTGTTCTCATATACGGGTGTTGCATCATGAGAGGGACATAGCTTAATAGGAGGTAGAGAACATCAGTGGTAACCGGAACCTCCCATAGAAATGTCTCATTGGGCCTTCATTACGAAGTTACAGGGTGTTAAATAATTTTTGGCCAAACCTGTTTTTTGTCATAACTTTGACAGGGAATGAAATAACGGATTCATATTTGGTATGGCTAATGTACTAACGAGCCCCAAGAGGTACATGTATAGAAAAAAATATATCCAGGTCCGGATTCACTATAATTTATGTTTCTTCTTTGCATCAATAAAACATCACCCTGTATATATTTTTTTGAAATTTCGATACGATATTCGAAAAGAGCAAGAAAAAACAAATAAAATGGCCTATTTCATTTTTTTGTTACACCTTCGTGGTTATTTAAATACGTTGTTAAATGTGCAAGAAAATGGATTATAGAACCCTATTAAATGAGAGGCACGTGGAATAAATAGTTTTATAACTAAAATTTGCAAAAATTCTATTGAGCCTAGGTGGTCTGGGTGAATCCTAATTCCGGCACGTTTTAAAGGTCCATTTTGGTAAAAAACTGTGGTCCTAATAAGTAATCGGGTATGAGTTAGCAAAATTTTTAATCAATCACAGTAGGCTTGTTCAAAGTGACTGATAATAAAAAGAAATCTCCTAAACAGTTGAATAATTGTTTGTTAGTAATTTAATGTGTCAATAATCCGCATTTAGTTAGTGAAAACTTTTGAAAATATTTTAAATATGCCAGTAAAATTTACAAACGTGGAATATGCTGACATAATATTCATCTATGGTTTCTGTAATGGAAATGGTATGTCGGCGGAAAGAGAATATCGGCTGCGTTTTCCTGGTCGTCGATGCCCTAATCATAAAACCTTTAGTACGGTGTTCCAGTATGCAAGACAACACGGAAAGTTTCCTACTTCTGCAGTTGTGGAGCGTGTTTTACAACAAGGTGTGCAGGTACAAAACAATATTATAAACGTAGTTCAAGAAAACCCAAATATGAGCACTAGACGAATCAGTTTGGCAACTGGTATTCCTCATTGGCGAGTATGGAGAACCGTAAAAAGAGAACGTTACCATCCATATCATATCCAGCAGGTACAGCGTCTTCAACAAGGCGACGATATCCCCCGCCTGGCATTTTGTCATTGGTTGTCTAACCATCGCCCAGTCATTTACGGATGAGGCACAATTTACAAGGGATGGAGTAAACAATTCACGAAATAATCATAAATGGGCACAGGAAAACCCACATGCGGTACGCCAACGCCGTTCGCAACACAGGTTTTCTGTAAATGTTTGGGTCGGACTTGTGAATAGACATTTGATAGGGCCACATTTTTTTGAAGAAAGATTGAATGGTAAAATTTACTTTGATTTTCTTCAAAACATTTTACCGAATATGTTAGAAAATATCGGTATAAGAGGCATGTTGTTTCAGCATGATGGGGCCCCACCACATTTTAACCTTCAAGTAAGAGAACACTTAAACAATGTGTATCCTAATAGATGGATTGGACGCGGGGTCCACATGAATGGCCACCAAGATCTCCTGATTGTAACCTTTGTGATTACTTTTTATGGGGCCACTTAAAAAACGAGGTTTATAGCATTGAAATTGAAAGTAGACAACATTTAATCCAGCGCATCGTTACAACCTGCGACGAAATACGGAATAATCCAGAAATGATACGTCGAGCAATTGGTGACCTTTCTAAACGCGCAAGAAAATGCACAGAATGTGGGGGAGGACATTTTGAAAATTTACTTTAGTGTCAATTACGTTTTATTTTTAAACACATTTAGTTATTGTTTTGTTATTTATTGTTAATTGAATGGAAAACATTTTATTTATTTAGATTTTAGTTTGTTCTCTTTTCCAATTTTTATTAAGTATAAAATGTTGATGATTTTCTTGATCAAAGTAACTGGTTGCTTAGGCCTAAATGGTTTAAATTATCTGTCACTTTTATTCTTTGAACAAGCCTACTGTGATTGATTAAAAATTTTGTTATTTCATACCCGATTACTTATTAGGACCACAGTTTTTTACCAAAATGGACCTTTAAAACGTGCCGGAATTAGGATTCACCCAGACCACCTAGGCTCAATAGAATTTTTGCAAATTTTAGTTATAAAACTATTTATTTCACGTGCCTCTCATTTAATAGGGTTCTGTAATCCATTTCCTTGCACATTCAACAACGTATTTAAATAATCACGAAGGTGTAACAAAAAAATGAAATAGGCCATTTTGTTTGTTTTTTCTTGCTCTTTTCGAATATCGTATCGAAATTTCAAAAAAATATATACAGGGTGATGTTTTATTGATGCAAAAAAGAAACATAAATTATAGTGAGTCCGGACCTGGATATATTTTTTTTATACATATACCTCTTGGGGCTCGTTAGTACATTAGCCGTACCAAATATGAATCCGTTATTTCATTTCCTGTCAAAGTTATGACAAAAAACAGGTTTGGCCAAAAATTATTTAACACCCTGTAACTTCGTAATGAAGGCCCAATGAGACATTTCTATGGGAGGTTCCGGTTACCACTGATGTTCTCTACCTCCTGTTAAGCTATGTCCCTCTCATGATGCAACACCCTGTATATGTATTGCTTACATTATATTTTATAATGTCCGGAAGACGGTAGTAATGCTACCGAAACGTTGGAAAGTTAATGAACTAGTTTATCTGTTTATAATGAGGTATAAACCCAACAAATAGATCCACTTATCGATAGCGATGATAAATGACATAAAACTATTTTTTTGTGTTATTTGTTTCTCTATGCCACAAGCCCCTTTGCTTTTATTGTATAAGAAAAAAGTAGTCATTAATTAAAAATCAGCTAGTAATTGTTTTTAATATAGGTTAAAATTGGTTGTGAAGCTATAATAATAGCTGCACCCTACACTTAAGCTCTCCCTTACAATATCGCCCTTGCCAGTATATTATCGTGGTAGCACTTGAAAAAACAAGAGGGAATGCTATTCTCGCCTCTTTATTTCAGAAAAATAAGAAGTATCAAAGAACAACATAAATTCGAGGGAGTCGTTAAGTTTCTTTTTGTAGTTGCTTCTTAGATCCAAATGATTCACAAGGCAGATTTAAGTTTGAGCTTAACATCCATTTTAAACTACATTGAAATTATGTAATTTGAAATGAACAAGCCACAATTGTTCACAGATTTCTGTCACCCATTTTCAAGATATATAATATACCAATACCGATTTCACTGAACTCCAAAAATGTTTTCTAATGGCTTTTTAAAATATAACTATTGATAAGATGTTTAAAATAGGATTTATTTGTATTGTATGCTTTGCAGTTAAACATTATTTTGGTTCCGTTTTTACTTTCCTACATACCCAGTATGTAAGGAATATGTTGCTGTAGTGCAAATATTTTATTTTTGCGTTTCTGGTGATTTTATATATTTTCAAGCTTCCTGAACGCAAAAAGGGGTTTTTAACAAATCTCTGTCTCACGTATACCGTCTGTGGTAACACCTAAATTTCAAAGTACTGGATCGATATTGCTCAAAATGTATATTAATCAAATATTACAAATGGATGCCGCCTTACTATGAGTATAGTATCGTTCAAAAATTCCCTGCAAATAAAAAATGCAACAAAAAATTTACGACCTCATTAAAATAACGTTACTCTCTGTACTATTCCGCTGGTAAATTGAATCACTTACCTTTATAGTTTTTAATGTACGTCAGCTTATTTGATGACACCATACCGACTGGTTCGTCGGCGTTGATAATGGGCCTGTAAAGTTTTTGTTGCATTTTTTATTTGCAGAGAATCTTTGAACTATACCTCTAAGATGTTCAGGGACGGAGGTTTTGGACGTAAGGTTAAGAAAATTAAATATTTTTTTATTGGTTTTAACCGTGCCAGTGAATTGCAAGTACGCTACCACGTTCCGGAGTTTGACGGATGAAGAGGGGGGACACTGAATTACTAACTAAAACAGTTTACATTAAAGGCTACTGGTTTAGATACCGGTTAGAACAATAAACCGTCCATCTCTAATAGGAATCTACTGATTTAACACAATGGTACGATCTTCTCATGGGAAAGATAAAAATATAAATACTGGATATATTGTACTGTATCAGAAATAGATAAGATATAAATGGCAATAATAATTTGAACAATAAAAAATAGTACAAGAAAACTACGGAATTCCCTAAAACGGAATCAATTGTACAAACATAGACGGCATATTTCGAACATTAAATGTAAAAACTATAACAATGATTATTAGTGCAAAAGGTGACGTCAGGGGTGGCGTGCAACACTTTAAGCACACAATCTGGTGCCACACTACACCATGGGTGAATTTATATACTTATATATTGCTATGACATTCCGGCTGCTTGTAGCTAAAATATCACACGATATAATTTCTAAATATAATATATATATATATATATATATATATATACAGGGTGTTGCATCATGAGAGGGACATAGCTTAATAGGAGGTAGAGAACATCAGTGGTAACCAGAACCTCCCATAGAAATGTCTCATTGGGCCTTCATTACGAAGTTACAGGGTGTTAAATAATTTTTGGCCAAACCTGTTTTTTGTCATAACTTTGACAGGGAATGAAATAACGGATTCATATTTGGTACGACTAATGTACTAACGAGCCCCAAGAGGTGCATGTATAAAAAAATATATATCCAGGTCCGGACTCACTATAATTTATGTTTCTTCTTTGCATCAATAAAACATCACCCTGTATATATTTTTTTGAAATTTCGATACGATATTCGAAAAGAGCAAGAAAAAACAAACAAAATGGCGTATTTCATTTTTTTGTTACACCTTCGTGATTATTTAAATACGTTGTTAAATGTGCAAGAAAATGGATTACAGAACCCTATTAAATGAGAGGCACGTGAAATAAAGTTTTATAACTAAAATTTGCAAAAATTCTATTGAGCCTAGGTGGTCTGGGTGAATCCTAATTCCGGCACGTTTTAAAGGTCCATTTTGGTAAAAAACTGTGGTCCTAATAAGTAATCGGGTATGAAATAACAAAATTTTTAATCAATCACAGTAGGCTTGTTCAAAGAATAAAAGTGACAGATAATTTAAACCATTTTAGGCCTAAGCAACCTGTTACTTTGATCAAGAAAATCATCAACATTTTATACTTAATAAAAATTGGAAAAGAGAACAAACTAAAATCTAAATAAATAAAATATTTTCCATTCAATTAACAATAAATAACAAAACAATAACTAAATGTGTTTAAAAATAAAACGTAATTGACACTAAAGTAAATTTTCAAAATGTCCTCCCCCACATTCTGTGCATTTTCTTGCGCGTTTAGAAAGGTCACCAATTGCTCGACGTATCATTTCTGGATTATTCCGTATTTCGTCGCAGGTTGTAACGATGCGCTGGATTAAATGTTGTCTACTTTCAATTTCAATGCTATAAACCTCGTTTTTTAAGTGGCCCCATAAAAAGTAATCACAAGGGTTAAAATCAGGAGATCTTGGTGGCCATTCATGTGGACCCCCGCGTCCAATCCATCTATTAGGATACACATTGTTTAAGTGTTCTCTTACTTGAAGGTTAAAATGTGGTGGGGCCCCATCATGCTGAAACAACATGCCTCTTATACCGATATTTTCTAACATATTCGGTAAAATGTTTTGAAGAAAATCAAAGTAAATTTCACCATTCAATCTTTCTTCAAAAAAATGTGGCCCTATCAAATGTCTATTCACAAGTACGACCCAAACATTTACAGAAAACCTGTGTTGCGAACGGCGTTGGCGTACCGCATGTGGGTTTTCCTGTGCCCATTTATGATTATTTCGTGAATTGTTTACTCCATCCCTTGTAAATTGTGCCTCATCCGTAAATAAGGTTCTGTAAATGACTGGGCGATGGTTAGACAACCAATGACAAAATGCCAGGCGGGGGATGTCGTCGCCTTGTTGAAGACGCTGTACCTGCTGGATATGATATGGATGGTAACGTTCTCTTTTTAGGGTTCTCCATACTCGCCAATGAGGAATACCAGTTGCCAAACTGATTCGTCTAGTGCTCATATTTGGGTTTTCTTGAACTACGTTTATAATATTGTTTTGTTCCTGCACACCTTGTTGTAAAACACGCTCCACAACTGCAGAAGTAGGAAACTTTCCGTGTTGTCTTGCATACTGGAACACCGTACTAAAGGTTTTATGATTAGGGCATCGACGACCAGGAAAACGCAGCCGATATTCTCTTTCCGCCGACCTACCATTTCCATTACAGAAACCATGGATGAATATTATGTCAGCATATTCCACGTTTGTAAATTTTACTGGCATAGTTAAAATATTTTCACAAGTTTTCACTAACTAAATGCGGATTATTGACACATTAAATTACTAACAAACAATTATTCAACTGTTTAGGAGATTTCTTTTTATTATCTGTCACTTTGAACAAGCCTACTGTGATTGATTAAAAATTTTGTTATTTCATGCCCGATTACTTATTAGGACCACAGTTTTTTTTACCAAAATGGACCTTTAAAACGTGCCGGAATTAGGATTCACCCAGACCACCTAGGCTCAATAGAATTTTTGCAAATTTTAGTTATAAAACTATTTATTTCACGTGCCTCTCATTTAATAGGGTTCTGTAATCCATTTTCTTGCACATTTAACAACGTATTTAAATAACCACGAAGGTGTAACAAAAAAATGAAATAGGCCATTTTGTTTGTTTTTTCTTGCTCTTTTCGAATATCGTATCGAAATTTCAAAAAAATATATACAGGGTGATGTTTTATTGATGCAAAGAAGAAACATAAATTATAGTGAGTCCGGACCTGGATATATTTTTTTTATACATGTACCTCTTGGGGCTCGTTATTACATTAGCCGTACCAAATATGAATCCGTTATTTCATTCCCTGTCAAAGTTATGACAAAAAACAGGTTTGGCCAAAAATTATTTAACACCCTGTAACTTCGTAATGAAGGCCCAATGAGACATTTCTATGGGAGGTTCCGGTTACCACTGACGTTCTCTACCTCCTATTAAGCTATGTCCCTCTCATGATGCAACACCCTGATATATATATATATATATATATATAATATAAAGAAACACAATTATAGAAACGCTTAAGCAATAAAACAAATCCAAATGAACTGAACAATGTATTGCGAGAACAGATATTTCATACAATGAAAAGATACCTATCTAGTTAAATAAAATAAATATGATTCTAAAATTAAATAACTTTTTTTTTTTTTTTTTTTCATACATTTATTTAACGTCGGCCTATTTCCGCTACTGAGGCCTAACACCGACGCCTGTAGACGAGCTACCCCCAACCAGGAATTTTGCCGAACCTCTTCCCTTAAGAAGAGTAGGGATCTTTTACTTGCCTAACGTTTAATAGACAAGGGACCGACGGCTTTACATCCCCTCCGAAGGATGGTATATCTCCTATACAACCCTCGCCTAAGGTTGTATAGCTTCCGCGCATACACTGATATACAAGCCGCTTGAAGATGTGTGAGGCGAGAACGCGGTTTCCGTTGGAATGGTCACCAATCCAAGTACTAACTGCGCCTGTCGTTGCTTTACATCGCATACCGAAGTATGTACATAGTAAAGACGCACCTACGCTCGCCCCAATTAAATAACTTGGATATGATTAAATTTAAAATAAAATTTGTAATAAAAACGAAGTCAATTGTCGAAATTTTCCTATTTAAAATATTTATAATTATGTATGACTGATGGTCGAGAGGTGAGCGCACTTGCCTCTCACCTAAAAGTTCCGGGTTCGATCCCCGGTCGGGGCAGTGGAAAATATTGTGAGAGGGATTTTTCCATTATACACGGATATTGAGTGTGTGTCCCTTGTCTCTAAATGTGTAGCCCCCTCCCACACAAGGCTCTTCTAGAGCCTTCCGGGATAAAGGGGGTCGTCATTCCCTGCGGAGTATTTATTATGTCTAGACTATTAATTGATTGAAGTTATACAAAAATGATGAACAAAAAATTGATATATAGTTTGTTACAACCTTTTATGTCCGTGTAGCTCAGTATTACTTCCAGCCACACAGTATCACTTATTTGCGATGTCCAGCTCATTCACCTTTCAAATGATATTCCGTTTCCACCAGGAATTGTTTTCTTGACCTTAAAATAAATTATAATTATTCTTCCTTGCTCCACTTGTCAATATCTTTAAAAAATTGATTTTCTTTTTCTTTCTTTCAAATTCTTTAGCGCTTGTCTTCCTTCGTTTTACTTTTCTTCAATTAAACCAACAAGAGTCTATTCTCTCTATTTTATTCCAATATTTTATTTTCTCCAAAATTTTCTTCTCCTTCAATTTTCACAATTTACTTGTTGTTTTTTTATATTCCCTAGCGACTTCTAATTTTTAATTTTTCCTCAATTTCCTTTATATTTTCCTTACATAAAATCGCAATTACCAACTTGAAACTTTCATGGCATAAATTTAACAAAACAAATTAGTTTCTTCTCTTCTCATCACGTGATATCGAGCCTTTTCCACTTTTTTCACTTTCCCGCACAAATTAATTAAAAATATTATATCTACTTGAACATATTAGATACGTAAACAGTTCGAGATGTTTTAAACGTTTTAATAATTAGTATAACAATAACTGAGTGCATTCATTTAAAATAACTGATTCTATTGATCATTAAATTGTAACTAGTTGCAAATCTATTTAAAGTTATTCTGTATGTTATAAACATCTCTATTTGTTTTCAATGGCTGAAATACAAAAATTGTATATATTTATTGAAAATATCTGTCTTCTGTAACAAAACAAATAAAAGAAAACAGAAAACATGCATGCAACACTCTACACAGACTAAAACGCATCTTATTCACAATACAAAATTCAAATTGACCCGAATAAGTCCTTTAGCTTAAGTAGTGAAAATCATTTTAATACATATTGTGGACTGTGGTTGAACCGCATACCCACTTTTCCGGTAACAAGCGGCTCTGTGTTACAAAAAAGTAAGGGAAGGTTGCCGTAGTTGATCTGGTGTCTAAGAGTTGACAGGACTGAAGAGGACTCTTTGGTAGTCGCAATGTCAGTTTGTTACACCACAAGCCAATCTGGATACTCAGTCCACACCAACAATGACACCGCTAGGTTGTTTTCTCCCGTAATAACCCTCGTTGTGTTCACGAAGGTAAAATGGAAATTGCTATAAGCTAAGACTTCTTGATATGTTAATACTACCATGGTCTAGACACCAACATTTAAAAATAAGAAAAGGCATAACGTCTTATGCAACGGATTACTGAATACACAAATTAACCTTTAAATACAAAAATATGTTTTCTTCAGTAGAACAACAATTGACAACAATAATCTGCCTTGGCCACCGCGCCCAATTATCATTCATGATGAATCAGATATTACTTTATGTATGTCGATCTTCCCAATCCAATCAACGCTTCAAAATATCGACTTCCGATGAGTTGGTACCCTTAATAACATCTATTTAACACACCACAAAGTAGATGTTAGTTTCTGCACTTTGCTCTTTAATCGGCGGCAATCGATTCGAATTGATATTGCTTGGCATGACAGATGATTAGGTTGCCCATACTGTCACTGCTGTCAAACTATAATTGTTTATTTGCATAGTTCATAAATGTATTTAATTATTTATTAAAACAGGCAGAATTTGATCAATTGGCCGGAAAAGTCAAGTTCATCCTACTTTGCCTTAGAATAAGTATGGTAAGCTATAACTCATAGAATAAAAGGTCTATAGCTGAGCTCAACTTTTAGCTTCTGGAATCAACTAGATAATCAACCTTTCTACAAAGCTCTATACTGAGGAAACCACACGTGAATAATTCCCAGAAGTTTTGGATGCTTATCAACTGAGTAATCAGCATAAATAAGGCTTTAGGAAACTCTCGTAGTTGATAGAGTTCAACTTACAGTAGCAGTAGTATAACCGTACAGACAAGTATCTTACTATCACCATGTGATGACATATGAATAAGTAATTGGTTAGAGGAAATGCAAGCAGTGAAGTTGCAGGGTGATGGAGGTTTAAGCCTTATCTTGTCATTTCTCTAAAACAGTTTTAACAATTTAGATATGTACACTACTTGGTATTGTAATGTAATTTGAAACATCAAAATTGCGTTAAAATCTTAACTTATCTGGTAAATATTACAGATTGTTGTTCAAAAAATAATAATTACATTGTACGTTATCTTTATAGAGCAAAATACTCGACGAATTCTTTGTTATATTTCGACCACACGTAATTTTAAATAAGGATGCTCAAGTCGCGCATAACTTGCCGTTTACGGCCTGTTTGCTACATCGCCATTTTAATAGGTTCGTAAAATGATCGTTAGCGGCAACGTATAGGAGTGACAATAGGCGCATACAAGGGCGAGCGATGTGATTGAAGGTTTTTTGTGTGACTTTTTACACCCACTAAATTTCTGTATATTCAATTTTGGCATCATTAATACTCCAACATACTCAAACTACAAGAAAATTCTAAAACTATTTCATTTTTGCATTCATAAACCTCCGTAAAGTAAAAATCCTCTACAGTAAAATTTTAACATCAACTATTCAATAAAGCGTACATAGTCAATCTACGACGCAATCTAGTTCCAGGAAACTAGCCGGCTTTCTTGGTAGCAGCACGGTTAGGCTCCTCCCATCGCACTCCAGTGTGCAGCAACTCAGTTCGGCCAGCGCAGAAAAGAATAAATTCGAGAAAAGCCCCTGGACTGGATATTATCCCATCCTATGCATAACAACGCCTCCCTCCGCACACTTATTCCTTCCCAAACTTTTAAACTCCTGTTTACGGTCCACATACTATCCAATAGCATGGTGGACCGCAAAAATAATTAATATTCTCAAACCTTCTAAACCTAAACACCTTTCCTCAAGTTATAGACGTGTCAACCTCATTCCTTGCCTAGCAAAAGTTTTCGACATCCTTCTTCTCAGTAGAGTCCAGGAGCATATTGAGAATACAGGGCTCCTTAACAACTTTCAGTTCGGATTCCGAGCCAGTCATTCCACAACTCAACAGCTATTCTGAATCTGTGAAATCATTACTATCAATTTTAATCGAGGTCTACTAACAGGATTTGTCACCTTAGACCTCGAGAAAGCTTTGGACAAAGTTTAGCATCCTGGACTAGCATATGAGCTCTATGTCGCGAGCTTTTCAGGTCGTATCATTAAAATGATACAGTCATACACATCAAATCGAAATTTTCGAATTGTAGTCAATCAGGCAAGGTCACCCCTCACCCCTATCCTAGCTGGAATTCCCCAGGGATCATCCCTCGGACCAATACTGTTTAATCTATACATAAACGACATACCACCCCAGACGGACCAGCGGATAACCCTTTGTCTGTACGCGGACGACACCGCGATATTGACTACTTCGAAAAACCCTAAAATCTTGACAAATATTATTCAAAAACAAACAGATGGCACATTAAAATTTTACGAAAACTGGGGACTCCTTGTCAACGTAAACAAAACTCAAATAATCTGTTTCTCAAAGAGGCTACAGAATAAAACACCACTGTTAAAATAAAAAATCAAACTTTTAATTGTAAACACGAAGTCAACTAGTTAGGAGTCGGTTTCGGCAAAAAACTACTATTTAATAAGCATGTGCAGGCCGTAAGAAATAGGTGTTGGGGCCGGTGTTCTTCCTATATCCAATCCTCAACTATTCCCCACAAACACTGCTACCCTTATTTAGAAATCCTACCTACGTCCTATCCTTACCGACGCCTCTCCCATATGGTACCCCCTCACATCCAAAACCCACCAAACTACCCTACAGTATATTCAAAATAAAATGCTTAAGATAGTTACAAAACTTCCAGTTACTTATCCTGCTCAACTAGTACACGACCTGACAGGAACGCCAACACTTGAAGAATTTATACTAAAAAGACTACTACTAAATCTAGGTCAATCCCTCGTACAATCAACCAATCCACATTTCTTAAATCCCCTCACCACCAAATTCCTTCACACTTCCACACATCCCTCCCTTAACTATATTTACACCCCCTAAACACAAATTGTAAACTGAAGTTTGAAAAATAATAAAAGTACAAAAAAAAAAACAAAAATAATAACTAAAAATACAAATAAACTTAAAAAACAAAAAATATGCTCAAAATAAAAAAGAACACAAAAAAAATCTCGAAGGATAACACAAAAACAAACAAAAAATAAATAAATCTAACACATTATTACTAGTACAGTCATTGAAAATAAAAGAGTCATTAAACACAGAACACAAAAGTCATATACGGTGCATGCATCAACCTGTAAACACTATTAACCCATAAATATTAACATAAATATATCATAACTAGAGGACACATTTAAGAGCGCTCCGGATATAAGCGGGAAAGACGGTGCAATTTACTCTCATATAAATAATTATTTAAAAAAACGGCTTTCACTAAAAGACATTAAAAACATGTTACAATGTGGGACGATGAGAGAAAAAAAAGTATATATAAAAAAAAAATTTTTTCTTCTATTTTCGATTTGCAAAAATAATTCTTATCATCCCACATAGGTATTATTAAAATAAACATTTTCCCTTTTGTAGAACTAAAATAAAATTAGCCCTAATGTCCTCAAATGCGCAGAGAAATTTAAAGATTAGGTATAATAAATTTGTCCAATGTCATATTCTATTACATCTCTATCACTCTCTTTCCAAGCACACCGTACATTAGGCTGCGTCATTTTATTGACGTGAAGTAATTTACAATTAAAATTGGAAGCGTGGATGACTAATACACTCCGAACAACTCTTAATAACAAGCAACAACCAATCACACCGACAGTCAGTCAGTCTACCGCGAGCTACGAACAATATAACTTCGATGAGTCTACAACACTTCAGTCCCTAGCGACTTAAATTCTCAATAATATTCAGTCCACCACGACCATTTTTAACCACGAAAACCTAACTAGTAACGCGTCTTACGCCCATATTCATCAACATTTGCTTAACTCACCGATACTAAACTGACCGTTAAAATTTATCCGGTAGTTAAAGCAGTATCGTATTCACCAACGAAAATTGAGCGGAAGTTAAGTAACACTTTGTTAACAGAAAGGAACTAGTATTTTTGTGTAGCAGTTGGCAAAAACCTATCTACACAGAGTTTATAATGTTATTTATTTATGTCGTATTCTAACATCTGTAATATTTTCACAATCATTATTTTACAATATAAAGAAATAGTATTATAGAACATGATTAAAACCAGATAATTTAATTCTTCTTTAAGGGAACCATACAAACTGGTAGAGGAATGCTTTAGGTAAAAGTTCCGAGCAGTGATGAAAAGTTGTTAAATATATTGTGTAAACAGTATTTTACAATTGAAAATGCCTATGCCATAAATACAGCAATAGAGGCAACCGAGGTAACTACATAATACTATCGTACATTATTACTCTAATGCATATCTAGACTCTAATACAGTTGTTTTATCTCCTAAAAAAATAGAAGTTGACCATGTCTAAATTACAGTTTAAAGCTCTTTAAATAAACAAAAAGGAAGTACTGAACCATCGGTTACGGAACTGACGAATGACAGAAACGTTAATCACGGAAGTGATTATATGAAAGGGAAAGAAAATATACTCATTAGAATACTTAATAGCAAACATCAAAAAATGAAAAACTAATTAACCAAAGTGATATTTAAAAAAGAATGATATAGTTGGAGAAGGCAGAACTAAAAAGTCTAAAAGAAAAAATAATAAAATAAAATGTATTATAAAAGAGAGTTATTAGTATTGAAAATAGAAAGAATTTAATAAAAATTGTTTTCATAATTTGTGACTGCATTATTTTTTGTAGTATGATTCGTATTGTATATATAATTGTATAATTAATAAAAAACTTATAAAATTTTTAATTTTTTTAATAGCAAGATACATATGACTGTAATATTGTACATTCTAATTAAAAGTTATATTTATCAACGCTTTTCTGATAATAAATAGTACATACTGTTTTCTTATATGTCCCTCATCCTCATGTTTTGGGTATATTGATCGAATTTCGTAATGCGTCGTCATCATTGGATGGAAATCTTAATATTTCAATCTAAAATGACACTTTCAATAATATTTAATAACTACATGCAAATTTATATGACTTGGGCACATCACATAACCTCAACAAAACGCTCTGTTAAGACCTTAACTGCTAATATTCTTCTGTTAATATTCACAGATTGTTTTCTCCTAACTGTGATTGGTGAATACGTCCACAAATATGTAACAGCTTGTTACCTATTTAACTAACTATGATGAATATAGGTGTTAGCTACAAAAAAGTGCTTGCTAAAATTCAACTGTAAACTAAATAAAAAAGTGACTTTTAATTCATTGGCACTCGCCTACACCTAGGGACCCTAGCACCCTATATCCTAGCAGAGACTCCTTCTCTGAAAACCTTATAAGAATATTCGCACCTCATTCTAGGCACATCTACCCTAGCAGGGATTTCTTCCCTGAAATCTAATAAGAAAGAATTCGTATTACCATTCCAGGGATTCCTTCCCTGCCTAAAATCTAAAAAATACTATTTAAATCAAGTGACTATGCCGAAGCTGGGTCCACGAAAACTCTCTCTCTCTCCCTACACAAAAAAAAAATCACTCCCTGGTCTCTCTCACACAAACCCTATCCAAAGGGAAAACACCCTGAGATACACCGCAGTTCGACATTGGCGCTTCAGCGAATCCCTGGAGTCGGTACTGGCGCCCACCTATCCCTCTAAGAAATTTGTATCGAACTCTTGACGACATCCGCTATAAGGGCTAAATATTCATCGATCGAACGCCAGTCTTTTTGATAGTATAAAATGCAGAGAGGAATGCTATGGATAATAGGTTTAAAAAAAATTCCCTAAAACAGACCCAACAGTTTCGACTAAGTTAAACCCTTGAATACTGCTTTAGTTTCAGTATGAGACTTGTTGCTCCTAGAAAATATAGAGGCGAGGCTGTGGTGGTTAGAATCTAAATAAAAAATCTTGTATTTTACATAAGCAAGCCATAATTTGAATGCGTTTTATAAACGAACCAACAACGTTCATTGTTCTTTGCTTAAAATTATTTAAGAAACAAAATCCTAAAGCTTGGAAAATTTCTCTCGGTACAATAAGCCGCATATAATTTGTTATATTTAAATGACATACACAATACAAAATAAATTGAAAACTGTAATTGAATTAAAGTATAAGAAAACTTCGTTTCCTGTTAGAAATTTCTCTGTTTGACAGGCCTATATTATACGCATTTGATGAATCCTCTTCCGTATCATTTGAATAGGCAACAATACGCAATGAAATCTCCATCCTTTAGAACTTTCCCTGCATTCAAGGGTAGATTAAAGTCAGACCAGTATCATCGTCCAGTAGTAAAATCAATCTTTATAGAAACGAGGTATTGGCAGTGATAGGTAGGAAGCCAAATGTATCAAGTTTAATTAATAAAGAACCTTGAAAAACTATATTAGCAATTAATTAAACAATTAATTTCCATTTTAATGTGTAAAATCTTTTCGCTGTTTTAGATCAGTTCGGTTTAACACAAATTATTGACTCTCCCACCAGGAGAGGATCACCAATGTTACTTCTACATTAATAGATCTTATAATGGTCTTAAATGAGGAAACTGTTTTAGATAAAGGCGTTGTTGACTATGACCTCTCAGATCATCAACTGGTATATTGTGTAATAAGGGCGTGTGGCAGCAATAGTGAATCCAGAATGGTAACATATCGAGAATACAAAAATTTTAATTACACTTCTTTTAAGCAAGATTTATGTGCTATACCATTTTATAATATTTTTGATCTTAATAATATTGATGATAAGGTATCATTTCCCGTTGATAACTTAATTAGCTTATTTGATCTTCATGCACCTTATGTAACAAAAAGATTTACTAAACCTCCTGCACCCTGGCTGACTGACGTAATAAAGACCACGATAAAAATTAGAGATAGGGTAATTACCAAATTTAAAAGAACAAACAATCACAATGAGTTTATATATTACAAACAGATGCGTAACTTTACATCCCAGGCTGTTAAAAGAGAAAAAAAGGCATTTTTAACTCATCAGTTAAATAACTCTAGTACTCATGAATGTTGGAAGATTCTTAAAAATAACTTAATTTTTCAAAACAAAAATAAAAGCATTCCTGAAAATTTAAAAAACATAAATGATATAAATAATTTTTCTGTAAATTCTTTACCGATTGCAGATGCCTCTGATGATATTCTTAACCATTATAAAAATAATTTATTATTTGATTCAATTTTTAATTTTGCAATTGTTGATGAAACGACAGTTTTAAAAACAATTCTAGAGGTACACACGAATGCTACGGGGTGTGATAAGGTAAATATAAAAATGATTAAGTTATGTTGTCCCCATATTATTCCTTATCTGACGCGTATAATTAATTGTTGTTTACAAGAAAATGTTTTTCCATCCATATGGAAAAGTGCCGTGATCACTGTGTTACCGAAGAAGAGTAACCCTGAAGATTTTAAAGACTTACGTGCTATTAGTGTTTTGCCTACATTTTCTAAAATACTTGAAAAAATTATGGAAAGTCAACTTAGGCCATATGTATCGAATAGGAAAATACTACCTAAAACACAATCGGGTTTTAGAGCTGGACACAGGTGTACTACGGCACTTTTGCAAGTGATTGATGCCATAATAGGAGCATCAGATGAGGGTTTATGTACAATTTTAATCTTATTAGATTTTAGTCGGGCGTTTGATACGCTTAATCATGAAATACTCTTATCAATTTTGTTACGTATAGGTCTTACGAAGAAAGCAGTTAATTTATTTAAAAACTATTTAAAAAATAGGCGACAAAAAGTCTGTATTGAACACGATTCCTCAGAAGACTTATTATTGAGATCAGGTGTACCTCAAGGTTCTATTCTGGGGCCACTACCTTTCACACTGTATACCAGTCAGTTTATTTCATGTTTAAAACACTGCCAAATTCATTTATATGCTGACGATACACAGCTTTATTACTCATCTAATGCTTGTGAGGTTGATGGTGCATGTTTACACATCAATGAGGGTTTAAAATCTTTTTTAAAAGTAACAAAAGAACACTGCCTTATCATTAACGCCAGCAAGTCGAACGCTCTACTTTTTGGTCCTAAAAACTCTCATCAAATTATTAAAAATCACATTCATATAAGTGTAGATCAAGAAAACCTTGAATTAGTTGAACATTCAAAAAACCTGGGTATTATTATTGACAGTGAGCTTCGGTTTGAAAAACACATAAATAAACTTGCACAAAAAGCATATAATTCTATTAAATTAATTTATGGAAGTAGGCATTATTTACCTCAAAAAGTGAAAGTGGTATTATGTAAAAGCCTGGTGTTGTCTTTATTAGATTTTGCCGACTGTTTATATGGCCCCAATTTAACTACTCTATTCAAGAATAAGATTCAAAAAATTCAGAATTCATGTCTTAGGCTAATTTACGGTATTCGTCGACGTAAGAGAATATCATATAAGCAGATTGTTTCATTCAGCATGTTTATATCATAAAATATTAGTTAAAAGATCTCCCGGATATTTATACAATAAAATAAAATTTAGGACCGATGTACATAACCTCAATTTATGTTTCAAAGATCTTAACTCCGCCTATCCAACGAACAGAACAATTTAAGCGTTGTTTTAGGTATCAGATCTGCAAAGTTTATAACCCTCTACCTGAAAACTTGAAAGAACTGAAATTAAATTATTTCAAAAAAAATTTAAAAGTGTTCATTTATAATCGGCATAATTAATACTATTACCCCCCTAGTTTAATTTAAAATTTTGTTTAATAAAGTTAATGTTTTCTTTTTGTTATTAACCATAGTAATTTTTTTTATTATTGTTTACATTTACATTAAGTACAATTATTTTCTGTGTATTCTCACTGAATGTAGTGCGCGGATTAGGTTAAGTGGAAGAGCAGCTAGGAGCGCTCCGGATATAAGCCGGAAAGATGGTTCAATTTACTCTCATATAAATCATTATTTTAAAAAAACGGCTTTCACTAAAAGATATTAAAAACATGTTACAATGTGGGATGATGAGAGAAAAAAAGTATATATAAAAAAAATATTTTTTTCTTCTTCTATTTTCGATTTGCAAAAATAATTCTTATCATCCCACACAGGTATTATTAAAATAAACATTTTCCCTTTTGTACAACTAAAATAAATTTAGCCCTAATGTCCTCAAGTGCACCGAGAAATTTAAAGATTAGGTATAAAAAATTTGTCCAATGACATATTCTATTACATCTCTATCTCTCTCTTTCCACAGTACACAGCACACAGTACATTCGGCTGCGTCAGTTTATTGACGTGAAATCATTTACAATTAAAATTGGAAGCATGGATGACTAATACACTCCGAACGACTCTTAATTGTCAATATTGTAAATCCATTGCTGAACTTCGCCAATTATTCCATTCAACTGTGTATATAAAAGGAAATTGTAAATAAATCTTTTTAAGTGGAAAATAAAGACGCTATTATTATTATTATTATTTAAATTTATTAGTGTATCAAATTTTTAATATGTATTAAATTTTTAGCATGTCTTCTGAAGGATATTCAATTTACTATTATTTCTCATTGATTAATCTGTTTGAAGATTTAAATGCCTATCGAATTAAGCAACATGTGTAGTTTATACAGTGAGGTCGTAAGTAACGGATAAATTCATTATCTACCTAATTAACAATTTATGAGTAAAATAAAATATGTCAATTTTTAATTCTAAAATGATATTTTTGAGAATAATTTTATATCTCCCCTTTCCACCCCCTTCCACCGCCTTGGAGTGACAGATAGATACCCTTTTGAAATTTTTATTTATTTCACAGCAGTCAACATATTATTAGGAATAAATGCGGCAATGGTCGACTATGGCAATTACACAGAATGTCCTAATCGTGATTTTCATTTCTGGTGGGAGGCAAAGAAGGATGAACTTTAATATATTTCTATGGTAGAGCGAGATGCCGCTTAAGTATTGAATAAAAGCTAAACCTTTGACGAGCATGCCGCTGATTTTTTGCATATGTACTCTTTCTGGCTCCACTTTACGTTGATTTAGTTTATCGCCTTGTAATAAAACCTTATTTATATAGGTACCTTAATCAAATCGTTAACTAATATTTTCGATAGATTTACTTAGATTGTCTTAAAGTATTATTAATCTTTATTTTATTTCTTCTATACTTTGTATTTAAAAATGTTTGCTTTTAAGTGCCAGTTGCGTCAATAATTAGTACAATTTTAAGACAGGCACTGTATAGAAAATCATTTCATGTACTATGTTGGGTAGGACACACTTATGTTTAATATAACTATGTATTCTTATCAAAGTAAACATTTAAAAACTGGGTAAGGTTACTGCTTGATAAAAATCAATAGAGCGTAAATCATAAATCGTGCGCCCTGTTTGCATATTTGATTTGGGAGCATCTTGTGAAACAAAAATCTGTTCTATCTTGTATTGGTACATCTGGATATATTCATTGTTTGCTATCAAACAAACATTTTGCGTTCTCTTCAGGCATTAGCGGGTGGAATATTGTAGTATAGTTCTTTGATCTTGTAAAAATACATATCCAGTAGAGAATGGCTTAAAATATTATGATGGAAGTGGTATTGTAACTCTACTTCGTTTCAAAGTTCATGTTAATATTGAAATAACGCTGTTTTATTTCTTTGTGATTCAACGCCATGCTTGCTTTCAATGTTATTTTTATTATTCATCATGTAATCTCCATAACTGAGTGCTGTTATCAATATAGTGAAAGAGGTACGCGCATAAATATGTGAGAAGACGGAAGTATTTAGTAGTATCTTCTTTATGCCTGACAATATATACAAGATGACGGCATAGGTGCTGAACATGCAAAAACTCCCTTGTTTGGTAAAATAAAAAGTTTCGGTAGAGCGTTGAACTTTAGAGCTTAATAGAGACCCTTGGAGCCTTCGGTCCACTTAATTTTTTAATTTGAGAAGAGTGGGGGGTTACTCGTACAACGTCAGATAGGGTCAGATGTTACACCCTGTATGTACTAGATTAATTACCACTTGGATTTATTTTCTTGTCTATGGTAGGGTCCAAAGATTCATCCTGGTATATGTTTCTCTTAGATTAAAACACTTTCTTTTAAATTGAACAAGAAATGATTTATTTAATAAGTGAACAAAACTTTAAAACGGTTTAACTTAAATATTTAATTCACAAAATTATGTCACTAAACTTTTTAAACACTGAAATTCCGATTTTTGAAATATTAATATTAAAATGTAAAAATATATTAACACGATTTTTGTAAAGTCTGAAAAAAATCACTCTTATATTCATGCGCGAGGTCAGATTGTAATTGAATTGAAAAACGCTTTTTACTTAGTTTCGGCTAAGGAAGCAGCTATAGTGGCTCGTTCGCGGCTCACGTATCGAACTCAATTTGCTCGATCTCGTCGTACTCGACTTTTTATATGGTTTGACGGGGACTCGGCGTGCGGAGGTCTGGAAAAGTCTGGAAATGTCCTCGCCCATTCCGTGTGGGCACGTTTGCGCAATATTGCATCAGAAAAGGTAAATATGAAACATTCGGACATGAAAATTATTAATGGGAAAAATGGAAAATTTATTGATATATGAATGGAGTTCGAATAGACTGATTTGAATTCAGATTCTTATCAACGAAATTTAGTTGAAAATATTTATTTAATTTGATACGACCCCTGTCGTCCCGGAGGTTTGTGCACTTAGAGTTGAATACGATATGAAATTGTGTCGATACGTTCACGGTGAATGAAAGTAAGGAAGTTTTGATAACCAAACGGGATGGTAGTACATGCACTCTATTTTGGCACTTTGAGTGGTGATTGATTGTATGTTGATATTTAGGATACGTAATCGAATGAATTTGGAATCGAAAGGAAGAATGATTTATAAAAAGTTTGCGTGATTGAAATGAAATATTTTGAATGCGGGTATGGAAAGTACTTTTGATATATTTTAAGCTCATGTATTTTCTTAAGATGTTAATTTCTAATGCTTGAGCTGTAAAATAACTAAATTGAAAGATTGAGTGTTATTATGAATGAATTGAAGTTGTTTGAGAATTATCGTTGTCTTGTGAATTTTTTCAGATATTTTCTTAAAGAATTGTAGTTTTTTATGAAATTAGGCGTCTTAACGACTTTTTATTACCGTTTGACTAGGTGAAGTGGAAGAGTTGATTTTTTGACAAATTTTGAGACTTTTTTGAAAATTTATCTGTCTCTTGTTTATGAAATATACTATAACAGTGTCTACCACGGATAAGTTAGAAAACAGTAGAACCGTCTCGAATGACAGACTGGTATAAAAGAGAAAACTCTAGAATAAGCACCATGGAGTATATAAGTAGCGAGACTGACGCATCAACATTTCAGTTATATTTTAAATGAGCCAAGTGTTCAGATAACATAAAGAACAGTGAACAAGCTATAGTACAATGACAATAAGTAGTGAATTTATAGTAGTTAACAATTATAGTTTGTATGTAATTATAAGGACTAATTATTGTAAATTTAGTGATTAATAAATCAGTGGTTAGTGACAATTCGTGTTGCAATTATTGGATCTACGTTTTTGTTTAGTGGAGGATGTAAACACGTAACAGTATGAACGCTCTCAAATCAATTTGTATACAAACAACCTAATAAACAGTACCTTTTAGATGATCAATAATATTGTCAGTGTTTATTGATAGAAATATTGAATCATTACATTAATACGTTTAATCGCCAAAACACAAACAGATTGTAAATTATATATCATAGTAGTGTGTTCGTATTTTGTAAAAATGATGTTGTAATATGTGGTAAAACATAAATTTAGAAGCTTAAACGCATTCATATTAATTATATCGATTATATTTATTTTAATAACCACATACAATTCAAATTATTAAAAAAAAATCTAAAACGGTAGTGACATCAAAATCCAGATTAAATATAGCAGAGATAAATGACGTCAATACCAGGGTTGGCTCTATGGAAAATATTTTATTTTATAAAAATATTACATAGGATATGTGTATGACACAATATCTTACGTTGTAATTTTTGTGCTAACTTCTGTAATATTCAATATTAATACAATAACTTTATTATAAAAAATTCATCAAGTGTTAAAGTACAAGTAGGTTTAATTGTGATTGAATTATTTTTTTGACATTTCAATGTATTCAAACCAAGATGGCGGTCGAAATTTAAATATTCAAATATTCGTAAACGTTCCCTTAGAAATAGCAAATCGCATGATAAAAAATGGTATCTAAATCGATTTGTCCATTGCAAAGGCAG
This sequence comes from Leptura quadrifasciata, assembly GCA_963675555.1. Classification (NCBI taxonomy): domain Eukaryota; kingdom Metazoa; phylum Arthropoda; class Insecta; order Coleoptera; family Cerambycidae; genus Leptura; species Leptura quadrifasciata. The sequence goes on from OY776674.1 coordinate 154,420,076, forward strand.
ATGGCAAGAAAACATAAAAACGCACGAACCACCATGGTTAAAGAAATTTATAATGGAAAAAAATGGGCAACTCTCTTTACTTTTTCAATCTGTGAGAGGTGCTTCTGACTTGCATCGCAAGCATCGTTATATTCGTAAGAAAACAAACTGGTGAGGATTTTAAACGATTTATTGATTTCAGTGGTTTCAATAAGTCATTTAAAAACTAGAAATTGAATCTTTTATATAATTGTAATTATAGAGCAATAATGTACTTTTCAAAATATTATTAACAATTTCAAAGTTGGAGGACTGGCACAACATTTTAAATTTGTGCGATTGTTACAAACAAATCTGTCTTCGTCAGAAAAATACTCATCTACTCATCACACACATGAAAAGTTCTTTTTTTTTGCAATATTGATATCACCTCTTTGAACTGCCTCGATTCATTTCTTGAAAATCTGAAGTTATCTGAAATGAATAATCTCAAAAAAATGTTTTTTTTTTCCATAGCAAATTTACAGTCTACTCTAATCTATATACAGATTATTTAGCAAATATTTTGATTTGTACTTCGCTTGAGTTGGGTACCATCCACTGATGGTTCTCCATTTTCACCTAGTCCGTTAGGTCTTCTGGCCACTTTCTTTGTAATCTTCCATTATCTAACGGTAGCTGATACAGTTGGTTTATGTTTGGATTACTGTGGGCAATATCCCGCTCTTTTGCTTTATTAGCGTGGAGGGTAATAACATCCTTTATGTAGGGAATTCCAAGATCGTTATGGAGAGTTGCGTTGGACATGTACCATGGAGCGTCTGCTAACATGCGGAGTGTTTTTGACTGGAAGGTTTCTAGTATTCTTGTATTGGAAGGTTTGCTACAGCCACAGAGTTCGATCCCGTAAGTCCAGATTGGTTTTAGAATAATTTTGTAAATAAGTATTTTGTTTTCCAATGACAACTGCGACTTTTTACCTAGCAACCAATACATTTGTTTGACTTTTAGGTTCAGCTGTGTTCTTTTAGCTTTGATGTGGCTTTTCCAAGTAAGCTTCTGGTCCAAGTGGAGTTCTAGATATTTGACTTCCGATTTCACTGGGATTGGAACATTATTTAAATAAACTTGCGGGCATAAAGTTCGTCTCGTGGTAAATGTGACCTTGATTTTCCAACGTTCTAACCAGTTTTGCAGCAAGTTCAGGTAGTTCTGCAGTTTTCTGGAAGCTATCTCAGAATTTGGATCTGATGACAGGATTGCTGTGTCATCGGCAAATGTAGCCATTGTAATATCATCAATAACGGGTATGTCCGCAGTAAAAAGTAAATAGAGGAATGGTCCAAGGACACTACCTTGAGGAACTCCGGATTTAATAGGATGGTAGATGGATAGTGAATTATTAGTTTTAACTTGGAAGAAACGCTCACTGATATAGGACTTTAGCAGAAGGAATATTTGACTAGGCATATGTAATTTTAATTTGTACAAGAGACCTTCATGCCAGACCTTATCAAATGCTTGTTGTACATCAAGGAAGATGGAGGCACACATTTCCTTTTTTTCCAGGCTTTCTATAATTTTGTTTACAATTCGGTGACATTGCTGAATTATTGAATGGTTTTGCCGAAATCCAAATTGATGTTCGGAGATTAAGTCTTCCGTGGGTATATTTTCTTTTATTCTATTTAGAAGAAGCCTTTCGACATTAGTGGGAGGAGACTTATAGGTCGATAGGAGGAAGGCTCTGTGTGTGGTTTTCCAGGTTTTGGGATCATGATGATTTGAGCGTCTTTCCACTGTATGGGATAGTAACATAAACGTAACATACTGTTGTAAATTGTGGTTAATAGAACAATTGCTTTTCTAGGTAGGTGTTTTAATATTTCTCCAAGGATTAAGTCATAGCCAGGAGCCTTAAAAGAATTGATTTTGCTAATTTCTTTATGAATTTTAGCTGGTGAGAATGATTTGACTGGCAGTGAGAGTTGACAAGGAGCATTCAAGTAGTTATTGATTTCTTCCTCATCTATGTTGTAATCTGGATTTGAAATAAATACATTTGCGAGATGTTCCGCTAGCACATTAGCTTTCTCATCGTCTGATTGTGCCCAGTTTCTATCAGGCTTTCTTATTGGTGGAATTGATATTACTGGTCTTTTGAATTTTTTTGTGGCGATAAAATACTTAATCTTTTAGGCGGTTACATCTGGCTCTTTAGGACTGTTAAGTCTTTATTAGAATTTTCAGAACTGGAAACACAACACATAATGAATTAATAATATCGAATAGAAATGATTAAACCATAGATGTGTACTAATATAATTCATAAAATTCAATAACGCGACAGCAGACGGACCGGATCTATGGTTTGTAGGCACGTCCGTTTTGGTTGCGGCAGATAGGCGCAGTCGTACATTTGCAAGGTGATAGTGGCAATACGAGTGACGTGAGTCCATACTCAAAACAAGAATTTGGTAAATACTATAGAGAGCCTGTCTTATGTTCCCTAATCAATATGCTGCCCCCTATCGTCGGCGATAAAAATATATAAACGAAGAACATCAAAGATCACTAAATAGATCAATTAAAAAAAAAACTAGAAAGTGAGTAAATTAAGCCCATACTTCGAAGTAAAATAACAATGTTTATTTACCAATTTAAATTGCTTACATTATTATATGGAAAAATTACACAAATTACACAAAGTAACAAAATAATATAATAGTGGTACTTAAAAAAATGTAAAAGGTATGTTGGAAACCCCTATACCCTATTTAGATTGCCCTTATATTTAGAATTCTGGAGGTATGTGTAAACTATACATATATTTTTATATATAAAAATGTAACAGAATGACATTTCTCTGTATTTTTTACTTTCCCATATACGTAGTATATATAGGAAAAGTATTGTGATCGTGCAAAAAATCGATTTTGAATTTTTAATGAATTTGCACGTTTTCAAGTCCCCTGAACTGAAAAAAGTAGTTTTTAAAAAATGTCTGTCTGCCGTCTGCCGGCTGTAGAGCCTAAACTACTGGATCGATCTTGTTCAAATTTCATATGTGTATTCAGTATGGTACCGGTTAAAAAATAGATAATAATTTTTTTCTCTAAAACGGCTCTAACGATTTCGACTGAATTTGATACATAAATACTCCCTTAGTACCAGCATAAGATGGCATAGCCAGTTGCTCCTAGAAAATGCAGGAAGGGTGCTACAGGGGGTGAGCTTTAAAGAATTTAATAATTTTTTATCTAAAACGGCCGTAACGATTTTGATCAAATTTAATACAGGACTACTTCCTTACTTTATTTTTAATATTTAATATTGTTACAAGTTTCATCCTTTCAAGTTTGTTTATTTATATTTGTAATTATTTCATTGACACCAGAGACATTATTAAATAACTTTTGGATTGTCCAGCAATGGCCTAGTTATTATTTCAAGCTGCAAGAAAATCAATCCTGCACTGCTATGAGAACATGTGTTTCTGTACTGTGTTCTGTCATATTCGGTTTCTGATGTGATCATGGCGGCGGCGGAAGCATTTCATTTTTTTGGAGAGCGTTTCTTCTCTTGGGTGCGGCTCCTATCTTTCTTTTTTCGGCTGACCACCGGTAAAAGTGCTTGGTATCATTTTGGCTGTACTTTAAGCTCCAATCTTTTTGATTGTCCGCAAGGGATTTATGTACACAGCCTTTCAGAAGTTATTCTCCACCATTGTGTGTTGCTTTTGGTGAATTTTGATGTTTATATATGGAAAAAAACTTACCCTCGTGGGATTTTATGGTCTAGGTAAGGGGCATGCCCACCACTACACCTTCATTAATCAGCCCTAACGCCACAATTATTTTCTTTTAGGCACTTGAAATTGGTCACTGCAGGCACTGCTGTTCTTCTATGTGAATTGATTTTAAATCTGGGTTGTAACACGTGTGTCCTGGTATCCACGATCCGTTTTGTGAGTCGGTATCCCTGGTTATTTGTATATAGAAGTTGCAACAGAATTATAAGGACCCTTAGGAAAAAGGTAACGAACCCAGTTGCTCCCTGTAGCATAAACAATGTTAGACATTATTTACAACATTATTTTCCTCCTCATTAGGGTTCTTGCTTTGGGCTCTGGATTCTCCTTTTGGGCCAAGAATGCGGGATTTCTTATGGATTAAGTACCGGAGATCTCGCTCGGAATTTATTCTTTTGGGCCTAGCACTCTGGATTGGGCCAAAAACAGAAGATCCGGTTCTGGATGGACTCTTTTACATAACACCACCTCGATTGGGAAACCTGTGGAGCGTAACCCCTGGAACGCAAGCAGTTGGGCCTTCAGCCACTTATAACCTTTGTTCTATTTGTTATTAATCTTTTGCCCCATTTAACAATTTTTTTCTTTTATTACTTCATAAAATAAACACTTTTTTTTAACATGTAAACCACTTACAGCTACACCTGGGAAAGTAGTAAGTATATGACAAATTTAATACCGTTAATTAGTAGTTAATGTGGCCCAAGTTTTAATAATCATAAGATTTGCACTGCTGTATCGGCTCCTGTGTGAGGAGGGAAAGGTCTAAGCACTCCAAAAAATATATATGTATATCTCATGTAATATCGACTCTGTATTTAATAAACTATAATATATTTGAACATTCTTTTGTATTTGCTCTAGGCAGTACGCTGGTCGTACCTAGACTCTGGGGTCCCGCAGAGCTAGCCGCACGCTCTACTTTGGGGCTCATACGTGTGGTAGTGTCAGGTATTTTTTTTCCCCTTTTTGCTGCCTACCCCAAGTCAACGCCCCTCAGGCAGACATCAGCCTAACATCTTTTCTATACTACCAAGTGCGGGTGGCACCTTATCTTACGAGGCAAAATCTTTACCAATAACCAATTAAAAGATTTTTATTGACTGTTATATTTACATTTTATTTCATTTGTGTTATTTTTCCCTATGCTAATTAATGTTATAATCCTACACAACGTGTACACAATAATAAGGGTTGTCCCTAATTTGTTACAGATTTACATCCTTCAAATCAGGCTGGCCGATGGATGCCAATAAAACACGCTATGTGAATTTTAATTGTCATATTTTATGATACTTCCCATAAACGGGTTGGTATCATTTTTGTGTTATTATACTGTTAAGCAGTTGAAAAAAAAAATGATTTCGTTATATATAGGAGGGGAGGGAGGGTATATCCGTAGATGTTTTTTGTGAGGTGCATGTTCTGTGTGTCTGTCCTACGTCAGTCTCTGGTATTGTAAATCGGTAGGTTCTGGTGAAGAAGTCTGTGTGCGTGAGGGGAGTCATTATGTCTGCGTCTTTTAGTTATGTCTCTTGTCAACTCCGATTGTTGAATTTTTAGGGTGAAAAATTTTTGTGAGGTTTCGTTTATATATTCTCGCATGAACTGGACTTTAGCCCTCTCATGCAGTTCAACAACCGGAGTATACCTGTCCGCGTTTAGTAATAGTCTCAGTATCTTGTTCTGCGTGGTCTGAAGTATGTGCGTCTGAAATACAATTCCAGGACGCACAGGCGTATGTCATCATCGGTCTAAAGATTACTTTGTATAAAGTCAGTTTGTTGTTTGTCGTTAGTCTGCTGCGCCGATTCACTAATAGATATAGTTTACTCAATGTTGCATAAGTTTTTTGTAAGGTAGCAGTAATGTGGGGTCCAAAGCAGAGCCTCGTATCCAGGTTACCCCCAGATACTTGACTCTGCTTTTTTTCCCTATTTGTCTGTTTACTTTGAGCTTATTAAATGTTGTTACACATAGTAATGTCAGATGACGTCGTATCTTTTGGACGGCCGTTTCAGCATAGAAAGACCGCTCGCAGAAAACGGCGTCATCAGCGTAAAGTATCGAGGTCGTAGTAGGGAGAGTAGGGACGTCGGAGAGGAACAGGTTGTACAAGGTGGGGGAAAGGATTGTCCCTTGCGGGACACCTGATATGGTTTTCACAGACGAGTAAGTATTTTCGATTCTTACTACTATCTTCATTGAAATAGAAAATTTCTTATTAGTAGGGTGAGATACTGGAGGAGACCACACTTCTCCTGAAGTTTGAATATGCCACACGGCATCATACACCTTTTCGATGTCCACTAACAATAACGCGGTGCACTGTTTTTTAGTGTAACCTTCTAGTGCGTCTTGTATAACTTTCGCGAGCGCTAGAGTAGTGCTGTGTCCCGATCTGAACCCTTACCGTGCCTTTATAGCACCATCGCACCTCACCATGTGACTGCGACAAAGTCACTAGAAAGTAAAGTTAAGTAAATCATAACCCATTTATTTAATACGGAATTACCTACGTTTTGTGTATTGGTATCTCAATGTGGTCACGCTAATATACTAGTTAGAAAAATACTTATAGGAAAGTTTGTCTGAGTTGTGTCAGACCGATTTTTTTTATATATTAACGAGCTGGCGGAATTTTTGCTACAGCTACTCTACTATTCAACAAAGACGGCGATATGAGATACTGGTCACCCGAACAAGTGACGGTCTCGGCGCTTCAACTGATGCGTATATACACACACAAATATGTATTTTATTCGCATTTTTATTTTTGTTGTTCTTTTATTTTTTACTACAGGTAAGTATTTTCACGTCAATAAAATGGTAGGCAGATAATCTGAGTAAGATTATGAATCACTTTCTAAAGTATAATGTTTCTAAAGCACAATCATTAGCCTATCTCACATTTGTCACATTTTTTTCTTTCACGAAATAGGTTTATTAGTTGTAGTGAATTTTTCTTTCTCTAAAATATAATATTATCAACTGAATTTTTGGAATCCCATAATTATATTTTATAAATAGTCTCACATTTTTAAGCTCATTATTAATTTATGACCAAATAAACGGTAATACTACATTACTCTTCAATTTACATCGTTTAATAAGTAATCATACTAAAAATAAATGTTCAATTAAAATTAATTAGTGTTTAATTAGCATTAAATTTTGTTTCTTTCTATAATTTGTGAGTTTTGTAGAAGTAAACTTTGTACATAATTTATAACACAAATAGAGACTTGAGTTAATGTATTTTCATTAAATTCGACATAAATATCAGTCTCGTATTCCCCTAATCCTAAAATGTTTCAAATTTTTGTCGTTTTTTTATACTATTTTAAATATATACTTCCTATAGATAGTTCCAGATAGGAATAATATTTTGCGAAATTGTTGAATTTCGTAATATGACTGTAATGAAATCATTCTTTTTATCAAACTGCTGAAGTAATTAACATCAAATAAAAGAGAAGTGTCTATAAAATAATTTAAAATTATTGATCCTTGAAACCTTGGTAGAAAAACCCACTACTTATGAATTACTCATGCGAAACTATGACTCGAGCTGAACACTGAACAGTGTAGTTCGAGCAACAAGTTATAACCAAGAACCTGAAGGAAGCCGATGTGACTTTGCCGAAACATCGTTTGTACTTACATGATTCTTTTGGGAGTCTATCAACTATGCGGGAAAATATCCGCAAGTATAACGGCATTACATTTAATCGCAAGAACCTGATAAGCAACAAAAAAATTTTAGTTTTTCAGTAGTCGAGTATTTTTTTTTAAATATAGCTCGTTCTTGTTTATGTAGGTCTCATGTATAGTACTAATTTCTTAAAGCAGAAATACGAAATATTAATTGTTAATTCCTTTTAGGTTTTCTGCCAACATATGCATCTCCTTTTAGAAAATAACCAAGGAAGCTGTAAAATAACACAAATATCCAGTAATTACTACTCTTAGAAAATAACTTCCAAACCTGCGACTGTTTCATCAATTCAACAGTGAATACTTTTATCTGAAACTTAAAAGTGGCAGGTTTGGGTGGGAAAAAAACAGTGTTATTTGCGAGAGATCTGCAAAAGATTTTTCAAGACAATTTCACATCCTAGATGATTTGCATTTGAATAATTTCTGTTACATGAAAGATAGTTTCTAAAACATAAAACCTGCCTTAAATAATGCATCATTTCGTTAACATTCATTTGTGTAAACCTAAGATAGATATGTTTCTACAAATTACCAGCTACAAAAAACATGAAAATCTTAGATGTAAATCTATTCAAAATATTGTAGAAACCCGTCATTTCAAACATCATCACACACACATTTTTAGTAAAGGAAAATGTTTTGTTAAGGCCGTTGTTACTTCTTGCCAACTCTAGCTTAAAATGCTAAGACAAAGAATGTATTATAAAATTAAAAGAGGATCCTTCACTATTTCAAAGGAAAGAAGGCTACATCTGAGTTAGTACTTGGATGGTGACCATTCCAACGGAAACCGCGTTCTCGCCTCACACATCTTCCAGCGGCTTGTATATCAGTGTATGCGCGGAAGCTATACAACCTTAGGCGAGGGTTGTATAGGAGATATACCATCCTTCGGAGGGGATGTAAAGCCGTCGGTCCCTTGTCTATTAAATGTTAGGCAAGTAAAAGATCCCTACTCTTCTTAAGGGAAGAGGTTCGGCAAAATTCCTGGTTGGGGGTAGCTCGTCTACAGGCGTCGGTGTTAGGCCTCAGTAGCGGAAATAGGCCGACGTTAAATAAATGTATATAAAAAAAAAGGCTACATCTGTAGACAGAGGGCTATATAACAGTGATTCAGCAGAAGATATTCATGTCGAAAATAATGAGCACTCCCTCAAAATAATACTTATTTTTGTAACAAATACCTAAAAATCTTGTTTTTTTGGACGAATCGTAACTATTTCCGGTCGAGGTCAAGCCGAGTCTGGAATAGTTGATGAGTTCCAAAAAAACTGATTTAAGTACGCGTTACAAACAACATTTTTTTGTTAAAGGTCCCTAAAACATTAAATTTTTGATCAGAACAAATATTTCTCGAAAATAGTGACCTTCGAATTATAATTACCATGCGACCATAGTAATCAAATTGTTTAATTATTGTTGTATTGAACCATTTTGCTTTATTTACCAAAATAATCCTCAAAAATTGCCATGGAAACTTTTTGGGATTGAGTCCGGAAAAGACTAACTTTACGGACTCAAATGTGACATTTTGAGAAAATTTACAGAACATTCCAGTGAAAGTTAGTGCAGTTAACTGAGTTCTGTTGGCTGGAAAGTGGTATAGACACCTGATATAGACTTAGTTTGTTTAGGTCAAATCTTACAATCAAAAATTCGATTAGTTCTAATTAAGCTAGAGCTTTGAAATTTTGCACATGTGTATAAGTCTGGTGGCAATATACTTTAATATTTTCATATAAGAAAAAACAAGATGGCGGCTTCAAGATGGCGGACGACTTTATTATTTATGATCCGACTCGACTCAAAATCGTTATCTGGGGATTCTCAAGATCGCCAATTATGAGCTTTTGGTCAAAATTTAGAAGTTAAAAATGGCGGCGTCAATATGGCGGACGACTTTTGTCATTTATGGTCCAAATCGATCAAAATAGGTATCTGGAAGTTTTCGGGTTCGTTGATTACTAATTTCTAGTCAAAAATTTAGTTAAGGATGGCGACTTCAAGATGGCGGACGACTTTATCGTTCATGATCCGATTCTACTCAAAATCAATATCTGGAAGTTTTCGAGATCGCCAATTATGAATTCTTGGTCGAAATTCAGAAATTCAAAATGGCGGCGCCAATATGGCGGACGACTTTTGTCATTTAGATCCAAATCGGTCAATATCAATATCTGGGGGTTTTCGGGGTCGCGGATTACGAATTTATAGTCAAAAATTTAGTTCAAGATGGCGGATGACTTTACCGTTTATGATCCGCATCGTCTCAAAATCGATATCTGGGGATTATAGTGTATTAAAAGGCTAAAAAGTAAACAAATAAAATTATATAAAAAAATGTTTTTAAAAAAGCTTTTATTTAAATGCTCTAAAAAGTAGAAAATAAACTTTGAAGTAAATCAAAGCCATCACTTTGTTACATTATATATATTTTTTAAAGATATAAAAGCTTGTTGCGAGCAATCATCCAGATTTTTGTATCCAAGTCTTATACACACTAAATCCCAATGAAATATTTTACCCCCTTTAATAATGTGGGCAATGGGGGGCGGTAGAGGGGTGGCTAATGCCAAAATAAATTTTAAAGGCCTTTGGCTCTCGTATACACATTAAATCTCAATTTAATGTTTTACTTCCTTTAATAATGGTGGGGGTGGTAGAGGGGGTAGCTAACGCCAAAAATATTTTTGAGACGTTTCGTTCTTGTATACACACTAAATCACATTTTAATTTTTTTTACTTACTTTCATAATAGTGTGGGGGTTGTATTGGGGGTGGCATTGGGGATGATAGTGGGGGGTAAATGATGCTAAAAAAAATTGAGACCTTGACTTTTCGTAGATGCCCTAAATTGCAATATTATGTATTTACACTTATTTGCCCCATTTACCCCCGAACCCTTCAACGGAAATAGATCAAATATAATCTAGTTCCAGAACTCATTATAATACATAAATGTACCAAATTTCAAGTCAATATCATAAACGGTTCCAGAGTAAACGTGCGCACAGAAAGAAAGTTACAGACAGAATTTTTTTTTCGCTCAAATTTAAAATCTCGACGTTTCATGACATTTTAAGCTTATTTCAACAATAAAATTTGTTACTATATTTTTACTATACTTGGACATGGAAGTAATATATATATAATATAACAAAATTATGAGTTTGATTTAATTCAAAGTTTATTTTCTATTTTTTATTTTTTTATATTTTTTTATTAGTAGATCTGACCATGGCAGACTCATGGCTTTTATATAAAATAGTTTTAGGTGGAAAAGGATTACTTACATAAGGAAATACTTCCTCAGCCAAAATTCAGAAGTGAAGGTGTTTACTGCTTGTGCAACAGTGCAATAAAGAATACAACAAAAAGGGATAGACCTAGCTCTGTTGAACTTAAAATACAGGCAAAAACATAGAGGAAATGCCCAATATGTCAATCTACAGGAAATCGGAACCGATCAAGTTAGACATAGGCTAGTCTTTAACGAAAAGCGAACTAGATGCAAATATCCAAAGTGCAATGGTTGTTGGTGTAATGGAAAAATGCGGTGTGGTATTATGTTTTAACAAAAAAAAAACAATTGTTTCAAATCATTCCACGAGCAGTAGCTTTAGTAATATACATTCTTCTTTGCATATAGTTGCATTTCTGCAACATTAAGAAATGACGTTGTATTCATAAAGTAAAGTAATTTTACAACAATCTGTTTTTTGAAAATAAATTGTTTTTTTCTTATCATTATGCATTTATGGGTTTTAAATTCTTCTTCTGTTGGCTTTAAAACGAATGCTTTTAAGTGAAGAAATTTTAATTGGAATCAATTAATAGTAACAGTAATATTTTCGCAACGAAAATAGTTATTAACAGATACATAGTGCTGTATGTTTCAATCTTCAATCTCTATTAATTAATCCTTAAATACAGATTTACAGCTTTTACTTTATAATATCTGTTTGATAAAACACGGTTCCCTGTTACAAAATCACGAAAAAAGAAAGGTCTGAAACACAGCATTTAATAATGTATGGCGCACAAGGGGTTTCACCCTATCTAATTAGATGGTTGCTTCGCAAACTGGCGCTTACAGAACATCAGAACGTAACATGTTATGCTAGCCGTACACTTTTCCCCTTTTGTGCTAATTCATAAATATTGTTTCGGCAGGCAAATATTATGCAACCCACGCTCTGATAAAACATGTTCGTTTTGTACTTACAATATAATGTGTACTGTAAGTTTCTCTGCTCTTCGTAATTTGGTGCACATTTGAAATATTTAGTAAACTAGTTAGTGTCGGTATAAATAGTAATAAAGTAATAATAGTAAATAATAGAAATATTAATACTTCGGAGGATCAAATTCCTACAATATAGTAACAGGCATAATTGACACATTATACAAATGAAACTAGTGCTAAACTAATATACAGGGTGTTTTTGAAGGTCATATATAGAACCAAATAATAATAATAATAAATCAGATCAAAATACAATAAGGTATTGCAGTCGTCGAATTACAATGACTAATAGAACAAACTATAAAATATATTAGAAAGGGCAAAACGAAAGAGAAAACAAATATCAACGTTCAAAATTTCAAAATTACAGTTAAGTAAAAAATATAATATATAAATTAATTTATATCAGAAATCGAACTTAAATGAACACATATATAGGGTGTCTCACCGGGAACTGAATCGATCGATATAAAGAAAAGTACGCATCAGAAAATTTTGAAAATTTAGATAATTACTAATGTCGGTGTGGTCAATCCAACTAAAATAATTAAAAGCAGCTGGCACTTCAGCTTATAGCGGAAGTCGATACCAACTTGTTTATATCAAATGGAAAACCTATATATTTTAGGGTTTTCGAAAAGAACATAAAATTCTGAGTCGAAAATATATCCTATACCTAAACCTAGCCGTTTCAGAGATATTTGACATTTTATAGAAAATTTGACAGGTGCAACGGTTTGCAAGAACCGTTATAACTTTCTTCGTGTAAAAGATCCTCAATTGCTTCTTGTCGCCATAAAAGAACACAAGGAGAACTACGTTTCACAACTGAAATAAATTCAATAATATCATACGAAGTGTTCCGTTTTTCGCGTTACATTTTGTCAACTTCAAACCGGGAAAACTTGTTTAGGTCAAATGGAATACCCTGTATTTTTTTACGTCAAGTTGTGTAAAATTGAATTGCCTTTTTTCTGATATTAGAATTGTGGAGGTTAAAGTTACAACTTTTTGAAATATTTGAGATTTTATTAGAAATTCATGAATTGTTGTAATCATTTCATCAAAATAGCCATGATTAGAAACAATCAGTCATTATCTTATGTCAAAAAATGCCAGCATGTTTAAATTACACCCAAGAAGACTTTTTAAAGTTGTTTATTATTTATGGAGAATGTGATAAAGTAATATCAAGAACTTGCAGCACATTTTCTACTCTATATCCACAAAAACGCAAAATAACTCTAACACTGTAATATGCGTATTAATCAAATTGAAGATATGGCATGAACTAAAATAGCAGAGATAAGATCAATTTAAAATATAATTTCATTTTAATTTAATAATTGCTCAAAATTCCCGCTTGAACCTCGACACACTTTTCGCACCTTCGGATTAGTTCCTCATGGGTAGCTTGTTGTCGAAGCCAAAAAAGGCCAGCAAAAATAATTTTAAATTCATTAAAAAGTCACAATTTATATTTTTTAACATGTTTATACATTAACATCACAGCGCGGAATAAATACGACGCAATAAACGCTCCAAGACTATATCAACGCTTAGGATCCCGTCCGCCTCGGCATGACTGGGCGGGGACGACACGACGTTCAGAACGCCAACCGACCTAACGCTCAGAGCTCCGTCCGCACCGATGTCTACAGGATCGCGGCGAGGTTCCAGCAGCAGTCAGTCCAGTCCGAGCATTGGTACGCGCAACAACTACAGTCAGTCCACTCCGAGCACTCAACGAGATAACAACTACCAGTCCAGATCAAGCAGTCTACCAGAACTTCAACAATTCTTCAAGAACTTCATCCGACGAACCGATACCTAGTACGGCGTCTCAGATACCAGTCCCTGCACTGTATTTGAACCCTGCTAGCGTTAGGAGAAGGACCATCTCCGTCACCGCGACGCGACTTTCAACCGTTCAACGATATTATTTATTTGTGTTAGCTAGTAAAGTTAGGTATAAATTCAAAATTAAACTAAATTGTGCAACGACGTCGACAGAGTTCTGCTTAACGTTACTATTAATTGGAACACAGACTTTTTATTTCTTCGCATCGATATTTACCAGGCAAAAGCGCCTGTCCATATGCACAAAGTGGGGTACCTTGCACCAAAAGCGGTGCATGTGTATGACAGCTTACAAGTTGCAACAAGGGGGTAGCAGCAATACCCACCGACACTTCAAAAATCGTTAATCAGTCTACAAAATTCCAGAAATCGGCCCTGAGAGCTCGTCCAACATCCAGATCTACGAAAACACTACTATCGAGGCTGCTGGCGCCCATCAAGTTCAAAATTCGCAGTCTCCGATAAAAAACATTTTTTTTTTTTCACAACTCAACCCTACTCTTTTCGTAGACATGGGGCCCACTGTTTACAACAACTCAAAATCGTAGACAACAACCCTAGTTTTCGTAGACAAGCTCTTCTAATTGAATCCTGTGATATGTTTTGAAATGCATTTCTTACTCTTTACATACAATCTTCAATGGTTGTTAATAGGCTCTCATAAACTTCATTTTTAATAGTTCCCCAAATGAAATAATCCAGAACTGATAAATCGGGCGAGTGAGGAGGTCATAGGAAAGGTCCATTATTGGCAATCCATTGATCATAAAAAGTTTCTTGTAAATAATTATTAATTAAATATGCGTTATGTGGGAGAGCACCGTCGTGCTGATAAAAAGTGTTTCTATCTTCGGCGAGAGGTAAATTTTCTAAATAGTTATTATTCAAATTTTGTAAGATATTCAGATATCTTTCACCTAAAAAAAAAACTAAAATTTACCTATACATCTTAGCAGAAGAGACAATTTTATTTGCCGTTTAAATTTTCCTGATAAAATTGTAATGCCACCACTCTATCGTTTCTTATGGCACAGTAAACATTGAACTGCCAACTTTCCTGAAAGTTTCGCTCTCTGAACATATGAGGATTTGAGTCGCTCCAATAATGCGAATTGTGTCTATTAAAAAGTCCATTTTTAGTAAATTTTGCTTCATCTGTCCATATAATATTTCCCAAATAAGAATCGTGACCCTCAGACCTTATTAGAATAAACTCACAAAAATTCTGTCTTCTTAGGAAATCTGTTTCTTTTAATCCTTGAACCATATGGAATGAAAACCAGTGAAACTTATGTTTTAATAAGATTCTGTGAATTGAATCCTTGCATAGTCCCGATTCCAGAGCAGTTTATCTTAATGACCTTTGGAAATGCATGAAAATATCCCAGAATGACTATTTCAATGTTTTCGTCATCAACAATAGGCTTTCCAGTATGCGTTTTACAGTGTTTGGTGACGGTTTCCTTTTTTCTGAATATCGAGTAGCAAATGTGCTGCAAGTTCTTGATATTACTTTATCACATTCTCCATAAATAATAAACAAATTTAAAAAGTCTTCTTGGGTGTAATTTAAACGTGCTGGCATTTTTTGACATAAGATAATGACTGATTGTTTCTAATCATGGCTATTTTGATGAAATGATTACAATTCATGAATTTCTAATAAAACCGCAAATATTTCAAAAAGTTGTAACTTTAACCCCCACAATGCTAATATCAGAAAAAAGGCAATTCAATTTTACACAACTTGACGTAAAAAAATACAGGGTGTTCCATTTGACCTAAACAAGTTTTCGCGGTTTGAAGTTGTCAAAATGTAACGCGAAAAACGGAACACTTGGTATGATATTATTGAATTTTTTTCAATTGTAGAACGTAGTTCTCCTTGTGTTATTTTTATGTAACAAGAAGCAAATGATGATCTTTTACACGAACAAAGTTATAACGGTTCTTGCAAACCGTTGCACCTGTCAAATTTTCTATAAAATGTCAAATATCTCTGAAACGACTAGGTTTAAATATAGGATATGCTACATATTCTCGACTCAGAATTTTATGCTCTTTTCGAAAACCCTAAAATATATAGGATGTTCCATTTGAAATAAGCAAGTTGGTATCGACTTCCGGTATAAGCTGTTATGCCAGCTGCTTGTAATTATTTTAGATGGATTGGCCACACCGACATTAGTAATTATCTAAATTTTCAAAATTTTCTGATGCTTACTTTTCTCTATATCGATCGATTCAGTTCCCGGTGAGACACCCTGTATAGAATGCGTCCATGGTAAAGCGGTATTATAGGTTTTTATGATATAACTTTTTTTAGATTACAAACACAATATTTTGTATTCTGCTCTTGTTTCACCCAAAATCTATTTTTACTATGTTGGACTTTAAAAAAAATATAGAGGGCGCTAGCAATAGCTTAAAAATAAAATCGCATCAATTAAAGTGCCTTTTCTGTGTCAAATATTGAAAAATTTTATTATCAAAACTTGCTCAGAATTAAAAAATATGACGTACCAAATTACACAGCTAAATACATTTTTTTTATTCATAATATTTTAATGTTTTAAGAAGAATATGCCATGGAAATAAAAATAAAAGTGATCCGTCTTTGTGTTAGAATAATTTATTATTTGCATTAGAAATGTCAGTTTTACAAGAAAAAGTTTATCTAGTACTATGCTATGGCACTGCTAAATCTAGCACGAAAAATGTGATTTCAAAATTTAATAAAAAGTTTCCGAATATCGTCCTAACGATACAAAAGGCATGGAGAATTGTGAAAAGATTCAAGAAAACCGAAAATGTAAACAAGCATACTAGGCAAAAGAAACAGTACAATGAAGCAGCAACATTATTAGCGATGGATTCTATCAGAGAGAATCCAAAATTATCTTTAAGAAAACGCGCTATAGGCCAGTCGTTTAAAGTATTGTAGGTCGCAAAAAATTGCACTGTCCTGATTTTTTGGGAAGTTACTAGGGTACGTACCAGTAGTGTAAAACCAAGTTGCAGCTTCGAAAGACATGTGCTAACTGCGTGGTGTTCGAAAAACCTTGAAATTTTCTGATTTTTTTCAGTTCTTGGCCTATAACTTGGAAAACGTGCATCTTGCGAAAAAAGTTCCAGTGGACACTTTTAAAGTAGATAAAATTTGAGTGTAACGTCAGCTCCGTAGGTCCAATAGGTCCAGAGATACACCGCTTCAAAAATTGGCCATTTTTTCCAAAAATTTCGAAATTGCAGTTTTAGCCGTCTTCCGAGCAGGATATCGGCTAAAACACTCATTTTACGAGGAAAGTCATAAGAATAGAAGTTGTGGAGCAGTTATTTTTCTTTGACTTGAGCATAAGTGGACTTTTGTAAAGGATAAGAAAGACATAACTCAGTGGAAAATGGTTTATATAATGCAAAATGAAGTTGAGTACAATTAATAATAAGTTTTAAATATTTTATTTAGTAACGATAGATGTACATTGTACATTACTATAAATATATTATTTTTTAAATTTTATTGTTTATCTCCAAATTAGCTGACAGAGGAGATATGCTGTACTATGGTTACTAATAAACCAACTTGCATCTTTTGGGGTATTGTGTGTTTTTACAAAATTGAATTATTTCCTCTTTTCACTCTTTTGGGATACCACTTGACGAACTTACCGTTAATAGCTTTCTGTTTTTCCTCTAGTATACACGTTTCTACTAATACAATTTGGTCGCCGATGTAGTGTCTTTGTAAGTATCGAATTAAAAATGTTTATAATATTGATACCCGACAACTTTAAGATTTCCAGATTTCTCTGACTACTGTTTATTTGAATGAGATCTCTTTTGAAATTAATTATTATTTTATATTTACTAGCTAGCCAATGAATTTTTATTTGTCAAATAGAATCATATTTAATACAATGCAGTCATATTATTTTCAGTTGAACATTAATTCACCATTAAATACCTAAATGGGTCAGTTTCAAACTTTAGAAAAAACAGGATTATTGCAGCTTTGTGGCTAATATAACTGACCGATAGCTGTGTTGTTTAAGGCGCGAGGTGGCAATCGTGATTAATCACATGAGTATCGCGCTACCGGGTTCGAATCCCAGCTCTGGCATTTAGACTGTAGGAGTAAATGGTTGTATGTCCGCGTTTTTTCAATGTGTAACCCTCTTCTACACAAGCCTCTGGCTTTTGGAACTGGGAGTTGTCTAATTTCTATGGTGTTTATTTATAAAAAAAAAATTAGCGTACACAGTTTAACCTCGATGGTTCACTGATATACGCTATCTCGATGGTAACGCTACCAAATTGTTTGTGGTTAATCCTCAAAGGTTATGGCTCTTTTACCAAAGCTAAGAGAAATAGAAGTAGACAGATGAGAAATGAAAATCGTTTAAATGAGGTTGACGCTGCCATCAATGAGAATTCCTCAACAGCAGTAATTACTACAACGATCAATATCCTTTCGACTTCAGCAGAAAAATTCAAATCCTCATAGATAAAAAATACTATGATAATAAAATGATTTTAATTCAACAACTTTTTTTTTCGTATTCCATCCCTCTCCGCAGCGATTAGGTTTAAATCTTAATTACCCCACATGGTCTCTTCCAATCTTTATACTAGATGTGAATTATATAAATACTGGTTACTTTGTTAAGACCATATACTCAGCATAATACTGGCTTACAATATACTTTTTCACGGGCAACATCAGTTCGGTCAAGTTTATGTTAAAATTAAAGAGGTTAATTTATAGCACGAGGTAATGTATTTGAAACTTAGTTTTATAGTTAATAAAACCAATGTCGTTGAGTCTTCCCAACGTTTGCCAAGTTGTAGCTTTAATTGAGCTGGTTATTGTTAGTAGATCTCATTATGTCTGGAATCAGTATCTGGGAACTGGAACATTTATAGAGCGAACAGGATTTGGAAGAAAAGCGACAACTGCGGTTGATGACCTTTCCTTATGCTTAACGCTAGAAGAAATTCAACCGCAGCTTATCTTCGACATCGTTTATAACACTTCGAAAGAAGAATAAATATAAATAAGTTAGAAGGTATCAGATAAAAACTTACAGACCTGCGCACATTTTCACAATTGCTACTTTGGTTTCAAAAGCAAACCTTACTTTACGTAAGCAAATCGACCGATTATCTTTTAATTGAGGTTATGTTATGGTTGATGTAGATGTTTCCGCGGAGGCATATTTCTATACTTCATATTAGTGAAAAATGAACACTCATAGATGCGTGAGGCATATTCTTCATAATACTGTCTTCCCATGTTCACATTTCTTAGAAATGATTTCAGTTTATTGCAATAACAACGCCTAACTGCATAACTGACTACATCATTGAGGTTGACTTTCGAGGGCTTGATTAGCTAACATATCCTTGAGATTAACTCCAGAGGTGTATTCGTCGAAATCTCCGCCAGAACGTCAGAAACTTTTCAAGCACTGAGATGGGTACTATCGTGAGCAGAAAAAAATAGGACAACTTTTTTTTCTAATGTAAATTTGTCTCTATTTGAATATGTAATGAGTAACCGAAATTACTTTTTAATTTATTTTTTATTTTAATGCTGTAGTTATTGCTATAATAAATGATGGATGGTTAATGAGACAAATTGCACTGCGTTATGACATTAATAAAAATTTGGTGTGTAACATTTTAAGAAAGTGGAAAATAAACGGTACGATTAGTAGAAATCCTTGATCAAAGGACAAAGGATATCCTACTTAAGAAGAAACTAACTATTAATATTTCGTTATTGCACCATTTATATTTATAACTTCTATAAGTCTGTTTGGCATAGAATTAAATAACCTTATACAATAATCATTAGTAATAATATTTTCCCATGCATTGTTTAATATTTCCAGTAATTCTTCGCCATTCCGTGGTCTCACATTTCGTTTTTGGATACTCCTTAAGAGTAGTCCCCATACTTCTTCCACGAGGTTAAGATCTGGACTATGACTAGGCCAGTTAAGAATATTGATATTGTTATCTTGAAACCAGTTAGTTATGGTATGAGCAGTATGAACGGAATAATTGTCTTGTTGAAATATAAACTCATTATTAGGAAATAATTGTAACACAAAAGGGAGCATAATATTGTCTAAAATCCTAATATACGTTTCACTATTAAATCGTTCCTCAATATACCACAAAACACCAGGACCACGTGCCGATATCCAAGCCCACATATTGACGGAAAATCTACCACTTTTATCATTGTTAGATATATATTTCTCATCGAATCGAGTATTCGGAGGGCGGTAAACACGAATACGACCGCTGTGTGTTGACCGGAAAATTTTTTCTTCTGTAAAGATTACATTGTTCCAAAAATTTACATCATGCGCTAAAAATTCAAGCGCAAATCCTACTCGAGCTTCTTTATGTTCAGCTTTAAGTAAGTATTTCTGTGCTGCTGCATGACAGCGTAGCTCCGATTCTCTTACTCGCCGGCGACCAGTACTACTCGATCCAGGAAAATTCGTTTCTTCAGCAGCCTGAATAACTGAATAAAATGGATTTTCTACTTAAGCATTTACCAATTGCAAATCTTGTTGTTGAGTTGATATCCTTCATCGCCCTGATCCAGGATTTCCC
Source organism: Leptura quadrifasciata (assembly GCA_963675555.1). Classification (NCBI taxonomy): domain Eukaryota; kingdom Metazoa; phylum Arthropoda; class Insecta; order Coleoptera; family Cerambycidae; genus Leptura; species Leptura quadrifasciata. The sequence goes on from OY776674.1 coordinate 154,440,322, forward strand.
TAATCGTACCGTTTATTCTCCACTTTCTTAAAACGTTACACACCGAATTTTTGTCAATATTATAAAGCAGTGCAATTTGTCTCATTGACCATCCATCTTCTGCTTTAGCAATAACTCCAGATTTAACTAAATCGCTTATATGAGGCATATTAGTTTTTTGCACACTTGCAATAAATTATGACAACTAACTGACAATGTCACAAAAATTAAAGTTAGATGTACACAACTAGATTTTAGCAAAATACCGTTATAAGACTGGTCCTAATTTTTTTTTTGCCCACGATCGTACCACGACAGCATTTGTGGCATTGCCTCAAATTTTCTAACAGTTTTGATTAAGTGACACGAGGCCGACGCGACGGTTGAAAGATGTAATTTAGATACTAGGAAGACACACACGTTATTAACAATTACCAATAGGTAAATTAAAAATAATCACTTTCATTTTTCAATAATTATGAAAAATTATATTTGCACTCTTTCTATTATTTTGTGAAATGTAATTTATAGGCCAAGCGACAGGTCGACAAAAAAGCCTCAATGAGGAAATAATTAGTGGAAAGCTGGAAATTGCTTTAGTCGCTTTATTTGGACCCAGATATTACTCTCCCAAGTTTTCCCCCTCGAGCGAAGTCGGCGTTGGCCCTTCTGGCCCTAAGAATCTAGAGTAAATTTGCTATAATAAAGTTCTTTACCGTTTGTCTCTAAAGTGAACCGTTACGATGCTACGACCATTCAAAGTGGAGCCCTTTTTGATTCTTGCGGAAAAGTTATCGAAATCATATGCCATATCAAAGTTTCTACATGTTATAAATATTTGTCAGCATTCCAGGTGCCTAGCCACAACCAACTGGCCCGCTTTGTCAATTTCATCGGGGTTTGCGTTCACGTCTCGGAAAACCCTAACAGCTGTCTGCAGTTCCTCATTACCCTTCAGCAGTGTTACGAATTTCATTTTGTCCTACCTGAAAAACGAAGACGTATCGCACCCACTAAACGTATGCAATTAAAGACTGGGTCAGGAATAAACACAATCATTACTGGAGGAACATACCAGGTAATCGACATTTGAAAACACTTATTGAAGGACCATGCCCAAAACAAACTGCAGAACTGCTCCCAAAGAACAGATTACAGTGGAGAATTTTAACAGGCCTCTTGACGGAATATTTTCCTGTTAAAAAGCACCTGCACAGAATTGGCAAGTTCGATGGCGACCTTAACTGCAGATTCTGTGGCAAGGTACCAGAGACAGTAGATCATATTATATATGAATGGGAGGCACTGGCCCGCAGAAGATATATTTACGGGCAAACACAAACAGACCCGCAAAGCGTAAAACTCGCCCATTCTCAGACTTGTATCACCTCATAAGTGGCACAGGAGTATTAAAATGGGCAGTGTAAATCGGAACAGGGAATGCACAATAAGCCCAAGAGACTGCAGTGCCCTCAGAGTGTTACAGACGACCCTGTGGGGAGGGGTTTTAGTCAGTCAGAGTCTGACACTGACCCAGCTCAGGTTGGTAGCCCATGAGGGTTTCCCCTCCTCGTCAAAAAAAAAACGTAGGCAACAAGAGGATGTTTTCTTGCACACACGGCTCGAGATTGAAACTTGTTGTGCAAAATAGTTGTTGTTTGGTTGAACCTTTGCCGGGTTTCATAAAATACATTTTCGTGGAGGGTGGCCACGAGCCGCCAAGATGACCAGGATATCTACATCTTCAGCCACTGTAATGACCGAATTGTCGGGCCGAGATAACTCGAGTGTGCGGTGGTAAAGTCGATGAGACCTTGTCTGGTTTCGATTCCTTCGCTTTCGAATTTAACGCGCAACAAGTTAATCAATCTGCTGCTGTGGTATGGGAGCAGCGTTGCCAGCTGTATGGGAGGCCGAGCGCGGCAAGCCAGCTGCATGTGCAGGTGTTACTATCCCCACGTACACAGTGTTACCAGCGCCCTCGGTGAGAAAGTAATGAAGTCTACTTGTAAAATGTACTGAATCTGAACTGAATGTACTTACTGACCATCTTTTTTATTGATACCTGCATTAAAATATTACAATATAATACAAATATTTATAACATTAGAAACTTTGCTATGGCATATGATTTCGATAACTTTTCCGCAAGAATCAAAAAGGGCTCCACTTTGAATGGTCGTAGCATCGTAACGGTTCACTTTAGAGACAAACGGTAAAGAACTTTTTTGTAGAAAATTTACTCTAGATTATTTTTTATAAGTATTTTGTTGATAAAGTTGATGGTTTGGGAGATACTTCGCTCGAGGGGGAAAACTTGGGAGAGCAATATCTGGGTCCAAATAAAGTGATTAAAGCAATTTCCAGCTTTCCACTAATTATTTCCTTATTGAACTACCTGTCGCCTGGCCTATTAATTATTTGTCTCTTTTAAACCAATTTGTATATATCGTATCGACAATGAATGATGTTTCATCAATCTGATACTTTATCTCTAGTTAAATTAAAACATATTTCAGTGTTTTTGTGAAACATTTCAGAGTAGACCTTTTCCGTTAAGTGTATATTATTAATCTTAAGTTAATTTAAATCGATTGATTCTAAGAGAACTTTTATAAAGTAAAAACTTGTGCAATATGTGCCATATATTACACAATTTCATGCAACAGAGACGAACTTAATTATATAGTATGATTGAAAGCACTTATCTGGGATTAGATATACCCGATCAGAATATCTGCAAAATAGGAAAATCCGATCTGGCTTACATAAACAGACACAGAAACTGTATATAGAATATTGCATCGCTATATTTGATATGGCATACTAAATTATTGATTGCATAAATTTATCTGAAAATTTTGCAGAGGAAGTATGAGAGTGTATTTATCTTTGCTATCTGTACAATATAATTTAAAGATGTAATATCTGGCTAAAAACCACCTGACTATACCTCAAACAAAGTGGTATGGAGTTCAATAAAAATGTGTTTTTATGGAATGATTTATAAAATTAATTATATCATTTTTAATGTGATTAATTTCTCACTAAGAACACTGAAGATTTTTAGTTTATCACATAATTGATCACCACCAATTTTTTAATATTTCTTACAAAAGTTATGAAATTTTCGGTTGGTATAGGCAACTAAAACTGATCTAATTTAAACGTTAGATCAGGTAATTTAAAATTATTCAATATATTATACTAATAGCGAGAGTTCATCAAAATATGTAGCTATGTGTCCCATAGCACCCGCACACAGAATCTAGTATTATTCACCAACTAATACCAATTTAATTCAATCAACATAAAATTAAGCAATGCAACTAGTAAAAAATACAGTAAATAACATAATCATTTATTTTATATAAACAAATACGAGTTTATTTAAAATGTCTGTTACGGTATAAAAACAATGACGTAATAGTAAAAGTTCTACAGCATTTTAAAGGGTTTAATGATGGCAGTTGCTTTGTAATTTCTTGAATAAATCTTTTTATATATAGATAAGGTGTAAATGGTAACTGAGAAAACATTCTCGTTACGGGTTATGTAACTGTTACTAAAAGTTGTGTTTTAAAGATAAAATGTCGTACAGAAGAGAGTCATAGAACTAAATTATATCCCACTGTGGGGGTTGACGACAGTTTTCTCAAGGATTATTCAATTCACATTCCCATGATGTAAATCCTTTGATTCTCCCGGTATTAGCATATCAAACGGAATCGTCTCCATCATATAATAGTGCTATAGACTATTACGTAAAACACTGATGATACGTTGAAAATATGTCTTTTATAAATCATTTATAATTATGTTAGGGGTATAGTTGTATCCTATACAGGTAATGAAGTATACAGAGTGTCTCACCGGGAACTGAATCGATCGATATAGAGAAAAGTACGCATCAGAAAATTTTGAAAATTTAGATAACTACTAATGTCGGCGTGGCCAATCTAACTAATATAATTACAAGCAGCTAGCACTTCCGTTTATACCGGAAGTCGATACCAGCTTGCTTATTTCAAATGGAACACCCTATATATTTTAAAGTTTTCGAAAAGGGCATAAAATTCTGAGTCGAAAATATGTAGCATATCTAAACCTAGCCGTTTCAGAGATATTTGACATTATATAGAAAATTTGACAGCTGCAACGGTTTGCAAGAACCGTTATAACTTTCTTCGTGTAAAAGATCCTCATTTGCTTCTTGTCACGTAAAAAGAACACAAGGAGAACTACGTTTTACAACTGAAACAAATTCAATAATGTAATACCAAGTGTTCCGTTTTTCGCGTTACATTTTGCCAACTTCAAACCGCGAGAACTTGTGGGGGTTAAAGTTACAACTTTTTGAATTATTTGCGATTTTATTAGAAATTCATGAATTGTTGTAATCATTTCATCAAAATAGCCATGATTAGAAACAATCAGTCATTATCATTATGTCAAAAAATGCCAGCACATTTAAATTGCAGCCACGAAGACTTTTTAAATTAGTTTATTATTTATGGAGAATGTGATAAAGTAATATCAAGAACTTGCTACTCGATATCCAGAAAAACGGAAACCGTCACCAAACACTGTAAAACACATACTGGAAAATTTTAAAAATTATGACTCTGTCAAGGCAAAAATGCAAAGAAGAAAGCCTACTGTTGATGACGAAAACATTGAAATAGTCATTCTGGGATATTTTCATGCATTTCCAAGGCTGTCATTAAGATAAGCTGCTCTGGAATCGGGACTATGCAAGGATTCAATTCACAGAATCTTATTAAAACATAAGTTTCACCCATTTTGATTCCATATGGTTCAAGGATTAAAAGAAGCAGATTTCCTAAGAAGACAGAATTTTTGTGAGTTTATTCTAATAAGGTCTGAGGGCGACGATTCTTATTTGGGAAATTTGATATGGACAGATGAAGCAAAATGTACTAAAAGTGAACCTTTTAATAGACACAATTCGCATTATTGGAGTGACTCAAATCCTCATATGTTCAGAGAACGAAACTTTCAGGAAAGTTGGTAGTTCAATTTTTACTGTGCCATAAGAAACGATAGGGTGGTGGCATTACAATTTTATCAGGAAAATTTAAACGGTAAATTAAATTTTCTCTTCTGCTAATATGTATTGGTAAATTTTATTTATTTTTTTAGGTGAAAGATATCTGAATATCTACAAAATTTGAATAATAACTATTTAGAAAATTTACCTCTCGCCGAACATGGAAACATTTTTTATCAGCACGACGGTGCTCCCCCACATAACGCATATTTAATTAATAATTATTTACACGAAACTTTTTATGATCAATGGATTGCCAATAACGGACCTTTCTTATAGCCTTCTCGATCGCCCGATTTATCAGTTCTGGATTATTTCATTTGGGGAACTATTAAAAATAAAGTTTATGAGAGCCCATTAACAACCATTGAAGATGGTATACAAAGAGTAAGAAATGCATTTCAAAACATATCACAGGATCCAATTAGAAGAGCTATTGATTGTTTATTTTTCATCTTTCAAATAAATACCTGTCTTTAACTTGTCATCTTATTTTGGCAGTGCTATTGATGTTTGAATTTTGAGATCTGCCATGTCAGTTATAAAAGTGTACTAGACGAAAGTGACATCGGTCGACAGATATATAAGTCGCTGAGTTCAAACAGTGAATAAATTTGTGAATAACTAAATACAAGTGAATGTTTCTTTTTTTTATAAAAAAAACATAATCATTGAACATTGTAGTATTAATCATATTTGTACAGTTTTGATTTCGGATGTTTCGCTCAATCAAGCGCCAAAATACGAATTTTTATTTAAAAATATCAAAAACAACAAATTTGTAATTATGTGATGAAAATGTTTAATCGCAAAAATACATTGAGTGTCATGTCGGATTACGTGGCGGATAGGTTGTGAAACAGATGTTTTCTAAGTATTACACTTATTGTTTCAGATTTTTAGGGGACCGCAGTCGGTCGACTTTACTTTTACACCGGACATTTACGTAAGTGCGTGAGTGTAAAGGTTCAGTTCTTTTTACATTTGGATTTCATATTCATTGTCAATATAGATAAAAAAATTGTTTGCAGAGAATTAACGAAAACAGATGTCAAAATTATCAAAGAAGGTCAGTGGCTCGCAGTCTCACTTTTCTTTTTTTTTACATATTTTACGTACAGATGCTCATTACGAAATACGAATTGAAAATTACGTGGAAAATTATAATGCGATTCAACCTGTCCCACTTGGTAAAGAACATATACAAATGCATCGTCTATATCATTGGACATGCAGTTATTATGATGGTCGCAGTGTTTATATTTATGATTCTTTAGATAATAAAGTTAATCTTTTACATATAGAACAAAAACTTTTTCTGCAGAAATTATATCCTTATTTAGAGAGTAGTGAAACTACTTTTCGATTTCCACTTGTACAACAGCAGACAAATGGTTCTGATTGTGGAGTATTTGCAATAGCTTTTGCTGTTTCTTTAGCATTTGATATTCGCCCTGAAAATGTTGTATATGAAATGCCTAAAGCAAGTGGTAGAAGTATCCTATGGTATTGTACTTTACTACTACTGGCAGTGCTTTTTTTCTTCGCCTGTTAGAAATAAATCTATAAGTATGTCTACATTCAAATTTCACAGTTCTTTTACAGAACATATCTTAATAGCTAATTGTGAATCCACATACTGTTTTATTATGAAAAAATAAGTGAAATTATCACCCCCTCCCCACACACACACACAACACCGTCAACGTATACTACAAGCTAATTTTCTATGTGGCTTCCCCGCACCCCCTGACCATCCATCATATTTATCTTTTTGATTATATGGTTCATGATGAGCAACATAGCTTAAACCTAAATGGAAGACAATAATAAAAAGCGCTTTGCCGTTATCGTAGTCCCCTGCACTTTCTGAGCACCTTTACTTTTTGAAAACTCGTGTAATCGTGTAAAGCGCATTGTTACCCTTATTTATTTTATTTTAACAGACTAAAATTTCTCTTATTAATGTGCATTGATGGTAGAGAATAAAATATAACGTACATCGCTTTATTGTTACCATAACAAAATACAGATTAAAAATCTATGAAATTGTGTAGAGCTGATTTTTACCCTTATTAATTTTAACAGACTAAGTTTTTTTCTATTGATTCTATTAATATACACTGATTGATGGTAAGGAATAATATATTACCGATCAGAAATTTCTATAAGCGTGTAGAGATTATTTTAAACCTGATTTATTGTGAAATGCATTTTTTAAATACATAATGATAGCCAGAAGCAAAATATTGCAGGTTATAAATTGTTGAAATCATGTACAGTTAATGTTTCAACGTTGTTTTCATAACAATACAACCAAGAATCTGATGCTGGATTCCACAGTTGGAATCTAATATGGGACTTGGAGAAAAACTTTATTTTCCAAACGTAGGTAAATAATTGATTACTTTACTTGAACTTCTATTTTGTTTCTACTTCTAGTAATACTACCTTTTTGCTGGCTGGGATACCCATTGAATTGTGCAAGAAAAGCAGCAGCACAAAATACGTTCTATATGTAATAGAACAAATTAGCGCTACTGCAATCGTTTCCCTGATTCAAGAATAGCAAATTTGTTGTACGGCAAATTTTCATGTGAACTCCGTCCACCTTCTCATGAGAACGTTGATCGCATAACTCAAGAATGGCTGCCCAGGAGTATACGCAAAGCCGGGGATACATCTAAGAAACGTTGCCATTCGTTCGCGTTGTCCAACATTTATTTCTATGGTGCGAATGGCCAGCAATGCGAACGAACGTTTTCCATCGGCTGTCGGTAAAATGAAAAGATCAAAGAGAATGTGAAACGAAGAATGTCTGCAAACGTTGCTATGAGGATGCGTTTAAAATAATTTCCAGTAGTTCGCTACCATTCGTCGAGAAAGGTTTATTTTGTTCTTCTCACAAGTACGGGTAAAAATCAGTTAGTTATAGCTAGTGCTGCATATATCGTTATCAGTAGAATTTTACAGCGACGAAAAGAAAAGAAGAAGGGAAAACAAAAAACCGTTTTGATGAATAATTTATTTTTTATAAACTTCAAAATAATGTCCAGAGCAGCTTTTGCCGCGCTTCTGGAAATGATTAAACCGAAAATTGTCTGCCATCTTTTTACTAATGCACACTCTGCTGTGCATCAATTAAAACGTGGTCACAACAACACACACTTTGCAAATGAGTGGAACTCCGGAAATGCTGGAAATCACACGTATTTCGTTCATATGTGTCATGTTACCTAAAAACGTTTCCGGAATATCCGCGAACAAGCAGCAATGATGGTAATGCAAATGAATGCGAACGAATGGCAACGTTTCTTAGATTTATCTCCGGCTTAAGACAGGGAATGACGGTACAATAGGCCTAGTATGGCTCAGTATTCCCGAAACCTAATAAGAGAGACGGCCCTAAAAAAATGAAATTTGTTGGAGCAAGCCAATTCCTGAATACATTACTCAAATTTTGGAACACGGTCTCTTGACAGAAGGGAGAATAACATATATTAATAAGAAAGTTAATTTGTGTGTACCATCATTACTGTGTATTGTTTTTATAGCAGCTGGCATTTTTATATTGTGTCTATGTTTACCTGGTAAAAATAAATATAATAATAATAATAATAGTAATAATTTATTTACCAGATAAGTCAGCAATACAGAAAATTTACGTGAAATGACAGTAGACCGGTAAATAATTTTTAAAAAATCTCATGAAGCTTTCGCTTGTGTTTGGGTTATAGAACATGTAGTAATAACAATAATATTAATATATAACAAACAAATATATTACTTAAAAACTTAATATTAATTAACAAATTAAAACAACATTGATAACAAACAAACAATTTGCTAGGTATCACATAAATATTCCAGATAGAGAGGCAGACAGTCAGTCAGGATCTCATACATTTGGAAATTAAATTGTAAAGTGATAATATTTATGGAAATAGTATGAATTGATTTTGTACAACTTAAGAATAGAATGGTAAATTTATTAACATTGTTATAACATATGAGTAACCGTTTACAAGTATTTATAATAATGTGATGTAAAGCCATGAACTACAAACGATTAATTTACAGTATAGTGCTACGTCATTTGCGCAGATTTCTTTTCAATTTCCATCTATTAAAAGGTGTATAAAATGTCTTGCTTTTTTCCAGAACAAAATTTCTCAATAGCTTTTTAAACAATCTAAAACTTCTTTCATATATTATTTGTTCTGGAAGTACATTGAAGAATTTTGGGGCAGGAAAATTGTAGCTTCGTTGTCCTATTGTTTTTTTCATTAAAGGTGGGATATATTTTTGGCTACATTTTCTTGTGTTATAATCATGGTCTATTTATAGTAAAGTTGATTTACTTACATATTGCTTTATGTTTACACTTTGAAAAAATAATTGTCTGACATCTAGGACTTTACTTTCGGTAAATAATAAATTACTTGGATATGTGATGGTTTTCTTCAATATTATCCTCATAAATTTTTTCTGGAGAACCTCTAGGTAAAATAAAAGTGTTTTTCCTACCCCTCCCCAACCCTCCCCTACCATACGTAAGATGACTTTAAGCTAGAGAATAGTATAATGTTAAAAGCTGTTTAGAATCCAGGAAATTATTTAGGTATTTAAAATTATAAAGAATATACCGCAGCTTCTTAATTAAGTATAGTATTTACATATCCCATTTCATATGCTGATCTATATAAATACCCAAATATTTAATATTAGTAGCAGGTAGGATCCTGAACATTTCCCCTTCATTGTTAATGTTTAATTCATTAAAAGGCGGTATTACAGATTTGTTACAAGTAAATGCTATGTACAGGGTCTTTCCAAAATTTATAGTTAATAATTTTGAATCAAACCAGCTTTTAACATTCACCATATCTCTCTCGACAAGTTCTTTTAAATGCTGCCATGACTCACTTTTATAAAATATAGCAGTGTCATCAGCAAAACTGATGATATCACCTTCACCATTTAATGAAAAGAGACTATTCACATAAATTATGAACAGAATGGGGCCCAATACTCTGCCTTGCGGTACACCGTATTTTATAACCTCAGATGCGCTGATATCATTACCAGTTCTTACTATTGTTTTCTATTACTTAGATATGATTTAAATAAACTGAAGCAATTATTCCTGATTCCTATATCTTCTAGTGTCTGGAGAAGTAAGCAATAGCTGACGGTATCAAATGCCTTTGCCAAATCTATAAATGGACATAAACAGTAGTCATTTTTATCTAGAGCAGAGTATATTTTAGATTTAAGATTCAGAATAGCATCTTCCGTGGACATATTTTCTCTAAAACCAAATTGATTGTCCGAAATTAGTTCATATTTGTTAAGATAGCGTGTTAGTCATATTTTTATCATCTTTTCAAAAACTTTACATAAACTTGTTAATAGTGAGATGGGGTGGTAATTTCCTATATTGTTTTTATCACCATTTTTGTGATCTGGAATGATTATTGACGTTTTAAAGACGGCTGGAAAGTAGCCACTCTCAATGGCATTATTGAAGATATATGAAAGTGGTTCTCTTATATTATTAATTACTGCCTTTAAAATTTCAGATTTTAATAATCAACTCCAGCACATTTTTATCTTTTAATTGTAAAATTATTTGACTAACTTCGATAGGATTTGTTGGGGTTATAAAGATAGAGTTTTGGCTAACAATTCGAGAATTACCTTGATTATTTTTGATTTTAATTTTACTAGCTAACTCAGTGTCCACATTTGCAAATTTTGTATTGAAAAGGTTAGTAATTTCTTTTGCATCCGAAACGTTACCATTTTCTGTTGTTATAGTTGTTGGATTTTCTTTAGTTTTTACCTCAGTAAGCTCATTTACGGTGTTCCAGAGTTGTTTTGTATTATTTCGACAATTGAATATTTGCTGTTTGTAATAATTTATTTTTGTTTCCTTTATCAATTTTTCTAATGTGTTTTTGTACCTTTTGTATTCAGTTTTCAGTCGTTTATTTTCAGGATATTTTAAAATATTTTTATACACTTTATTTTTTTTATCAATAGATGTTAATAAGGCATTTATTATCCAACCCTTTTTTTTTTATTTATATTTTTTGTAGTACGTACACGCATCTACTTTATCTTTTAATATTTTTGTAAAGTTGTTCATGATCGTGTCAATATCCCCTGCTGTATAAACTAATTCCCAAGTGGTACCTTTCATCATGCGCTGTAATTTTTTATAGTTTATGTGTGCTGTTGTTTTACTTTTATTTTTTATAACGCGTTCTTTATCTAAAATTACTTGTATAAGTATTGTGAAATGGTCAGTTACATCAGTTTTAATTATTGTTGGTAAGATATTGGCATTTATATGTTTATTATGTTTCAGAAATATGTGATCTATACATGTTTTTACCTCCCCTTGTATCCTAGTGTACTCATTTATTGTAGAAATGTAGCCGAATTCACTTAGTATGTTTATATATTCCAAAATATAATCGTTGTTTTGCAGAATATCAATATTCAGATCCCCAACAATGAAGTTATATAACATAATTTCTTAAATAAAAATTGAAATCATATGGCTCATGGAAGGCGATCGATAGATCGCAGATATTTCTATATTTTTATCATCATACATTTTTAATTTAATGACATTAATCGAGTTAACATTGATGATTTCATAATTATATGTGTAGCATTTTTTTAAATAAATTATTACACCATCATTTTGGTTGAGCGTACCTTCATTGTAAATTAAACTGTACCCCTCTAGCTGGAATAAATTAATACATTGAACTAACCACGTTTCAGTAAGTACAGTACAATCTATATCCGAGTCTAATTGGTGCAATTTTAAATTCATCCAAATCCTTATTAATACTTCTAATATTACAGTTTACGATTTTAAAATTATTTGCATTTTTATTTATATCTAGTACCGTTTTTGCTTCATGAACATCCTCTAAAGAAATCGGTCAGCAACCTCCTTTGGTAGTTTCATTATTAGTTAATTAATTGCTAAATAGAACTGTGTATTTGAGCTATTGCAGTATAAATGTTACATGAGATACCCAAAGATATTACACCTTTGAATAATTAAATAAAAAAATCGTAAATGACCCTATTCCAACAGTATTAAAGAAGAAAAGTTGTGATTAATTATATGTTTTGCCACTTATTCCGACAGGCACAATTTAAGTAAATTATGGTTGTTTAACTATGGTCACTACCCTGTATGTAGAGTAATATTATAATCCCGTGAATCTTCATACTTTTATATTCAACAAAAAAATCTTGGTTCATATAAAAATTTACACGACTCTAACGTTTCTGCTATACATAATGTGTATCTGTAAGATTTTATTCCTAGTAAGAGTTTTTGTTTATAAGAGAAAATCGATAGACAAATAAATACGCGAGCACACTGCCACAGATAATTTTTTTCGGTATTTGAGATTAGGTTCCTGCGTATTTTATTCCTTCCGGCGCGGCGATTGCTAAACCTTTTTGTCCGGTTATAAATCTGACTTGTGTTGTAAAAAATGTATCTGCGAACTGAGGAGCATAAAAATATACATATAGATGGGAAAGTATAGAAGACCACTTTGCTGTTAATACATATTTAATCAAAATAAATAAAAAATGTTTAAAAACCACTTTTTTCGGCTCTTCAGTTTATTTTCCATTATATTTCGGCTACCGAATAAATAGATTTTGTTTAGAAAATCGCGCAAAATCATCACGTAAAATGATGTGATGTGACAAATATTTATATCACGTTACATTCGCATATCATATTAAAATCAAGTAGGTAAAATGTTTGTTAGTTACGTTACATAGGTACATAAATTGCAAATTCTAGCTTTAATTAATTAATTAAAATAAATATTAAATAAGATAGCAAAAACTGTTTATATAAATAATTATGAAGCTACTATCCAGGGTGTCTCACCGGGAAGTAAATCGATCGATATAAAGAAAAGTATGCATCAGTAAATTTTGAAAATTTAGATAATTACTAATGTCGGTGTGGCCAATCCAACAGAATTAACTACAAGCAGCTGGCACTTCCGCTTATACCGGAAGTCGATGCCAACTTGCTTATTTCAAATAGAACATCCTATATATTTTAGGGCTTTCGAAAAGAGCACAAAATTCTGAGTCGAAAATGTGTAGCATATCCTATACCTAAACCTAGCGGTTTCAGAAATATTTGACATTTTATAGAAAACTTGACAGGTGCAACGGTTTGCAAGAACCGTTATAACTTTCTTCGTGTAAAAGATCCTCATTTGTTTCTTTTCACATAAAAAGAACACAAGGAGAACTACATTCTACAACTGAAATACGTTCGATAATATCATACCAAGTGTTCCGTTTTTCGCGTTACATTTTGCCAACTTCAAACCGCGAAAATTTGTTTAGGTCAAATGGAACACCCTGTATTTTTTTACGTCAAGTTGTGTAAAATTGAATTCCCTTTTTTCTGATATTAGCATTGTGAGGGTTAAAGTTACAACTTTTTGAAATATTTGCGATTTTATTAGAAATTCATGAATTGTTGCAATCATTTCATCAAAATAGCCATGATTAGAAACAATCAGTCATTATCTTATGTCAAAAAATTCCAGCACGTTTAAATTACACCCACGAAGACTTTTTAAATTTATTTATTATTTATAGAGAATGTGATAAAGTAATTTCAAGAACTTGCAGCACATTTGCTACTCGATATCCAGAAAAACGGAAACCATCACCAAATACTGTAAAACGCATACTGGAAAATTTAAAAAATTATGGCTCTGTCAAGGCAAAAATGCAAAGAAGAAAGACTATTTTGATGAGGAAAACATTGAAATAGTCATTCTGGGATATTTTCATGCATTTCCAAGGATGTCATTAAGACAAGCTGCTTTGGAATCGGGACTATGCAAGGATTCAATTCACACAATCTTATTAAAACATAAGTTTCACCCGTTTTCATTCCATATGGTTCAAGGACTAAAAGAATCAGATTTGCTAAGTTGACAGAATTTTTGTGAGTTTATTCTAATAAGGTCTGAGTATCACGGTTCTTATTTGGGAAATATTATATGGACAGATGAAGCAAAATTTACTAAAAATGGATTTTTTAATAGACACAATTCGCATTATTGGAGTGACTCAAATCCTCATATCTTCAGAGAGCGAAACTTTCAGGAAAGTTGGCAGTTCAATGTTTACTGTGCCATAAGAAACGATAGATGCCACCAGCATTACAATTTTATCAGGTAAATTTAAACGGTAAATTAAATTTTCTCTTCTGCTAATATGTATAAGTAAATTTTTATTTTTTTTTTGTAGGTGAAAGATATTTGAATATCTTATAAAATTTGAATAATAACTATTTAGAAAATTCACCTCTCGCCGAACATAGAAACATTTTTTATCAGCACGACGGTGCTCCCCCACATAACGCATATTTAATTAATAATTATTTACAAGAAACTTTTTATGATCAATGGATTGCCAATAATGGACCTTTCTTATGACCTCCTCGCTCGCCCGATTTATTAGTTCTGGATTATTTCATTTGGGGAACTATTAAAAATAAAGTTCATGAGAGCCCATTAACCACCATTGAAGATTGTATGCAAAGAGTAAGAAATGCATTTCAAAGCATATCACAGGATTCAATTAGAAGAACTACCCATGAGGAACTAACCCGAAGGTGCGAAAAATGTGTCGAGGTTCGAGGGAGGAATTTTGAGCAATTATTAAATTAAAATGAAATCATATTTTAAATTGATCTTATCTGTGCTATTTTACTTCATGGCATATCTTCAATTCGATTAATACGCATGTTACAGTGTTAGTGTTAGTTTGCGTTTTTGTGGATATCGAGTAGCAAATGTGCTGCAAGTTCTTGATATTACTTTATCACATTCTCCATAAATAATAAACAAATTTAAAAAGTTTTCGTTGGTATAATTTAAACGTGCTGGCATTTTTTGACCTAAGATAATGACTGATTGTTTCTAATCATGGCTATGTTGATGAAATGATTACAACAATTCATGAATTTCTAATAAAATCACAAATATTTCGAAAAGTTGTAACTTTATCCCCCACAATGCTAATATCAGCAAAAAGGGAATTCAATTTTACACAACTTGACGTAAAAGAATACAGGGTGTCCCATTTGACCTAAAAATGCTTTCACGGTCTGAAGTTGACAAAATGTAACGCGAAAAACGGAACACTTGGTATGATATTATTGAATTTATTTCAGTTGTAGAACGTAGATCTCCTTGTGTTGTTTTTACGTAACAAGAAGAAAATGAGGATCTTTTACACGAAGAAAGTTATAACGGTTCTTGCAAACCGTTGCACCTGTCAAATTTTCTATAAAATGTCAAATATCTCTCAAACGGCTATGTTTAGGTATAGGATATTCTAGTTCTTTTCGACTCAGAATTTTATGCTCTTTTCGAAAACTCTAAAATATATAGGATTTCCATTTGAAATAAGCAAGTTGGTATCGACTTCCGGTATAAGCGGAAGTGCCAGCTGCTTGTAATTATTTTAGTTGGATTGGCCACACTGACATTAGTAAATTTTCAAAATTGTCCGATGCGTACTTTTCTCTATATCGATCGATTCTGTTTCCGATGAGACACCCTGTAGAAATGTGACTGGTGGAATAAAAATTATGAAAAAACTAATTTGCCACAAATAATATTAAATAGTTTATAAGTTATCTGAGAATTTCGTCAACAAGGCATATCTCCGTCAGAAGAGAAGATAAAAAAATTAAATAAAAACTAGTGACGATGTCAAAGAGTCCTTGTAATTACGGCAATGAAACTGCCTGGGTTCTTACAACATTTAATAAATCACCCCCTAAATATTTACAATGCAATGTAATCTTCACGTCATTGAAAATATTTACTTAATGGGTTAGAAGACTGTGCAACTGTGCATCTATTACGCAAATGTAATACAAGATTTTTATTACATAACGGTAGATTTTCAAATTGTGCATGCTCTCCGATATCCACGTGAATTTAAAATTTTCGCAAGAATTTACTTTTGCATACAGCTGTAATCATAGCCGATATGAATATATACCAAGCCACACGAATTTAATTTTTGAGGTACTTCAAATGCATGGACTGCGTTTGGTAAACGATGCCCAGTAGGTATCCCCACACGATAAAATCTAATGGTCTCAAGTAAGAGAAACTGGTTGACAATTTCGAATTTGTTAATGAGGAAACACTCCATTCAAATGCCAATGACGATTTGGGCATTATGAGAAGTAGAGAGTTGTTGTTGTTATGCTCCCTTCTGTCAAGAGAACGTGTAATGAGTAATACATTCAAGAATTGGCTCGCTCCAACAAATTTTATTTTTTTAGGGCCGTCTCTCGTACTAGGTTCCAGAAACACTGAGCCATACTAGGCCTATTGTAACGCCATTCCCTATCTTATGTACACTCTTGGGCAGCCATTATTGAGTTACGCGATCAACGTTCTTATGAGAACGTTGATCGTACAACTTATCTCCTGTAATACTATTGAAATGGGGTCATTTACGATTTTTTATTTCATTATTCAAAGGTGTAATATCGTTGGGTATCTCATGTAACATTTACATTGTAATAGCTCAAATATAGTTATAGTATAGTTCTATTTGGCAATTAATTAATAATGAAACTACCAAGGCAGGTGACTGACCGATTTATTTTCACAAGGCAAACATAGACACTGAGTATAAAAACGACAGCTGCTATAAAAACAATACACAGTAATGATTTTACACACAAATTAACTTTCTTATTACTATACATAAATACTACAAAAGGTACTACATTAAAAAAGTCTGTTGCCAAGAAACCAGAATTTTTTGCTGTTAAATGCACCTTTAAAATGAAAGTTTAACATTGCGTAATTTAGACGAGGCATGGCAATTATGAAACTTGGAAGTTGCAAGTGGAAACACAGTTGACCGAGAATGATCTTTTGGGAATATGTCAGCGGTGAGAAACAGCTTCCGGATAAAGAAACTGAAACTGGCATTAAAGCAGAATGGACCAAGGTAAATAAGAAGGCAAAGTCAGATTTGATCCTGTATATACGCCCAACATAGTTGTAGTATGTACGGGCATGTGTGACGCGCAGTGAATTTTGGCTAAAACTTGAATCTATTTGTGCATCAAAAGTACTTGCTACTTCACATGCTTCAAAAATTAAGTGAAGGTGGTGATGTTATAAACCACATGAATAGATTCTTTAACGAAACTTCTAAAAGGCATCTACTACTATAGTACCGAATAGTTTGCATAGATCCTCTATTTTAATGCCGAAACACACGAAATTCCAATGTGAAGTACACGTATTCCACACAGCTTATATTGGATTTATTATCCCATGAACCACTATCCTTGCATATATGACAATGTCAAATAGACGTTCCCTCTCCTCTACTGTCTTCTCTTGCCGACTTTGTGAATGTCACATTTCATGGTTGACTTGGAATTGGACAATTTCTGGGATACTGAATCACCAATCTGAGTATATCAGGGTATATAAGAATTGACAATATTGCTCAAGAAATATTGCGAAAAATGCCATTTTGGACAAATAACTTGAGATGGAACACTTCTGGGATCTGAGACCTACGCCAATCGATCCGCTGTATCAAAATACATAAAACTGGATATTATAATATTTATGCATTCTTAAAAAAGAGCAATACAAAATACATTTCTTTTGACAGATTTTCGTGAATAACTCGAGACTACTTTTGAGATCTGGAACATTGTAGATTGTTTACGGGGTCGTTTGGCTTCGAAAAGTCTTACTTCACTTCGATCTAAAAGATGTTTTGTGATTTACCCTACATCTAGTAGTTATCCCAGGATTCCCAGATTTTTTACAAAGCTTGTGATTTTCCTGGGAGCTAATTTCCTTATGTCTTCAGGCGTCAATTCCGCCTGTTCTAAGAATTTTATCCTATTGCGGACTAACACCTTGCATTCACAAAGTATGTGTTCCGCAGTTTCAATTGCAGTATCGCAATATCTGCATTTATTATCTATCGCCTTGCCCATATTCTTGAGATGGTATCTCAAGGGGCAGTGGCCAGTTAGAAGGCCTATGATTAGCCTTATTTCAGACTTTTCCAGTTCGAGAAGCCTTGTGGCATTCTTTGTCGAATAAGCTATAAACTTTTCGCTTGTCTTTGGCCTGGAGTATTCCTCCAGTAGGACTTTTTCTGATCCTTTTCCCATTCTTGGATCTCCTCCGCTATATGTCCCTTGGCTAGGCCACAAAACGGTTCGGGTCCAATGAACGGTGCTTCAGCCCCATTTTTTGCAAGGTTATCAGCAAGTTCATTTCCTTGCACTCCTTCATGCCTTGTCACCCACATCAAGGTAACCTTGTTGTTATTAGCCAGTTGCTTCAGGGATTGTCTACATTCCCAGGCAATTTTAGATTCAAAGGTATAGGACCTTAGAGCCTTTAGTGCTGCCTGGCTATCTGATAGTATATAGATCTTTGCCCTTCGGATGCATTTATTTAGGCATACCTGGGCACACAGATCTATGGCATAAATTTCTGCCTGAAAGATGGTTGGGATGTTACCGAGGGCTTTGGATAGCCTACAATTCTGTCCTGCTACTCCCACTCCTACCCCTTCAACCATCTTGGCTCCATCTGTATACTAGATAAGTGACCCCTGTTCCAATCGCAGTGACTCCATCTTGCTCGTCTGACGACTTACAATTAGCACGTCAAACGGGCAGTCAAAGTCTTGTTTGACTGGCATTGAGTCAGTGGGTTTGGTCATGGACTTCAGATGGATTACCTCCAGAATCCTTAAGTGACCAACCAGATCACCTGGTTTGAATTTATGTGCCTGGTGAATAGCCTCCATAGGTGGTGTGGGACATGGGTGCATTGCTTCTGTAGTCCCTAAACAGGCAAGGCGTTGCAGTTTCTGCAACATACTCCAGTTGTTCCAGCGTATCAAGATATATCAGTACAGTAACTATGTATCAAAAGAAAACGCGAAAGAACAATATTTTGACAGTTTCTCGCGAATAATTCGATATTGGATCATTTCTGGGATTTGGGACCTACGCCAACGATCCGGCTTATAAAAATACGTAAAAGTGAATGCTAACATATTAATATTTCTGTACTATAAAAGAAAATGCGAAAAAGTACCTTTTTCGACAGTTTCTTGTAAATAATTAGAAAAACACCAATCAATCCCAGGTATCAAAATACATAAAATTGGACACTAGCATATTAATATTTCTGTACTCCTCAAACGAAAATGGGAAAAACATCATTTTTGACACATTCTCGTGAATAACTCGAAATTGGGCCACATTTAGGATATAGCACATATCCCAACCGATTCTGCGGAAAGGAATACATCGAAGAATACTGTGAAATCTTGCGGGACTATAGGCAAACTCTAAATTTTTCACACATTTAATCTCATTTATCTACGATACCTAGTGTGTTAACAAAATTCGGATTCTGCGCGATAGATTACGTAGGGAGTGACTTTTGATTCACAATCATGTCACAAACCTGATATTTATTTACATCGCTCTTATGATTCATGGTAACTAGTACGGCTAAGTAATTAAAATTGCTTTTAATTAATTCTTAATGTTCTTAATAATTTTTTAGCCAATAGGATTTTTTTATTTATTTTCGTTATTCTGCCATTTACTAATTGTATGAGGTATATGTTCATTCAGTTCCACATTTTATATGGTTTTGTAGTAATAACGTAAAAGTTATTTCCATACCCTGTCTTTCTAGCAACAGTTTACCAACTTTACGCATATGTTAAAGTTAGTTAAAGTTCTTTCTCTCTCTCTTCTTATAAATACTCTCTTTTTCTGAAGCTTCATTGTATTACGTATTTAGTCTTCAATTAACATGATGAATTAATTTCTTATCCGGTTTTACTATTTCTTATCATCAACTGTGATAAACATTTAATGTTCTAAAACAAATTAATTTAATTCAGTATTTCCGTCAGTAAAATAAAAAAATTGTGGGAAAGAAACCGTAGTTGTATAAAATCTTTCGATTTCCTTCCTTCCTCTATATGATGCTAGATTTTAGGGTATCGTCATGCCTTTTCTCTCAATAAAATTAGCATAGAATTGAAGTGACTTCTTGACATAATTTTTCTCGCTCCACTTAAAATATTCTATTTTATTTCGTATGGCAATCTCTCAGGCATTTAAAAAGTAAAGGAGAATACGAATATACAAAGAAAAGCAGTAATATCATATGATAAGAAAGTTTTAAGTAAGTACATTACATTTTATAGCAGAAGATATACGAAATGCCGAACATCTGAGCCCTTGCAGAAACCTTTCTCTTTAATAAGAACAAATATATTCGACGTTTTCAGTGTCTACCTACTCTTTCATCTAAATATTAAATTTAAATCTCTTTTGTTTATGAGATTTAGATCTTGTTCAAATATAAAAATTGAATAGGCAATTCATTAATATTCATGAGTGTTTATAAATAATTCTGAAGCAAATATTGACTTTACTTTAGGTGAAATATTCACAAAATCCATTCAATCGAGAAAGATAATTCCGTTGATAACATAGCTTGTGGTACTCCAAATTTTTTTAATGATTGAATTTTTATCTGAAAACGAAAGCTGAATTCTAATAAAATATTAACATATTGGATTTTTATCGAATGAAAAGGCTGTCACAAGCAATTATACGTTACGAAAATATAAATCAACTCTGTAAAATTACTTAGAATACAATTATATCTTGTAGTATTGTACCCAGTAACCAATCAATAAAAAATTCCCTATAAACTATATTTATAGTTCTACTTTGTGTTGTGTTATAACCGGAAAGAGGGTCGTATTGTTATCTGATATAATCTTTATACAACATAAAAAATGTGAAGGATAGAGTTGCTTTATTTTTCATCTGTCAGCGAAGAATATAAATAGGCGAATACAACCCAAGAACAATAAACTAAAATACGTAGGAACATTTTTACAAACCAATTAAAAATGAGAGAAACTGTAAAGGGACGAGTTAAAATTGCATACAGAAGTACAAGGGCAATTCTACGTCCATTACCAATATGGAGCCTGGACCAAGAGGTTATACACAGTCATCATACCATCAACGATGACATAACGGGTTAAAGACGCGACAACGACACGACCAATAATTAGAAGAGACCTGAGAAGACTCGAAAGTGCTAACATCCAACAACTTATGTTTTAAGAAATAACTCTACAGAAAATACAGAAAATACAGAAAATACAGAAAACATCAACATCAATAGGAGGGAAAACAATTATTGCAAATGTGATAGAAACGTACAATAAAGTACTGAGAACATATCGGAAGGAGTGACCGAACACATTTGTTTATTAATCACCGCTCTAATTACAGAATTGTATACATATACACATAGGCAATTATACAACGACTATTCCCTACGACATTGTTATCTGTCGCAGCTGAGACTCGAACTGGAGTAGTACAACGTCTAGACGTATTGTCTCTCACACAACCTCATCTAGTCCACTATTACCAACTGGGTAACACTTGAAAATTGCCACTAAACATCCATACCCTAGCCAAGATTCGAACTCGAGACTTTTGTCCATTATTTGCACAATAATTCTCCTGTCTGCGGTGCATTCCCTTGAGAGTGATTCTTTTATTTGAAATGAGATCATACATGCTCGATGAGGTTCAAATTTGATAGCTTTGATGGCCTCTTCATTCTCGTCATTTGAAGTTGGTCTAAGACATCGTTTACTACCCTTGCCATATGAGGCCTAGCGTTATCATCTACGAGAATAAAGTTGAGTCAAGGGTGTGACTAATGGTCGGTCTCTATAAGTTAGACCATACACAGACTGGTAAGGAATGAAAACATTCGTTTTTTGATTAGTATTTACTTTTGTAGATTTACAATATTTGGAACATGATAAAATAATAAAATACAACACAATTGAATAAAATGAAGAATTTAATGAAGAATACATGTTCTTTAAAGTTGGGCGTTTCAGGGCTTGTGGGCCGTGGTCTGTACCTGATGTTTGTGACAGATATTTTTAAAATTGAAGATGTGACAGTGGTCGAAGATACATCTTAGCAACGCATAGTGAACTAGACCGTAGACCGGGATTGTAATCGCTTTTGATAATTAGAGTGGGGAGGTGACTTCATCCTAGGATACTGAAAGAATGGACGATTCCTTGGTTTGTCTCATATTTCCATCATTGTTTTGGTCCGGAGTAGTGCTGAGGTCCCCGTTCTCCTTAACTCAAGGCTTCTTCTTTGCCGTTGTAATTATTGTGTGTATATGAATTTAGATGGATTCTCTGTAAATTCGTAGATATTATTTGATGTTTCAGCAAGGACTTGGTTGTCTTCCAAAGGTAAGGCAAAGCCCGCAAGCCCGGAAATACACAACTCTGAAGGTACCGGCCGTGTAAGCTTAGATACTTTAATATATTATGGTCTTACCCATTAATTGCAGATACTTTTTTATTACAAGTGATGTTGCGTACTACGATATTTGTTCGGAAATTTTTGCATTTCAAGGTCATGCAAATTATTGAAAAAAGCCTGTATATATAATATAGTCACAGCAAGCGATCTTTATTTGCTATTTGGGTATTTTGTAAAGAAAATTATCAACGTTTTGCAAGTGATCATGACTAGATAGTAAAAAGGGAAGCGTAGCTACGTTTATCCGTTTATCTGTATGAAGCTCTAATTTAAGGAATCACAAAGTCAATTTTGATGAGGCTTTTGTCATTCTACAACTCATTGTTTTGGAAAGTCTAGGTTAATAATTGTCCAAAATTACATAGAATAGTTTTTAATTTAATTATGATAGCCCATAACAGTTATAAGGCGCAATATAATTGATATGAACGTGTTTAATACAATATTACACAACAAATAATTACGCCGAGGATAACATCACTAACAACTTCTGTGTTTCTTTAACCAAGATATTAAAATAAAACTGGGCACAGATAAAAAATTTAAAAACTTTATGTTCAAAAAGTCGTACTGAAAAGTAAAACATAGCACTTTGTATGATCGTACGCATGATGCGCACGCCTTGCTTTTTTTGCTGTTATTTTTTACTTTTTAGTACGACTTTAAGAAAAGCAAGTTTTTTTAAATTGTTTTATTTTCTACATTTTAGTCATACTTTAGTTATTTATAACGTATAGAACCAATTACATAAATTCATTCATTGGAGGTATTCCGAAGTATAAACCTAACGGTATTCCATTATGTCACCGGAATTAATATTGTACCATTTGTACGGAAAAAATGGACGTAGAAGTCTCTGATCAGGCGAGAAACCTTTTGTATTCTACGTTTTGCTGAAGGTAATAACAATAATAATAATAATAAATCGTCTTTATTTAGAAAGTGGTACAAGAAAAAAGAAATAATTGTACATACATATATATAAATGATGTTGGGTGGGCATGGCGAAGTTTAGCTCAAGGCTACTCTTACACTTAACCATGCGAAGAGTGAGTAACAAATATTAAGGCAAATTTAAGAGAAGTAGAACAATTCCTAAACCTAACAATAAACATTATATCTAACACTAAATTTTACAATAGTTAAAAATGAATCTAAAGTATAGAGGCGGAAGAAAAAGAAAGCAACAGAAGGCAATATGGCGAAAGGAGTATTAGGGTAGATAGATAAAAGTATATGAACTAGGTTAAATGAAATATCGCGTTACTGTTTTGCAAACAAGTATCTTTTTATACTTTTATGAAATTGGTTACAACTTAAAAGCTTATAGCTATTGGGAATACTGTTGTATAGTTTTACAGCATTGAATGTGAATGACCTATTAAACATAGCAGTAGTATGCTGAGGCATAGTAAGCATATTCGTATGTCTGACGTTGACCGAGTGAACAAACTTTCGGGAAATAAGTTTATCTTTGAGATATCGAGGTGATGATGTGAGAAGTAGTTTATGGAGAAAGACAAGAAAGTTGAACTTTACTAGATCTTCGATTCTTAACCAATGCAAATCATGGAATTTGAGAGACACATGGTCATATTTACGTAGATTGAATATGAAGCGACAGCAGTTGTTTTGTACCTTTTGGATTCGATTTTTCGTAATTTGATCAAGGCAGGGAAAATATACAACATTGCAATAGCTAAAGATGGACATAACTAATGACTCACACAGCTTCTTTCTTAGATTTGAGTCCATAATATGTTTATTAGCATATAACATTTTTAACCGTATATAAGATCTTTGCAAGAGTTTAGAAACATGGCTCGTAAATCGAAGCTTCTCATCTAATAATAGTCCTAGATTTTTTGACGTATCAGAGAAAAATAATTGAGCATCATTTAATCGTAATATTAGATTGCTTTTTACATCAGTCCGTTGTTTATCTGGGCAAAAGACGATGACTGCAGTTTTACTTGGGTTAAGCTTGAGGTTATGGTTGACTGAGTATGTGTAGATTGATTTAAGATCGCGATTAATATCAAGTGAGGCTTCATCAACTGCATGCAAGTCAAAGCATTTCAGTAACTGAGTATCATCTGCATAAGTCTGAAGAATAGAGGAACGTATTGTAGAGAAAATATCCGAGGTATAAATTAAAAATAACAAGGGGCCGAGTATCGAGCCCTGTGGGACACCTAAGACGGTTGGACTTGCCTGAGATGATTTATCAAGAATGCACACTTGTTGGTACCTATCTTTTAGGTAACAATTGAAAAAATGCACAAAATTGACATCAAATCCGTAGTAATGTAGTTTGGCGCAGAGTAGATCGTGGTCTATGGTATCAAACGCCTTTGAGTAATCGAGTGATACCAGTACACTTACTAATTTATTGTCATACGCCCTAAATATATTATCAGTAAGATTCAATAATGCGGTAGTGGTACTATATGATTTTCGAAAGCCTGATTGATGGTGTGGCATGATTGAATATTGTGAAAGGTGAGACTCAATTTGGGCATATACAATTTTTTCCAGTATCTTTGAAAGAACAGGTAGTAGGCTTATTGGTCTTAAATCGCTGACTAGGCTGGGAGAGTTACTTTTAGGTGTGGGTGTGATTATTGCCACTTTCCACGCATTAGGAAAGTATCCTGCTTCCAAGCAACAGCTAATAATGTGGTTAACATGATTGAGGACTTTAGGTAAGCATAATTTCAGCATGGTGAGGGTAATTTTATCACTACCAAAAGCATTTGATTTTAGTGACGAGATAGCTGCTAAAATACTGGTAGAATCAACTGGTTTCAGGGAGAAAAGGTTATCAAATTGTAAGAAAGTTCTGTTTTTGTAAAAAGTTGTAGTCTCATTGCAGCTATTGCTTTTATTATAGACAGACAGGTGTCGGTTGGATAGTATAATTTAATTAATTTTTCACCCCAGCGCCAAGCAGGTAATGATAATATAGACCCAAAATGTTACATTTTCATGGCATTTTACTGTTTTCTGGAACATACAGTTTAACGAGAAGCGTCACCAATTTTCAATATTTAAACGGAACACCCTGTATATTTTGGACTTGCAGAATTCTGAATAAGTTTACACTGCTGAATTTTTACCTCGATTTAATTTCTATACATCCATTTTGTCCAAAACCAGATCATAAACGATTTAATAAATTTGAATTTAATATTAAATGAATTTTGGTTGAGAATACCCGTGGTTTGGTCTCGAAAAATTGTACTTAAGTGATCTGGTGCTTCTGTTTAAAAAAAATTCTTTTTAAGTCAGCAAACAGAAGATTATTAAACCATAAATTTTATGTGAGGTCACTGACGAAAATTGTAAATAATAGTGGTCTTATATTAGATCCTTGCGAAACCCCAAATGTTGAGAGGTACAAATCAGATTTAAATCCATTTTATGCTACATATTGTAGAATGTCATCTAAGTAGGTTTTAAATAATAGAACCAGTGACTTACTAAATCCATAGCGACCTAATTTATTTAGGAGTATAATGGTTAATTCGGTCAAACGCCTTCGGAATATCTGTGTAGATACATCTAATCATTGAAAGATGTCATCAGTGTTAAGAAAAGAGACGTATAGACAGTGATAATTAGCTTTTTTAAAATTATAGCTTTTTTCTTAGAATTTGGAGCGGGAAATTTATTGCTTTTCTATCGTGTGACCAAAATTAATTATTACTGCAGGATGATAAACATTCTTTAACAAGAATGTCTCTATCAATATTGATAACCAAATTCCAATCTAGTATTTTTAATTTGTCTATTAAAACTGCTATTTTTCCAGAAGTCTGGAAAATGTCTAGGATCTGTGCGGTATTAAAAACAAATGATAAGATGTGCTGTTGAAAACTATAGGCCAATAGTAATATTGTGCACTTTTAGTAAATTATTTGAAAACGTAATATACGATATTCTTTTTAATCACGTAAAATCTCAAATTTGCCTCAATCAACACGGATTCACGCCAAATCGCTCTACCACCAGCAATTTGGTGTGCATTACTTTGAACATTTGGATGTTGGAAGCCAAGTAGACGTCATTTATACAGATTTTTCTAAAGCCTTCGACTGGACCACGGAATTATGCTGAACAAATTATCCGAATTTGGACTAACTCAGCACTTCCTAAACTTTTTTGAATCCTACTTAGTAAATAGACGACTAAATGTACAATAACGTGGATTTTGGTCTATGGATATCTCAGCGACATCAGGTGTTCTCCAAGATTCTGTGCTTGGACTTTTGCTCTTTAACATTTTTATAAATGATATCGCCATTGGCTTACACTGCAAAACAATACTTTATGCCGATGACCTAAAATTTTTTACATCTATCACTAATGAAGAAGACTGTGTTGATTTGTAAAACGATCTTGTACAACTATGGTCTTGGTGTAGCGTAAACAATTTACAGTTAAATATCTCAAAGTGTAGCTTTATGACATACACTCGTGAACAGAATCCAATAAAATTTATCTATACAATTAATGATGAAGAAGTACTGAGAAGAACTGAAGAGCTGTAGTCAAAAATCTAAGAGTTATATTCGATCCAAAGTTATCCTTTATTAGTCATGTCAATCAAATCACCGCTAATTCCTTCAAAAATTTAGGATACATTATCCGTAATTGTAAAGAATTTAACGAAAATACACTGAAACTTCTCTTTAATTCATTTGTTAGGTCAAGACTTGAATATGGTTCAATAGTCTGGAGTCCTGGTTATAAAAATCATTGAAAAACCTCAGAATCGTTCTGGTTTATTTGCTTCATACCTACAAATTGCAATATTTCTAAGTTAGTTGTGATTTGAAGTCGTTTATATTTATATTATGTGCAACATTAAAGTCACCCAATATAAATATATTTTTTTGGCCGATTATAAATAATTCAAAATTCTTCAGAAATACTTGATACTTATTATTTGCTGGATGAGGAAGAATATATATTACATAAACAAATAAAGAAGAATAGCCGCTTGTACATTTATATCCTACGCTGTCGACGAATGGAGTAATGTGGGTAATATGGGACAAAAATGAGGAATTTTTCTCACTTCTTGCTGAACTGGACTGGACTAAAAAAAATTGAAATGTGGAATTTTCCGTCTATATTAATTTCGTTGTGCTATATGTTGACAACTTGTAAAAAAAGAGTAGAACATATCTGTTTTCCCAATATGGGTAGAACCATTTTCTTCATTTTTTGTTTTTGTTGAGTAGTTTCAACCTTGGTTAATCCTTTATGCTTAGTGGACAAATTATACCATTACAATAGTTTCTTTATGACCAAAAATAAACATATAATATGTAATAAAATATTAATAAAAAATTATGGATACCATAATTAAAGCGAGTATAAAAATATTCATTACGAAAATAAAGAAAGGAAGACCAAAAGTTCCACTGTTTCCTATGAATGGAAAGCTTCTGAATTTCTAAAATTTCTAATTAATTTTTAATTTTTTTTCCGTCACATCGAATCAACGAAATTTTTAGCACTATAAAATTCAATAAACTAAACGACAACTGAAAAAATGCATGTAAATGATACATGTCTTTACCAATCTTCGTCATTAGTTGTATAATAATCAATAACGCTATGTAGAATGTGCGTTGCTTTGTATCATCATTTTTGGCTTAAATTTTTGGCTTAAACAATATAACCCCGTAATTGAAAACGTGTCTCGTGGTATATGTATACTATTGTTAGGCAGGATATATTTTACGAACCGGAAAGACAATTATCCTTATCTAGTCCATTTTCAATAAGAACTAAGAGGATAATAATGGATGATGGACCTTAATGTTCCATGTGGATTATCTTTCCTTCCTAATATCTGATAGTTAATGTATGTTTTAATAAACTAATTTTGTGTAACAAAATAAGCAATAATGAAGCAAGAATTAGAAAAATAAAATACACAAATTAGTTTTCAGCGAATCGTTTAATAAGCAGTTTAAATAATGTCGGAATATTTTCATGATTTTCTGACTAATATTAGTCCACTATCTATAGCATTTTTCTGTAGAAGAGACCCAACACTCGAATAAAGAGGTCATGAAATGTATTTCATGTTATATGGGATGATAAAATAAGCATAACTTAAAAACTGGCAGCCTTGCCTTGCATCGCCATATTGAAGAAATGGTATCAAGTGATTTCATTAATATTTCAGGTTTCGCTGGTGTTAAATTGATTATCAAAAAAACCGCTTTGAAGATATTTACATTTCCTACAGCTTTGTCCTCTACATCATTACTGTAGAATAATAATAATAATAATTTAATAGAATGTTCCTAGACCATTTATAATAGATTATGAAAATCTTTTGGGGTTAGGGCCAAGTGTGTTAAAGAAAACTACTTTATTAATTTGTCGACGTTTCGATATTTTTTAATATCATCCCCAGGGCAATTAATATTTAGTTTTCCGTGTATAGTATAAAAATACGGGATCATAACAGATACACAGGGTTTAATAAACATACAGTAAAATTACTTTCCTCTTGCTTGGATTCATTCATATCACTGCTATCCACGCAAGAGGAAAGTAATTTTACTTTATGTCTATTAAACCCTGTGTATCTGTTATGACAATAAATAAATAAACACCACAGAAATTAGACAACCGCCAATTCCAGAAGCCAGGGTCTTGTGCGGAAGGGGGTTACACATTGAAAAAACGCGGACATACAACTATTTCCTCCGGCAGTGCCGGAGCCAGTATTAGAACCCTGTGGTGCGATGTCCGTATGATTAATCGCGATTGCCACCTCGCGTCTTAACTCACTCGGCTATCGACCAGACAATGATATGATCCAGTGCATTATTTATTTATTTTTATAGTACACAAGGAAAACTAAATATTAATTGCCCTGAGGATGATATAAAAAAATATCGAAACGTCGGCAAATTAATAAAGCAGTTTTCCTTAAGGCAATGTCTACAGCTCCGGGTAAATCCGTATGATTAATTTTTATTATTCCTCCGTCTAAAACCGGGCATGCGCATGATTGGCTGCCGTCGAGGGCAAGGGACATTATCTATCATAAGCAACTATACATCAAAAAATATTAACATATTTAACCCAACGAACTAACCTAAAGAAATATTCGTATTACGTATTTTAGTTAACAAAATGTGGTAAAAAAAAAACTGTAGCAAGCGGATTCGAACCCTCGACCTCACGTGGAACCCTAAGTATTACACCACAGACTGCTGATGGGTAACCCTATAATTCTTACTATATCAATATGTTTGAACGTCATCGCGCATGTGCGGCGTGAATTGCCTGGACGGAGGAATAATAAAAATTAATCATACGGATTTACCCGGAGCTGTAGACACTCCCTTTCCGGAATACACTTGGATCTAACCTCAAAAGATTTTCATAGTAAATGATAATAATTTTAGTTTCCATTGGACCAGAACAAAAGAGCACAAAAGGGGCATAGGATTCGTCAAAAGATGAAATCCACTGTAAGTGAATCTACATGCTAAATATTAGATATACAAGTGGCATGTAAAAAGTCATACCTGTAGTGGAAAAGTACATAAATATTCTAACATTAATAGACTAAATACTAAACACTAAAATAAAATATACATAAAACAAACTATACACACGTAGATAAATGCACGTATCGAATCTGTAGAATATAGGTATCGAATAAAGTGATATTAAGAATATACACGTTTACAATAACTAAAATATTCGTCAAGACTGCAAAAACAATTTTCCATTAGGAGGATTGAGATATTATTTTTTAAAAACTTAATATTTGTGATATTTTTTAGATTTAGAGGTAATTTATTAAACATCCCATATAATACCGGCTTTTTTCATAGGTTGTTAAGTGATGAAGGGGAACTAATAAGTCACTACCTCGGCGTGTGGAATAGCTGTGGAAAAATTTGGTTTCCGTGAATTTGTCCATATTTTGCTTTACATGAAGTAGAATTTCTAAAATATATATACATGACAGGGTACGAAATTTTAGATCTCTAAATATACTTGATGACGCCCACCGTGTTTCTAATGATCCCCAAAAAATGATTCTGTAGGACAATCTTCACACACAAATTGACAAAAATAACAGGATCTAACAATGTACTCATTTGTAAATTCCCTTAAACAATATATTGCATAGCAAAACTTTGAAAGTTTGTTACATAAATTGTTGACATGCGTTTCCCAGTTTAAAGAATTGCCAAGGTGTATACCCAAGAATTTTACATCAGTTATTTGTTGTACTTTTTCCGTTGATTTTTAATAATTAACTTTCTTTAATATGACTATTTCTAGGTGTGAAATTAATAAAAACTGTTTTTGATGGATTTAAATAGTTACAACTTATTTTGTTGGAATCAGGCCACGAATTTATTTTACATTAGTTGTGCTATTTTCGTTACATCAGAAAGGGACCAATCAGTACACAAGTGACTATTATCATCAGCATACATAACTAGTGAATCAGATTCATCAATGCTTGGCAAATCATTTACAAACAGGATAAATAATAAGGGTCGATAACTGATCCTTGTGGCAGCCCAGATTTTATTTCCAAATTTTCTGACCTTACGTTGTTGATATCAACAAACTGTTGTCTTCCTGAAAGATAATACGATATCCAATTGTATATTTTTTCTCTTAGACCATACTTGTATAGTTTTTCTTAGAGCAAAGCATGATTGACAATGTCAAAAGCTTTGCTCAAATCCATAAAAATACCAAAAGCTTTACTACCATTATTTAGGTTATCATACATTTTTTGCAAAAATTGTAGAACTGCAGTTTGCGTGAAATTTTTTTTTTTTTACAGGAGTTAAAATATTATATTTTGTTGTAAATGAAATTATGTTAAGTTGTTATTAAGTACATTAACGGCTTATATAACAATAAAATGAACTATGTGCTGTAAAATACTTGGGTTTATGAGGTCATCTCCAGATGAATGAGATTTTTTAAATATATGTATATAATTGCAGACTGCTGTATCGGATACAGATTCAAGATACACTGTGGGGTACGTTTTACCAAGATTTAATTGAAATTGCTCTTTTTCATTAAATACAAATTTATCATTTAATTTTTTTGGTACATCTATAAAAAAGTTGTTGATATGGCTAGTCATTATTGCTGGATCGTCTATGATAGCTTTATCTAGTATAATTTCTTTCACTTTATTATCACTCTTCTTAATATTGAAAGGTGAAAATTATGAAAACATTTATGTTTTATTTGCATTTACTTCAGGTTATAACTAAAAAATTTTATTATTCTTGCGGTAATGGCGCAATAAACAAAGTTGTAGACCTGTTCGAGATCGAGATTTTTTGAAAATCGATTCAGCACCAACGAAAGATGAGATATTTATGAAACCATTTTGATACCATTTTCCCAATATGATGTCGCAAGGTGAAACTTTCGATTTTTAAAAACTTGGATTTATGCTTATTTTACTGTCCTATATAACATGAAATGCGATTTATCAACTCTTTATTCGAGTCTTAGGTCCATGTTTATAATTACTGGACAGAGTATATGAATAATAGTTAAAAATACTAGACATATTTTAGCATTAGGATTTAGAAAAAAAAATATTTCAACAAAATTGTACAATAAAAGATAAAGACAAAAGATAAAGAGTTTAGATTTTTCCATTTGTTAAATTATTACTTATATTTTACATTCAAAATAAGTTGAAGATCCTGTTATTAACATCAATAACTGAGCAAAGAGGAGTTGTAATCATATTACAGCCACATTATAATCTCTATGTAAACATAACCTTAGAACAATAGCTTCGAGGAAGTGAATTATCATCAAACAAATTAGTAGTAGGCTGTAACTTCCAAGATGTTTCAGTTAATGCTCCAAATAGCACACCAAAAATTACACTAAATCACGATCAGAATTCTCATTTAGAGGACGTTTGATTTCTATAATTTGAAAGAACGAAAAGATTATTTATTGTTCTTTATCCTCTTTTAGGTATTAAGCTTAAATTTAAGCCTATTTGAAATACGGATTAACATTTCTGCGTTGTATATATGGGTAAGATCAATAATAAAAGCTTACTCTAAAATATTCGCTTCTCGTTATTAATAATAATAATAAATGGACTTTATTTAGAGAAACATCTCTACATTATTAATAAAAATAATATATGTTAGGATGAAGTTCAGGAGATAATCTTGTTCTTCCACTACCTTAACAAGAGTTGAAAGTGTCCCAGTCTAAAATAATTAAAGAAATAAAAATAAATGCCTAAGTATACATATAAGACTAATTAACAAAAATGTGCTTATAAGTACCCCAAATTAATGTCTCTAATACTCTTGTTCTTTTACGGATTGTATAACAGTAGTTTTCGCTATTCCTATTTAAATTTTATGATTTTTGTGATGCATTTTATACTAACAGGTATTGTATTTTATAATTTATAAATATTGTACGAAAGAGATGGTCGTGGAATAAAGTAGCTTTATGAATAGGTGGAATGATTAATGATGTTCCTCGTATATAAGATTGTAAATGTCTCTACGAAAATGAATTTTGTTGTATATCAAAAGAAGACGATAGCTTGCGAGTCACAATATTTTTAAAGCAGATAAGTATTTAGCAATTTTCTGTTCTTCATATTTAGTCAGTTCAGTTCCTTAATTAATTCCACGTCCAGTGGAAGTATAGTAACGCAAAAAAAACATATTTTTTTTGTTGAAATAGGCTTAAAATGTCATAAAACGTCGAGATTTTAAATTTGAGTAAAAAAATTCCTGTATGTCGGTCTGTCTGTCTGTCTGTAACTTCTTTTGTGTGCACGTTTACTCTGGAACCGTTTATGATATTGACTTGAAATTTGGTACACATATGTATTATAACGAGATCTAGAACTAGATTATATTTTTGTCTAATTCCGTTGAAGGGTTCGGGAGCAAATGGGGTAAATAAGGGTAAATAGGCAAAGCAAGCATGTAAAAGTCCATAAAATTGCACTTTAGGGCATGCACGAAAAGTCAAGGTCTCAAAATTTTTTTTGACATCAGCCACCCCCCACTATCACCCCCGATACCACTCCCACACTATTATGAAAGAGAGTAAAAAAAAAATTAAATGTGATTTAGTGTGTATACAAGAACGAAAAGAATTTTTTTTTGCGTTAGCTACCCCTCTCTACCACCCCATTGTCACCCCCAACCTATTGTTAAAGGAAGTAAAATATTAAATTGGGATTTAGGGTGTATACGAGAACCAAGGGCCTCTAAGAGCTTCTTGGCATTAGCCACCCCCTCGACCACCCCTATTGCCACTCCCACACTATTATTAAAGGAAGTAAAAAATTAAATTGGGATTTAGGGTGTATACGAGAACCAAGGGCCTCTAAAAGTTTTTTGGCATTAGCCACCCCCTCTACCAACCCCCCTTGCCACCCCCACACTATTATTAAAGAGAGTAAAATATTACATTGGAATTTAGTGTGTATAAGACTCGGATACAAAATCTGGATGTGGAAGTAGTGATTCCTTGGGCAGCGTTTTCTATAGGAGGAAATGTGCTCTCTTTTATTTGAGTTACGAATTAAGTGAACACAAGTGTTTTGAATTATTTGTATACTCTTTGAAGTGACAACATCTAAACACGGCCTATACACAACACCACAGTAATTAAAATGGGATAATACCAAACAATTACAAAGCAACATATAAAAATATGTTGGGATAGGCTGGGATAAATATTTCTCAAATTATTAGAGCTTTCCTAACTCAGTTTTTTGTGTGTTTTTTAAATCACAGATCTGCATCGATAGTAAACTCCAAATTATTTGTTTCGTCTACACAGTCCATATTAATATAATTGACTTTTGGATTTAAATCCTTAAGGTGTATATTACATTGAGCAACCCTACCAAATACCATTGTTATTGATTTACTGGTGTTTCTACACAAACAATACAATTGAGTATCGTCAGCGTAACAATGTACATTGCAAAATTTAAGTACCTACTTTGAGCAGCTGATATGTTTAAACAGAGGAGATTAAAGGCCCCCAGAATTGACCCTTGTATTGCCCCACGATCCAATATACCAATTATTAAGTTTTACTATTTCGATTTTGTAAGTAGTTCTGAATTAACTGGACAGCGTTATTTTCAAAACCAATATATTGCAGAACTTCGTGATTGAAGGCTTCGTGATTTATGCAATCAAATGCTTTTGTATAGTCTAATAATAACAAATTCATTAGTTTATTTTGATCTGCTGCACTCAAAAGGTCATAAATTATGTGAGTTAGTGCAGTAGAACTGTGATTGGATCGGAAGCCAGATTGAAATTTTGGTAAAACATCATAAATTTCTAAATGTTCTATTATTTGATCGTAGACCAGCCTCTCAAGTAATTTGGACAAAGGAGACAAAATATTGGTCGTAAATCCTTACATTCAGTAGGTCGGCCAATTTTGGGTAAAGGAATTACTAAAGCAACTCCCCAAATATCTGATAATTTAATACATAATAAACAACAATTTATTATATATATTTTATCGTTGTTATATTTATATTAGCATCGCTAGTCATAGGGTGAATAATAATTTGTAAAATATTTTCATTAGTTGTTAATTTAAATTCAAATTGGTTTTTAAATTACTTAAATATTACGATTTTGTGGCATGTATATATTGCTGTTTAACATATTAACGGGGTTTATAAAAAGTTATTAATGTCGTTAACATTTGACAAATAGATGCCTATTTAAAAAAATCACATATATCCAAAAAGTTTTAGTTTGTTAGTTCTGATTCTAAAATTTAGAAATGTTTTTCCATTTTTTATCGCATTGTATGTAAGTCTCCGTAAATATTTATAATTATTATAATGTTCAGGGATTCTGATTTGTTTAAATTTTCTTAATGATCTTTCTATTAATTTTATCATTGATTTAATATTACCAGTTAATCATGGTGGCTTGGGCTTAATGCATCTTATAGTTCTCAATGGAGCATGCTCATCAAATACGGATGTTAGCATTATTAAAATATGAAACATTTTCCTTTATATCATCATTATGTAAAATGTATTCAAAAGAGAGCATTTTTAAATCGTGGTGAAATAAATAAAAATTAATTTTTTTATAATTACTTAACGTTATAACAATATGAAAGCTTTTAACTGTAGGTTTTTTAAATCCCAATAAATCAATTCCTGATCATCTTCTCAATTACCCATACATTGTACGCCACTGGATGAGATATCTTCCCTGTATCCACATATCACATCAAGAAGTGACATTTTATTTGCAGAAATTCTTGTATCCTCAATTAACTGCAACAACCCATAAATATCTAGAATCGCAAGTTAGAAATTATTATAGTTGATGCGTAAACCGAAACAGAAAATTTTTGGTATCAAAATGTTTTAAAATCTGTGTCAGTTATAGCTGTAAGATAGTAAAACTGATTTTATACGACTACCAAACTTTAATGAGAAAAAACTATTACTTGCCATATTGCATTGCATTATGTTACGTTATTCCTCTGTACAGACCAAAAGAATGCTCAAAACAGAACAAAAGCACAACATATTTGCGAACGGCTCGCTGGTATAGTACGGGAGCTCAAATCGGCCGTGAGCAGGGAACAATAAATTTTTTTATTTTGGAAAATATTCTGTGTTAATCAGTCTAAATTTTGTCAATAAAAAGAGAGCAATTTAAGGTAAATTATTAGTGATATTTAGAGGGCGCCATCTATAGTGTATTCAGTGCTGCTCTTTAAATTTTAAAAAACAAATTTCTATAGACAAATTTGAGTTATCTGGAATGTTCAATTAAAACGAGAATAGTTTAAAATAAATGTATATTAAAAGAGAAAATTGATGATTGCTATAAAAAGTATGTACAAGAAAAAATATATTTTAATATAATAAATTCAAGTCGTTGAAATTAATTTAACAATGAAACAGGTATTACCAAATTGCAAATCGGGATTTGGTTGATTCTGGCGAGGAGTTCCCTAGCAGTTCCAGCTTCCAGCAGTCTTGGTCCTTTATTCTATATCTAGCGGTGATGGAATCAGTTCATATAACCAGTAGTTTTTATCAAAGCATAAATATTTTGTGGTACTTTATTTTAATAAAATTTGAACAATTCCACTGGGGAATTTAGGTAGTTATGTACTCTAGCAATACGTGCTCCAAGAATACATATATCATAATCTCAATTATTATGATGATCAAGCCTCAAGGTATTCTTATAATTATATAAGACCGGATGAATCACGAAGGTAAATTCTGATTTTCAATTCGGATTAAATCTCAAATTTAAATTTAAAATAAATTCTAAATTAAATTTTCATTTATTTAAATTAATTTTTATGTTTAAATTAATCTTGATACTATTTAATCTTGATATTTAACTTAATCTTGATATTATCTAAATTAATTTTGATATTTATATAAATTAATCTGGATATTATTTAATCTTGATATTATTTAAATTAATCTTGATATTATTTAAATTAATCTTGATATTATTTAAATTAATTTTGATATTTATATAAATTAATCTGGATATTATTTAAATTGGTATGAACTGAAGCCATAAGGGAGAAAAAAAAATAGATTAGCTACACTCATTAATAAATGTGAAACTATATAAAAAAATTACAGATATAATACTTCGATAAAAATATATGTTGAAATAATAGTTACTAAAATTTTAATTAATAAAAGATTTACCTCTTTCTGATGTAAGCACACTATTAAATTTACGACCCAAAGATGTAATCTTGAAGAATTACTATATTTCGTAAATGACTTCAAAAGTGGTCTGCCAATCTCAAAAGTCGAATAGAAAATAATTGTTCTTTGCCACTACTTGAATAAAGAAAACTAATTTAGTACCAGAAGGGAACTTTATAAATTTAAAGGAACTAAGTTTTAATAGAACGTAGGAAATATAATAATTACCATTTTGGTAATTTCGCAAAAGTAAAGAAACCTAATTTTAATAGCTAGTGTTTATACCAATTGTGACTTTAATAATACATTCTGTAAAAGGTAGCGCCACCTGGTATCGAATTACGTAAGTACCACCACTATACAAATAAACGACTCTGTAAACACTAAACTATTAGTTTCTATACCAGTAAAGGTCAGTACTTTACATTAAGTTGTTAATAAAGTCTGCTATAATAAATGTTATTTTGACAAACTGATTCGTTACGATTATTGGATAACCTATAAATCATAAAGGTAAGTAATTATTTAACATTTAAACCTAAATATTATGAATAATAGAACGTATGAATTGACTTATTATATATCTGTATAATTTCACATTAATCATTAAGTGTTAACTATAGTTAACTAAAGTTATGTTTTAGGATGAAGCCGCCTGGAAGACTGGAACTGTACAAAAATTAAATAAAATATAACTAAACTATGATTAATATACAAAACTTATTAAAGTATGGTACTAACAATAACAGTACAAAATTGTTATACACTATATTTAACAAATAGTTGCAATCTTCAGTGAATTTCAGCTACAAAAGTCCATCCATGTGTTATACAGGGCGTGTTAACCATAAGGAAATATGGGGAAATTTGAATAAATGGTAAATTTGATTATTTAAATGTTACAATTAATTGAAGAAGTACCACCACCAAATTTTTTACTTACATTATCATTCTTAAAACGTAATATTTCAGTCATAATCTCCTCTATAAAATCCTTATTTTGCTATAAGTAACGTAACCAGACTACAACCAACAGCTACTCTCCGGGCTATGTGCCCCGCCGAGCGCTTAATTACGAGTTACAAAACACCGGCCGAAAGACTAATTCCTACTTAAAGGACCTCTCTTGCCAGTCGTTGCACACCACTTGCAGACTGCAGTTTCGAGCTGTTGGCTCTCATCAGTGCAAAGTAGGGTGTAACGACTGACACGAGAATCCTTCGACTATTTGGTACATCTCGGTATCATTGAGATAGCGACATGCAAAATAGTTAGCAAGCGCCATCTACCGGTCCAGTTAGCAATAGAATTAAATAGCTTGACTAGGCTTAGCAAAAGCTCAAATGTACCTCTAGAAAATCGAAGATTAAAACGTCATATTTCAGTCATAGTCGCCTCTATAAAATCCTAACTTTACTATAAGGAACATAACCAGACTGCAACCAACCGCTACTCTCCGGGCTATGTGCTATGTTCGGCCTTCTAGAAGCACATTGAACTTTTGCTAAGCCCAGTTAGGTTATTTATTTCGATTGCAACAGACACTAGACCGCCAGATGGCGCCTACTAACCATTTTGAATGCTCTTTGAATCTCAATGATACTGAGATGTACCAAATAGTCGAAGGATCCCCATGTTAGTCGTTACACCATACCTTGCACTGATGAGAGCCAACAGCTTGAAACTGCAGTCTGCAAGTGGTGTCGGATGACCATACCATAGGATTCTTAATCCTATGGTATTTTAATCTATTACATATATATTTTTATTTGTAAGTAATATTTTCATTTATTATTTATACAATATAGAAAATATATCCAACAAATACAACCGTGGATCAATACGAAATGGAGATAAAAGAAAGCTGCGTCGAAAGTTATGGTAGACAACGAACATCAATACGTTTCTGGAATATCTTGTCTTAAAGAACCGTTAATACAATTCAGAGATTGTTAATTGACTCATCAAGAAATGAAGAGAACAGAAATACCCAACTGCTGAAATTTATTTTTCCTTCCCAATAAATATAATTAAAACGAGTATAATTGATTTATATATAAATGAAGCACCAAGCGGTATTAAAGTATTACACTATACTGTAAAAATGACAAAAATTATAAATGACAGCAACATATTGACTTGTTTTGGTAATTACGATAAAAATAATTTAGCTTTTGTGTTTTTATATTAATAACATAACTACTTTATAAAAAACAGTAATAAGCTACAGCACCGTTTAAGGGTAGATTATATTAAAATATAAATTATGACCTTAGATTGAGTAAATGTAAACAATCTAAACACGATAAGGATAACTTTATCTTTTCGTCTTCTATACATTGCCAATAGGCTTTTCCGTCTCGAATTAAAGTTGTGTATTTGGTATTATGCACATATTCACCGCTGTAAAATATTGCACTCATTACCCTATATGTCATACGATCAACTGAAATGAATTCTGGGACTATAAAAATTTTACAGCAACTTTTTTATGTAAGAAATCATAAATATAAACACTGCGACCATCATAATAACTGCATATCCAGTGACTTAGGCGATGCAAAATTATATATGGTCTTTTCCAGGTGGGATAGGTTGAATCGCATTATAATTTTCCACATAATTTGTAATTCATATTTCGTAATGAGCATTTGTACGTAAAATGTACGAAAAAATAGAAAAGTGAGAATCTTCGGGCCACTGACCTTTTTTGATAATTTTAACATCTGTTTTCGTTAATTCTCTGCACACAAACTCATATTGACAATGAAAAAGAAATCCGAGTGTAGAAATAACTGAACCTTTACACTACCGCACTTACGTAAATGTCCGGTGCAAATGTGAACTCTACCGATGCGACGGTCCCCTAAAAATCTGTAAAACAATATGTGCAATTTAGAAAGAAAAAACATAGAGAGAGAAAATTAGCTGCGGACCCGACCGGGTTTCTTGACTGAGAGAGAACTAGTAAATAGGATGGCATACATTTGATCACTTGCCGACTATACCAGCAGCTGGGAATATGAGATTCAGTGGAGAGCACATAATCTGCAACTTTTCAGTCGAACAAAATTTGACGTGACAGAATATCGCGAAGCGAAGATTAGATTGTCAACACCTTAGATTTCTCCATCTTTTGTTATGCTTCAGGGGTATGCACCGTGTTACGAAGCCTTCCTCAACCTCTCACTATGGAGAAGTGCAAAGTATCACTTTGGCACTCGATCGTCATTAGCAGCTGCGATACGGTACGATTGCTCAGGTGCCAGTTTTTGTTCTGTCGAACTAATATTACGCTAGAAGCCGATAAAGCAGGGTTTGGGTAACTCCAGTGAAGAAACCGTGTGTATAGCAAGTCAAAGGATCGAAAAAGTAATTTTTAGAGATGAAGCAGGATGATATTATTAATTCCTACAATTTGAAGCTGTCGGTTGAAGAAAATCCACGCAGCGTTATTCAAACTCGATACAAACTTAACAGTGCACGCAAATTAGATTAAAAAAACATAACTTAGAAAGAAAAAACATAGAGAGAGAAAATTAGCTGCGGACGCGACCGGGTTTCTTGATTGAGAGAGAACTAGTAAATAGGATGGCATACATTTGATCACTTGTCGACTATACCAGCAGCTGGGAATATGAGATTCAGTGGAGAGCACATAATCTGCAACTTTTCAGTCGAACAAAATTTGACGTGACAGAATATCGCGAAGCGAAGATTAGATTGTCAACACCTTAGATTTCTCCATATTTTGTTATGCTTCAGGGGTATGCACCGTGTTACGAAGCCTTCCTCAACCTCTCACTATGGAGAAGTGCAAAGTATCACTTTGGCACTCGATCGTCATCAGCAGCTGCGATACGGTACGATTGCTCAGGTGCCAGTTTTTGTTCTGTCGAACTAATATTACGCTAGAAGCCGATAAAGCAGGGTTTGGGTAACTCCAGTGGAGAAACCGTGTGTATAGCAAGTCAAAGGATCGAAAAAGTAATTTTTAGAGATGAAGCAGGATGATATTATTAATTCCTACAATTTGAAGCTGTCGGTTGAAGAAAATCCACGCAGCGTTATTCAAACTCGATACAAACTTAACAGTGCACGCAAATTAGATTAAAAAAACATAAGAAATGATTCCTAAATAAATAATTTTTGAGACGCGTACTTCCGACAGGATTAGGAATAGATAACTGAAAAGTTCCCACCCCATTCTGGAACAGAAAGTCCCTTTTTTGCGAGAAACCACCCCTAACGGGGACTTAATGCTAATTTTTTACTTATATCTTGTAAACCATTCGTTGGAAAAAAGTATAGGAAATAAATAATTTGTCGCTAAATTCTGTATAAAAAATGTCCTATTGACCTTGTAGCTTATCCTCACCTATTGCGCTAAACTGAGGGGTAGTTTGGAGCGCACAGGCAAAAATTGAACACTTTTCAAACAGTAGGATTGAAAGAGGAGGCCCGTTTCCATGGCCAGAGCATTCTCAAGCATTAAATCCGTTGGATTTTTCTCTCGGGAGTTTGATTTATTCGACAAATATTCAAACAGGGGAAGAATTATTAGGGATAATGTTTTTCTATTGTGAAGCAATCAGAAATAATCCAGGCACGCTATTTTGGATAGACACTTGTACTTTGATAGACTTAGGAGGTACGTGGAGTTAGAAGGGGCTCACAATCTATTCTCCGCTGAAATCTTGACCTGAATTTCTGGGACACCCTGTATTTAATGAGTTAAATATTTTCTTTAATTTATTATAATTAAAAATGTTGCTCTTAGACAGTAGTGCTTGTTATTGAAA
Organism: Leptura quadrifasciata; assembly: GCA_963675555.1. Lineage (NCBI taxonomy): Eukaryota > Metazoa > Arthropoda > Insecta > Coleoptera > Cerambycidae > Leptura > Leptura quadrifasciata. The sequence continues at coordinate 154,482,453 of OY776674.1, forward strand.
TTTTGGTTCCTTTATGCAAAAATATATCTTTATCAATCGAACAATGATGGAAAAGTGCATTATATAAATTATCCATCAGAAATCCCTAGGCAAAAGTTTTCTTCACATTGAATCACTCCGTATATTTGAAGCATAAGACAGGAAATAGTAATTTCAAGCGATTCGTTCTTTCAATAAATAACAAGATCAGGCGTTCGTGAAAGTTAGCTCTTTTGAATATATCAAGGAAACATGGAATATTGACTTGCTCTATTCACAAGAAGATTGAAATAGGAACATGAACAACCCGTTTTGACAAGAGAGTTGACCCTCTTTCATCTGAAAACGGATTTTGTGCATTTGACTCTTTAGTATTGATTAGTTGAAGCCAAACATTTCCAGGACCAATATTAAATTTAAAACCTAACTCGGGTAGTATAATATTAATACCAACCTAATTATCTTTGTTATTTTCAGCATGAATTGAATACAAAACAATACTATAAGTACTCCATTTCCATAATATCATAATTAGATTTAATATTTTAAAAATTGTGATATACTATGTTGTTAATAGTTTTGTTTTTTTCTTTTCAGGTAAGGCAACTATCTTAAGAAATTCTAAATAAGTAAGTAAATAAAACACATAGGGTTAATTCATAAAAAAATTTTAGCTTTATTGTGTATCTAAGTACTAAAAAAATATTTCATGGGCACTAGCTTTGATTTTAAAAATTTATAATAATGAAAATATGTATGGTTGGTTACACTATTAAATTTACCTAGTTTTTCGATTCTTAAAGAAAAAATGCAAAAATCAAACATTCAGAAACAAAAAAAATTTTCGAATGGCGAAAGATGACGCTAGCTCATTAATAAACAACCAAAAAATAATAATGGTTTCATTACATAACGCAGAGCTCTCTATCACTACATCACGAAATTGAAACTAAATAATGGTCTTGTTTATTACAAGCTCATATCATGCGTGAATACTTTGCTACAAAGCATTTATGATTAATTAATAGCCATTCAATTTGTACCCACGCGTTTTAGTTCTGCAAGGATGCAACATGGTGTAAGGGTAACGTATGTTATATTGATCCTAAATTCTCTTATAGTACGTCTTTCAGAAAATTTGTGTGTATCTCGATAATAATTATTAATATTTAAAAAATGGTTGTTGTCATTAATTTATTTTCAAAAACTATAAACGAGTCAACGATATATTTTACTAAATTAAAATACTGCTCTAAAGGATTCTCTAATTGTTCGATAGCAGTAATTACAAGGGTTCTTCTAAATTACAACATAAAGGAGTTCTCTAGTTCGAGACGGCTAAAGTCAATAAATAAGAATGACATATTAGGGGCAGTAATTCAGAGTAATGGAGTCCCGAGCGTTCTGCAACTTTAATAGTCGAGTCAAGCTAAGGAACGAATCAGGAAAAGAGCAAATAACTTACACCTAATTTCAAATTAATGAATACTAATTTGGGTTCTGGCAGTATAAAGGAGATTTTGTGAAGTTTTTTCATAATACGACTTAAATATTAGAAGAAGAAAATTCACTTAATTTATTTAAAAAATGTGTGTGTGATATATCACAAAGGTAGTCTGAGAATCAATATGATGGGATCATTATCTGTCGACTTGAAAGATATACGAATAATTAGTTTAAAATTAAATCACAAAAACTGAAAATTTCATATTACAGCTGTGTATAGATCACCATCAACGAATCTCAATAATTTTAATAAAAACTTAAATAGTTACTTAAAAAAATTAATAAAGAAAAAGATATCAAAATTTTAGTGGGGGACATAAACATTAACATTCTCAGTAACGACGATATTTCCGAATAATATCTCAATATATTAGTAAAGTGGGACTTTATATCTATAATAATAATAATAATAATAATAATAATAATAATAATAATAATAATAATAATAATAATAATAATGGCTGTCATCCTCGGTTCATTACGTCTACTCAGGGCACACGATTCGCGGACCCGGTAGTCACTCACCCCACGGGCGTGGGGAGTGGCTATTGGTATTACCAGCTCCCCTCTGTGAGGGTCGGAGCCACAGAGTAGGGTGACTGGTTTTTTGTAAAAAAAAAAAAAAAAAAAAAAAAAAAATAATAATAATAATGCTACAAGCTGTTTACACGCATTTTGTACATGCGGGTGCTCCACGCAGTTGAACCGGTTTACGAACGGATATATGAGCAACGAGGGTCGAAGAGAGGTGTCGCTGGCTGCAAGGAAAACCTGCTGATCGACAGATGTGTCACGCAGGACTCCATGCAGTATAAGCGGAACCTCTCTATGGCCTGGATCGACTACCGCAAGGCATTTGACATGACATCGCATGAGCTCATTGTTCACTTGCTCCGATGTCTTGTGGTACCAGGCCCCGTAGTGAGATGTATTGAAGAACTGATGCCGCTCTGGAGGACTCGCTTTACCATAACATCGGGTAACGATAGAGTCCAAACAGAGTCGGTAACATTCAGAAGAGGAGTATTTCAGGGAGATTCCCTCAGCCCCCTTCTCTTTTGCATCTCACTACTGCCATTATCCGTCTCGCTCCGGAAAACCCGTGGCTACAACTGCGGTACCCCCGGCGACAGGAGGCATAAGGTCACCCATCTATTTTATATGGATGACCTTAAACTTTATGCCTCTGGAGAGAGGGATCTCCAGCAGTCCCTTAGGGTGGTACAGGAGTACACGCAGGCTGTCGGTATGCAGTTCGGGTTGGACAAATGCGCACTGATCCATCTCAAGAGAGGACGATGCGGTGACTACGGAGAGGACGCGCAGCTCGTGGACGGAAGCATCTTACACCATCTAGATGCCGGAGAGTCGTACACTTACTTGGGTGTCGAGCAACGCTCCACCCAAGAAGTGAGTGTAGTGAAAAACGCTCTCCGCGGCAAGTATCAGCACCTACTCCGACAGATCTGGTCTTCAGAACTGTCGGGGAAGAACAAGGTGTCTGCTACAAATATGCTTGCCGTTCCGATCCTTCTCTACTCTTTCGGAGTAGTGAAGTGGACTAGAGAAGAGCTGCGTCAACTCGATGTAGTAACCCGCAAGAAGATGCATCTCAATAGGAGCTTGCATCCTAAATCGTCCGTTCCACGGTTATATCTCCCACGACATCGGGGAGGCCGTGGACTCTTGAGCTTGGAGAGTCTCCATAGCAGGATGGTTCTGGATGGAGCATGTAAGGTCATCAGGAGTTCGGATCCCCTCCTCTGCATGGTCCGAGACCATGAAAATGCAGAGGTAGGAGCTTTTCTCTTTAAGGCAGCACGCAGAGCAGCCGATGAACTTGGTCTCATCTTCGACGTCGAGCGGGTAAACCCCGACTCTGTCACCGAGTTGGAACCCGTTCGACTAAAAGCCCACATTAGAGCTGCAGAACACAACATCCTTCTGCAGCTCCATAAGGATAAGCCATTGCACGGGATCTTCTATAAAAATATAGAAGACCTCGGCTTATCCGAAAGGCTGACCTTCGCCTTCTTAAGGTCAGCTGGGCTGAAGTCTGAGACCGAGGGATTCATAATGGCTTGCCAGGATGGTGTATTTAACACTCTCGTCTATCGACGTCGTGTCATGGGTATGGAGGTCCCTGATGTCAGCTGCAGGGCCTGCCGCAGGGCGCCGGAGACTGTAATGCACTTACTGTCGGCTTGCCCGACTTACGCAGTCTCGGCCTATATTCATAGACACAACGCAGCATTACGAGTGCTTTACTATCATCTAAGGCACTCGTATGGGATAGACGAAACACCAGTGCTGCCTTACGTTCCGGGGGATATTGAGTCCGTTGTGGGGAATGAGAAGTGCCTAATTTATTGGAACTACTCGTTTCCCACCGTCAGGCAAATACAAGCCAACAAGCCTGACATAGTACTCCTCGACCACCAACTCAAGACAATGTATGTCGTGGAATTCTCAGCTCCCGCTGAGAGCAACATTGTCTTGAAAGAGGAGGAAAAACGGACAAAATATCGAGATTTGCTCTTCGAACTCCGCAGGCTTTATCCAGGCCATTCTGTTAAAATAGTGGTACTGATTATAGGAGCCCTCGGTGGAATGAGACAGACGCTGCTTTCAGAACTAAAGATCATACCGGCATGCCGAGATTCGGCAGAGATCTTAGCCGGCAGAATGCAGAAGGCTGTCATCCTCGGTTCATTACGTCTACTCAGGGCACACGATTCGCGGACCCGGTAGTCACTCACCCCACGGGCGTGGGGAGTGGCTATTGGTATTACCAGCTCCCCTCTGTGAGGGTCGGAGCCACAGAGTAGGGTGACTGGTTTTTTGTAAAAAAAAAAAAATAATAATAATAATAATAATAATAATAATAATAATAATAATAATAATAATAATAAGCAGGAGGGGCTAACTTCCATCTATTAAGCCTTTGGTGAGTAGCGCCACCACTTACTCCAGCTAGGGGTGCAAAACCGAACCGGCAGCCCTAGTGCACCCGGGAGGGGAAAGCATCTTCCCCTCTGGTGTCGGTCGTGGGCCTGCAGGGCTAACCACCCACAGGCTCTAACCTTTGGTTCCGGCAGGCCGAAGACTGGGCCCCCACGATCGACCCCGTTCGGATAGGGGTCAAGGGCAAGGTGGTGGGGCCCAACCGGATAGACCGCCCGTTGACGACGTTCGCAATGAACAAGGACGCTTTGAGTGGACAGATGAACTGAGGGATGAGCTTCTGCATTGTTATGAAAGCAGTGAGCCCGCGCGGAGGGGGTACATGGCGCGGATGCATGCTCTGTGGTGTGAGAGGCTACCAGAGCATAGCGCCTTCACGCCACAAAATCTGCGTGACTATGTATCCCACCTTCGTAGTAGGGGCTACGTGAGGGCTGCTCCTGGGCCGGTGAATGAGGTGGCCGAAGAGCCGCCACATTCACCGGTTGAGGACGTGGCTCTCCTCGTTCCGCCAATACCAGAGGGCCTCAGTACCAGAAGGGGGTTACACCGTCTGAAAACCCCCGGGCCACAAGACCTGGCCAGAGTGGACGCTGAACTTCGTACAGCGCTACCAGAAGAGGCTGACATCTGGCACATAAATTGTGCCGTGTATGCCGCTGCTCAACGCTCGTCTCAGGTGGAGAGGCGAAATACCTCTTCCCCACAGGAGAGAGCGCAGCGGCGCATACAAAAGATGGAAGCCAAGATCCAGTCGGCGAGGCAACACGCATCCCGTATCCAATGTGTGATGGACTATATGGCGGCCAACAGGCCGTTCACGCCTAAAGTGCGTCGATTAGCCGCCAACTTAAGACGCGTCCATCACACACTCAATGAGGCAGTGCTGCGAACCACCAAACAGCACTGTCTCGACAGGATACGGATGCTAGTGACTTGCAAAAAGTCATTAGTGAGGCGGGCGAGGGGGCTTGCGGAAAATAAACTGTTCCGCGAGAAGCCCTCGCGCCTTTTCCAACCGCCTCCGCGTGTTGTAGACAATCCGCCGACTGCAGATCAGGTGGAGAACTTCTGGAAAACGCTGTACGAGGAGAGGCTTCCACTCAACCGAGATTCTCCTGCCCTTGCACACTTTGAAGCCTTTTGTCAAAGGCTTCAGCAACCACAGGAAGTGTGCGAACCAATAACCCCAGAAGAGGTTCGTAGGGCTCTTGATGGCTCTAAGAACTTTGCTGCTCCAGGTCCCGATGGGATAAATAACTTTTGGTGGAAAAAGTTATCGAGCACCCACCACCATTTGGCCAGAATTTTTAATTCCTGGTTAAATGGGGAGCAGCAAATCCCTTCTTGGGTTGTTGAGGGGCGGACAGTGCTGATCCCCAAGAACGGAGATTTGTCCAACCCAAAGAATTACAGACCGATAACCTGTCTAAACGCATGTTACAAGGTGTTTACACGCATTTTGTACATGCGGGTGCTCCACGCAGTTGAACCGGTTTACGAACGGATATATGAGCAACGAGGGTCGAAGAGAGGTGTCGCTGGCTGCAAGGAGAACCTGTTGATTGACAGATGTGTCACGCAGGACTCCATGCAGTATAAGCGGAACCTCTCTATGGCCTGGATCGACTACCGCAAGGCATTCGACATGACATCGCATGAGCTCATTGTTCACTTGCTCCGATGTCTTGTGGTACCCGGTCCCGTAGTGAGATGTATTGAAGAACTGATGCCGCTCTGGAGGACTCGCTTTACCATAACATCGGGTAACGATAGAGTCCAAACAGAGTCGGTAACATTCAGAAGAGGAGTATTTCAGGGAGATTCCCTCAGCCCCCTTCTGTTTTGCATCTCACTACTGCCATTATCCGTCTCGCTCCGGAAAACCCGTGGCTACAACTGCGGTACCCCCGGCGACAGGAGGCATAAGGTCACCCATCTATTTTATATGGATGACCTTAAACTTTATGCCTCTGGAGAGAGGGATCTCCAACAGTCCCTTAGGGTGGTACAGGAGTATACGCAGGCTGTCGGTATGCAGTTCGGGTTGGACAAATGCGCACTGATCCATCTCAAGAGAGGACGATGCGGTGACTATGGAGAGGACGCGCAGCTCGTGGACGGAAGCATCTTACACCATCTAGATGCCGGAGAGTCGTACACTTACTTGGGTGTCGAGCAACGCTCCACCCAAGAAGTGAGTGTAGTGAAAAACGCTCTCCGCGGCAAGTATCAGCACCTACTCCGACAGATCTGGTCTTCAGAACTGTCGAGGAAGAACAAGGTGTCTGCTACAAATATGCTTGCCGTTCCGATCCTTCTCTACTCTTTCGGAGTAGTGAAGTGGACTAGAGAAGAGCTGCGTCAACTCGATGTAGTAACCCGCAAGAAGATGCATCTCAATAGGAGCTTACATCCTAAATCGTCCGTTCCACGGTTATATCTCCCACGACATCGGGGAGGCCGTGGACTCTTGAGCTTGGAGAGTCTCCATAGCAGGATGGTTCTGGAGGGAGCATGTAAGGTCATCAGGAGTTCGGATCCCCTCCTCTGCATGGTCCGAGACCATGATAATGCAGAGGTAGGAGCTTTTCTCTTTAAGGCAGCACGCAGAGCAGCCGATGAACTTGGTCTCATCTTCGACGTCGAGCGGGTAAACCCCGACTCTGTCACCGAGTTGGAACCCGTTCGACTAAAAGCCCACATTAGAGCTGCAGAACACAACATCCTTCTGCAGCTCCATAAGGATAAGCCATTGCACGGGATCTTCTATAAAAATATAGAAGACCTCGGCTTATCCGAAAGGCTGACCTTCGCCTTCTTAAGGTCAGCTGGGCTGAAGTCTGAGACCGAGGGATTCATAATGGCTTGCCAGGATGGTGTATTTAACACTCTCGTCTATCGACGTCGTGTCATGGGTATGGAGGTCCCTGATGTCAGCTGCAGGGCCTGCCGCAGGGCGCCGGAGACTGTAATGCACTTACTGTCGGCTTGCCCGACTTACGCAGTCTCGGCCTATATTCATAGACACAACGCAGCATTACGAGTGCTTTACTATCATCTAAGGCACTCGTATGGGATAGACGAAACACCAGTGCTGCCTTACGTTCCGGGGGATATTGAGTCCGTTGTGGGGAATGAGAAGTGCCTAATTTATTGGAACTACTCGTTTCCCACCGTCAGGCAAATACAAGCCAACAAGCCTGACATAGTACTCCTCGACCACCAACTCAAGACAATGTATGTCGTGGAATTCTCAGCTCCCGCTGAGAGCAACATTGTCTTGAAAGAGGAGGAAAAACGGACAAAATATCGAGATTTGCTCTTCGAACTCCGCAGGCTTTATCCAGGCCATTCTGTTAAAATAGTGGTACTGATTATAGGAGCCCTCGGTGGAATGAGACAGACGCTGCTTTCAGAACTAAAGATCATACCGGCATGCCGAGATTCGGCAGAGATCTTAGCCGGCAGAATGCAGAAGGCTGTCATCCTCGGTTCATTACGTCTACTCAGGGCACACGATTCGCGGACCCGGTAGTCACTCACCCCACGGGCGTGGGGAGTGGCTATTGGTATTACCAGCTCCCCTCTGTGAGGGTCGGAGCCACAGAGTAGGGTGACTGGTTTTTTGTAAAAAAAAAAAAAAATAATAATAATAATAATAATAATAATAATAATAATAATAATAATCGAATAATCGAACTCCGCAGGCTTTATCCAGGCCATTCTGTTAAAATAGTGGTACTGATTATAGGAGCCCTCGGTGGAATGAGACAGACGCTGCTTTCAGAACTAAAGATCATACCGGCATGCCGAGATTCGGCAGAGATCTTAGCCGGCAGAATGCAGAAGGCTGTCATCCTCGGTTCATTACGTCTACTCAGGGCACACGATTCGCGGACCCGGTAGTCACTCACCCCACGGGCGTGGGGAGTGGCTATTGGTATTACCAGCTCCCCTCTGTGAGGGTCGGAGCCACAGAGTAGGGTGACTGGTTTTTTGTAAAAAAAATAAAAAAAAAAATAAAAAAAAAAAAAAAATAAAAAAAAAAATAATAATAATAATAAGTAAAGTAGTAAAGTAGTAAAGGCAGTAAAGAAAACGTACTGGGTTGTAAAGAACAACTAACCATTGACGCAGTCGTCTTAAGTCAAGCAAAGAAGTTCAATCGCAATCTGAACATGGCGTTTGTTGACTATAAAAAAGCCTTTGACTCCATACCCCATACATGGCTTATACACGTCCTTAAGATATATAGAGTATGCCCGATCATTGTGCAATGTCTAGAAACGGTGATGAAAAGCTGGAAAACACAAATGCAGATTTCTACCAGTGGCAGGGTCGTTAAAACCGAAGAAATAAGCATCAAGCGAGGCATCTTTCAAGGCGACTCTCTGAGCGCACTGTGGTTTTGTAATCCCATCTCAAGGACATTAGCCGATACTGGGTACGGCTTTAACATCAAAGCAGGACGTCACAATTTCGTACTATCTCACTTGCTCTACATGGACGACTTAAAACTATTCACTGCCACACGTAAGCAACTAGAAACCGTGCTCAAATTAGTCCATAAAATGAGCGAAGATGTTGGTATGGAGTTCGGGATCGACAAATGTAGAACTGTCACTGTGGAACGAGGAAAACTAGTTGAAACACCAGAAATGCAAATTCAAGAACACCTTGCAATACCGCCGATCGAGGGCCAGCCCTATAAATATCTAGGTGTATTACAAACATCAAACATTGAACATTGTAGAATGAAAGAAAAGATTATCAAAGAATTCGAATTGAGGCTGCGAAAACTATTTAAGACAAAGCTAAACTCTAACAATATGATGAAAGCTGTAAACACATACGCAATCTCTACCTTATTGTATTCATTCGGTGTCATATCCTGGACAATGACAGACCTCGATGACCTCAACAGGCGGCTGAGGGTGATGATGACAAAATTCAAGATGCATCACCCCCGATCCTCAACAGAGAGAGTAACTCTCCCTAGAGACCTTGGTGGCAGAGGTTACGTTGACATCAAAAACGCATGCTACGTGCAAATTAATCTTATCCGCACATACTTCTACAGTCGCCGACAATCGCCCATACATGTAGCCATCATTCATGCAGATACAGGCACACCTTTAAAACTAAGCAACACAGAATACTCACCTTTAAGTAATATAGACAGCAATAATGCCAAAATGGGGAGATGGGCTTAGAAAGAATTACATGGCCGCTACTGGAACTCACTTCAGAGAGATGAGATAGACCGCCGGGCATCACTTGAATGGCTCCGCCAAGGAACTTTGTTTCCGGAGACAGAGGGGTTTGTACTTGGTATTCAAGACCAAGTAATCAAAACAAGGAACTACGAGAAGCACATAATGAGGGAAAGGGTTGAGTCAGATAAGTGTCGAAAGTGTAACGCACAGGCCGAGACTATAGAACATATAATTTCTGGATGTGGAAAACTCGCACCAACACGATATTTAGCACGACATAATGCCGCAGCCGTGATTGTATATTTAGAAATTTTAAAGATGTGCGAAATTCATTATGATTCTGAGACTCCCTACTACAAGTACAACCCAAATCCCGTTGAGGAAAATGAACGATACAAGGTTTATTGGGACAGAACGATAATTACAGACGTTACAGTTGCCCACAATCGCCCAGACATAACCATCATAGACAAGCAACGATTGGAGACGCTGATTATTGACATTTCGATTCCGAACACAAGGAATATGGCAGAGAAGTATGAGGAAAAAGTAACACATTACAATGAGTTAAAGAACGAGATTCTGGACATGTGGAACATGAGGAAGGTCACAATAGTTCCCGTAATTCTATCTGCTCTCGGAGTGATATCAGAAAGCTTGGGAATATCGCTTAAGACGATTGGTATCGATAATAAGGCCTGCGTGATGATGCAGAAAGCAGTACTTATCCACACAACTGGAACTGTGAGATCGTTTCTTGGAAATGAGCAATAGTCAATACTATGATCTTGGTACCACGTACCCGATAACAGTAGACGGACCAGGAATACCTGTGAAAAAAAAAAAAAAAAAAAAAAAAAAAAAATAATAATAATAATAATAGCAGGATGGTTCTGGAGGGAGCATGTAAGGTCATCAGGAGTTCGGATCCCCTCCTCTGCATGGTCCGAGACCATGAAAATGCAGAGGTAGGAGCTTTTCTCTTTAAGGCAGCACGCAGAGCAGCCGATGAACTTGGTCTCATCTTCGACGTCGAGCGGATAAACCCCGACTCTGTCACCGAGTTGGAACCCGTTCGACTAAAAGCCCACATTAGAGCTGCAGAACACAACATCCTTCTGCAGCTCCATAAGGATAAGCCATTGCACGGGATCTTCTATAAAAATATAGAAGACCTCGGCTTATCCGAAAGGCTGACCTTCGCCTTCTTAAGGTCAGCTGGGCTGAAGTCTGAGACCGAGGGATTCATAATGGCTTGCCAGGATGGTGTATTTAACACTCTCGTCTATCGACGTCGTGTCATGGGTATGGAGGTCCCTGATGTCAGCTGCAGGGCCTGCCGCAGGGCGCCGGAGACTGTAATGCACTTACTGTCGGCTTGCCCGACTTACGCAGTCTCGGCCTATATTCATAGACACAACGCAGCATTACGAGTGCTTTACTATCATCTAAGGCACTCGTATGGGATAGACGAAACACCAGTGCTGCCTTACGTTCCGGGGGATATTGAGTCCGTTGTGGGGAATGAGAAGTGCCTAATTTATTGGAACTACTCGTTTCCCACCGTCAGGCAAATACAAGCCAACAAGCCTGACATAGTACTCCTCGACCACCAACTCAAGACAATGTATGTCGTGGAATTCTCAGCTCCCGCTGAGAGCAACATTGTCTTGAAAGAGGAGGAAAAACGGACAAAATATCGAGATTTGCTCTTCGAACTCCGCAGGCTTTATCCAGGCCATTCTGTTAAAATAGTGGTACTGATTATAGGAGCCCTCGGTGGAATGAGACAGACGCTGCTTTCAGAACTAAAGATCATACCGGCATGCCGAGATTCGGCAGAGATCTTAGCCGGCAGAATGCAGAAGGCTGTCATCCTCGGTTCATTACGTCTACTCAGGGCACACGATTCGCGGACCCGGTAGTCACTCACCCCACGGGCGTGGGGAGTGGCTATTGGTATTACCAGCTCCCCTCTGTGAGGGTCGGAGCCACAGAGTAGGGTGACTGGTTTTTTGTAAAAAAAAAAAAAAAAAAAATAATAATAATAATAATAACTTTATTTTGTGCTCTGTGGTGTGAGAGGCTACCAGAGCATAGCGCCTTCACGCCACAAAATCTGCGTGACTATGTATCCCACCTTCGTAGTAGGGGCTACGTGAGGGCTGCTCCTGGACTGGTGAATGAGGTGGCCGAAGAACCGCCACATTCACCGGTTGAGGACGTAGCTCTCCTCGCTCCGCCAATACCAGAGGGCCTCAGTACCAGAAGGGGGTTACACCGTCTGAAAACCCCCGGGCCGCAAGACCTGGCCAGAGTGGACGCTGAACTTCGTACAGCGCTACCAGAAGAGGCTGACATCTGGCACATAAATTGTGCCGTGTATGCCGCTGCTCAACGCTCGTCTCAGGTGGAGAGGCGAAATACCTCTTCCCCACAGGAGAGAGCGCAGCGGCGCATACAAAAGATGGAAGCCAAGATCCGGTCGGCGAGGCAACACGCATCCCGTATCCAATGTGTGATGGACTATATGGCGGCCAACAGGCCTTTCACGCCTAAAGTGCGTCGATTAGCCGCCAACTTAAGACGCGTCCATCACACACTCAATGAGGCAGTGCTGCGAACCACCAAACAGCACTGTGTCGACAGGATACGGATGCTAGTGACTTGCAGAAAGTCACTAGTGAGGCGGGCGAGGGGGCTTGCGGAAAATAAACTGTTCCGCGAGAAGCCCTCGCGCATTTTCCAACCGCCTCCGCGTGTTGTAGACAATCCGCCGACTGCAGATCAGGTGGAGAACTTCTGGAAAACACTGTACGAGGAGAGGCTTCCACTCAACCGAGATTCTCCTGCCCTTGCACACTTTGAAGCCTTTTGTCAAAGGCTTCAGCAACCACAGGAAGTGTGCGAACCAATAACTCCAGAAGAGGTTCGTAGGGCTCTTGAGGGCTCTAAGAACTTTGCTGCTCCAGGTCCCGATGGGATAAATAACTTTTGGTGGAAAAAGTTATCGAGCAGCCACCACCATTTGGCCAGAATTTTTAATTCCTGGTTGAATGGGGAGCAGCAAATTCCTTCTTGGGTTGTTGAGGGGCGGACAGTGCTGATCCCCAAGAACGGAGATTTGTCCAACCCAAAGAACTACAGACCGATAACCTGTCTAAACGCATGTTACAAGGTGTTTACACGCATTTTGTACATGCGGGTGCTCCACGCAGTCGAACCGGTTTACGAACGGATATATGAGCAACGAGGGTCGAAGAGAGGTGTCGCTGGCTGCAAGGAGAACCTGCTGATCGATAGATGTATCACGCAGGACTCCATGCAGTATAAGCGGAACCTCTCTATGGCCTGGATCGACTACCGCAAGGCATTTGATATGACATCACATGAGCTCATTGTTCACTTGCTCCGATGTCTTGTGGTACCCGGTCCCGTAGTGAGATGTATTGAAGAACTGATGCCGCTCTGGAGGACTCGCTTTACCATAACATCGGGTAACGATAGAGTCCAAACAGAGTCGGTAACATTCAGAAGAGGAGTATTTCAGGGAGATTCCCTCAGCCCCCTCCTGTTTTGCATCTCACTACTGCCATTATCCGTCTCGCTCCGGAAAACCCGTGGCTACAACTGCGGTACCCCCGGCGACAGGAGGCATAAGGTCACCCATCTATTTTATATGGATGACCTTAAACTTTATGCCTCTGGACAGAGGGATCTCCAACAGTCCCTTAGGGTGGTACAGGAGTACACGCAGGCTGTCGGTATGCAGTTTGGGTTGGACAAATGCGCACTGATCCATCTCAAGAGAGGACGATGCGGTGACTATGGAGAGGACGCGCAGCTCGTGGACGGAAGCATCTTACACCATCTAGATGCCGGAGAGTCGTACACTTACTTGGGTGTCGAGCAACGCTCCACCCAAGAAGTGAGTGTAGTGAAAAACGCTCTCCGCGGCAAGTATCAGCACCTACTCAGACAGATCTGGTCTTCAGAACTGTCGGGGAAGAACAAGGTGTCTGCTACAAATATGCTTGCCATTCCGATCCTTCTCTACTCTTTCGGAGTAGTGAAGTGGACTAGAGAAGAGCTGCGTCAACTCGATGTAGTAACCCGCAAGAAGATGCATCTTAATAGGAGCTTGCATCCTAAATCGTCCGTTCCACGGTTATATCTCCCACGACATCGGGGAGGCCGTGGACTCTTGAGCTTGGAGAGTCTCCATAGCAGGATGGTTCTGGATGGAGCATGTAAGGTCATCAGGAGTTCGGATCCCCTCCTCTGCATGGTCCGAGACCATGAAAATGCAGAGATAGGAGCTTTTCTCTTTAAGGCAGCACGGAGAGCAGCCGATGAACTTGGTCTCATCTTCGACGTCGAGCGGGTAAACCCCGACTCTGTCACCGAGTTGGAACCCGTTCGACTAAAAGCCCACATTAGAGCTGCAGAACACATCATCCTTCTGCAGCTCCATAAGGAGAAGCCATTGCACGGGGTCTTCTATAAAAATATAGAAGACCTCGGCTTATCCGAAAGGCTGACCTTCGCCTTCTTAAGGTCAGCTGGGCTGAAGTCTGAGACCGAGGGATTCATAATGACTTGCCAGGATGGTGTATTTAACACTCTCGTCTATCGACGTCGTGTCATGGGTATGGAGGTCCCTGATATCAGCTGCAGGGCCTGCCGCAGGGCGCCGGAGACTGTAATGCACTTACTGTCGGCTTGCCCGACATACGCAGTCTCGGCCTATATTCATAGACACAACGCAGCATTACGGGTGCTTTACTATCATCTAAGGCACTCGTATGGGATAGACGAAACACCAGTGCTGCCTTACGTTCCGGGGGATATTGAGTCCGTTGTGGGGAATGAGAAGTGCCTAATTTATTGGAACTACTCGTTTCCCACCGTCAGGCAAATACAAGCCAACAAGCCTGACATAGTACTCCTCGACCACCAACTCAAGACAATGTATGTCGTGGAATTCTCAGCTCCCGCTGAGAGAAACATTGTCTTGAAAGAGGAGGAAAAACGGACAAAATATCGAGATTTGTTCTTCGAACTCCGCAGGCTTTATCCAGGCCATTCTGTTAAAATAGTGGTACTGATTATAGGAGCCCTCGGTGGAATGAGACAGACGCTGCTTTCAGAATTAAAGATCATACCGGCATGCCGAGATTCGGCAGAGATCTTAGCCGGCAGAATGCAGAAGGCTGTCATCCTCGGTTCATTACGTCTACTCAGGGCACACGATTCACGGACCCGGTAGTCACTCACCCCACGGGCGTGGGGAGTGGCTACTGGTATTACCAGCTCCCCTCTGTGAGGGTCGGAGCCACAGAGTAAGGTGACTGGTTTTTTGTAAAAAAAAAAAAAAAAAAACTTTATTTTTAATCCAATTTTACAATATTATTATTACAGTTATTCTTTATTGTATAAATGCACCTGATTTCACAAGGAAATCGTTTTGTGCCTTAATATTTCACTAAGATATTATTATTAACAATATTAATGTACATATCGTATTCGTTACTAACTAACAACTAAAAACTAAAACTAACAAATAAAAGACTAATAATGAGTTATTAATAATTATTATAAAATTATGGAGATTAAGTGCAATAATTGAATTAGAAGTTATGAGAATATTTGTTCAAATAAATGTAAATTATGCATGATAAATATTGACAGCTTTTTACAGAATAGTTTGTAATTATTTATTGCTTTTATGTATTCGGGAATAATATTATATATCTTTGGACCAGTGACGCCAAGAGATTTTTTGTACAAATTAGAATTTGGTCTAGGTGTAAAAAGCGCATTGCGTTCATTTTGCCTTGTATTGTGTATGTGGTTTGTTGGTACTCTTAGTTCCCTATTCTGTAGATAAATTTTGCTACATTAAGGATATATAATCCATTTAAATTGAAGACATTACTGTCTAGAAAAAGTTGTTCTGTAGAATATCTTCGATTTTTCCACAGCATTACTTTAAGTATCCATTTTTGTGTTATTTTTATATTTTTCAATTGGCTGTTATATGTCCCACCCCATATTATAATGCCGTAGGTAAGTATTGATTCTACCAGCGATTTATATGTCATTTTAAAAATATTAATTGGAAGAATGTTGCGAAGCTTATAGAATACATGGACAAGTTTTCTTAGTCTTGTATTAAGATATTCGGTATGTTCATTCCATCTCATTGTCTCATTTATTATAAGACCCAGATATTTAATGTTTGTAGTGTTCCCAATTACATTCTCGCACGTGCAGTTTATTAAGTCACATTTTTCGTGGAATTTTAAATTGTCAATTTTCGGTTGTAGTCTTGAACTATTGCTGAAAGTAATGAACTTTGTTTTTGCATGATTGAGACTTAACAAGTTATTGTCCATCCAGCATTTAATTTTATACAGTCCCTTTTCGCTTTTTTTGGTGACCTCAGACCAGTCTGTACCGTGGAATGTTAGAGCAGTATCATCAGCATATGCGATGATATCTCCACTTATATTTAATTTCAGCATGTCATTTATGTAAAAAAGGAATAATTGCGGACCTGAAACGGTTCCTTGTGGAACACCATATGTCACATTTTCTGGACTACTTAATACTTTTTTAATTTTTACTAAGGCTTTTCTATTTGATAAATAGCTTTTTAACCAATCTAATGCTACTCCTCTAATTCCGTATTTCTCCATTTTTTCCAACAATAGTTCGTGTGATATACTATCGAAAGCTTTAGCTAGATCTAAAAATATGGCAATGGTTTTTTCATTTTTGTTAAGATGCTCATGTATTTTGTTTGTAAAGTGAAATAAGGTGTTTTCCGTGGAGCAGTTTTGTCTAAATCCGAATTGCTTTGGCGATATTATGTTGTGAGACAGTGAGTGGCTATGAAGTCGAGAGACCATGCATTTTTGAAATGTTTTGGCTATGTTACTAATTATGTTACTATGTTACTAGAGAAAATAAAAGCAGCAGCATAACCTGCATTGATCATATATTTATTAATTCAGAAGTACCAGAAATCCTCCTTATACCAGTCATATTAAAAATACCTCTAAGTGACCATTATGCTGCGCTACTCCAAATCGGAGTTGCACCTGAATTAAAAAATACAAATTTAGTGAAAAATAAATACATTCAATATTATCTAGACAGTAACAAGTTAATAAATTTAATGAGAAACGAAACTTGGAATAAAATCTATAATAAAAAAGATTCAAACATTGCATCCAACTTGCTTTTATATAAATCGCTTAATACTGTATATAGTTGTACCCAACAAAAAGAAATGAAAAGGAATGAAGTAAAAAGGAAAGACTGGATGACAGCCAGATTAATAAAATCTGATAATATTAAATACGATATGCAAAAAAAAAGTTAAAAAATCCAAATGATAATGGTTTATTAAAAGAATTTAAAGAAAATAGAAATAAACTAAACGATGTGATTAAACTTACGAAAATCAATTATTATAAAACACAAATTGAACATAACAAAAATTGCACAAATAAATTGTGGGATGCTGTAAAAAATATCAATGCAAAAAATAAAAATATAAATGAAATAATGCAACTCAAATCAGATGACAACAAATTAACTATTACTGAGAAAGAAATCTCTGAACTTTCTATGGACATTTCAGTAATACAGGTAAGAAACTAGCGAATAATATCACAATAAAGAAAATATCAATTCATTTTTAACTATGCAATTAAACTCTATATGTGTTGCTGAAACTAATAAAAGTGAGGTCAAACAAGTCAGTACCACTCTAGAAAACAATCTCTCTAGGATTAGATAACATTAGATCAGTGATTAAAGCTCATAGCAGACTATATCTCCGGAATATTAGCATTTAAATTTAATGTTTCTATAAAAACTGGTGTATTCCCAGATATTTTAAAAAATGCTTTGATAAGACCTATTTATAAAAGTGGTTATAAAACAAATGTACCAAACTCAGACCAATATCATTAATAAGTAACGTATTCAAAGTCTTCGAAAAAATATTAAAAGGACGTATCATTCTAAACTCATATTTCTAAATAAGTATCAACTCCGTTCTGATAGGCAATTCAGATTTAGAGAGGCTATGTCGACCAATGATGCAATGGTAAGCGTAATGGAAAAAATATATAATGCAGTCGGTGAACGAGACCGATCACTATGCATATTTGTCGACTTAGCCAAAGCCCTCGATACGGTTTGCCATAACAAGTTAATTAAAGCTCTAAAAATATCGGTTTTAGAGGATCTGCACTTAATCTGCTGCTATTTATCGAATAGGAAACAATCCGTTAAAATAGAAAATGTGTCAAGCTCAGGAAGGAATGTAGAATTCGGAGTCCCGCAGGGAACCTTTCTGGAACCGTTGCTTTTTAATATATTTGTAAATGATTTATTTCACCTTAACATTCTGGAAAAAATCAGTAGTTTCGCGGATGATACAGTTATTTTATACAAAAATAACACTTGGGAAAAACTAAGTTCAGGTGGAAAAATTAAAAAAAAAAGTAATTCAATAGTTTTATAAGAGACTATTAACAATAAACATATAAAATACATTAAAATATAATATTTCTAGTCGCAAACTCCTCTATAAAATCCTTATTTTACTATAAGGAACGTAACCAAACTGCACCAACAACTACTGTTGTTGTGCCCCCGCCGAGCACTGAATTACGAGTAACAAACTTGGCGCATTAAGCGGCATGTAAATTAGCTAGCAGGCGCCATCTAGCGGTCTAGTGTCTGTTGCAATCGAAAAATAAATAGCCTTACTGGGCTTAGCATAGTTCAAATGTGCTTTTAGAGGGCGGAATATTAAAACATAATATTTTTAGTCGCAAAGGTACCGAAATGTACTAAATAGTCAAGTGATCCTCGTGTCGGTCGTCACATGCCTACCTTGCACTGACAAGAGCCAACAGCTCGAAACTGCAGTCTGCAAGTGGTGTGTGACGACTGGCACGAGAGCTCTTTTAAGTAGGATCAGTCTTTCGGCTGGTGTTTGTTGCAATCGAAGCATTAGCGTTTTGATGGTAATATGCAATTATTAAACTTAACGCGCCAGGCTTGTAACTTGTAATTCAGCGCTCGATGGGGCACATAACCCGGAAAGTAGCTGTTGGTTTCAGTCTGGTTACGTTCCTTATAGTAAAATAAGGATTTTATAGAGGAGTTTGCGACTAATAATATTATGTTGTAATATTCCGCCCTCTAAAAGCACATTTGAAATATAAAAAACATGGGAATAATAATTATTTACACTCACTTAAGATGGAATCATCAAGTAGATCATGTTGTAGTTAAACTAAGAAGCATGATAGGCAGAGTTATGTTTTATAGAAATATATTTGAAATTGAACAGTTAAAAATTTTGTATTACTCCTTAATACAATCACACCTAACTGATGGACTTTTGGTTTGGGGTGGCGTAACCGATAATCATCTAAATAAACTCCAAATTATCCAAAAATGGCTCTTAAAAAACAAGAACTAAACCTATCCGACTGACCGACTTTTCAAAGAAAGCAATATTTTTCACATACGGCAATTATATTTTCAGAGTTTGGCAATTAGACATTACAATTGCAAAAATACTCTCCCACAAATTCCTCATCACCATGATCAATGCTTCAGTGCAGAAACATCACAAATTCCAAAAATTAAAGTCTGTAGGACAAAGACGCTTTATTTACTTAAGTCCACTGATATTTGCTGAAACTCTAAACGAAGTTAAAAATACCAATCCTCTTATACAGCTAAAGATTCACTTAAAGCCGTGGCTTTCCCTTACACCTATAAATAAAATACATCGCTTAATAAATAGAAAGATAATTAAACTATTTGATAATTACGCCATTTACAAGTTATGGTCTTTCCGATTATTTACAGATGCAACGAACTTGCTTTATATTAAACAAGTAATATTTCCTGGTTAGAAAGCAACTAAATTTGCCGCCATTATTATACTATTTTAATATATAAAATATGTATTATTATGCAAAGTTTTTTTTTTATAGTATAATTGATAAATTCGATAATACGTTTTATACTTCACAACGAGGTCCAAACTTACGTACAAGGTTCGCCTTAGAGGACTTCTGCTATTTATTTACATTTTTTGTTAATAGCATCATAATGTAATATTTTCCTAAATATCGTAAATAAAAGATGATGGGGGTATATGAGGCTAAATAATTAAATAAAGAAATAAGTTATTGCCTTATACCTCAAAGAGAAATAACATTGCAGCTACGGACATGTGCTTCGGAGTTATTGGTCCTCATCAGCGTAGCGTAGCTTAGCGAATATATCTTATAATCGAGCAAAACCAACAAAGGTCGGAAAGGTATAAGGCAATACATGACTGGTGGTCGAGAGGTGAGCGCACTTGCCTCTCACCCAAAAGTTCCGGGTTCGATCCCCAGTCGTGGCAGTGGAAAATACTGTGAGGGGGATTTTTCCACTATACATGGATATTGGATGTGTGTCCCTTGTCTCTAAATGTGTACCCCCCTCCCACACAAGACTCTTCTAGAGCCTTCCGGGATAAAGGGGGTCGTAACTACCTGTGGTGTTATTTATTATTACTATTATTTATTATTTTATTAAAAAAATAATTTATTTCTTTATTTAATTATTTAGTCTCAAAAACCCCCGTCATCTTTAACTTAATGTTTGCCAGGTGGAAATTGAACAGTACACATAGAGCTCCTCGTACTGATTGCTCTCATTTGAGGCCCTAAATTTGGCACATGAAGTATGAAAGTACAAATGGAATACTGTGTATTGTACTTTCCGACCTTTGTTGGTTTTGCTCGATTATGAGATATATTCGCTAGGCTACGCTACTCTGATGAGGACCAATAACTCTGAAGCGCGTGTCCGTAGCTGCATTGTTGTTTCTCTTTGAGGTATAAGGCAATAGCTTATTTCTTTATCGTAAACAAACTTTTTTTTTTTTTTTCGCTGAGCGATGCTGGACAGTTCTGCCGCGTCTCCGACATTCTCACGACAGAAGCGCCAACGAATTATCTACAGCCACTCCCCACAACCCGCAGGGTTAGTGACCGTAGATTCCCAAATCATGTGCCCTAAGCAGCCTAAGGGACCCCAGAATGACTGCTTTCTGCATTTGACCTGCCAACCATTCGGCTGACTTTTGGCAGGCCGGTATGTTCTTCAATTCTGAGAGCAGTGTAGACCTCATCCCTCCGAGTACACCGATTATCAGGACGACCATCTTAACAGAGTAGTCAGGGTACAGCGCATGGAGCTCATACCGGAGATCTCGGTATTTAGTCCGTTTTTCCTCCTCCTTCAAGGCGATGTTTTTCTCAGCAGGCGCCGAGAACTCGATGACATACATCACCTTGGTTTGGTGGTCGAGGAGTACTATGTCAGGCTTGAATTAGCCTGACGGTCGGAAACGAGAAGTTCCAATAAATTCGGCATTTCTCGTTCTCGACAACGGACTCGATCTCTCCGGGGACATAAGGCAGCACTGGTGTTTGGTCTACTTCATACGAGTGCCGTAGATGGGACATGCAGATAGTAAGTGCATGAGCGACTCCGCTGACGACAAGTCCTGCAGTTAGTGTCAGGAACTTCCACTTTCATAACGCGACTACGGTAGATCAAAGTGTTAATAACACCATCTTGGCAGGCCACAATGAATCCTTCAGTCTCCGACTTTAGCCCTGCTGACCGTAGAAAAGCGAAGGTCAGCTTTGTCGATAAACCTAGTGTCTCTATGTTGTTATAGAACACACCATGCATAGATTTATCGACATGCTGTCTGAGCAGATTTCTCTGCTCAGCAGCTTTAATTTGGGCTGTCAGACGATTTGGCGGAAGCTCAGTTACTGACTGTACGTCAGCACCTCGCCGGCCTCCTCGCCTGAAGTCGACTTTATTATTATTATTATTATTATTATTAGTTGACGCAATTAGTAAATATAAAAAAACCGAGGGTGCATAACGACCATACTAATTTAATACTAACATTCTTACAGCATTGTTTAAAAAAATATTATGAAATTTTACAATAATTAATTCCAAGCGACTAAAGAGTAAGAAAATTTTAAATATTTAATAAACTGAGAGTTCTACTTTATAAATGTTATTGTATTCAAATATGGCAGAGCAATAAAAATAATTTTTAAATACAATTGTAAATCAGATCTTTTAATAACTTATATTTGCTTAACAGCATGACAAAAGGTATTCTTTTACTGTTCAAACAGTTTTTTCGCACAAGATATAATCATCATAAAATTGTTATTGGCTGTAGCTACGTTTAATACATGTTTTCATTTTTATTTGTATTTATCATATAATTACGTTAGTTTATTTTCTGCTACTTTTACCGCTCGCTTGTCTGTACTACGAAGTCCAATCGTAGACGCCGGAAAAAACTTCATCAATGCTTCTGTAGATATATTGGCAACCCTAATCTGGAAAGTTTATCAGCCATAATTTTGCAGTGGACCTACTCTATGATCTCTTTGTACTCACACATATACAAAACACTTAGCTCATTATCCTCCGCAAAAATGATACTGTTCTTTGAAAGGTTTCGTCTTCAGCT
This sequence comes from Leptura quadrifasciata, assembly GCA_963675555.1. NCBI lineage: Eukaryota > Metazoa > Arthropoda > Insecta > Coleoptera > Cerambycidae > Leptura > Leptura quadrifasciata. The sequence goes on from OY776674.1 coordinate 154,504,725, forward strand.
GTCACCCTGTATATCATTATTTTTAGATTTTAGGTCGTAAGTAACAGGGAGTATTTAGAATGATAAATGAAATGTTTATTTTTACACTAATTTACAATATTTAATACAAAAATAAGGACTAACAACTATAAAACGTTCACAAGAATATTAATTAAACTATAGAATTGCATATATTCGCATAGAACTAGAGTTGAACAATGAATTTAAAAATAATTTATAAAAATAACTAAACTGCTGGCCACTCGAACTTACACATAGAGAATTTTAGGCAAAATTTTAAGTTCAATATTTTCAACAGGAATGCAAATTTTTGAATGCGGCTTGCAAATTTTAAGAGCTAGTTTTTTTCGGATTAAGCTGCATGACGTATATTTATCGTAGGAACATAAGTTTATTATATACGGGGTGATCAATGAAGTCATGCAAAAAATCAAAAAGTTTGTATGAGTGAAATTTCCGCAAAAAATTTTTTTGGTCGTTGCAATATGGTTCGTTACTAAGGTAACATCAATATCTCTAGACGGTTTTGTCAGTTTTTGGATTAAGGCCCTTAGGCCTTGTACACACTACTCAACATAAAATTTGGATACCGAAATTTTTAAAATGCTATAACTTGACATTGGATTGACGGTTCTTGATGATTTTTGCGGATTTGGAATCCTTATTTCACGTAGATTTTCTATGGTCTAAGCATTTTATTTGAGGGTTGAAATTTACACATTATGCCGGGTCGATAATAAACAAAAACGTAGGGTACGACGCGCTCTAAGTTTTGGCATTATTTAAGTTTTTGTAAAAATAAATTCTCACCTCAAGTTGTTTTTATTTAATGTTCCTCTCACTGTTCTGTCCGAAACTCACACCCCAGTTTGTTGTCTTAAAGAGTCATTCAGTTTTACAGAGTTCTTTGTCCACCCCCAAGCCCATAATTATGATCGGGTGTAATTTCTACGCGACGCGCCAATTTCAAAGTAGGCATTGGAAAAACAAATTTGTTGCTATGCAATTAAAAACTGTTTACATTATTTTAGAAATAATCTGACACATTTCAATGTTATAATTTTGTAAAGTTTAATTAATATGAGGCGTTTAACCACGGCAGAAAGGGAAAATTGCATTCGACTTATCAACGAAGGAATGTCAAAACAGCAAATTGCGCACATTTACAATGTCAGCCGAAAGACAATTTATAATTTGATCCGCCGCGTCGAAACTACTGGTGATCATATTTATGGGCATGGGGGTGGACATAAAAAAAAATAAACGAAAGAACCGAAAGAATTTTAATGAGAGAAACTATGCGGAATAGAACAAAGAACTCTAGAAAACTAAATGACTCTTTAAGACAACAAACGGGGTGAGAGTTTCGGACAGAACAGTGAGAAGAACATTAAATAAAAACAACTTGAGGTGAGATTTTTTTTTTTTAAAACATAACATAATGCCAAACATTTTAAATTATAAAGCCCGTCGCAGAGCAAAATGTGTGCGGTTATTACAACACCATAGAGCGAATAGGCGGGCATGGGCAAATCGGCATGGGAATTGGGGTAATGCAGAGTGGAGCCATTGTTTATTTACTGACGAAACAAAATTTAATTTGTTTCACTCCGATGGCAGAATTTTAATTTGGAGAAGGCCAAATCAGCGATATTTGGAGGAAAATATGGACCCTCAAGAAGCATTTGGTGGCGGAGGTGTTACAGTGTGGGGAGGTATCATAAGAAATGGTAAAACCGAGCTATTCATTACCAACCAAACCATTAATGCTACTGTTTATCAGGAGGAAATTTTGGAACCTATTGTTGTTCCTTTTGCTCGGCATTACGGCCCAGAACTTCTATTGGTGGATGACAACGCTCGACCTCACAGAGTGCGAAGGATCACAGAGTTTTTGCAGGCACAAAACATCAATAGGATGGACTGGCCTGCAAAGTCTCCGGATGTTAATGTCATCGAACACGTTTGGTCTTATTTAAAACTTAAAGTAAGATCTCTTGATGTACCCCCTGAAACCTTAGAAACGCTCAGTGAGGCCATTCGTGAAGAATGGGAGAATATCCCACAAGATTTTATAAATAATCTTGTGGATACTCTACCAAATCGCTGTCGGGAAATAATATTACGAGCAGGAGGACCAACAAAATATTAGCTTCTCTTTTTTTTAATTAATGTACCTAATTTTAATTAGGTAATTTTAATTTAAGTTTAAATTAAATTCATCTTTAGTTTTTTAGTTAAATTTTTTTTTAGTTATTGAAAATTACCAGAATTAGAATTATAAATTTTTTAAGAATTGGCTTTTGGCCGTTGTTAAGCAATCTTGTACATTGTAGAATATAATGTAATAAACTTGTTCTTGTCGCTACGTTTTTGTTTATTATCGACCCGGTATAATGTGTAAATCTCAACCCTCAAATAAAATGCTTAGACCACAGAAAATCTACGTGAAATAAGGATTCCAAATCCGCAAAAATCATCAAGAACCGTCAATCCAATGTCAAGAGTAGTGTGTACAAGGCCTAAGGGCCTTAATCCAAAAACTGACAAAACCGTCTAGAGATATTGATGTTACCTTAGTAACGAACCATATTGCAATGACCAAAAAAATTTTTTGCGGAAATTTCACTCATACAAACTTTTTGATTTTTTTGCATGACTTCATTGATCACCCCGTATATAATAAACTTATGTTCCTACGATAAATATACGTCATGTAGCTTAATCCGAAAAAAACTAGCTCTTAAAATTTGCAAGCCGCGTTCAAAAATTTGCATTCCTGTTGAAAATATTGAACTTTAAATTTTGCCTAAAATTCTCTATGTGTAAGTTCGAGTGGCCAGCAGTTTAGAAAATAATTTTAGCAAAGAATAATTTAAGCCCTATAACTAGTTTTGTAGGCTAGGAGGTTATACGAAGAACACAGCAAAACAATGACCACAGATCTGTGACAACGACTAACTTGAATCGAGCCGAGCGCCAGTATTTATAATTGAAAAGTTGTTTACCATCTGGAAACTTTGCATTAGTACAGCTACTGCCATTCAATTCAGCAAAAGAATTCGTCAAGTCGGCCTCAGCTAGTCCGCGCAATGCGAATTCTAAATGGTGGCTGCAAACCTCCCCCCCCCCCCCCCACTAATTTTCAAGGGTCTACATTTCATATGTTGCCGAAACTTAACATAATGCAAAAGGTTTTAACTCTTTCTATTGAAATATTGAATTGATTAAAACCTAAATGCCCCCCTCCTCTTCCTCTACTGTAACTAAAAATCAAACACTGGTTCATATAAAAATTGCGACATTTTTAATACGCTTATTAGTTCGATGTGTATCATCATCATGTATATGTATAATAGAAAAGTGTATTTTTAAATTTTTAAAACTATTAATTTTTGTTTCCTAGATTTTAAGGCCATACTTGCATATTGAGTTGGTACCTGTATCAATAATTGTGTCTATCAAAGAATTAACATTGAATCAAAAATATTTTGTTCCTATATATAGTAATACTTTCGGAATGAATAATATTCCGACTCTGATTTAAAATTATGCTACTAGGTGAAAACGTTCTATACTTAATGTTTAAATAAATTTTACTAAGTTTAAATATTACTTTTGATACGTGTAAATCCATAGTGACGTTAAAGAACCATTCCAGAAATCTGCTAACCCAAAGGGAAGAGTATATTCAATAAACGGCTGTTAGATCTGCCATCGACATGTTTTTGTGGTTGATACTCACAGGGGAAGTTGTACAGTCTCTGGGGCCTCAGCATCGTCACTATCCCACGCCCACTGCTGCTGTCCACAGAGAACGACATACCCAATTCTAGGGTAAAATAAATGTGCCTTTGAACTTTGCAACAGATCACGCGCTAAAAATCAATACCATGAATTATTAATGTATCTTTCTTTGCAGGTTTCTGTCACAAGATTTAAACTTACTTCGATTTTTTTTATGATGCTGGGCTTGTTTTAGTAAACAACTTGTAAGGTGTGGATATATCTTACATAAATAGTTAATTCTTGACACGTTTTATTTTCGCTTGTTTGAATAAAGTTTTAATAAATTCCGCACGTCTGAATTGTGTTTGACAATATTAGTACATTAACTTAAGAAGTAATATCTTAAAAGCTTTACATGAAAATACTTTTTCATTTCTTTCTGAAACCGAATAAATTTCTGAGGTGCGATGTCTTCTATACGAAGTATATATAATTTGTTAGTCTTTATCTTTCTGTCTCAAGAATGGCTTGTTATGCCTATTTGATTTAAACAGGTAGTTATTTTATCAGTAGACGTTAATTTTTAATGATCGTCAGAGGACTAATATACAGGCTGTCCATTTTATCAGGGCCCTCGAGAATATCTCACTTAATATCGGTCGTACAAAAAAATTTTTTTTACGAAAATTGTGCCGATTTATATAACCTACAAAACGGTTTAAAGACATTTGAAATCCATGGCTTACTTTAAGAGTTATGGCGGAAAATATCGAAAATGCTAGGCCAAATATCTCCGTTATTTGAAGAGACACGAGAAAAATTCTAAGGTGAAAATTTTTTGCAAAACAGAGTATTTCAACGAGGTTTTATCTCATTTTTTTCATAACCGCTGTATTTTGAGATTTACTCTTCAGGCTTTAAAAAAATAATTTTAAAACGGACGGGAAAGGGCGCCATTAAATAGAGTAATTTCCTCCCTTTTCAACGATATATCACATGCCATATTTATTCATTGGTACTACGTTAGTAATTATAAAAACATTTTTTTTAAACCAATAATTTTTTTTTAACAAGCATTATACTTGCCGTGGAGAAGTATGATTAAATAAAACGATAAAATAATTCAATAAGCTGTTCAAATCTTTGCTATAATAAAACATTAACACAATTAAAAAGAATAAAGTAAATTCAGCTTACTTTAGAAAAAAATTGGATCAAATAATAATAAATAACACCACAGGTAATTACGACCCCCTTTATCCCGGAAGGCTCTAGAAGAGCCTTGTGTGGGAGGGGGCTACACATTTAGAGACAAGGGACACACACCCAATATCCGTGTATAGTGAAAAAATCCCTCTCACAGTATTTTCCACTGCCACGACCGGGGATCGCACCCGGAACTTTTGGGTGAGAGGCAAGTGCGCTCGCCTCTCGACCACCAGTCATACAAATAAACACTCTGTTTTGCAAAAATGTTTCGCCTTAGAATTTTTCTCGTATCTCTTCAAATAACGGAGATATTTGGCCTAGCATTGTAGATATTTTCCGCCATAACTCTTAAAGTAGGCCATGGATTTCAAATATCGTTAAACCATTTTGTAGGTTATATAAATCGTAACAATTTTCGTAAAAATATTATTTTTTGTACGAACGATATTAAGTGAGATATTCTCGAGGGCCCTGATAAAATGGACAGCCTGTATATATATTTTTTATACACACTATCCAACAGATCAAAGGACCGAATTACTGGATAGGGAGCAAAGATTAGGCATACAATGATACACTATTGAAAAGGGAATTAAGAGCACTATTGAACGCACAATATGGTGTCCATAAGAAAAACAAAGTTAGTGGCATTAACTGAGAAACAAATGCCGGTAGATATTTTTTGATCGAAAGCATCTTAAAAAGTGTCCTAACAAAGTATTTATTAAAATATCCCAGTCATCAAATTAGGCAGATACGGGAAGTTTTTTAAAATGCACCTTTTCAGTTTTTTGAAAGTATTTCGGAAACGAAGATAGCTAGGCCAATACTGTGTTGAAAACAAATTTGAAAAACTGAAGTCAGGGTAAAATACAAATTTAATAAAGTGAAGATAATTCTAATTAATAATAGCAAAAAATAGAAAATTAAATGTTCCGTTGTTCCTAAATAGGTTGCGTTTCACCAACTCCGAAGATACCTCTTCCTGTCTCGCAGTCTAGGTCCAGAGTGAGGATCTTATATGGTCTAAAATCAAATAAATCCAATGCTCAATAGAATTATTTTTTTTAGTTTAAGGTCTTTCCCAAATATAAATTCCTTCTTAAATTTAAGAATTCAATAAAATTCGTCCCAAAATTAAGGCCCGATAAAACTCCAACTTGTGTTAACTAACTGTTCATGGTTTATTCGAAACTGGCACAATGTAGTACGTTATTGGATCCTAAGATTGTTTTCTTTTTGTTTTTAACAAACCAGAACGTTACAAAAACTTTGTACTTGCCTGAAAATCTAATTTCTTTTTGAAAATTGCTCCCAGATAATTACATAATATAATACAAAAACTACATGATTATATACGTTTCCGTATGTAACCAAAAAACTTTAACTTTTACATTGAACCACAAAGCGGCATAACACAATGTAACTCAAAACGTTCATGTGGCATAACCTTGGTCTAATCCAGTGTAATCAGCTTAAATTCTAATTAATTCTTACCGATCTTTAACAAAGTTATAAAATAAATCAGTTGATGTAAATTAGTAATAATAAAACATAATGATTAAATGAATATGAAAGATCTTATTTATTTATCCCAGGCTAGGAGTTCTCTAACAAATTACAAGGCCGGCAAAACCAGCTGCAACAAATACGGCCCCAGAACATATGGCCTGTCGCCGTGATGCATAACTAACTTCAATCGATTGAAGTGCTAATTGCTACCAACCGTTCAAATAGAAGATAGCTTAGCCTGTTGGCCGATGATAATTTATTAATTTACTTTAAGCAAGCTCTACTACTCTTCACCCTTAATAATAGCTATTGAATTTTTCAATTAGTATCTTCAACTTTTATGGTGCGTAGTCCTGTTTAAAGAGACAACCCTATGCCGGATCCGGGTTCTGCTGGTGGGGGAGTCTTCGTATGAGGCTTGTTTTTCACAAATCAAAACTTTTGGTATTTGAAAATTTTTACTATATACCAAAACATTCGAACATTACATACGAATACACTACTCGACGAGCGTTTCGCTAACCATGCCAATATTATTGGAAGATAAATAAGACGGGTTCTCAGGTTTAATCATCTCCTGATGATGTTATCATGGTCAGATAAACGTTGCTCAAATAGTGTATTCGAAAGTAATGTGGAAATGTATTAGCGTTACGTAAAAGTCGTCTTTAGACACCCATTGATTTGTGAAAAGTAATAAATTGAGTTAGATTCTCAGACGCTAATTAAAAAATTCAGTAGCTCCTGGTCTATAAACCGATAATCAATAATAGTAATAATGTTGATTTGGAGATCTAAAACACGTTTATATTATAAATGTTGCTATCTACAATCTCTCCTGAGAACTTAGGCTATTTCCGAAATGTTTTCTTCGCTATTTCAACCCTGAGAATGCCAGCAGAATTCACAGATCGAATCAGGAGACTGCTAGATGAGAGTTCGGTGGTTTGTCCATAGTGAAAAAGAAGTTAACAATCCATCAATATAAACATATGTGGGTGTGCGTGTGTGTGTGTGGAGAGAGAGAGAGAGAGAGAGAGAGAGAGAGATTAGCTCTGGATTCTTAGTCACAGAAAATGTTATAGTATGATAACATCATATTTTAAAGTTTATTGTCCTGATGATTTCTGCTAGGATATTATAGACGTTTTTGCAATTCAGGCTTAACAAATTGGTGATGATACTTGCTGGTAATTGGGCATTTTTAGATAACATTTTTGTCACAAAAATGGTTCTAGCGTGTCTAAAATTTTCACAATGAAAAAATATATGATTTAGATCTCCAATGGAAACACCATCACAATTACAAAAGGGAGAATTTTTTGCGCCGATTCTTTATAAATGGGAGGGAAAATAGTCGTGATTTAACTTTAATCTTGTTATCGTCGTCGTTCAGAGCTACTAAATTTCTTTCAATATAAAAAATTATATGGTTATTGCATGATGTATAGTAGGCTTTAATAATCGCTTCTAGGACCGACTGACCCACAGATTTATTAAAATATTCTCCGTTACCCAATACAAACTACGTTGAATTGCATATTAAGCTTCTGCTGTGTAAATGGAGCTTATATCCGGCACCTAAAAAATTGATTGTTATTAGATGCAAAGAAGGCATAACCTGTACCTTCACTGCATTTGGATCCGTTAGTATAAATAATTATGTCGTTATGGTGGATGCTCAATAAGGACCTCAGAAGGTTGTTATGAACTCTGGGGATATTTGGGAAACTAGGGAGTATAACTGTTGGCTTGAATAATAAAACACCATAGTCTAACATGAAGGTGGGGTATTTATCATTAGATGTTATATACTTTTTATATTTGCTGGCTTCGATGAATGTATTCTCCAAAATTTATTGGTATTTTGAATTGAAAAACTATGTATAATATTCAAAATTGTATGGTTGTTAAACAACTTTAATTTAACCATAAATTTGCAAGATAAGAACTGTCGTTTTAAGTTCAAGACAAGTTCAAGGCTTCGGGTAGAATAGCAGGACATGGAAAGTTTTCATAGCCCCAATACATATGCGAAAAGCTTTATATTGGATACGATCTAATATTAGTAAATTTGTATTAGATGACGATCCATATGGCACACATATAGACTGAATGTAGGACCTATAGAAAGTGAGACCAATTTTTGAGTCTGCAACTCCTCTACTTTTGGAGACGCACTTTAGTATATTTATGCCCTTCTCTCATTTGCTCTTGATATGTTCGATGTATTTGGTCCATTTTAATTTGTTGTTTAAATCTAGACCTAAATATTTATAATGGTCTACTACTGGAATATCAAGATCGATGGATGTAAAAAAATTCGGTGTCTCGAGTATATACCTAGTAAAAATCATAATAGCAGACTTTTCAGGAGATATGGTAAAGCCATTATCAAATAACAGCTGTTTAAGGCCATGCGCTTTAAGCCCTTTACAAAATCATTACATGACTTTTAACTGGTGTATATACATATGTCAGTTGCATACTGAATAGTTTTTATTGGGGGACTAAACATATCATGCAAATCTTGCACGTATATATTAAATAGAAGAGGACTAATCCATTTCTACTCCCAAATTGCATAGCTTATTATTTAATATATTCAAGTCAGCTACTCATATGTACCTTTGAAATCAACATACAGACGGTTAATTGAATGTCCGATACTAATTTTGCGACTGCATCAACAGTAACCGTTCCCTTCCGAAATCCATATTAATATATGCATGTAAGTATCACAAAAGACACGGCGGAGCAAAGCGATGGCCAAGCAGAATGCCTGTGGATTTTGGCAAGTGCCATTTCTTGTAGTTTCTAACCTTTTTGTTATGTTTCATTTCCATCCAAATGTGTCAAGAAATGCTTCTTTTGATAGGGTCGCGCAGCTCTTAATTTTTTATTTAACTGGTTCAGTCCACAATCACCATAAAATGCAGTCCTTCTTTTTTCCATCGCATCACTGCGCGGTTTTTCGACTACTGCCACTTTTACGTAATAACCATTTGAAAACTACAGGTTTGAGACATGCCCAAATATCAGCTGGCAACATTGCATCATCTATTCTCTTAGCGACATGCATCTCCTATGTTCGAGAATGCCAATTTTTAACGATCCATTTGGAACACTAGGTATATGGGTACTATTGAGAGTAAATAAATGACCATATTTAATAAAAAATATGTGTGTAATAGATCTTGGTAGAAAATTGGTATTAAAGTTAAAAAAAAGAATTGGTTACATTATTAAAATAAACTGACAAATGATTGTCTCCCTTCTGACGGTTAGTCGTCTGTCTTGTCAGTTTACCGGTCTCTGTAAAATCAAATAATAATAATAAATTTATTAACAGATCTCTTATATATAATAATTTTAGGCAGTTTTTTGTTTCTTTTTAAGATTTATGTAAAAAAAACTGAATAGTAAATTGTGGTGTGTGTTTGTTGGGGTTTGTTGTCTGTCGATTCTGTTTCTCTTCGTTTGCATTTCAGCTTAAGTTCATAACTTCTGAGTGGATATGCGGATAGTAAGTAAGAACTTGGGCCTAGTAATCAGTAGCAGCACTTAATAGCTGTGGCTGATGTAGTGTATTGCCATCTAGTGTTCAGTATCTAAATTTTATTTTCGAATTAGTTTTTGATCCGTGAATCTTCGCAGCTAAGATAATGTATTCTTGTTTGATAATTGTTTAATGGTTCATAAAGAAATCTATCGCCGTGGATTTTCTTATCTTATTGCAATCAATAAATATTTAATCAAGGGATTTTTAGTAGTAGGGGTGTCCTTTCGGAAACTTTGTTGTATGATGTTGTCTGTTTTGTAGTGAATAAATAATTTTTCGTGATGTATTAGAGAGATACCTATCTAGATGTTTCTAAAATTTCCATAGGAAAGGTTTTTTTTTAATAATTCGGAGTCAGATCCATTTTGTGGAACTGAAAGTTGACAACTGAAGTACGATAAAAGCGATTTTGCACTGTTGATGCATTGGACTTTCTGTCGTTGCAGTTATTTGAGTGCAAATCGCTCCTTTTGTGATTGATTTTTCAGTACCTGCACTAATATAATCATTGACGTACATCCAAAAGCAAGCAAATTAATGAGAATACATTTTGTCTGTCTGGCAAATATCCTCATTTTTGCTGAAGATAGTTTTAGAGAAACTCTTGAAGAAAAGGGTTTTTCTTCCCGAAGGCTAACTTTCTCCGGATGATGATTGTTTTGGATATATTCTCCCAGATATTTTATATTACTCACAGCCCCCTTGACACACTGACCTGGCTGTCCATAGCTACATTGGAGACCCCTCCCGTCATCAGTGTAGCTAGGTCAGTGTGCAAAGGGGGTTGTGAACAATACAGGTTTCTGATATTTTCTACGTTTCGTAGCGACTTTGCTCAATTTTAGTATTTTTTGTTATTTTTACCATCTAGGCAATGTCAGTTGGGTAAAGGTTTTTTGGGGCGGTCACAACGTTTAGAGCGCGGGGGGTGTGAACGATCATTTCAGCGATGCCAACGTTCTCGTTTTCGTAAGGTTGAATTGAGGCCCCTGAAGTTTTCATATTTACAGAATGGTAATAACTAATAAAGTCTGGTTGGGGCTCGCTCAATAGCATAACTGGGGAGACAATATTTTCCTGCTGAAATCATCTAAATTCGAGTATATCTGGAAACTTTGGATTAAACTGGTATGCGGTTTTGTACATTTGACAAAACACACGATCTAATACTGTCAATACACAGGTGAAATCGTGGAATGGGTCAGCGAACAAATAATACAGATTTTTAACAATTATATACATGAAAACTAAGCAAAAATTGGTAACAATGTTTCAGTAAAAAAAAAACTTCTTTGTTTTATTGTCTACAACTTTGTCCTTATGATACCTAGCTATCTTTACTAATAAAGAAGTAAGCAGACTACATTCTCTGCTGCAAATTTCTTAAAACTGCGTTCTCTGTTTTCTTGTATTAATAATAATATATAATATAATATTTATTTGTTTAACTATAATACACAAATTCAAGTAAAGTATTGCAACAGATAATGTGCGCTTAACCTCTTATTATGAGTTTGAGTGCGCACATGATTCTAGTAATAATAATATTATTTTATTTAAACAGCAAAACACAAATATTACTATAAGAATATACATATAGATATATTAAGTAAACTCTAAAGATACTAAAGAAAGATATAAATTTAAGAATTTTACAACAAAAACATAAGGATGAAGATATTATGTACAATGTTCTCACGCACATACAAAAATGATCCAAAAATAAGAATAGTATTGAACCTTTAAACAGTATCCCAAAAATAGTTGTACTCATTAACTATTTAATTTCTCGAATATATTGTGTACTCTATGTCTATTTTCTTGTATCCAAACAATAGACATTTTTTTTAAAGATACCTGCTTCTTTTCTCTTATTGCTGTGGGTAACTAATTATAAAGTGTATTGGCAATATAACCATAATATTTTTGGCCTACAGTTTTTGAAGTTTTTGGAATTCTTAAATCTCCTTTCTGTTTGCTCCTTGCATCATAATAATGAACGTTCAGTTGGTCTCCTTTATTTTTATATGTATAAAGTAAGGCACTACTAGAATACAATTGTCTAATATCGAGTAGGGAACAGTTATTATACATTTCATCTGTAACAAAACGAGCTGGCTTATTTAATATTATTTTTAAGATACGGTTTTCAATTCCCTGTAATGGATTTAATATTGTTTTTGCTACTCCGCCCCAACTAATAATACCATACCGCAAAATTGATTCAACTAGTGATTTGTATACTAGTATTAATTCTCTGACACGTAAAAACTTTTTTAATTGTATAAACTTGTATATTAATCCCCTTAATTTTTTATCTGTTGCCTAAATATGCTCCTCCCATCGCAAATGGCTATCTATGTGAATGCCAAGGTATTTTATCATACAAGTGGATTTTATTTCAATTTCATTATTAGCACTCATTATTTTGATAGATTTGTAACTAGGTAGATTATTCTTATAAGACGTCAAAGGTAAGAAAAATGTTTTATTATAATTGATACTTAGCTTCTTATTGTCAAAATGATTTTTTATTTCTTTTATATCTAGTTCTACTATGGTTTTTAATGAATTCCACGAATCGCTTTCATAAAAAATTGCGTTGTCGTCTGCAAAAGATATTAATTTCCCAGCTAAATTTGAGGTAAGTATACTATTTATATAAATTATGAAAAATATCGGACCAAGTACCGTACCTTGTGGTACACCATAATGCATTATTCCCGGTTCACTCAATGTATTATTAATTTTTACATACACTTTTCTATTTTCCAAATAACTCTTGAGTAATTCGGCTGTTATCCCTCCGAATCCTATCCTTTCTAATTGTAACAAAAGCAGTCTGTGACATACTGTGTCAAATGCTTTTTCTAGATCAAGGAACATACATAACGCTGGTTTTTTTGAATCTACTGCATTATACATTAGACGTAAGTTCAGCTATGGCATCACTTGTAGACTTACCCTCTTGAAAACCGTATTGCTTTTGTGGTATTAAGTTATATTTGTTTAAATATTTTACTACACGAAATTTTATTATTTTTTCTAAAATTTTTCCAATACTTGATATCAAAGAAATAGGCCGATAGTTTTCCACTTTATTAGCATCATCTTTTTTTAAAATAGGTGTAATAATTGCCTCTTCTAAAGCTTTTGGATAGATTCCGCATTCAAAAATTTTATTAAAAATAAAAGATAACACAGGGGAGATATAATTTTGAATTTCTTTTAGTATTTCACTAGATATATTGTCTTTACCTGGAGCTTTTTTATTTTTAATTCATTTATATATCGTTTTATTTCACAAGCATCAGTTGGGAATGAGAAAAAATTTTGGTCCACCTCCGGTGGTTCTACAATTTGAGATTCAGGCACAATTTTGTCAGCAAGGTCTTTATCAAGATTACAATAATGGGTTTTAAATTTATTTGCTATCATATAATCGTTTTCAATTTTTTTATTATTTTCTCTTAAATAGGGAATACTAATTGCTGCTTTGCTTTTATTTGTAAACTCATTTATTGTTTTCCACAGAGTTTTTGTATCTGTATTTGTAAAATAAATTTGCCTTTTGTAATAGTCATGCTTGGCTTTATCTATAAGTTTATTTATTTTATTTCTATACAGCAAATATCGACTTTTGAAATATTCATTTTTTGGATCTAGTAAATGTTTTTGAAATAAATAGTCTCTAGTATTTACAGATTTTATAATGCCCATTGTAATCCAAGGCTTTCGTTTTTTATTTTTATTATTTACTATAAATTTTTCCGTTGAGTTTTTACAGCTATTTTAATGAGGCTTATAAATATAACAGTACATTGATCAGGATCATCTATTGTATGAATTGGGTCCCAAACTGTTTTTTCCACTTCAAGTTTTAATGTAGTATAATTAATTTTTTCATAATAATTCTTTTTCGTGTTTACATTATCCTCGGAAGTTTTTAAATTTGCCGTTATCATATAATGATCAGTTAGATTACTTTTTATAACAGTGGGCAAACAGATATTTTTTTGGTTTGATTTACTCTTAAGATATATATGATCAATGCATGTTTTGGAATCGCCCTGTTCTCTTGTGTAACTAGTTATTAAGGATTTGAAACCGTCTTCTTCCATCATTTCTAAATATAATAATGAAATATCACTGCCACTCGATATATCTATATTTAAGTCTCCGATAATAAAGAAATAATCTACATTCTGATTTCTTTTACCTTCTAAATAATTTTTCAATTCGTCACAGAATTGATAAGGATAAGTAGCAGGTGATCTATATACGGAAAGGATAATAATTTTTTTGTTGTTACATTCTGCTTGAATTTCAATACATGATAAATACATTCAACTCATCATTATGTTTAGAAATGCTTCTTATATTGTTATGTAAAATTCTAAAATTTGGAATAAAACTATTTCCCTCTAATGTTTTTTCATAGTCCTTAATACTATTATTTACAAAAGTAAAAATATTTTCATTTTCAAAATCTCTAATAAATTGGTCCATATTGCATAACAGATAGTGTTACAAAAATGATTTTTAAAACAACTAATGATTAACAATAATAATATCTAGGTGGCATGTGTAAAGATAGAGCTAATTAGCTAAGTATGGTGCGGGATTGAAAAGAATTTTTTGCTTCTGGTATTTTTTGGACTATAACTATATTTCTTTGTTTTATTTCTATTAATTTCCTTCGTCGGTTCCTGTTTCCCCACTGGTTGTTTCTTGATTGTAGCTTGCTTGGTAGTTTTAGACTTTTCCTGCTTTTGTGTAGCGTTTACTTGTATTATCTCTTCACTTTCTTGTTCTTCGTCCTCAGCTTTTTCACTGCTGGTTTTGAAACAGGTCTGTTTCTCAATATTTTTAAGCTCTTGGGCCGTGTACGGTATGTCGTTTTTTTATTTAACGTCGGCCTATTTCCGCTACTTCTTCATAACATAAATCATTATTTGTAATAGTTATTCCGTGTTGCTTTAAATTTTTCAATTTTTCTTTATCATAAAAAAGTGAATTCTTTTTCAAAAATGATACAAATTCCTGGACCATTAGAGGATTTTCGCTTTTTCCTATTTTATAGATATTATTTATTTTCTCTTCCGTAATTTTTATTTGCAATAAATTGTTTATTAAATCTAATACCGTTTTGAGGAGATCCTTCCGTTGTATGTTTTGTATTCCAAAAATTAAAATGTTGTTTTTTCTGTTTTTTCTTTCTAAACATATACACCTTTTCTTCAGATACTCCAACTCTTTACAATTTTTTGCAATTTTTTCTGATATAGCTGTAATATTTTGTAGGCATTCGTTTTTAAGTTCTGCTGTTTGATTATTGTTTGCTTGTAGGAGTAACTTGTACAATACTTCTTGTTCAGGCGGTAAACTTACATTCTCCATAATATTATGAGTTTAGATGTACAAGCGAATGGGTATTTTTAACTTCGTCTGAAATCTCAACAAATATCAGTGGACTTAATTAAGTTGACACCCTCCAAGGGCATTTAAAAATAGATGTTGGCAGGTATCTGTCCCTTATTACTGTCTTTGCCTAAGTTTGATCGCTTTGCCACTTATTTAGAAACTAGCATAGTATTTTCAATATACACTACTTATGTTCTAATTATTAATTGCCGAGTTTTAACTATTTATACACTTAATATTTTTTTAAACTTTCACTATGTTATGTAGATTATTTTAAGTTGCACTCCAGTTCAGTTCTGTCGAATTTCTTAAAGATTTACCAATTATTATATAAATTTTAACTGGAGTGACGCTAAAATTCAACCACACTGTTCGACGTTCACTCGTATAACTATTAATTTTATAAAAAAAATTAACTTTGTTAATTTGTGTGCTTGGAAGTTTCTACACGCTTTATATTAGCTTCACCTGTATGTTTGTATGTAAACTTTTTTCAATCTTTGAACGTGATTTTCGCCCACTTCAAAACGTCAGATTAAGCTCAAACTTTGCACACTTGTCAAAGACCGACGACAATACAATGATTTGACAAGTTTGTCCTAATGTCCTCACCAGGATCATCAAGATAAAATAAATTTTAAAAAAGGACTAATCTATTGTTGACATTTTGGCGGAGGCGCCGCAGTTAATGATATAACGTATTTGCCGTTGTATAAGCCCTTGTTAAACGCTAGTTCCAACTTTAATACATACGTTATTAATTATGTACTACTAGCGGATACTCAGCGATTTCGAAAAGCAAGATGAATGCGTGAGTAAAAAAAAATATAATAAATATAATATATATGAGAAAAACATTTTTATAATTCATTAGTATAACTAAGAAACAATAATAATCAAAATGATAAGATACAATTAAAAGTCGTTTAAGCTTTATAAAAATTATGACCATACATACGTAACGTAGTTACACCATACCCTGTACTTAAAGGTTGGAATACATTGAAGGTATTTACCGCATAGATAGATAATAATTCTAATATACAAATGAAGGGGCTAATTCGACTGCCGTGTCACATTCTATTCACGGTGACGTTTCGAAGGATTTCGTGTATGTGTGGATGATTAAAATAATCGCATAAGCTTAACTTCGTGGGTCCAATCTGGGCAATATAGTTGGGTAATCACTTTGCAGGGAAGGCAATGGATTAGCCTGATTAGAGTATGAAATGTAAACTATGACATGACAGGGTTGTATTTGTTCAATAAGGAAAATAATTTCAAATTATACTGCGTAAACACGATTTAGGAATTATCACTGTAGTAGGGAACCGAGACATCTGTATTTCACACCTTATATACAACTCGAGGACCTAAAAAAACTGTACATTAAAATTCATGTAAAATGACCTGCTACATTTGAATTTTTAGGTCGTATATTAATTTGGAACTGCGAAATCAGTGAAATGGAGAGTATTCGAATTTTTGTAAGATTTGAGATTTGTTCCTATTAGTTATTTAACTGGCCCTATCTTTTTTATTAGTAATCTTATTAAGCTCAAATTTTAATCAATACTCAAAAAAAATTATAGTTTAAAAACTAAAAAACACGCTTTAGTAGCAAAACGAACTAAAAAATACAAAATAATAATACAATAAAATATTTAAAATATGTAAATATAATTTTTTACTTTTTAGTCTTATTCGGAGTAAAAACCACTTTTGTGACTCGAAGTCTTTTATTACCGCTCACGAGCGGCACTAAAAGTAGTTGAAGAAACAAGTAAGAGTGTTTATTTAATTCATATTCGACGTTTGAAGAAAAAATGGCATGTAATATGTGGATTAATAGTTATTTGTTTAACTAGGCAGCAAAATGGTAGATTGACTGCCGCGGCTGATAATTCCTAGTCGAGCGTAGCGATAACGCCAAAAACATGTTTTGAGACGTTTCGTTCTCGCATACAATATAATTACATTTTATTTATTTTTTACTCCTCTTCATAATAGTGTGGGGGTGGTATTGGGGGTAATAGTGTGGGGGGGGGGGTGGCTGATGCCAAAAAAAATTTAAACCCTTAACTTTCCGTACATGCCCTAAATTGCAATATTATAGACTCTTGATTGCTTTGCCTACCCTTATTTCCAGAGTAAACGTGCGCAAAAAAAAGGAACAGACCGACAGACAGGATTTCTTTTCTCAAATTTAAAATCTCATGGCATTTTAAGCCTATTTCAACAAAAAAAATATATTTTTTTTTGCGTTACTATACATCTACTGAACGTGGAAGTTACAAACCATATTTTTACCTCTAACCAAGATCAAAAATGGCACAAGTTATTATGCCATACATTTTTTTAAATATACTGCCGGATAACATTCAAAAATTAGAATGTAAACATTTTAAAACTGCGGTAAATATTTATTAGATAATGGCTTTTATGATGTGAATGAATACTTCTGATTTGACATGTATTACGATATGAAATTGGTATTTACCTTTTTTATTGTATTTGTTTTGTTTTACTATTTATTATCTACTTACTTAATAAATAAATAAATAAATAAACACCACAGAAATTAGACAACCCCCAATTCCAGAAGCCAGGGCTTGTGCGGAAGGGGGCTACATATTGAAAAAACGGGGACATACAACCATTTCCTCCGACAGTGCCGGAACCAGGATTCGAACCCGGTGGTACGATGTCCATGTGATTAATCGCGATTGCCACCTCGCGCCTTAACCCACTCGGCTATCGACCAAACAAACTTGTTTTACCTCTTTTATTATATGGGTACCTTGCCATTGTATGTTCTTATGACCAGTGTGAATACTAATATGTATAATACACCAAGAAAGATCTATCTATCTATAATTAAAATTTGTTTATTTTACTGACAATAATAAATTTAATATATAAAAACTGTTGATGTAGAACCACTGAATTTTTAAAATCAACTGGCTACATTCCATTTATTACATCGCGTTATATTAGATGTAATAGATTAGCTGTGAAACACTGCTATACTAGAGGAAACAAATTTCCCCCTATTTGCGCGATAACGATAACACCAAATTTTCGTGATTTATTTCCCTTACATATTTTATGAAAACATCCATCATAATAGAGTGCTAGAAGACATGGCTTATCTTCATCTGTGCCTACTGCGATAGAAGATAATTTGAACATTTAAGCCCTAACTCACCTCTCTCATAATTGTTATTGCTGTTATTATTACCCTTGAAAGATATTATAACGACGATAATGATGTCGGTTTGCTTTACTTGTTATGCTTATACATATGCGGCCATGGTATAAATATAAGGATGTGGGTCAATGTTTAGGTAATGTCCTCTATGTAAACTAATTAATTCACATCTGTGTTTATGTGTCCAAGTAATGAGATTCTGTCATGTTGAGGTGAGGTGAGAAAAATGAACCATCCTTCATTAATATTTATTAGCGAGCAGCAGGGATACATTTTATTTAATTAAAAATGTTTTAACTAAAAGCTCCCAGAACAGGGAGATATGAAAATATACATATAATTTGTAAAAGCATATACAGCAATAATTTTTCAACTTGTATTGCCTACCGTGCTTAAATTATCTAATATACAGTGTATCTCGACCATTTGTTGATCGATTTATATAAAATTTGGTATACTTCTTGATTTTTTCGAAATTAAATACGCTACTATGATCAAAAGAAAGTATGAATTTATATTTGGAATTTATATTAGCGATTGAGATAGGATACCTAACCTACAAACCAGCCCTTTCCACCTCTGATCCCGCCTAACGCATGAGGTCCACGGCTGGGGACTTTGTTACTCCTAAGGGTCAACCCTACAACTGAAAACAATAATCCGTTGAGCACTGTTTATTTTCGAATTGGGGGATTTTTCGGTCTCGTTTCCTGGTCTACTATTATTTAGATGAGGCGAGGTGAAATGAAGGACATAATGTAACCCAATTTTGGCAAGTTAGAAATATAAAAAGTGTTCGTCAAGTGATTCAGGATTCGTGGAGGATGGACATCTATAGTTCGTATCGAAAAAAAGTGGCGATTATCATGAGGATATGAATGCGGGTGTTTTCCAGAAATGGTTTACAAAAATTCACGTAAAGATAGAACCCGGATCTGTCGTTGTTATGGATAATGCCCCGTACCACAGCCGATTACTGAAAAAATTACCAACCAGTGCTTGACGAAAAGTGCAAATTTAAGAATGGTTAGATGGTAACCCTAGCGAAACAGCATTCGTCGATATATAAGAAATATATTGTGGATGAGATTGTTAAAACTGGAGGTACTGAGGTATTGCGGCTACCGCCTTACCGCTATGAACTGAATCCCATTGAGCTTATTTGGGCTGAAGTAAAGGGAATGTTGCATGAGAAAACAGAACCTTTAAATTAGAACACGTAAACGGACTTCTTTCTAATACATTAAAATGAGTTATAGCTGATTATTGGCGAAAATGCATAAAGCCCGTTAAAGATAATAATTATAAATGTAGGAGCCGGCAGAGATAGTCAAGAGTGAGTAGTAACCTATGATAGTATTAGTTTTGTTTTTAATTATGTTACTTGAACAATAAAGTTTATTTATTTTACATAACATAACATATTCAATAGAATAATTATAAATATTCAAAAGAATAGTTACAATACGCACTTGGTTTATTGTTTCATTATTTTTTTTCAGATTTCTGTGACATATGTTTCGGCCTTGCGACCATTATCAAAGACTCTTTGATAATGGTCGCAAGGCCGAAACATATGTCAGAGAAATCTGAACAAAACTAATGAAACAATAAACCAAGTGCGTATTGTAACTATTCTTTTGAATATTTATAATTATTCTGTTTATTTTTAATTTTGGCAAGTTTTGTTTTTAATTACTATTTTAACAAGAAGGTTTATTTATGTTGTTAGAACAGTTGTTAATATTTAACTTGCAAGTTTATTTATTTATTTTTTTATTTATTTATTTTCTTTTTTAACCTTTTACTCCCTAATTAACAACCCTGTCGCCATCTTTTCCTGCAAGGGATATGCTCACACCTCCACGTTGGTCCTTGTTCGGCAATAAGAACAAATATTATGGTTGAAGCTTGTATAAATTATTATAAACATCAAACTTCGTCAGTCAGACTTCGTAGCTATCCCGCTTCTAAACAGAATTATGCCTTTCATTAAAAAAATTCTTAAAAAAAATTCTTTTTGGCTGAGTTGAGTGTAAAAACTAATTTAATTATATTTATTTTTGGGAGTGTAATGGGGTAGTGAAGCGCAAGTTATAGCCTCTCCTACTCAATTGTTAACCTCACCTTCGCGATGAGTTCAATTTGAACTTGGTGCAACCTGTCTTCACTAACGAGGCTCTAACGACCGAGTAAGGGCGGAATAACCCTTACCTTTTGCCGTGAGCATATCCACCTTCTCACGAAGAGTGCGGTAAAAATAACCTACCGCACACAAAGGTTGCTTTTGGAATAGTTTGGTTACCCCATCGTCGCAGTCTCCTTCTGTGCCTTGGGACCACACCACTCGCCTTCCGCAACCGAGCTGGTCAGTTGCATACCTGCTCCAGCTAAAACTTCAAATGCAGCGTCATTTTCAGTCGATTAAGGCTTTAAAAAAAAATGATGGAGCGTTCAAGTGGGACAAAATCATCCGGTGGTAAAATACCCTTCCGACCGGATCTCCGGGGGAGGGTGCCCACAGGAACACCTCATCGAATGTCGAAAAAACACCGACAAGTTACATCCAAGAAAACTAATTCTTTCATCTACGGCGCTTGGAATGTTCGTACTTTGAACGACAGCACTCGTACCGATCGGCCTGAAAGAAGAACTGCTCTAATAAATAGAGAACTTCACCGACTCAATGTTGACGTTGCAGCTCTCAGCGAAACTCGATTTTTGGAGGAAGGCTCTCTCACAGAAAAGTACTACACCTTCTATTGGAAAGGTCTTCCCACCAATTCAAGAAGACAACATGGAGTAGGATTTGCCGTTCGGAATCAACTTGTATCCAACTTAACACAAGTACCACAAGGCCTATCCGAGCGTCTAATGCTGCTACGCTATGAGCTATCAGATGGCAACGCGGTAAATCTAATAAGCGCCTACGCTCCCACTCTGGATGCAAGTCACGAAACCAAGGAAGGCTTCTATCAACAGCTGGAAGAAACCCTCTGTAGAATACCTAAAACGGAACGACTCGTTATTCTTGGCGATTTTAACGCTAGAGTAGGGAGAGATGCAGACACCTGGCCAGGCATCATAGGCAAGAACGGTTTGGGCAACATGAACGCTAACGGTCAACTACTCCTAACTAAATGCGCCGAACATGATCTAGTTATAACAAACACCATTTTCCGACAAAAGGATAAATTTAAAGCACCTGGCATCACCCCAGATCAGGTCACTGTCATCTACTGGACTATGTTATCGTACGTAGGAAGTATCTCAAGGATGTCCAAATTACAAAGGCGCGCATTGATAGCGAATGTTGGACCGATCATCGTCCTGTTGTCTCTAAAATGAAAATTGTTATGAGACCCAAACACCGAAGAACTCAAGTAAAACGTAGACCCCGTCTCTGTATTAATAAATTGCGTGACCAACAAACCGTCGAACAGCTATGGCAAAAAGTTCAAGAGAATTTGAGTGCACTAGAAGAAACCAATTCTGTAGATGTCGCTGCTACCTGGACACAAATTAAAGACAGTTTAAAAAGTGCGAGTGAGGAAATTCTTGGCACTGCAGCAAGTAAGAAACACGAGGACTGGTTCAATGATAATGAAGCTTTTATACAAGAACTTCTTGACCGCAAACATATTGCCTTCCAAAACGCTATCAACCACCCCAACGACTCATCAAAAGCAGAAGCTTTTACCCAATCTAAGTATGAAACGCAACGCGAAATCAGAAGAATAAAGAACGAGTGGTGGGCAAGCAAGGCCAGAGAAATTCAAAGGTACGCCGATTCACACGACTACAGGAATTTCTTTCAAGGAGTAAAAGCAGTGTACGGCCCCAGTCGGAAAAATATGTGCCCTATTAAAGATTTAAATGGAAATCTCCTCAAAGAAGACCAGGAAGTAAGAGCCCGATGGAAGGAACGCTACTCTAACATTCTTAACCAGCAAAGTCAAGCCGATCACGATATTATAAATCTCATCCCTCAATATGACACCTTCGAAGACTTAGATAAACCACTAACAACAGAAGAGATCTTAACCGCCATTGGGCAGCTAAAAAATAACAAATCTCCCGGCACCGACTCACTCCCAGCTGAGATCTTTAAAGCTGTGTCGTCAGAGCTCATACCCTACCTCAAAAAACTGTTTGATGTCGTGTGGGAAAGTGGTCAAGTTCCGCAGGAGTTTCGTGATACACTTTTAATCAACCTCTTTAAAAACAAAGGGAGCGCTGCGGACTGTGGAAATTACAGGGGTATAGCTCTCCTGGCTGTTGGAAGGAAGATACTCACTAAAGCGATGGCAAATAGGCTAACACCTGTTATGGAAAAGTTACTTCCTGAAACACAGAGTGGCTTTAGACCAAACCGAGGCACATCGGATTTAATAATCTTCACACTTAAACAGCTTCAAGAAAAAGCACTCGAACATCAAGGAGAAATTCACATGGCCTTCATTGATTTAACCAAGGCGTTTGACTCGGTGGATAGGGAAGTGCTCTGGAAAATTATGTTCCGCTTAGGTATCCCTAGAAAATTTGTGGAAGTATGTCGCAGTCTACATACAAACAACAACGCCCAGGTTATGTATAATAATGAGGCAACCGAACCTTTCTAAACTCTCACTGGAGTTAGGCAGGGATGTGTCCTGGCACCCCTACTCTTTAATTTGTTTACTACTGCTCTAACAATTATTGTTGACAACAAACTGACAGTCAGAGGAATAGGTCTCAGATACCGTTTTGATGGCGGTCTCTTTAACATAGGGCGCTTTAGAGCTTTCACGAAGACACGCACACTCATTTGTGATCTCCAGTATGCGGATGACTGTGCACTTTTAGCCTCTACGCCGGAAGAGCTTCAAGAACTTTTAGATGTGTATGCCCAGAGCTATGATTCCTTGGGACTTAAAAGCAACATTGGAAAGACTAAGATCATGTCAACTCCTCATCAAGTGAACCAAATAGACATTACACTTAACGGAAATTCTCTTGAAGTGGTGGATCAGTTCAATTACTTAGGCAACGTTGTTAATGACAAAGCAAACATGGACAGCGAGATTCGCAATAGAATTAACGCTGCATCTAGAGCACTCTGGGGACTTAGAGAGAGAGTATTTGACAACCACGACCTTGCTTTGTCAACGAAAATGGCTGTCTACAGAGCGGTTGTCATTCCAACACTGCTATATGGATGTGAAAGCTGGCTCACTTACCGTCGTCATGTGAAAGAATTAGAACGTTTTCAGCAAAGACACCTCAGAAGTATGATGAAAATCCGTTGGTTCCATCACATATCAAACGTGGAAGTACTGACGAGAGCAAACAGCCTTCCAATTGAGGTGCTTATTTCAAGAGCACGCCTAAGGTGGGCAGGTCACGTTCATCGTATGCATGATAACCGCCTTCCTAAATGTACACTTTATGGTGAATTGCTAAGCGGTGGAAGAAGGCGTGGCGGTCAACGAAAGAGGTTCAAAGACGCTCTCCATGAAAATCTAAAATCTTGCGGTATTGCAGACGAGCAATGGGAACAACTTGCAGCGGACAGAACCGAATGGCGAGGGGTTGTTGCCAGCTATCAAGGAAATGTTGCTGCAAGGCCGAATCCAAGACCTAACCAGGTCTATGTTTGTCCTGTCCATATGTACCCTTTTTGGTTCCACATTATGTTATAATATGATTTTCTTGTATGAGTTTTTAAAAACAATTTTTATTCGACAGAAAAGAGGGAATGTTAACTTTACGAATAACATAATGATAAAATTTAAATATTTAATATGTTGTGAGTATGATAACCGTCGAGAAAATCGTCTTATAGCTGTATTTACAATATTTAAAAGCTACGTCAACTAACTGAACTGAACTAAGAAATACAAATTTATATCCAGCATGAATTATGAGAAAATGTAATGTGTTATTTTTACAAGCTATAAATGGTGAGGGAATTTGATATCGGCATATAGCTGAAATATGATATTCTGAGATAGTGTGAAATAGTGTGAAGTCGTATTTATAATATTTGAAAGCTACGTCAACTGAACGTTGAATAAAGAAACGTAAATTTAGTAGTCAACATAAATTATGAGACGTTAGCTTACCAAGTAACATTCTATGAGTGATAAATAAAAATGGAATTTGTTATCAGCGCGTAGCTGAAATGTGATAATCTGGAATAATTTGAACTAGTATCAAAGTCACATATCTAAATTCCCCTATCCCGTTAAATTTCATCTAGTTTCAAAATCCCATGTATTTGATGAGGGGTCGATTACAATCGCTGGCAAGTTTGTTAATCTATAGTTATATCACTTTTATATAGATTCTCTTGTATTAGGGACCTCATAGTCACCAGGAGGATGACCTAAAAGTTTTTGGAACATTAATTGCAAATGATGTAGCTCATAACTTAATTTTATTTAAAAGTGATTTCGTAGTTGCAACTACTTTGATAATTGCCTGGACGTTCTAGGAATCTTCATTTTCTCTTTAATCATGGGACTTCTGGGTAACACCTATTAGTGCTAAAAATGTGCCCATTACTTGCATAACTGAGCGGTACATACTACTGTAAAATGAGTGACACCTCTTAAATCCACAATGAAGTAAGTTTCACCATCTAATCCCCAAAATTGATAACTTTCATGCTGTAAATAATCGTGTAGTGGAAATAAATATCGAATAGTGTTGCTCAGAAAAGTGATGTCTGTTTGCAAAGGGAAGCCCGGTTCCAAACAATTCCAAATTACTTAAAATTAATGAATTACTTATCAGCCTAGCCTAGAGGACTCTTGCTGATGAGTAGTTTAATGAGTAGTTGTATACTCGGGGCAGAGCCTAAGGGGCTACGCGAGGTAGTATAAATTTATTCACATTTTGCATCAGCCGGCAGGATGTCACTTGTCATCCTTTGTACCGGCAGTCATTGCTATCCACAAAAGGCACCTCAGGACGAAAGCGGCAAAAGACACCCTTGTCCGCGACGATGACGCTCCCGTGAGCAGACATGCCGGCGAAGAAAGAAGATAAAACAGAATAGTACCAGAAGAGGCAATCCAGTTAGCAGGGTTCAGCAGCCAGGATCAGGGGAGGTCTGCCGACATCCCCTACACCTCTCACATTTGTGAGCGGGGTTGACGTAACTACAGGCCCACACCATACGAGACCGATCCCCGTCTACAGTGATGATCTGTGTATAGAACAATAGTTCTGTTCGACCTCAGTCACCTCAGGCCATCTTCCCAGCCGAAGAAATTGGTGCATCAACCGGGGATGTTTCCGATTCGCGGAGAAAATGGACTTATCTACACACACCGGGCCAAACCCGAGACTCACGTCGACAGACTTGAACTGCTGTATAGGAAGAACCAGATCGAAGACAAGGATTGGGTTGACGACGTAGAACGCAGGGTTCCACGATTGCATTGCGTGCCAGATGTGGACAATAAGGTCCTACCACTCCAGACTAAGTCAAGGAGGTCCAGAGAATTCAGCCCATCAAGACACCCGTATGCGACAAGATAGGAAACATCATCCTCAAGAAGTTACCTCGCGATGGGGTAACCGCGTTGGTGAATATTTTCAACGCCATCTTGGGGTTCCAATAGTTCCCTGTCAAAGGGAAACACACTGTCGTAATCATAATCCCCAAGCTAGATAGGAATTTACCCTTCCCTTCTAGTTACAGGCCGACCAGTCTTCTACCATACATGAGTAAGGTAGCCGTAAGGGTCATTCTGAAAAGATTGAACATAAACACCAGCGAATTGAACATCATCCCAGGAGCAGTTCGCCTACCGGAGAGGACACTTCTCCGAGCTCCAAGTGCTCTGTCTAGCGGAGTAAACCGAGGGTTTTAATTGTCGATAAGTTACTGGAGCCATTTTTCTAGATATCTCAAGGCCTTCGGCCGGATCTACCACGATGACCTCATCGCAAAGATGTTGAACTTGGGGTATTCTGTGGGAATCGTCAGCTGATGAAGTCCTACCTTCACTGAAAAAGCAGGAGTACTGCAAGGATCTTTCTATACCTCCGACCTATCGCGGGCAGATTGGACCTCCGTA
Source organism: Leptura quadrifasciata (assembly GCA_963675555.1). NCBI lineage: Eukaryota > Metazoa > Arthropoda > Insecta > Coleoptera > Cerambycidae > Leptura > Leptura quadrifasciata. The sequence goes on from OY776674.1 coordinate 154,531,441, forward strand.
GTACAGCAATCGTCGCTAAATTAGGAACTTTTGCTGTCACCAATCATAAATACATACAGATTGAAAAATAAAAGGTGCAGGCTAATCACAGTCATTTCAGGAAATTCGATGCTTGATCTGAACAATTGTTTACATTCTAATAGTAAAAAAAGAATCGCCCTAATAAGCCTCCAAGCCGCCCATTCTACAGGGTCGTCCGCAGTTTGGACTCGACAAATTAAAGATTTTACTTTATAATGAAATAAAATAAGTCTTCTCTCTAACTCATAATTTATGGAAATGGTAACTAGAATACCATATTGCCTAATTGAATATAATAAAGCCTAATGAAGTCGGGAGCAATAGAAAAGGTATTGACAATATCGGTCCTTTAAATTCAAAATATGAGGCCTGTTGTGTTTGGTGCTCTATATTATACTGCAAATACGATTCCGTCGTGTTGGATGATAGTTATCTTTGGACAATGCACAATTCAGTGATTGTAAATTAATTACAACATGCACAGTATATATTAAGCGTGTGAAATATTAATTAATATACCATCAAGGACTGTGCCGCAGTAACTATTTTATACAGAAGCTGTTTTTCTAAGGTATTGGTGGTTAACCCTTGATATACCAGCGTTATATAACTATATGAATATTGTTTATCCAATATTTTTAAGGGAAATTGATGTTAATAAGATTACAAGTGATTTTATTGTACGACTACGGAGTGTCAAGTCTGTGCGTGTAAACATGTATTTATTTGTACGTACATTAATAATAGGCCATAGTTCAGGGGTATATTTTTATAATATGAGGGTATATATGCTTTAGTAAAATGTGGCTGTGGAAAAAGATACAGGGTGTCAAAGTTCAAATTATTTTTTTGTTTTTTTGCAATAACTCAACACCCTCTTGACTGATCTTCGCCAAATTTGCTAGAGGAACTTTTTTTATTCTAAGGAACAATAATTTATGTATTACATCACGTTAGATCATAGAGGCCGCCGCAGGACCTGTATCTGGGTAATAATATAACGGGACAATTTCTGAAAATTTTATATCAGAGATCTAACTTCATATATCACCTACAAACTTGTAATTTTTTAATAAGTTCATGTTTAGTAAAAACATATGTAAGAGTGACCACGAAAGATTTCTTATAGTTTAAAAATTAGAAGCATTTATATTTGCTATCATCACAAAAATCGTCATTTCGGAAACTGTTGAAAACTTGCCTAAAATTTTTTGTTTAATATAATTTCTGCAGTAAAAGGGTGTGCAATTTGTAGTACATGGTGAGGTATTTGCAAATAGAACGTAATTTGGCTACTTGTTTCAAAGTTGTATATATTGAACGTTTGCAGATACTTATCTTAGATGTTATTTAAAAAGCCGAGTTTTAATTTTAAATTTCGATAATATTTAGGTTGTCAACTTCCTTTTTTATAATTATATGACTGGCATATGAGCCTCGTTCGTTTTGTCATTACTAATTATTGTTTTAGATCGATTTACTGTACAATTATTAATACAAAATGTACCGTTACCGAAATGACGTTATGTTGCCGAAATGACGTAATGTATTGCCATATTGTCAAAACGTTTTAATATAAAACTATAATATATGCAAAACCCTTTTATTCAAAAATTGAACACTGAACATAAAACACAAGTAATGAAGAAATTAAAATGAAGGGAAAATTTAATATAAATCATTTTTAGCAAACACGGTGGGCAAAAAAAACATTTTTATTTAAATTAAGCTTCAAAATGCATTTAATATGGTACGATCGACGACATTGTTTGCATCCGATACCCATAGTTTTTGTTGATATTTAAAATGTACATGTAAAACATAGGCCTGCTTCGAGATTCTTGTTTTGAGGGAATACTTGTGGAGGAGCGGATGCAATTTCTGATCCAGTATTAGTTTTTCTCTTGGTCTCCGCACCTAAGATAAAATATAGTTTATTAATCAAGGAAGTGAAATAAAGTAAGAATGATATCAAATCAAATAAAAAAAGAATATTAAAGAAATGCAAAATTTACACAAAACAATGAATTTTCATGAACAAGGATACCTTCGGGAAGCAAACTGACTATACTCGGATTCTCTGGCAAGCAACTGACCAAACTTCTTGTCCTGCCAATACTTTCTTCCTCAGGTAACAAACTGCCTTTTTTAGTTTTTGGCTTCCCGTTGGGGAAACTCTTTGTCATTGATAATGAGCTACATTTCTTCGGCAACAAACTGATCATAGGTTCTTGTGGTGAAACTATTACAACTTCTGATATGACTAATTTTCTTCTTAGGCTCTAATTCCGAATCTAGATTAGATAATTAAGGGAGTGGATACAGATCATAATAGATATCGAGCAGATAAAGATCAATTATAAAGAAAATATAAGAAATCGTATTTGTGTTAAAAATGATACTTTCTGCAAACAAACTGACCAAATTCTGGTTCTCTGGTACCAAACGAACTGTGCTTGTTGTACCTGGCGACAATCTGCCCATGCTTTCTTCCTCTACCTTTCTTAATTTTCTTTTCTCTTTTTTAATTTTTTTATTCTCCATCAAGTCGACTTTAGTTTTTTCCTTTTCTCTTCATTACTTTTTTCTCCGGCAATAAAGTGACTATAGGTATCTTTAGACTGAAGTGTGAACATTTGGCTCCAAGAGGACAAGAAAAACAGCTAATCTCCCTCAAAAATTTAATTGTTGGTTTTTCTTTGGACCATGTTACTTAATGAAGCAACATAATTTGTGGAACAACAGAAGCACCCTCTGGCATATCTAGTTTACATTTCTGTATTTCTTCACTGGTCACTTACTAAATTTTTATAGAACTGTCTGTCGAAACCTTATTAATAAACGTTGCAGCCGATGAAATATCATGGCCATGTAAAACTAAACTATCAGCTTTTCGCTTTACAGTGCCTCCTACTCCATCCATTGGGCCTTTACCGTGTCCACTTGCAGTGAAGTTCCAAATTATTTCCTGTATATTTTTAAAGTATGTGGGAATCTTCGTAATAAAAAAAATAACCGTTAAATCTATTCCGGTATTGGGATGTTGGCCCGTCAGAAAGAAATAGATTCTTGAAGTATCCGGTCGCTGTGTACGTAAATCCAACAACAATTTGTGAAGGTGAGCCCAGATGGCGTGGGACTGGTGATCGAAAGTATCGCTAACAGAACAAAAACATTGACTGTTGACGACTGATGTTACTCCATCTTCAGGAAAATAGTAAATTCCTGTATGAAAGGAAATTTGTTTTTTTGACACACCAAAGTACATTGACTGTATCTCGGACGAATATTTTGCAACATAATTTTCGGAAAAATCCACTTGAATTATTATTTCTTTCGTTGTAAGTGATTGCTTCTTATCTTGGAGTTCTTGCATCTGTTGTTCCATTATAAAAACATGTTTCATAAACTCAACTGATTGTCTGTTGAGAATTTCTAAAAGTTTTTTTATTGTAGATAATTTTTCAGCTTTCACAGTCCTTTTAATTTGCTTCTTAGTACCCTTGATATCTCTTTCCTCAGTTTTTGTTTCCCATTGGTAGTACCGGACTTGTTCACTTAAGGGTTGTTTCAGTTCATTTCTTAAATGGCATACTTTTGATTTCCAAGTTTGACAACGTCTAAACATACAATCGATGTTTGTTAAGTCACAAACTAATTCACTGATTAGCTCTCTAGGACGTTTTCCTTCTATAATATTTGCTAAATGCATTTCGATACGATAAAAGCTATATTTTCTTGTTTAATGCAAGCACATGTTTCCCCGTTTGTTTGTGTTGCTCGTACTATCCAGAAAGGTCTATATTTCTGAAATGTCGAGTCTGATATTCTGATTTCTGCAGTATCTTTATATTTATATATAAGGGAGCGCTGCGGACTGTGGAAATTACAGGGGTATAGCTCTCCTGGCTGTTGGAGGGAAGATACTCACTAAAGCGATGGCAAATAGGCTAACACCTGTTATGGAAAAGTTACTTCCTGAAACACAGAGTGGCTTTAGACCAAACCGAGGCACATCGGATTTAATCTTCACACTTAAACAGCTTCAAGAAAAAGCACTCGAACATCATGGAGAAATTCACATGGCCTTCATTGATTTAACCAAGGCGTTTTACTCGGTGGATAGGGAAGTGCTCTGGAAAATTATGTTCCGCTTAGGTATCCCTAGAAAATTTGTGGAAGTATGTCGCAGTCTACATACAAACAACGACGCCCAGGTTATGTATAATAATGAGGCAACCGAACCGTTCCAAACCCTCACTGGAGTTAGGCAGGGATGTGTCCTGGCACCCCTACTCTTTAATTTGTTTACCACTGCTCTAACAATTATCGTTGACAACAAACTGACAGTCAGAGGAATAGGTCTCAGATACCGTTTTGATGGCGGTCTCTTTAACATAGGGCGCTTTAGAGCTTTCACGAAGACACGCACACGATTCATTTGTGATCTCCAGTATGCGGATGACTGTGCACTTTTAGCCTCTACGCCGGAAGAGCTTCAAGAACTTTTAGATGTGTATGCCCAGAGCTATGATTCCTTGGGACTTAAAATCAACATTGGAAAGACTAAGATTATGTCAACTCCTCATCAAGTAAACCAAATAGATATTACACTTAACGGAAATTCTCTTGAAGTGGTGGATCAGTTCAATTACTTAGGCAACGTTGTTAATGACAAAGAAAACATGGACAGCGAGATTCGCAATAGAATTAACGCTGCATCTAGAGCACTCTGGGGACTTAGAGAGAGAGTATTTGACAACCACGACCTTGCTTTGTCAACGAAAATGGCTGTCTACAGAGCAGTTGTCATTCCAACACTGCTATATGGATGTGAAAGCTGGGTCACTTACCGTCGTCATGTGAAAGAATTAGAACGTTTTCAGCAAAGACACCTCAGAAATATGATGAAAATCCGTTGGTTCCATCACATATCAAACGTGGAAGTACTCAGGAGAGCAAAGAGCCTTCCAATTGAGGTACTTATTTCAAGAGCACGCCTAAGATGGGCAGGTCACGTTCATCGTATGCATGATAACCGCCTTCCTAAATGTACACTTTATGGTGAATTGCTAAGCGGTAGAAGAAGGCGTGGCGGTCAACGAAAGAGGTTCAAAGACGCTCTCCATGAAAATCTAAAATCCTGCGGTATTGCAGACGAGCAATGGGAACAACTTGCAGCGGACAGAACCGAATGGCGAGGGGTTGTGGCCAGCTATCAAGGAAATGTTGCTGCAAGAAGGCCGAATCCAAGACCTAACCAGGTCTATGTTTGTCCTGACTGCAGTCGACATGTGCTCTCCTGAATTGGCCTCTATAGCCATAGTCGTGTGCACCGTAGATGAATGGGAATTACAATAGACTACACCTTTTACTTGTTTTTTATTGTACACAATCTATCGACTGTAACATTTTTATACTCGGACTCGAGTAACGGCTAATAAAATAATAATATTTTTTATATAAATTCTTCATTGAATCGAGCGGCAGTCTTTTTGTTTCTTTATTGTTGTATCGCTTTCTTTGATTTAGACTCTTTGGGAATACAGTTACTTGTTGAAGTTTCAGTCTTAGTTTCATCAGTTTGCTTGTGGGCCCGTTTTCAAGCAAATTTGGAATATTATCAGAAATTGAGTTTATATTTTTATTTCTATTTATATCAGTCGTTTGTTTCTTGGGCTCGTTTTCCAGAAATTTCGGAATATTTTCGGAAATTGAGGCCATATTATTTTCCCCATTTAATTCAGGTGGATCAACATTTCTGCTATTTATCCTTAATTTAATTTTAAAGTTCAAAATCCCAGTAGCTTTTTGTCATCTTTGTTCTTTTTTTTTTGTTTATTTCCATTTTCACGTACGCCAACTCGCGATCTAGTTTCAATTTTTTCTTTAAATCGATAAATATTTGCTCTTCCATGTAATTCTGAAATAAAATGCCATGTCGCTTACCAAAAACGTTAAAGGGAAATGAACGTCATTCCGGAAATAAAACCGTCATTTCGGAAACAATTTTACATCTAAGAAACTGTTTCCGTAATGACGTTTCCGAAATGACGAAATCTGACCAAATTATTCCTAGATATCTGATTTATCAACCGAGCAACATGAAATTATGAGGTTATGTTCATGATTAACGATATTACTAAAACAATGTATTAAAAATGCCCAAAAAAGTGAACTCTATCATCATAAAACGTTTCCGAATTGATGGGTAATAAAGTATTAAATATTTACAAAAACTTACCTGCATTTCTGAAGTCAACATATCACAACCTTCACTTTAGTGTACATGCGCAGAAATGTGAAATTCATAGGCGCGAAATATTTCAATGTGTTTGTTGAATTTCCGGAATGATGGGTATCTTTCCGGACATAAAACAATTGCCTGTTACAATTTATAATGACGGTTGATCGGAAAAAGTATGCTATATATGGATAGTAGATACTTTGAAAATTGCTGAATAATAATCTTGAATATTTTAAAATAAATGTACAAAAGAATAATACGCTTCAAAAATTAGAAATTGGGTTTTGGACAGTTACCGGAACGACGATTTTGATCTTACATACATGAATTATAAAAAATCTCTATTTCCAATTGTGTCAATTATATGTATACCAGTTAGATACCCATTTGGGCTCCACTCCGCTGTTTAATTTATATTTTAGGCCTAATAGTTTATGAGATATCGATTTGGACATGAGATTTTCCCAATATAAAAATTTTACCCATATGATGATGAATTTTTTTCATATTTTTTTTTACGAAACGTTGTGGTAATTCTGACCAGGAAATCTGATGAGGGCGTCATTTCCGTACACTTGGTAGAACTCAATAACTGCAACCGTTTTCGAGGAAAGTGCCGTTAAATATTTCAATAATTTTCTAAAAGACAAATTCAAATTTAATGAAACAAAGTGTATTTATTATTTAGTTTATATGTTGGTCCAAAGAATCTATCCCTGAACTGTGACCTATTATTAACGGTCCACCTTGTATATTTATGTATTTGTGGTACTGTAACACCTAAATGGCTCAACCATTTTGATAAACAAGGTGTTGTTAGATTTGTACTGACACCTGGAGAAATTTAAAATGGCAGATTTAGAGCGGCAAATTCAACCTTAAAAAATTAAATTATAAGTCCTGAAAAGACAATTCAAAAAGTATATGTAACATTGCCTTTTAACCCGACTCTGCTGGTGGAATATGGTAGTTTTCCTTAAGTTCTTATTCAAAAACCTGTTGCTTCAAATGATCCACACAATATAAGTGCTCAGAGGAGCTCAAAAATGAGCAGACTTCATATCTGCCCATCGAGAATTAAAGAGCATAAGCACAGTAGAGAATAGACCAGTAGTTTCACTCCTCGGCCGTCAGTTTGATGTTTGTTATACTCGATTTTATTCACTATTTTCATCCCTCGCGCATTTGCATGTACACTTCTCGAGTAAACAATAAACACCAACCCAGTTACATCACTTCTGTCCACTGCGCATCAAATAATTTAAGGCCAAGAGCATGCTTGCACACTGAAAATTTTATTCCACTATTCCGGCCGAGTGGGAGTACTGGTCTATTCTCTACTGAGGTATAAGAAAGTAAATTAAAAAAGTAAAAAAAGACAATAGAAAAACCCGACTATGAAAAAACAAACGAAAATGATCCAAACAGGACTACCTTAACAACGATTAATAAAATTAATGTAATATTATATGTTTAGTGGCTCCTGGCTACGGGTAATCAGCGATAATAAAAATAATTAATATAAATTAAGATAGTCTTATTTGATTTTTTGAGTTCAGTTTTTAGTCAGTTTTTTTCCAATTTACTTTTTTATAACGTATAATGGTAACATATTGTACTTCCTCATTTAATTTTGTCGAAACATGTTTTACAATTTTGTGTCTACTTGTTCTGGCCGGGGTGGATATGGCAATAGGCAAAGTAGGTATATACCTAGCCGACAAATTTTCCGGGAACGGCATCATTGAAGTGGAATAAAAATTTACAGGCCCTACATCTTATGCAAGTATTATAGGCGTATTGAATATCCCTAACCAAGGTGCTAGTTTTCTATTTTGAAAATTTTAGAAAACTTAAATTATCTTTAAGGCGTCATGTTATACGGTTCAAATTTTAAGTTTCGTTGAAATTTATTGCAGTGAATTAGAAAGAAGTAATATGCTAATATTTAGGCATCGGGTGGCCAAATATTTTCATTTATTAACTTATCAAAAATATTCCCTATTGTGATTTTGTTCGGTTAATTTTTTAATCAATTTTAATCTTTGCTCGGTTGCAATTGGTTAAAGGTTTTTTGCATTTTTACCCCACTTGATCATATTCGATAGCCACATAAAATTTTAATCCGATCAGACATCTTGAAATACCGACGTTTTTCCGGAAGTTATTCACTTCGCCCAATCAGTAGGTATCATCAAATTAGTATCCTTTGCTATGAACTCGAAAGAAGCAACATTTTATATATGTGAATATTGTTTCGATATTTAAGCATTATTAGATGTCTACTTTCGTTAAATTTCCACATAATTATAAATAACGCTCTTTCAAGATTGTACCAGGGGGCGAGCGTAGGTGCGTCTTTACTATGTACATACTTCGGTATGCGATGTAAAGCAACGACAGGCGCAGTTAGTACTTGGATGGGTGACCATTCCAACGGAAACCGCGTCCTCGCCTCACACATCTTCCAGCGGCTTGTATATCACTGTATGCTCGGAAGCTATACAACCTTAGGCGAGGGCTGTATAAGAGATATACCATCCTTCGGAGGGGATGTAAAGCCGTCGGTCCCTTGTCTATTAAATGTTAGGCAAGTAAAAGATCCCTACTCTTCTTAAGGGAAGAGGTTCGGCAAAATTCCTGGTTGGGGGTAGCTCGTCTACAGGCGTCGGTGTTAGGCCTCACTAGCGGAAATAGGCCGACGTTAAATAAATGTATTAAAAAAAAAAAGATTGTACCATCAATATGATTCTAGACATCGGCGTCGTTCGAAATGATTTCCATTATTAACAATAAATTCTACGTAAATAATCAATGTACTGACCTATGACCACATGCGAACAAAATCTGCAGTCTTGTTTTTCTCATTCTCTCCTGCTGTGCAGGCTCTGGCCGACAGACAGATGAAATCTAGTGAAATAGTATATAATATTGATGATGGTGGTCAAATAACAGAATCCCATTAAAATAAGCATTGCCCTTCAAATATACCCTTAAACAGATAAATAAGAAAAACGTTTTCACCATGCTCCTACAGTTACTGAAAGGATTCGATAAGAAGGCTTGTATAGTGGAAGTAATAAGTTCCTGATACATAATAAACGCAACAAAAACTTTAAGACATAATTATTATCGCCGCGGGCCATGGCGGAATGCTGCATCATCAAACGACCCGACGCACATTAGAAGCCGCAGCCTTGTTTTTCTCATTCTCCCCTGCTGTGCAGGCGCTGGCCGACAGACAGATGAAATCTAGTGAAATAGTATATAATATTGATGATGGTGGTCAAATAACAGAATCCCATTAAAATATGTATTGCCCTTCAAGTATATCATTAAACAGATAAATAAGAAAAACATTTTCACGTTGCTCCTACAGATACTGAAAGGGCTTCGATAAGAAGGCTTGTACAGTTCAAGTAATAAGTTCCTGTTACATAAAAAACGCAACAAAAACTTTACGACACAATTATTATCGCCGCAGGATATGGCGGAATGTTGCATCAAACGACCCTACGCACATTAGAAACCTATAAAGCGAGCTGATTTCCGGTCGAGGTAGCACAAAGAGTAATGGTATTTTAATGAGGCCGTAAATTTTTTGTTGCGTTTTTTATGTCTCAGGATATTCCTACTTGAACTATAAGTTGTTTATCTGGTTTCTCTTCAGGTCGAATAAATCTTTCGTCTTTGAAGGGTATCCGACTTGAAGCAATCTAAGTCTGTTAAGTTGGTTGTCCCAACTATCTTCTTTGCTTTCTCCACGGAAAATCCTGTCTCTACCTCCACGTGGTCAAAGGCGGTAACCAAGTGAGGCTATCAGTCGCGCTGCTCTGCTCGTGACGGTATATTCATTTATATCGGAACTTGTAACACGTGCTATAAGCTCCTTACAGGGCCAAAGAGACTTAAGTGTGCTCAGCCGAGTATCCGGTTCTCCGGTGCTCGGCTTTTTCTTTGCGTCTACTCGGGGCGTTTCGTTGCAGTTCCCAAAATTCGTGCTAGCGCGAGTGGGAAAATGCGACGAACACCGCCACCTGGCACCCCAGTTGCAAAGGGGTCGCAGCCGAAGCGAGCAAGGCAGGAGAGTGACGATGATGGGTCCGAGGCTGGTTCCCCGGACCTGACACCGTCAATCGATGCTTTGTCGACCGACTTCTACTCGGCCCACAATAGCTTCCTGACGCTGGTCAGTGGCCTCAAGGAGGTGTCTGCCTCTCGCCGTCAAGAAATTGGCGGCTTGTTGGCATCGATGCTCTTCTCTTTTTCTGCCGTAACGAGAATTGCGGCTGCTGGGGGTGGCTCAACCTCCGTCGACCATAAGCTGGAATCACTGGCGGCGCAAGTGCGCGACCTCTCACTGGCGGTCTCAAAGCAGCAGACTGTACCTTCGTACGCTGCTGCTGTTTCTTCTAAGCCAAACCTCGCGCGCACCGTCAAGACCCCAGCTGGTCGAACGATCGAGCCCCCTAAGACCTCGACTATATTGGTGTTCCCTGGGGACAACTCCACTCTACGTTCCAGCGAGGATACAAAGAGAGCCCTTGTGTCGACTTTAAAGCCTACCCAACTGGGACTAAAAGTGGACAAATTGGTGAAAATTTCTAAGAATGGCGTCAAACTAGAATCGAACTCGGTGGACCTCTCCAAAATTCCAAAGGAGCAGTTCACTCAGGCCGGCCTTTCTGTTAAAAACGTTGGCAAGCTTCAACCACGTTTGGCCTTATTTGGAGTCGATAGTGCCCTGAGTGAACAGTCCATCAAGGAGGCTATTACTAGCCAAAACTTTAGCTCCGAAGAGGCCCCGAGTATTGACTCTATAAAATTCATTGCCAAATTTGGTCCAAAGAATAAGCCATTTGTCCACTGGGTCATCGAGGCATCTCCGGCTACCAGAGCTCTTCTTGTCGACAAGGGTAAGCTCTACATCATGTTTTCTTGCTGTAGGGTGGAGGACCACTTCCGTGTCCTCAGGTGCTACAAGTGCCAGAAGTTTGGTCACACTCAGAGAGACTGCCGTAGTGATCTCGCCTGTGGTAGGTGTGCAGGGTCACACGAGACTAGGGAGTGTAAACAGTCAGACGCGAGGCTTAAGTGTGTCAACTGCGCGTCCGTGGGATTCAAGGAGACTTGTCACGAGGCCGCAGACAAGAAATGCCCTTTCTATGCAAGGCGCGTAAGCTCCCTTCTTTCGAACGTGGATTATGGGCAGTAGACACCTGAAAGAGTTGAGTCTGGCCAGCATCAATCTTCAAGGGGCGCGAACTCCGAGCTCGGAGATGGTCGTAGAAAGCCATCGAAGAGCTCTGCAGGTTGTGCTGGTGCAAGAGCCATACACTCATACTCCGGACGGGTCTACTCCCAGGACAATCCCGGGTTGTGGGGCTAAAACTCGAATCGTCAGGCATAGAACAGTCGGCAGATTTTGGGCTGCGATTGTCGTGTTTGACGAGTCTCTGGACGTCCTTGCGCTCCCGCAGTTTACCACTGAGCACGTCGCTGTCGCTGAACTCTCCTGGGGGACTGGGTCCATTTTTGTGATCTCGGTATACTTGCCACCAGGTAACGACATCGAGCCATACCTCGATCATCTTGGCACTATTCTTCGAGACCTCGGCAGCTCTCCTGTGATAATTTCTGGGGACTTTAACGCCAAGGCCGATGCGTGGTTCTCGAGTACGGTGGACGAACGGGGGACGTTGGTGGAGGACTTTGTCGCTGCCAACGACCTCTATGTCATCAATGAACCTGGTTTTCCGTCTACTTTCTCTAGCCCGAATGGTGAAAGTAACATTGACATCACGTTGGCAAATTCTACGGCTGTACACAAAATTGTCAACTGGCAAGTTCTGCCAGATATAGTCAATAGCGACCATCGTCTTGTAGAGTTTTCTTACACCCTGACTGGCCAGCCCAGCACAGGTGCCAAATATGGGTACGATTTATCCAAGATTGACGAGGAGGGGTTCCTGATCGGGGCCACCTCTCTCGCACGTGAAATTCAGCTAATGGAACGGGTTGCGACGATTCCAAACATCGAGCTCCGCAGCGATAAACTCACATCCGGTCTTTCGGAGGCAATAGAAGCCAATGTCGGTAGGCGCCTCTGTAGACCACATAGGGTAACCTGGTGGTCTCCACGCTTGGATGAGCTCAAGTCGCAGCTTAGCGCTGCGAGGCGCGCGTTACAACGCGCCCGCACTCGAAACGCCAGGAACGTCGGGTATCTTACCCGTCGTTTCAGCCTGTTGCGCATTCAATACAACAAGTCGCTCAGGCAAGCCAAATCGAACTCCTGGCGGCGTTTCGTAGAGCGTGACTTGGCCTCTGACCCGTGGGGGATGACCTACCGACTGGCTTCTGGAAGAGTGCAACCATCGGAGGCTTACCACGCGGTAGTCACCGATGGTCGTTCAACCCGCACTCTTTCTATGACCCTCGAGGAAATCCTATGCCGCTTGATGCCGGATGATGACCCTCTTGCGGATACTCCGGAATTGATCGAAGCAAGAGCTCAGGCCTCTTTAGTTGTTGGAAACGTCGAGGCGGTGGTCGTGATCGTGGAACGCCACCTCGAGCAAGCTGTGGATAAGATCGTGCCCGGAAAGGCACCTGGTTGGGATAACATCCCAGGCCTTTTAATTAAAATGTCGCTCAGACAGATGGTGGCTGTCTATCTTGACTTGTTTAATGACTGCCTAGTTGCTGGCTACTTTCCGTCGGCCTGGAAAAAGGGGATTCTGGTGACAATTTTGAAGTCACCAGACAAGGATCTTTCAGATCCAAAAGCCTTTAGGCCTATTACGCTTCTCTCTGAGCTGGGGAAGCTTTTCGAACGAACCATAATAGTCCTGCTATGGGAATATTATGGTCCTAATTTAATCTCGCCGCAGCAATACGGCTTTGCTAAAGGCAAATCTACCATCGATCCCCTTTCTGCGTTGACGGCGGTGGCTGGTAACGGCAAATCGAAGTACACCCTAGTCATCTTTTTAGATATCGCAGGCGCTTTTGACAACTTGTGGTGGCCTTCCATCATCTTAGCCATGGGAAGTAAAAACTTCCCTTCCGGTATCTTGAATGTTATTTCAAGCTACCTCTCTGATCGTGTAGTCAGTTACTCGTCTCTCCATTACTCTGTGGAGAAGAGACTCACCAAGGGCTGTCCGCAGGGCTCTGCCCTCGGACCTTTTCTATGGAACCTCGTTCTTGATGGCTTCCTAACTTCTGTCCTGCCGATCGGATGTAAATCCATCGCTTATGCAGATGATGTGGCCATCACTATTGAGGGAGACTCCAGACGTGCCTTAGAGGCGAGTGCCGCAACCTGCATGCGCCTTTTCGACAGCTGGCCCTCATCTTGCAAGTTGGCCGCCTCCCTGCACAAGACCAAATATATGGTCTTCGGAGCGCGCCTAGATAGGAACCCTACGGTTCGCCTAAGCGGCTCGCCGGTCTCTAGGACCACGACTTTCAAATACCTTGGCATATTTCTTGATGATCGTCTGAGCTATCTGCAGCACGTAGAGTACATTGTCGGGAAAGTTAAGAAATTATTTCTTAGCCTTCGCCGGCTCATCAATCACACGTGGGACTCTCCACCTGGTGCCCTCCGAATCATCTACGAACGTGCAGTCTTGCCAATATTAAGTTACGGCTTAACTATATGGGCCCACCGTCTCCAACACTCCAGAGTGGTCCGCAAGCTCAGGGAGATTCAGGGCATTTGCCTGAGGTGTATTGTCGGGTCCTACAGGACGGTGCCCGTCGAGGCACTTTGCGTCTTAGCTAGGATTCCACCACTACATCTGGAACTAGCCAGATTGCACGCTGTCGCGCAAATACAACAAACAGGCCGGTGCGAGTTTCTGGGCACGGTGTTACACATTGGGGACTTCCGATATATGGTGGATATACATCGGCATATTTACACTCTACTTCTTACTCGTTGGCAACACGAATGGAGTATCTCCACAAAAGCCAGGCATCTCTTTAGGCTGCTGCCCGACGTTGGTGGCTGGATTGGGACGGGTAATGTCGCTCTAACGCGGAGGACTGTTGAACTGTTTACAGGGCACGGCGAATTCGGGGTACACCTGTTGAGAATTGGCAAAGCACCAACAGACAATTGTGAGCAGTGCCTTATTTCGGATGATCCCATCCATCGACTTCTGCACTGCGGTCGATATGACCTTCTTAGGAATCAAATTGTCGCTCAACTAGGTCCCTTCCCTGATCGACCGGAACTTCTGCCTGAATATATCTTACAAAATCCCCTTCTTTTTGCACTGTTTGGGGAATGAGCAACAACTGCCATCTTCTGCAATGAATTCTATCACACTTTACCACTCACAAAGTTACCATCTTTGTACATTTCGATTAAGGATACCATCGAAATGGACTATATTTTGCTAAAGAGCAACCAGAGCCAATTGGTCTATCAAGTCCAATCTATACCTTAATTTTAATAATCATAAGTCTATTCATTAACATTAATTCTTAAGTATTTTCATTGCGTACTAATATTAAATTTAGGAAATTAATTTTAAGTTTACATTTCTGAGTGGACTAAGACTGTAAATACCAAGCCGTTCCCGGCCAGAGGTTAAATCGCTTCGGCGACAGGTACTCTGGCGAAATGCCTAGAACACCTCTTAGACACTCACTTATCTTTACTCCGACACGAAGTAGTATTGGCAAATCATAAAATTTTCGGTCTATTCTTCGGTGCTGCTACGTTCATAGCAGGGAAAGGGAGGGGTTCTTGTCCTACTTCTAGCGTGCATATGTATACGTACACCAAGACGAACTGTTCGATGGAATTAATTTTTTCATTCTGGAAAGAGCCGAAAATTTTTATTGTATCAAAATGACGGAAGACACACTGATTTGTCGGAGAGGTAAGCTTAGCCAGAGCCCAAGTCCATCGTTGAGTTGCATTATATTTAAAACTTCTACAATATATTAGTTAATGACAGAATTTTATGGCTTTCATTGATAGTTTAATAGTATTGGTATCTTTATCGTATTTATAATAAAATGTAATTTTTCTTGAACTCTATTTTGACAAAAGTTGAATGATGCTCTCATTCCCCTTTTATACAAAGTTTGACTTTTTGTAAACCATGGATTATTATAGTTAACTTCCTTTTGTTCTAAGACACATATCACTGCCTCAAGGCTTTTTATATTAGGCTGCTAGCAACGCAGTCATTCCCATCAGTTTCCTCATAACAGGGTAATGTTTTGGATGTTGCCATTTCCACCACCGTCTCCTCTAAACCACGAATTATTGTATATTTATTGTTTCTGGATAATGTGGCCAAAAAAGTCTGATATTTTGGCCTAGCACTTGCTGGAAAATTGGGACTTCATTACTGTTGGAGTAGGCAATTCAAGAAATTTGCAATATAAATCTCTCCAAACTTATTTTCTCAAAAACGTCAATACGTTGTTTGTTTGTCTCAGAGAGGTAATGAAAGTCGCAGAAAATTAGGGTGTTAGAAACACTGATATTCATACATTTGGTAATGTTTCTGTTAGAAAATGATTGCTTACCAACTCATTTATTTTTTGCAAAATATATTGATCATCGATTTCCATATTTATAGTCGACTCTATTGTCAACATTCAATGTATACAGTGCTGTTGGCTACCATACGTTCATCTATCCTTAACATACTATGTGGTTTTATTTTCTTACAGTATAATACTGTTTTGTTGTAATTTACAACTAAACTATAGTAAGAACTTGTTTGAAGTTCGAGCAAGTGTATAAGCTCATTCTGCTGCAACTAAGCTGGCGTCATCTAAAAATCTCAGTTCCGCCTATAACTACTGGACCCTGCCAGTGCTCCAAAACACATACCATCACATGTTCGCTTCAGTTATTAAAGAGAACTAACTAGAATACGCCCTGTCTGACGTTTTTACCTATTCTACTTTACATTTGCAGGAATTAGTGTTGTTAACGTTATCTAAAGCAGGATTTCCTTTATACAGGCTAATTTATATTGTGTTCTTAGAAAGTTAATTGGATACACGTTACACAACCTTAAAATTTTAATTGATACCACCAAAGGAAGTTCTAGTGGTATCAATTACAATGGTTTAAGTTCACAAAACTTCTACAATACCCCAGTTTTTCCCTTAATAATGACATGTTTTTCTTCTAAAACCATTTATGATATTAAGAATACTAAAGTTTACTTTAATTTCTTTATGTATCGTCCACCTATTTGATCAATTTACAGAAAATATATGTTGTAGATTACTACTTAAAGATATCACTTTAAAAAAGCGGTATCGGTCTCACTGGTCTACGATGAAACATCTTTTTTAAAAAGTCTGATCAATAGCCGTGCCAACATATAGTCGATGGAGAGGCAAGCATTTCAAATTTGCATGTGTTTATATTAGCATGCATGTAGTCTAATTATCCACGGATAATTTGCAGGTAAATTTCCACATGTTTACGTTGCGTATACATTGAATTGGTATCAACTATTGCCTCAAACGGCAATTTCTGTGTAAGCTTGATGTCGATAGTTTTTCTTCACCAAACATAAATATTTGGTGTTTACAAATGTTTTACCAGGATCAAATTTCTATTCTCTGAATAGCGTTCTTTTCGTACAAATATGGAACATGTATGCAAAACACGTTCTATCCTACTATAATTGTTTATCTGAACCTAAAAGCCATTTTCCTTTTGAATATTTGACCCTTGTGTAAGCGACGCAAATTATAGCGTTTATATCCAAAATTACAATATTATGTTTAAAAATCAGCGTTTTGTAAGTGTCATGAATGGGGTTAAATGTTACGAGAAAATAGTTTTTTGTTTTTTTTCTTAACATTTTTTTCGCTACTGAGGCCTAACACAGACGCCTGTAGACGAGCTACCCCTGACCAGGAATTTTGCCGCAGCATTTCTCTTTCGAAGATTACGGAACTTTTATTTACCTAACATTTAATAGACAAAGAACCGACAGATTCTCATCACCTCCAAAGGATGGTATATCCACTACACAATCCTCGTCAAAGATTGCATAGCTTCCGCGCATATACTGATATGCAAGCCGATGGAAGATATGCTGCGAGGTGAACACATACAAGCCTCTTGGTTTGAAAAGATAAAAAGATTTTTGTTGGGAAGCTAGCTTGAGACTCCTGATGCCGTAAGTGCACATTATTTTTTGAAATTTTGAAGTTCGAGTAGCTACTTCGAATCTGCTGGTCAAGGTCAATGCTACACCCTGTATATAGTTTTCTTAATGTTTTGTACACTGCTTGTTTAATTAATAGTTTTTACAAGTAGCTTGTCGACAGTAGAAATTCCGACTTAAAACAAAATAGTAGCGAAGCGAAGAACAGACAGAAAATTGTAGAATGAATATTTGTTAAAAAGAATTCACTTAGGTTAATGCGCTGGCGCAAATTATTATTAATATTAACTCTTTTTTACTAGGTTTCGGCCCTAGGAAACAGCACGGGAACTGAATTTTGATTATCGCGAGATACACCGAAGAAACTGCGATGCGGACGGTGCTTGCAGAGGTTTGGAAAGAGCTAGATAGCTATCTTCCGCAAGTTATTTGGGCTCTATTGCGCAACATTTCGTAATATAATAATAATAATAATAATACATTTATTGTCTAACAAAATTACAAAGTTAGCTAACACGTATGATGATATATATGACTGGTGGTCGAAAGGTGAGCAAAGGGGAACTTTTTGATATATGAATAAAGTTTGAGTTGATTCGGGTTTGGAAGTTATTCGCAATAACTGCGGAAATAATTGAATATGGAAGTGGTCTCGTAATGTATTCGAGGGTCTTTTAAGCTATATTGATCTCAAATGAAATTGTTCCTATGGGTATGTTGAAGTGAATGGGAAGTAAGTTTTGATGTCAAGTAACATGTAAAAATCGATAGAACTTTTGATGAATGCTCAGCTGGTACATCGGGAAAGTGAGTAAAGAGTGTTTTGAGGTATGAAACTTGAATTTAAGAGAAAAATGTCTTGTAAACACTTATAGAAGCAACTAGTAACGTTGCGACTTAGGATATGGAAATTATATGTGATATGAGACGAGTCCGTGAGGGGCCTGTATTTTTTAGGACATTAGTTTGTAACTTTTGAGTTGTATTTTGGTGAATATGAATGTTGGAGTGGGGTTGTCGATGAAATTGGACTATTCGTGAATTATCAGTGCTACGTGAATTTTTTCAGATTTTGTTGACTTAAATTGTAGTTTTTTGCAAATTTAAAATTCGTTATGACTTTTTTAATAGTTTGACTTGATGAATGTGATTAATGAATTATTTGGAAAATTTGTCTGTGGTGAGTGAAAGGTATTATAACAGAGGATGAACACGAATTTGCTCTCGAGTTTAGGAAAATAAAAAATTGTTTCAGTGGAGAGTTTCAGTTGAGACCCTAGAGGGCGCGTTCGTGCACTTAATTTTGTCGAGAGAAGCCTTGGGGTTCGAATTCGAATAGCCGTAGTTCGGGTGAATTTCTACACCCTGTATTATATGGTCTGGAGCTGTTTTAGCACTTGGTTTTAAAGATTTAATTTTATTTAACACTTTTGAGTTCTTATGTATGTCAAGGTGAAAGGCTATACCCTTTCTTGAAATGATAACACTTTATTTTAAACGCAACGAACAGCATATTTATTTAAGTTTAAATTAACAGAGTTTAGAACGGGTGGTATTTTATTTAACAAATTTCTTATAAAATAGGTAACTATTCGATGGCAGAAATTCAGTCGTATGTGAATTTCGCGAAAATATAAATTATTAAAAGTTTGTCTTAAAATGTTCTGAAAAAAATCACTTTTTGTTGGGGCCGCGAAGGCGATTTGATTTACTTAAAATTAATTGGGGCCGTGAAGGACAATACGTAAAACTACTCATTTTAGCCAGCTCTCGGCCTGGGAAGCTATATCTCAACAGTTAGTCAAGAAAAGTATGCGGAAATCGAAATAGGAAAGCCTAATTAGACGGTGGACATCTAAAACTTAAGTTAAATAGGAACGGAACCGAATTCACTAGTAAATTAGCTTATCACACTTAAAAATCATTTTTAAAATAACTACTTGGGTGTCACTCGCGAAAACTTACATAGGAGTCACTGTCGATTTCTGAAGTTGCTTTGGATTCGCGGTGTATCGGTATTTATACTATCGGTCTGTTGCGTTTTTCGTGCCCCGTGACGTTTTTACCCCCTATTTAGATGCTACCGCCAAGTCTGTATTGGCACGATTGCGCAATATTGCACAGCATCGCGCAATAGTTTTGCAATAAGTTAAATTTTGAAAATAAAAATTATATGGAAAAATCGGTAATGAATAGGATAATTTTTAAGTATAAAAACGAAGTTTGAATCTATTCGGGTTTAGAAATTATTGAAGTTTTATTGATTGGAAATTTAATAATTTGTAATGACCTCGTAAAGTCGTCAAGAAGGTCAGACGTTTCACGGTTGAAAAGATATGAGAAAGTTCCCAATAGATGCGAGGTGGTTGGAAATAAGATATGAGAATGGTCCCGATAGGTGCGAGTTGAACTGAACGAAAATGAGTTTTGATATCGGTATTGTATGTGTTATGAGGGGCGATTGAAAAGTAGTGGAATTTGAAATAGTAATCGGGTTGTAGGAAATTAACGAAACGAAATGGAATGTTCGATGTATACTATCGAAAAGCAGTAAAATTTAGAACGTGAAAATGCTTTATAGAAAGATAACGAAACTGAGTAAAACGTTGTAATTTTAGGTACGGATAGTAGTTTTGGTCTTCTTGATGATTATAAGGGGGTTGTATTTTTTAGGGGTGTTTTTTGTAATGGTTCTTTTGTAAAATTACTAGAATGAATGTTGAAAGTTTGGTATCATTATGTGAATTTGTGAGACACTATAAGAAGGACATGGTCTCCCATTCAAGTACTAACTGCATCTGAGGTTGCTTTAGGTCGCATATGGAAATATGGAATGGAACACAACTTTATTTACATTAAATTAGATTTATCCTCCCATGACGTGATCCGGAGTCAGCTAAGCGCCGTGCCGGGTGAGACATGGACGGGGCAGGACTGGTTCGGTGAAACAACAATACAAAAGTGTAAATAAAAACTCATCACCTTTCAACGAAATGATTAAAATAAGGTAATTACATTAAAAATTCCAAAAGAGAATAAAAATTGTTAAAACTTAAAACAAATAGAAATAGGCATATACTGATTTAATTTTGGTAGTTAATACGGGAAAAAATTGAACGAAAAAACCAGTTCAAGATAACACTACCGTGGCGACAGCATCAACAGCTGCCAGTGTATCATTTTTACAATTGTCATTTTAAGTAAGTTTTTGATTGTACTTTAAATAAGGGAGGTCTATTGAAGAATTTAGAAAATAAAAATAAACAAACAGAAACAAAAAGGGGGGCAGGAAAGCGATAAAAATTCTAGATTTACAGAGGAGATACGGCAAGAGACATTTATAGTAAAAGGAAAGTTGGCTATATAGATTGCCGTTAAATGGGCAACATTTGGTATGGTATGGTATGGTATCTTCCCTTTGCAGAATTATAAAATCGGAATAATATTCTCCAATAATGTTAATGATGCCTAGAAAATAAACAGCGGTTTTGTAGTTATCAAAATAATCATTTATTTGCATCAATATTGCACCATCGGCTTTAATTAAATTTAAATGTTAAATAAATAGTTCAATTGCTATCACAATTTATAATTTATAATATGTAACGTTAATTAATATTTTTTATTTTAACCAATCACTTTATAAATAAATATTTCAATAGATTTAAATTTATTGAAAATGTTACATATTTGATAATTTATTATAATATCGCTTTAGATTAAAGCACTGACAGATTATGACATTTCATTTGAATTTATAAAAGACCATTAGATTAAAGCATTTCCTCTGTGCAATAAATATTACATAGAAAAATTAGTTGACTCTAAACTTGCATTTATCGTCGTAGATTTAATACTTGGAGTACTCCTTTGAAAGATCTACCAAAATGAGGTAACCACAAGAACTACTATTATCTTTTGGTTTTAATAATCTGTGTCAACTCAAGTTATAAAATAGATGAATTTAAGTTACAAAATAGATGAATTCCACGTTGGTGAGAACGATTTTTTAATTAATATAATGCTGACGTTTCAAGGAAATGGATAATTGGGGATAGTAAATAATGTACAGAATATAGTTTGTAATATATATTTCATTTAAAATATATAGCCTTGGAATGGGTTGAAATAACTTGTACGTTATAAGTTAAATAAAGGACTGAGCATTCGGTAAATCATTTACATTTTCATATAATCATGCGTCCTTTTAAAAGGACTAATTGCAATTTGCCATTTAATCAACTACTAGTGATCTACCTATTGAGTAATTGTCTTTAATTTTGTCATAATTTTAGTTGCCTTTATGAACTCAAAAAGTTACCTAATAGTTTAAAAAACTAAAACACAAGATTTTGTTACAAAGAACTAAAATATCTGGAAATCTGGAAATTAAAAGGATGTAATTAGACCCATTGCTCTTGCGAATTATTTTTATCGCTGCTATCCTTGATTACCACCAGTACTCAGCCAATATATATTTTTTATTTTATTGCTAAACTATGTAGTAGCTGGCAATGTCCAATTTCAACTTTTAATTGCGGTAATTTTACTAAAAATAAAAATAGATAGATTTCGGGCCGATTTAGTACGAGGAATATATTACCCAAATGAATATGTTTGTTGTATGAGAACCACTTTCAAAAGACACCAAAGTACTTGAACTACGCTCGAGTACATCACTAGACGCGGGTTTCGCTAACAATATTAGTATCATTGGTGATGATAAAAGCCAAAAACCAGTTTTCTACTACCAAATAATTAATGAATCCAACTTGATGCTTTATACATTTAATTTTCTCTCGACCAATCCCAGGATCAGTTTGGAAATACGAAAATCTCGGGATTGAAGTAATACTCCCGGATCGGAATCCTTAATTGCAACCAACTGGTATGCACCGTAGACCATTCAACGTGCCGTTTTCGCTCTAATGGACTGCTCATACGTATACTTTCCAATGAGCTGAAAATATTATAACATTAGACGAAGCACACGATATTGGTTGTTCCTTTCTTCCGGAAATTCCAAACTAGGTTTGTGTCCAATTTAAAATACATAGCACAAGACACAGTGGACCCTCATAATAATTTTATTAAAATACACACCATAGAAAATAAATGTAAATTAATGTACTATTATATGAAATACACCAACATGTCGAAAATAACATATGGCGACTTCTTCACTTCATCCGTGACAGTCCGTAAATTACGGTTACAATAACATTCATGCCAAGAGCCCTTCGTTTCTTTTAGGGGCATTTTAAAACATGTAATTTGGATATTATTAAAAATATTGTCGAAACTCTATCATTCCAACTCTTTTTCATTTTCAATCTGTAAATCTCTAAATATTACCGCTGAAGCTGTAGGTTATTTATCCAAATTTCATTAAAATATTAATGTTAATCGTCAGTTGAGGAATATGCGTAAATTCTGCAATCTGGTTACGCCTGACCAAAGTTTATGGCGATACAAAATAGCTAAGTCAGTGCCACAAAATAAATAAATGCTATATTAAAGGCAGCTTTCCAAGCTTGTTGAAAATCTCGAAAGTAATACGTTTACATAAAATAGGGGATATAAAGGATTTGGTTAATTATTGTTCAATATCTTCTTTTTTTGTCTGTTTTTTCAAAAATGTCCGAAAAATTTTTAGCAGGCAGAATTATTAAACTTCTTGAGATAAATAAAATTCTCTGGTCGAACAAGCATGGTTTTAGGAATGAACATTCTACTATTTCTACACTAGTCAGTATTTTAGATTATACATACAAGAATGTAGATATGGGCAATAAGGTTGTGGCAATGTTTATTGATCCATCTAAGGCATTTGATTGCGTAAATGATAACATTCTATTAAAAAAGATTGAATACTATGGTTACGTGGTCAGTGTAACTTGCTGTTAAGGTCCTACTTATCAAACAGATCCCAATTTGTCGATTGTTAATTTGTAATTTCCAGCAAGTTAGATACTGATTTGGAATTCCACAAGGCACTATCTTGGGACCGCTACTTTTCTCTTGTATATTAATGATATAGAAGAATCTACACCAATTTTTTATTACACATTTGCAAACGATATTTTATTGATTGTAAGTGATATAACTACGGAGAGAATATTCTTTCCTTTTATATAGGTTTTCTACCACATATATTATCCTCTTCAAAAACAATTCACGGAATCTACAAAATAATAGATTTATTGGAAAAAGCCTCTGCGCATGTGACGTTTACGTCAAAGAAACAGTCAGAAGTTATTTTTTAACAAATAATATAAATCGGAATAAACACAGAAATAATCTTTCCGTTTTCAAAGCTTTTTCGAAGAACTCTTATTTATTGTGTATGTTAAATACACAGCTTTAAGATTCTATTTATATTATTTTCATAGATACTTACTACTTACAAAAAACTGATGATATTTTCTTTAAGATAATGAAAACGGAAAGAGACTACTTTCCGAAACATCAGCAAAATACATTATTTCTGTGTTTATTCCGGTTTATATTATTCATTAAAAAATAACCTCTGACTATTCATTTGACGTAAACGTCACAGGCGCAGAGGCTTTTTTCAAATAATTCAATTATTTTGTAGACTGGTGATTTGTTTTTGAAGAGGATAATACATGTAGTAGAAAACCGAAATAAAAGGAAAGAATATTCGTAGAATGCCACGAATTACTTTCACACAATACGGAGAGAATGTCATCAAAACTCGAACAAAACATTAATGGTATTAGTAATTATTTTAGAGACTCAAAGATAATTATAAATCAAGATAAAATATTTTCGTTACAGTTTCAATTGGACCTAAATGTACTTCCAGTCCTCTCTTTAAATTTAAAGGCAAATTCATTCAACAAGTTGAGTATTTTAAACTTCTAGGAATTTACATTGATATGTTATTAAATTGGAAAAAACATGTAGATTTCATTTGTAAAAAATGTGCTAGTCTATGTTTTGCAATAAAAATTTTTTGTCAGTTCAAATGTAAAAACCTTTTATTATTCAAATTTTGAATCAAGAATTAGATCCCTATGGTATTATTTGTTGGGGCAACTCAATTACATCGGATCGGGTATTTATCCTGCAGAAGGTCATTCGATTTATGTTTGGCCTTAAATACAGAGAATCCTGTAAAAGTACGTATATTCAAACATTTTTTAAAACATTTTCATGCTTGTACATTTTGAACATTTTAATTTTTTGTAAAAACAAATATGTCAAAATTTTACACATACTATGAATATGCTACTCGCCACGGCTCTAACCTTCAGTACAATATACAACGATTAGAAATGTTTAACTTTAATCCGTAGGTGCAGTCCTTTATAACAAATTAGATAGCGTTAAGAATATAGTTGGCATTAATAAATTTAAATCAGCTGTTAGGCAATATCTCTTGAATAATACATTCTATTGAGTTGAAGAATTTTTGAAATCAGAAAATCTATGTCATATTTAATTTAATTTTACTTATTTATTTATTTATTATAATCGTGTGGTAACATCTTCTTTATGCTCCTTTTATATCCTCTTTATTATGTATCATATTTTATTATTGTTATTTTTTTTAACTTATCCTATATGAAAATAAATTTGTTAATATTTTGGATTAATAAAGTTATTATTATTATTATTATTATTATACTATTTACGCATGAAAAGAGATAGTTGGGGTTTTCTATTTCTTACAACATAAGAATAGTAATGCCAGTCAGTTAGAATGTAGCGGCAAATTGAATGGTATACCGTGTGCACACAATGCAGTTAAATCATTGATAATTTTACAAGGAGAGTTATACATAATTAATCAATAGCGCTTATAAAATCGTTCAGTAATTATTACAAATTACGGAAAGGCCTTAGTATTTAATAGGTAATAAATGAACATTTTATGTATAGTGTACGGCATATTTAATGGACACATATCGTACCCACTATATTTATAAAATATTATTTTTTGCAGACGAGAGTTGTTCGCAATAATAAAAATATAATATATTTTATCAATTTCATCTCAGGCTCTCCGGTTATAGTTTGTCACTGTCTAATGTTTAGAAAATACTTAAATCCCTATTCCATCCCATCGTTCCCAGGATGATACTTAGAAATATATTTTTTCCGCCTCACGATGTTTCACTAGATAAAGATTGTAAAGAAAATCTTTTGTAATATGAGACAATCGTTTTCGGCCACTGCGAAATATTTTTCATCGATTTTAATTCCCTTAACTGATCACTATCCTTTTTCATATAAAATTTCTTTAAAGTAATTATCATTAGGGAATTCAGTCAAAAGGAATAAAATTGTTATTCTCCATTATAGACCTTTCATAGTAGGGGACATATATACGCAAGGGAAACACCTTATATACTTAGTAATTACCATCAGGCAAATGCCAATAACTTGAGATACTTTATTGAAAGTTTGTCAAATATGTGTTATTATATTAAGAAGGATACGTGTATTTTAGCGTCGAGGGTATAAAATATACTAATGACCCCTGGTACAAACAACTTTTTTTTCTACAATATTTTGGAAAGCTAAGTTATTGATTGTCGTTTTAATTTCTAAATTATATATTCTTGTCTTTCACGCTACCGAAAGAATTAAATTATTTTTTTAGCACTAGTACATTTGCCGTGTTAATTGTTATTTGTTTACTAATAATTTCATAAATAATTTTTATCTAGGCTAGTTAATCAGTTATTCCCCTCATTTTACGTGAGTCGAAAACTTCAGCGCCATACTTGTTTTTCAAATTGAAACTATTCCGGACCATTGGGAAACTGTTGACCTTAAGAACAATAACTTTTCAACAAAAAACAGGAATCTTGAAAAATACCGAACTCATATTACGTTTAGAAATACATTTGAAGCGAAGAACAATTATTGGAAACTCTCGTGATCGACAAGATTTCTGGTGACCACCATCTCCCAGTCTATATAAACAGCCAGTGTATAAACCTCATCGAAAACAGACGTGAAAATAGTCAAAATAATCGTTGAATCGCAAAGATACTTTAATTTTCTTAGATATCACAT
The DNA here is from genome assembly GCA_963675555.1 of Leptura quadrifasciata. Lineage (NCBI taxonomy): Eukaryota > Metazoa > Arthropoda > Insecta > Coleoptera > Cerambycidae > Leptura > Leptura quadrifasciata. The sequence continues at coordinate 154,557,928 of OY776674.1, forward strand.
AAAAATCTCGTTTAAAATGATATACATTATTAAATTTAGTTTAGTATTCATTAATGAAAGTAATGTCATTTAAACTATAGGCTTTAACTCAAATATTCTTTATTACTTACCACGGTGTAGTACATTAGGTGGTCCCACAGACGGCACTTGCCATGTTAATCGACGGCTTCATAAGTGCTTGGTTTCTATTTAATTCAGTAGATGACGCTCGGAATATACCCCTGCAATTACCTAGGCATAGATAGACGGATGTCCTTTGATGCATGTAGTGTTGCATATATACACAACTAAGCTGCAAAACTAAGACAAAAAAAACGAACTAAAAGGCTCTTTAAATATAAATAAAATAAAACTACAGAGATTAATTATTGTATGTATGTAAACAGTATTTCTAATATTTCTATGCATAAGTAACGACGAGACTTTATTTGTCCTGCCATCTATTGCAATACACATAACTAAACACTTACGAAGCCATTCATACAAGTCTTATTGCATCAGAGTACATCAGAGTCGTTTTAATGTGGGGTCAAAATATTTAAACAATTAATTGAAATGCAATATTTAGGTAGCAATTGTTGCGGACCTCTAGCGTATGCGACCCACCATACGCTTTAGCGTTTTGTGGGCCGCATTATAACAACTGCTACACGTCCGAAACACATTTCGCTATTCTCCACGGGAGGGCGACGCGTGATCAGCAAAGGAAACGGAAGCAACCATTGTTTTTGGTGTGATTGTTTTTGGCATGGTTGGTGTTAATTAGTTGGTAATTCTTCCAACCTCGGTTTTATCCAAGGCATCCTCGTGGATTTTAGAATAATCAACTCAAGAAAATTTCCTCAATCTGTTGTTGTTCCGTTTAGCGGAATATTTTGTGTTTGTGAGTAAATTTTATCTGCGGAAGCAGGATATTAAATTACACAAGGTAAGCTAACCTTTTCACGCCATCTTGCCCGTTCTCTACCCACGTGTTTCGCAAATTTGCAGGCTTTCCTTTGGAAATACAGTGTCAACTTTACAAGGCGACTCGACCCCATTTATCCGACTGTGGCTTCCAGGAGTTTTGGTGGATTGTTCCCTCATCAGTGAGGTAAATTATGTTTCATTTGTAGGTTATGTCAGAATTGCTCACATTAAGCACGCTTCACGTGCATTTCTGACTTTGTAAATTTAAATCGTGATATCTTTAGGGTTCTACGGACGGGGCTTCTACACACGTCAGTGAGAGTTCCACGGACGGGGCATCCACCCACAGTGGAAGGTTCCAGGGCTGGTGAGGCTACGATCAACCCCATCCTTGGGTCCATTTCTTGTGTTCCGAAGGCATCTCTGCAGGGCTTCAGTTCTTCCACGATCGGACTCGGTATCGTACCACCCTAAATAAGTGTTGTGTTATTTGTTTTCTTACCGGGGACCACCTTCAGTGGTTCCGCTGGACATCAATTCATACTTTTGGCATTTTAACCTGTACATATTTAAATATTTTATGCATATATTTACATATATTTAAGGAGGTTCTTTAAATCAAACCTTTGTGGCAGAATTTATAACAATTCATGATCATATTGTAAACCGGTGTGTAGCTACACGAGGCATTTTATGAATGTTGTAGCTGATTAATCGTGAAATTGGCCACACCTGTGAACATCGCCAGGTTACATGCTGGAGAACCAATATCTGTAAATTGAATAAAATAGTGCATTTCATTTTTAAAGAAAGTGTCATTATTTCGTCTGCGACCACTACATATGGAAAAACTCAGTGATTTGTTAAGTAAGTAAACTAATAATTTTTCATAGTTTATGTAAGCTTGGGCTTAACGCCCTGAGATAGTCTGAGCTAGAGAAATTTTGTCGTAGGCACGTACATCACTTTCCGAAGTCAGTGCCTACGGTATCTGCTACGCTACAGTAGCCCAAGTGATTTCGTTACGTAATATCTGATAATCATTAAGATCCAACGTATCTATTTGTTCATGTACGTGAAACTCGTAGCACAATTTACATGCTACAATGTATTATTATAATTGACAACTTTATGAGCTGACAAATAATTTATGCATAGATTGTTATATAGTGCAGTTTTCTGATTGACATGACGTTTAACATTTCTTTTTAGGCCTGCTATGTTTCTAATTCAAATAAGATGATATAATATTCCGGATAAACAATGAAGCACTTTATGTTAATTTACCAACAAGAATTATTGTTTGGACGGTTAACAGAGTGGCAATAAAACAATTTTCCTTGCAGGCTTCTATGTTCAAAAATAAAATAAAAAAATTTGCAATTACTTTTGAGAAGAATTTCGTAGTCAGATAGAATTTGATTGGGCAAAAGTTCAGTTTAGAGACTAAAACCATTTTCCACCGAACAATTCATAATTCGTGTTTATTCTGTTTGATTAGAAATGTTCACTAAACAATTTAACCTACCGTTGATTCTAGTTGATCAGAAATGTTCACTAACCAACCTAACCCAACCTTTGATTAGAAATATTCAGTAAACAACCTAACCTAACATTGATTCTCTTTGATTAGAAATATTCACTAAAGAACCCAATCTAACCTTTGATTGGGAGTATAAGCAAGTAGTAGGTTAAGTAGGCTAGGTTAAGTTAAGTTCGAAGTGATTTATGCTTTCCGGACATAATTTATTGTGTCGTGAGTAATTATGTCGAAATTAAAGGATTTTTGTGAAAATAATCCAATTTTGGGTGTTAAAATATGCAATGATCGCACACTATTGTCGCATTTTTTTGTATTTTTAACTCTAAAAACCTTGCTCCCCCGACTTAAAATCGCTTTTTATACTAAAACCAATGATTATAGCAAAAACTTGAGTAAATTTTGGCCAATTTCACAAAAGCCACTAACCTGAACTTTTACGTTTGATTCATAGATTCTAAAAATAATTAAATATACAGAGTGTTACATTAAAGAATTAAATTTGATATTTGAATATTTCGGTCGAAACCGGAAGGTGGCCATTTTCACCCTAAACGTCACTAAATTGGGAACAAAGTATTACATAATATATGTCCCAAATTACAAATTGATTGATCTATAAATACAGAAGCTGTAAACCTGAGCCGGGTTTCATGGTTACCTTGTCTATGGTTTTTCAATTAATAGTAAAAGCGTGCAAATGACTCAATACCAATGTTTCTGAAGTTACGGAATAATTTTACTATAACTTTGCAATAATAACTTTTAGCTCAATATCATATTATAACATAATATATAATATCGTAGCCAGGAAAATACATATCTAAAACTTGTTCATTCCTAACATCTGAATCAGAGTTAGTTATAATTAAATCTAGCTATTTCACTTTGGGAAATTATTTTAACTGGATTATTAATTATTTGCCTACGACTAAAGATAAGTAATTTTTTTTTAGATAAACAGTAGCAGAACTATTAACCCTTAACAACTACTGACAAAGACTCTCTCATAGCGGCTATCAGTGGATTTCATGAGCTGATTATATTTTTTTCAAAATAAGAAATTCAAGTGAGCCATCTAGATAGCACACTTCAGCTACTGCTATTTATTTCGATTGCAACAGACCGCTAGATGGCGCCTGCTGGCTTTGTTGCATCTCGCAATCTTCGAATTTAGGTATGTATCAAATAGTCGGAGGAGCCTCGTGCCGCTCTTTATACCCTACCTTGCACTGGTGAGAGCCAACAGCTTGAAACTGCAGTCTGCAAGTGGTGTGGAGTGATTGGTACGAGAGCTCCTTCAAGTAGAAATTAGTCTTTTGGCTGGTGTTTGTTGCAATCGAAGTATTGAACGTTATGTTGAGAATATGTAATTATTACACTTAACGCACCAGGCTTGTAATTAATAAATCCAGCACACGGCAGGGTATATATCCCGTAGAATAGCTGTTGGTTGCAATATGGTTTATGTTCCTTATATTGGAAATAAGGACCTTTGAGGAGCTTATGATTGGAATATTTCGTTCTAGGTTTTTAATAAGAAATTGGCGTCGGTGTTAGGCCTCAGTAGCGGAAATAGGCCGACGTTAAATAAATGTATAAAAAAAAAAAAAATAAGAAATTCACTTTTCTATACATATAAAACGTTTTAGTACAGCGAACATGATAAAAATATATTTTAGCTAACTACATAGTGCAAAATACTTAACTCAAATTAGTTTGAATTCTATTTTGCAACATGTTCTCCTCGCTCGTAGAATTTAGTTATATTTGAATCATACACTAACTGAAGCAGCAACCACTTAATAAACTGTGACGAACTTTTTTCACAATTACCTGTATAATGTAAAGCCTCAATTTCCATCACATTATTGGAGTGTTGCGTATTACATGAAAATCTGTTTGTGTGAAACCTGCAGCTGTGCAAACAAGTAAAATTAAAACCTTTTCCTGGTAGAAAACACAAATTTATAAAATTGTAATACGTTCTCTATTCTCTAATATATACACTCCATTTTATGTTTTTTATATTTATGAAAAGGCGAATTGTGGTAAAAACCTTAACAACTCATTTTCTTTTTTTTACATAGCGTTATTATTTACTATAAAGCATATTAAAATGCTATAACTTACCATATTAAAATTTTTATTACGACATTTTCTATCGTTTCTATCTACCATCAACTTATTAAATAGGATGTAACCAATTTTGTACCTAAATGCATAAAACAGTTCCTATTGCTTACGGCACCTGATTTTTGTGTGATAGCAGAGAATTGTAAGTATGGAGTGTGGACTGTGAGAGGGCGCCACTTGGTTGCTAAAGGTTACTTCAAAATTTTACCCAACTAAGAAGACGAAATTGTGCTGAAAGTGCCTACCGGAAATTTGAAAATTACAATAAAAAATTAACGATTATTTGAAAAGAAACGATAGGTTTAAAATTATTAAATTACTTCAGGCAATTATTATCAGGTGTGATGCAGATTTCAAAAATAAAATTTTTAGCAAAAAGAATATTTATTATTTACAAATGTACATATAGAGTATTTTGGCCGGATAGGGATGTTTTTATTTAATTATTAAATTAAGTGATAAATTCTGTCACGACCACTGGTCGTGTAAAGAGCTGCTTGGCATGGAGAGATTTTATTTTGTGAGATGAAGTGAAACAAAACAGACAAATTCAAGAAAAAATAATATAAAAACAAATAAAAATGTCTTACTGGCTGATGACGGAAAAGGTGGGTCGAGTAGTTGGCTTGTTGATGGACTGCATACCAATGAATAAATTATGTATCAATTCTGAACTATTTGTACCATTTATAAATACTTATTCAACACTATTCCTATATAGGTAGACTTGAATCAAGTTTATTTCCAACGCGATTATTGTAATTGAAATATGAAACTTTATATCCTTTCTACACGCTAAATGACAAATTTATTTAATAGAAATGAAATATGATTGATAAAATTTAATCTAGAAACAATGTAGAATTTATTTATTGATATAACTTTATGGCTTATTTTTATTTATTAATAAATATTTGAAAAGTACATTTTGTAGTGAATATGCTAACAGGTATTTTGATTAATTTTGAGGTGCTGAATAACTACTAACTATTCGACATATTTCCCCTACCTGGCAGAGCTGGCCCCCAGCTCTAAAATTTTGAAAAATATTTACTAGGTGGACGAGCTCGTAAAAAAAATAACGTAAAGTAAATAAGAAGGCAATCTCTAATAATAAATAATCATGATAATATAAAATTTATAATAATTAGGCAATTGTGGTTATGAGGGACCGTTAATAAAGTTTACTTTGCTTTTGAATTTGATATTATCAATTTGGCGTTATTTTAATTTTTAGCTTTATTAACGCTACTTGTTGCTTCGCAACTCCCTCATAGACTTCCAACCGCTCTTTGGAAGATGGCAAGATTAGTTACTTCTAAAAAGTTCTGGAAGAAATATTGCAGGAGGTGTAATTTAAAGAATTAAATAATTTCTTTCTCAAAAACGGCTCTAAAGATTTTTATCTACTACTAATACTAATATAAAGTGGTATGACCTGTTTTCCTCAAAAAATTTAGGTATAGAGGCTGTTGGGGTAAGTTGAAGTGTTAAAGTATTTTTCATTCTAAAACAATTCTAACGGTTTTGACCAAATTTGACACATGGATACTTCCTTAGTGTCAGTAAAGATAAAGTATCATCAATTAATTAGGTATTCTGTGCTGGTTGCCCACCAAAGCGTTATTTATCACTTTGACGGGACTGTGGTCCAAAACAACAACTTTAGAACAAATTAATAATAGTTACGGTATTATTTGAGACCATTCAGTCTTATGGCATCTAATACATGACTTAATAAGTCATATGTTCGATATTTCACTACTTGCTGGTGTTTCGCATAACCTAAGTACCATGTTACACTAGCAACATGATCACAGGCACCAAGAGTACTTGCACCCACTTTACAGGTACAATAGGTACCAGTGATAGGATCCGGGCATCGTCGATAGGAGGAAGCAAATATGAAACAAAAGTACTATGTTTCACAGATTAAGTAAACATAGAAAATATTTTTGCGGTTAGAAAATAAATTGGTTATTTGCTTCTCTTCCCATGGTGTCTTGAATGTATGCTGGAGCTAGTTTTACTTGGTATGTGTCAAATGTTTTAGAAATTTTATATTTTAAGGATAAAACAGGAACCATATAATTATTGTCAACATTAAACCAAGGACCACCACCATGACGTAAGTTGAAGTTTCCCATTTCAATTCTTGCCTGCAATGGATTTTCAGGGTTGCATACTATAGCTATCATTCTTTCAGCAAGTTCTTCATTGGTGTCCTGTATTGAAATTAAGCCCATAAATGCATTTATAAGAGCACAAGCTATTTTATAAAGTCAACCAAACGAAAACAAATCTACATGAGTATTAAACCTCTAAAAAACTTAAAAATTTACTTCAAATGACCATTTCGTGGTTCCACTAAACTCTGGATTCTAGAATTGGTTGGGAGGGTGGCCAATGAAAATTGTTGAACCACATATGCCCCCTGTATTTCCTCCCTGTAGGCAACCATCGCCTAGGCCTCCAACCAACCTAATCTTGTAAAATAGGTGGTGGTGCTGCCTAGGAGCATCTCCCTTATATAGGCCAAAGTAGGCCAACGTTCTCCCAAAATGGATTATCTAATTGATGTGACGGCGGAACGGTCAGAGAGTACATGTTGAACCGTCTCATCTTCTTGTTCCCAACCTCTACAGAGAGGCGTTTCGCTTAATCTCATATTATGTAGATGTTTCCTTAACGAACAGTGTTCAGTTTGGATCCCCGTTATAAGACGTAGGTCCCTTCTGGACATTGCCAGGTAGTCCATTGCTATACCCTTGTTGGGATATTTTACGAGTTCCTTAGCGAGCTGTTCATTTCATCCCACAGCTTTTTGAATTCATTGTGGGTGTTCTCTTTAATTATTTGTGTTATTGGCGTCATCGGTAACAGACTGGCCGGGCCTGGTTCAAAAATACTTAGGCCCACTGCCTTCTTGGCTAGCTTGTCGGCTACTTTTGCCACTACACTGTGCATGTCCTTTCACCCAACATACCAGAATGTTATTCATGCTGTAGGCACCCACAAGTGCTTGGTGACATTCCCATATTGCTCCTGTGGTAGTTTTGTAACTTCTCAGGGCTAGCAATGATTTTCTACAATCTGTGTAGATCCTGATTGATTTGGCCGTATAATCTCTTTTGCGGCTATGGTTATGCCCACCAGTTTCGTCTGTACTACGCTGGCTCGCCTATCCATAGCCCATTTATATTAGATTTGCAGATTTCTGGAGTATGTTCTACATCCTGCCCCATTCTAGTTTTTTTATCCGCCTGTGAAGATGTTGATCACACTTTCGCAAGCAGCCTTCTTCTCACCATTCGTCTGTATTATGTAGGGTCTGTCAAAGACAAACCAGGGAGAAATGCCATCTGCCATTGCGGCTCCAGTTATTTTTCTGGAAAGATTTGCCTCACTAGTAGTAAATTGCCTTTGGTTTGTTATAAGTACAGGTTGAATTTCTACATTAATGTTTAAGTTTTCCAAAAAATTAACAGTATCTCTATAACCGCGATCTACTGCAATCACCATTTTGAAGGAATTGGATTGTAGAGTTTGTTAGAAAAACTATTTACATGTCTCTGAATAAATTGGTGTTCGTTTTGAACGTCAGAGCAAGTAAATCCTATTATATATTTTGCGGTACAAAATGATTCATTAACGAATTTCTTGCGATTGGCGCTTTATATAGATGGAAAATTCATTATTGATTTCATAAATCTGTTTGATACAAGTTGCCTTAGCTTTACTAAAAATGCGATTAATCATTTTTTCTTAAGATTCTGAGTTTAAGATATACTTCCGCAAGTTGACAATAATTTAGAAACCCTCTGAATTGTTCTATTGTTAAAGATGTTAAACTTTGAATGTCGTTTTCGCCAATATTTTATTAGCTGTCTTATGAATTGAGATAATTGTATGTTACACACTCCCTAAATGTATTGAACCACGCACTTATCTCCTCAACTATCATTGCAATTTTCTATAGTATAGTAATGTGATTCTCCATAATATGCTGTAAAGATACTCCTTTGAAATGACATGACTAATTCTTCCTAGATAATTCAGGAGAGAATCATTGAGGTAATGATTTAAGAAATTAGTTAAATTAATAAAAAGAAACTATAGTTGGGGCGGAATTTCAACTCGGTGCCTTTTAAAATTGTGTTTAGTTTTATCAAAATTGATTGAAAAATAACGCAGATTTAACGAAATAAAAATGTATTGCAGGAACAGGACATAATTTGCAGATTCGACAAATAATTTGAAATAAAACTTCCAATATAAAGAAAATAACATATTCCTAAGTGGGAAAGTTTTTCCAAGTTGTTTCGGATCATTTTTTTTTCTTGAGTTTTATGATGTTTTTTGTGTTTGAATTTATAATTAATTTAAGTTTTTACCTATTAGTTTAAATTTAACTTAAACAACAATTTGTAATTGGTATTTTCATCCTGTAGAAATACTTACCGAAATAAATGAAAACAAGTTCAAATGTGCTTTTAGAGGACGGAATATTAAAACATAATATTTTTAGTCGCAAATTCCTGTAATAAAATCCTTATTTTACTATAAGGAATGTAACAAGACTGCAATTACAAGTTACAAGCATAATTGCATATTACCATCAAAACGCTAATGCTTCGATTGCAACAAACACCAGCCGGAAGACTGATCCTACTTAAAGGAGCTCTCGTGCCAGTCGTCACACACCACTTGCAGACTGCAGTTTCGAGCTGCTGGCTCTCTTCAGTGCAAGGTAGGCATGTGACGACCGACACGAGGATCACTTGACTATTTAGTACATTTCGGTAACTTTGGAATAGCGACATGTAAAATAGTCAGCAGGCACCATCTAGCGGTCCAGTGTCTCTTGCAATCGAAAAATAAATAGCCTGATAGCTTAGCATAGTTCAAATGTGCTTTTAGAGGGCGGACTGGCACGAGAGCTCCTTTAAGTAGGATCAGTCTTTCGGTTGGTGTTTGTTGCAATCGAAGTATTAGCGTTTTGATGGTAATATGCAATTATTACACTTAACGCGCCAGGCTTGTAACTTGTAATTCAGCGCTCGGCTTGGCACATATCCCGGAGAGTAGCTGTTGGTTGCAGTCTGGTTACATTCCTTATAGTAAAATAAGGATTTTATGGTTTTAAGGTTTGCGACTAAAAATATTATGTTTTAAACGAAAACAAGTTTTTTTTTTATTTCAATCCGGAAAAGTAAGTAAAAGGTAATAAATTGAACTGGCAGAAACACCAGTCGACAAAAATAATATTATTTTTTTAATTTTAATTTAAAAAAATGTTGTAATTATTTTTTAAAAGCATCTAATAAAATAAATTTTCGTATAAAATCAATTCTGGCCGCAAAGGGTTGCTCAATTCCCATGTTTCCACGCGGTAGTAATTGCCAGAGAAACATATTTTTAAATATTTATAGCTTTTAAAACAAAGATAAGCTATATTTTGATAATATAAATCTACTAAATTATTTATTTCATAATCGTTTCAGATCACTTAGAAGTACCTAATTTCCAATAATTTGTTTTATTTAAAATTCAAGACAACCTTATGTGTAAAAAAGCTTGTACTTTTAGATGAACCATTAGATTAAAAGTTAAATCTGCAATTTTTATAACAAGTGGAAAGATAAAGAATAAAAATGAAGCTCGTTTTACTGTGACAATTCTTAATTAAAAACACTATATTTTTTAAATATCCAGTAAAAAAATTATCTCCTGAGGGATCCCCGAACTCTGGGGAAAGGTTACCCGAGAGTTTACAGTTGATTGTTACAAAAATAAGTGCAATGCTCTGGGGTTAAAGAATAATACTGAACAAGGTCAGAAAAATAATGACTCTACGTTAAATCCCCGGAAAGTATCTGCGGAGAGAAATTACTTACGCTCTGACAGGCTACCGAGTCGATTAATTGAAAACTGAAGGGATGTGAACTACTAACTGCTGCGCAGCTGATGCAGACTGAAAACACTAGAGCAGGCTTATAAAGGAAGTCAAAATAGTAACAATTTATTACTGTATTCATTAAAGCTCTTAATATCGTTTATATTATTTATGAAATGCATTAATATTCTATCATGTCGTTAGTGCCGCAAAACAATCAAGATGAAATATGATTTGATATTTTTTTGCTGTGTTGATAACGTTTCTGTTTATCTTGCTTTTTATATGTTATAGGCTCTTTTGCAAAAAAACAAACAATATATATTGTCGGCAGTCTCCTGAATTTATATTTTCCTCAGTTTCTATATAATTATATATAAGCACACTATTATGGATGAAGTATCATTTAGAAATAATTACATCATCGAAACAAATTATGATTTTTTGAAGATAATATACTTCATCAATATTACAAATATCAGATAATACCTGGTACATATGAGGAGCTGTTTCCATAGTATCTCAATTAGTAGAATATTGAAAATAATATTTGACCTAGAAAAAATCCAACATGAATAATGATGATGATAATAATTCACTTATTTACCTAAAAAATCACAGTATAAGAAATAAGGCCAAATCAAATGAGCATCTGTACAGATGACTTTAAAATAAAAGTTATTCACAACGTTTATCGTTTTAAAAATTCGCTGAATTAAGTTTTTGGAATTTCTTTACCAGTGGTGGAACGAAATAATAATGATAATATTTTTCATTTCCCAATTAATTGTATACACAAGTAATTCTAGAGAGCGTCGAAGTACTAAAAAGCTAACAAATTGAAATACATAAAATATCTAAAAATAAAAAATATATACATAAAAGTCGTTACATATTAAAATAAAATTATTTAAAAAATCATCGAGTAATTAACAGGTTTTATCGCTAAGAAATACCTTGACACTCTCCGTCGTGCTTTCTCTCAGTGCCGCTTGAATTTGGAATTCCAGCGAGGTGATGACCTCCTCGACATCTTGTTTTCTGGATCCTGGGAATATGTACAATATCTCGTTGCAAGACCACACTCCCAACCAATTCCAGAGGACATCTGGAATTGGTTGGGAGTGTGGTCAATGAAAATTATTGCACCACAGCACTCAGGCCCCATTGGGCCCCTTGTACTTCCTCCCTGTAGGAAGACCCTCGCCTAGGCCTCCAACCAACCTAATATTGCGAAATAGGTGGTGGTGCTCCCTAGGGGCATCCCCCTTACATCGGCCAAAGTAAGCCAATGTTCTCTCAAAATGGATTCTCTAATAGATGAGACAGCAGAACAGTTACAGAGTACATGTTGAACCGTCTCATCTTCTTATTCACAACCTCTACAGAGAGGTGTTTCGCTTAATCTCATATTATGGAGATGTTTCCTTAACGGACAGTGTCCAGTCTGGATTCCCGCTATAAAACGTAGGTTTCTTCTGGACATTGCCAGGTAGTCCATTGCTGTACTTTTGTTGGTATATTTTAAAAGTTCCCTAGCAAGCTGACAGCTGTTTAGAAATTTTACTAGATTACTGAAAACTTCTAGTATCTGATAGATGTTGCTGTAAAAAGCTGTGATATATGGATATGCACTGTATAAAAGATCATATGTTTGTATTAAGTGAGGAGGAAAAAGTAAGCCCAAATACAATTTATTATAGGAATTACATTTTTTTAACATGTGCCGTTACGTATGATGTCATCTATAACACTTTTTAGGAAGATACACTTAATGTAGAAAATTTCAACTCAAAGTTAAAATAGGTCTTTCCTCGATAATTGGATAAAAAATATATATTTTAAACAACGAAACTCATAGCACATTAGAAAAAAAAATCATAGGCTAAGTTTTGCTACTGGATATCTATTTATGTTTTATGTTAAACTGGTAACGATGATATTATGTCTGATTTTAATGACTGATAACTTTTCACCTCATTAGTCCCGAGAAAAACAATAAAGATTTTCAAAACGTCGACTCTAAAGAGAAAATAAGATTTGATTTTTTATCCAAATATCGACGAAAGGCCTACTCAACATTCATTTTGTGGATACGAAACTTACGTACTAAAAATTTTGAGAGTATATTTCTGTTTTAATTGTAATGCACCCATTATGTCCTCTTGGCAAAAAACGTATATACTGTCCTTATGTAAGTCATAATTTTAAGCAAACGCTTAAAGAAGAAACAAAGATCACAAAAATATTATTCCCAGTTTTTCTCATCGATCTCCCAAGTTACTTACTCATTGTCGTGTTCACCTTTATGCAGATGAGAGATTGAGATGTACTATTCATTCTCACTAAATGATTGGATAAAAGCCATAAAATATATAAATGCTGACATACTGTAATTTAGGGGTCATATTAGATGGATTTTTGTACTTCAATGACCACATTGATGGATTTGAATCTGAATTATTTCAAATTATGGTCAATTATGACTATTTTTAAACTCGAAGTTCCAAAATCTATCACCGATATATTCGACCATAAAACTGAGTTCATTTGAGCTCTAAAATGTCTTGAAAATACAATAATTGGACAGTAGAAATTTTTATTTTCTATTTTAAAACTAGAAATTTCTTCTTTTGAAAGTAAAAATTTCTACTTTAAACCTAGAAATATCTACTTTGACAAGTAGAAAGTTCTAATTTAAAACTAGAAATTTCTACTTTTAAAATAGAAATTTCCACTTTTTAAATTTTTTGCTGTGGCCCTTCAGAGCCATCGTATATCCTCGAGGGGGAGTTGCTTGTTTAATATTAATTTTAAGTTCGTGTATCAACAGTTCCATCTTATTTTTATTGGTACACTATTCTGCAATAAGTAATCGTTTTCTACGACACATAGGATATATGTAATATTCACATGGTTAGGCTATGTGTGTTTTATATGTTCCTGCCAGCGTGTTAATAAAATGAATGTTACTAGAGTCCTTTACATTTTGCCTTTGCTTATGTGAATTAAATATTTACATTCTGATGGTAAAAAAACCTGAGTACACTGGATAATGTCAGCTTAGATGACGCGTGATGTCATAAATGTTGTAGTTAGTACTCAAAGTCGGATACCATAAAGTCTTTACGGTCCCGCATTTCTTAGCATAACGATGTCACTAATACAAGTTGCTTCTTACTGAGGAGTGTATCCTTTTATGGATTATTTTATAGGGTACTTGATTATTGCACAGCGGAAATTATTAGATTATATACCTGGCTTAAATATTATAGATATGAGGGAAGTAAAGTAAACATTAAATCGTGTCTAGGAGAGTTCGCAAAAAATTAACACCGAATAAACTTACTACATACAACCAATGTTTAAATTTTCAGTTTGCTTTATTGTGTTATACATAAATTTATGTAAACTAATATTAACTGATACAAATCAAATATGTCTTGAATTTATTTGATTTGCGTGTATGGAAATTTATTGTTTCATCTGATCACTTGTTCGTCTAATATAAAAGTCTGTATATCAGAACTGTACTGTTTACTGCACTGTCCATGTGCGCCGGATTCACGTCTTATATACCGTGACAAAGGTGATCGAATTCTCTAGAATTATCTAGCGTTGTTCGCGGCGTTTCTGGCCTTTTCTGGTATATCCTGTACTTCTGTAGTTCACCAGTTGGCCCAGAGATGGCGCCACCCTACCGGCCGTCAACTAAACAAGTCTTCCTTTACTCTGTACCAGGCACTAATTACATCTCTCTCCGTCAGAGGGCAGCGCAATCAATTAATTTAAGTACAATATCCATTTGTCTGTATTTCGTGTTATCTACTAAACTGATTGCACTATTATTTCAATTATTTTAAAATGGTTGGCTATGGAAAAACTTGATAATTTTTTGACCGATCATCTCAGTTAATAGTTAAACCCTCAATCACTCACACTCTTTTAAGGATATAGAATTTACAAAAATGATTTTCATTCACATTGACACGTTATATGTTCGTTACATATTGCCAATGCAATTTTAACTTTAGATTAGCTGCAGTAGAATTAGAAACAGATTTCTACAATCACCGCAGCCGAATAAAACTCTATTTAGAAAATTAGCTTCTAAATTAAAAAGTAATGGTTTATTTTCAAAAAAGAAGACAAGGATGAACAGTGTTACTGATAATGTGAATAAAGCAGAATAAAATCGTTTATTTAACTACTTTATGTAAAAGTAAACCGAGTTTTTAATTATGTAAGAAACAAATATGCAGAAAATTTGTAAACATCATTAAAATTCAATTGTCGAATAAATAAAATAAATGTTAAAAAAACATTAAAGAAATATAATTACCGGTATTATAGAGTTAAAAAGGTTCACAATTTACAAGAGGAGGACGAACCAAGAGAATCACTTTTTGTAGGTAACTGTTGGAAAACAAGCATGCCAATCCATTAATATGTAGTAAAATACTTTGATCCGACGAGGCAAATTTTTCCGTTAATGGATTTTTTAATCGTAATATTCATTACAAATGGACTTCTGAAAATACACACTGGCATAGACCGATTTTTAAAGTCGTTTTCAATAAATGTGCGGTAGGTATTTTTGGCACCGATTTAATAGGTCTTTGTTTTTATGATGGTCACCTCAGATGCCAAAGGTACCTAAACATTTTGAGAAACGAATTTAATGAATTTTTAGATGACCTGCCTTTGGAGAATCGACATAACTTCCAATAGTTTCAACAAGATGGATCTCTTTCTCACAATTCCCGTATTTGCATAATATTTAGTCGAAATTTTGCTTCAACATTGGATAGGTACCAATGAATTTATTCGATGGCTCCCTCGTTCTCCAGATATAACCCCAATCGATTTTCTTAACATTGAAGCATATAAGAGGAGGACAAAATAATGAATTGACTTATTATGAAGAATAAGCCATGAGAACGGCCTAGGCGCCTCCACCAAATGTCACTACCGCCGGTCGTCAAAAGGGGTGCCCTATTACTTATTCAGTATTATTTCTATATAGGTAGACTTGAATGAAGTTTATGTGTAACGCGGTTACAAACTGTGATTGAAAGATGAAACTTTATATCCTTTACATGTGTTAAATAACAAATTTATTCTATAGAAATGAAACATACATCACAGAAATTAGGCAACCCCCAATTCCAGAAGCCAGGGCTTCTGCGGAAGAGAGTTACACATTGAAAAAACGCGGACATACAACCATTTCCTCCGAGAGTGCCAGTGCTGGAGCCAGGATTCGAACCAGGTGGTGCGATGTTCGTGTGATTAATCGCGATTGCCACCTCGCGCCTTAACCCACTCGGCTATCGACCAGACAAGTCGAGTAAATGAGTGACAAAATTTAATTTGGAAACAATGACAATTTTTTTACTAATTTAGTTTTATGGCTTACTTAATTTATTAATGAATATTTGAAAAGTATATTTTATAGTGAATATGCTAAAAAGTATTTTGGTTAATTGTATATTGCAGAATAATTACTACTTGACAATATGACACGACATACGTCACAGATGCAAATCGTTTTATAACGCCAAAACTGAATGTAAAAGTTATAAAAAGTTGGTCTAGTCGTTTTACTACTAATAATCACATCAGACTGGTGCAGTGATAGAAAAAAATTATCTTCTATTGGTTTTTATGTTAATGAGTGAAATAATTGACTTAAAATGTAACGAAATGAAAACAAATTAATTAAATTTTCTGGCAAGGAGATTAAATAAATCAAAAGGCAGAAAATTTAATTATAGTATATTAAAAAGTATTTTTAAAGGACTTATATTGCTGAAAATAAAAACTTTCTTTACTCAAGAATATCACTCTACATTCATGTTTATTAGAGAATTTTTTATAAGACAAGAACATGACATATTTTTAACAAGTTTTAGCAGCAAAAAGTAAATGGAAAGCCTTTAAATTACATGGCGTGCAACATAATTTAAAAGCGTTTTTTAAATGGTATTAAATGAAACTAATTTATTTTGTTCATTTTCTTTTACAAACCGTAACATAAGAGACATTTCATTCTTAAAATCAGATTACACATTTTTTTCTCTCGTACAATATATCAAAAATCTACACAATTTATTCCAAATTAAGTTATTTTACTTATACAACAATATTGAATAAATATTTATTGTTCTTGTTAAGAAATACTTCCTTTTCTGTACAAAAAATAATTAGTAGAGTGCCCGGGCACACAGAATGTGTCATTCTGTTGGCATCTTAATTTGAAAATGTACTGACTATCATAACTTATTTTCAATACCTTGTAGACAACAAAGATTGAGGTTGTCAAAAAATCGTCCTCTGCAGTGGGTAGATGGGGTGAAATTAATGAAAAACACCCTAAATGTTTTTATTGCATAATTTGATCCTCTGATATGGATTGAACCTCGTAAACAAAAATCTATATCTATAATTAATTTGAGATACTTAATATAATTTATTTCCTATTTGGATTTACATGTGTTTAAATGGGAATGCCGCCGAGAAAAGTACTGTTTACTCAAAACTTGTAATGTTGCAATTTCTGATTTCCGTTCAACTCGCATTATCTCCGAGATTAGTATTTTTTTCAAAAAATGCTGTGAAATAAAAAACAAACCTATTATAAAATAAAATAAACAGTACAATATGGCAATGAGTGAATGCTGCCAGTTGCTTTTAAAAATTCCCGTCACCATAGTTTAGTTCTTACTACACGCACAAGGCGCTAACAGAATTAGTAACAGGGAGATGACTATCTGTATTATAATATTATTGTTTTTTATCCATGGTTCCAGTACTGGGTATGTTCCGCTGATGCTTGTGACCGATAATACACAATAGATAATATTTAGGTACCCTGTGCTTACTTGGGAAAATAAAAAAATTCTCATTGATTTGGTTTTAGCGGCATATTCATATAAAACATGTTGCTACCTTTATGACTGTTTGATAACATCTGTGTTCTGTTTTCAAAGACGGCGTTTCACTTGTCAGAGTATGCACTACCCCACTGTATCTTTATATCCTGTATGTCTGCATACCTAAATAATTTACAGGCCTTTTAGTTATATTTATGATGTATAGCCATCGTTACTCTTTGTAATAAACATTCCAAACCACAGAAGGCTGTGTTAACTTTAGTTTATATCTGGAGTTAAGTAATATTCATATTGCTAGGTCATTTTTGTCCAATAGTCTAGTTAATTCCCCTATTTGTTTACTTTTTGTATTTTACTGTATTTTGTGCATATCCAATCCAGTTCGTTTGTACTCTCTCATTTGTGGCTTCAAACTTTGTAATACTATTATAATTATAAAACTATTGTGCTTTTTATTCTTTATTAGGTAATGTAGTCCAGTAGCTACCTGAATTTACCTGGAAAAATTTGCGGAAGTTGCGAGATTTGATGATTCTATGTATTTTTAACCTCTCCACAATAAAATTGTGAGAGGTTACTAAAATTGGTTCAAAAACGAATATTGAGATAACATCAAATCTTTACGTTTTGAGGTCCTAGGAAAAAAGTGGTTTTTGAAAAATGTCTGTGTGTGTGTGTATGTGTGTTAGCACGATAGCGCCGAAACTACTGAACGGATTTGAATGAAACTTTTCGTGTGCGTTTCTTTAGTGCCCCAGAAGATCTGAAAAGGTTTTGGTTGAGATCGGATTACGTTTAGTGCCATTTTGACGCAACAAGTTGTTTATTTTATAATTACTTTCAATTTGCAATGAAACCATTGAAAAGCAGTTAAAATCCTGATTTCAACGATATATCACACTTCCACCCTTTCGATTTGGTTTCCGTGAAAAAAATTAAAAACAAAGCAAATATGGCATAGATCGCATTTCGCATGACATAATCGATGCACGTAGCCGTTACGTCGTGAAACTGGTCACATCACGTGTCAATTCACGTGTGAGGGTTTCTTCACTGCCTAGAAGTAGACCGGATTTCGTTTAGTGCCGTTTTTAAATATATATACAGACAAATCGAAGAATTAAACTACAAATATTCCTCTAAAATCTAGTAAAATTACTGAAATGCTAATGTTTGATTTAACAAAGACAGCCGCGAGCGATCGGATTGCAATGAGCAAATTTTGACGATTGTCATTGTCATCTGATAACATTGGTGTCATGTCATGTTAATAAGATTTTGGCATATTTGTAACTTTTAGTGAATTGTCACAAACTTTAAAGGTAGATGTAACAATATCAATATCATATGCTTTCTGTACCTTCGTTGGTGAATTTATTATAGATTATCACTTTACCAATTTTCAGTTTGTTGCTTTACAAATCTACAGTATTTAGGATAACTAGCGATAATGTAGGTAATAACTCGCATAGATGATTGTAAATTCATTAAGTTGAGGGTTTTTTAGTGCCCCAGAAGGTCTGAAAAGGTTTTGGATGAGATCGGATTACGTTTAGTGCCATTTTGTCACACATTTTAATGCTCTTTTCGGCTTCAAAGATCCACCGAGTGGGGAGGTTCCAGCCGCTTCCAGTAGCTGCCGATTTTTTTGAACTGAATTTTTGTATTTTTTATTTTGCCGCCTCGTATCTGTGCCCCTGGCGTCACTATTCAAAAAAATAGTGACCTGAAACCATTTCCTGTATATAATCTTGTTTCTGGTTGATTTCTCAACAAAAATATTCTATAATAAATAAAACCACACAATTTTCTCTACAAAATGGGTCCCTATCAGTTATTTCATTAAACTAACCGTCTTCACGTACGAGAATTACATAGTTTACCAAGTACGTAACGTGTAAAACAATACGCATTTAATATATTAAGCCTACCGCTCGCATGCAACAGTTGACCATTGACCTCGCCCTCCCCATCACTACGATCTTCTCAACTATATAACGAGACATATAAATCATCAGTGACTCCTGAAGAATATGAATGAGTCTTTCACAAATGGACGACTCTTTACAATTAGACTTGCTGACAAATTTTATTGTAGAACATGGTCAGAGCAGTCGAGTCGTTAATGCGAACGATGAAAACCGTGGGTGGATTAACTCATGGGCGAGAAGTCAAGGAAAGCGTGCTTTCCAGATGGACTATGAGAATATCATTGTTGCACAATATTTCTGACGAGATTGAAAAATTTTGCAATATTGAATGTTGAATTGAGTTCACGGATTAATCGTGATAATAACGATGTGAAAAAGTAATGGATTGGTTCTCCCAACATTCGCCTTTTCCTGAAATGAAAGAACTTATGTCAATAAGTAATGGAGTCATTGGTGATGAACGCATCAACTGTAACGTATCACAAGAACTTGGCACTAAAGGCGTCTTACAAATCACCGACCCTGACTTTCATGCTGTAAAATTTAAGCGAGAAGACAGAGTGAAACGACTTGCCGTTATGAACAACGGTGTACGTGTAGAAAATGAAGTTGATTTCGATTTTTCAAAGAATGTGTATAGCAAAGAAATCTGACGGAGAACTCGAACTCATTTCGTACGAATTTGCTCCGTTCCCGTTATCAATTTTTAATAAAGGATGGATACGCAAAGGCGTAAAGTCTTCCCTCTACACAGCTTTTCAAGAATATGCCACTAATGTTGATTTCAGAAACGTTATATGTCAAGATGGAGGATATTTATTGCAACGCGTTGTTTGGAATCGCGGAGACTCACTTGCATTTAATTGCAGCAGTTATGTTTCTTTCGTTCAGTCACATTATGGAATTAACGCCAACGTTACATGTGATTGATATCTTGAGGATGTTAAAGATCAAAGCACAAATACATGGAGCGATCATGATGATCATGAATGCATGCTTCAATAGACATATTGTTTCACTAGACGATTATCCCAACCGTATCTGAAGAAAAGTTTCTGTTACATAAATAATTCTAAGCTGCTAACATCATGGTAAAGCGGATAGGCTCATAATAAGCACAGCACTAAGTGTTTTCCTTTTGTTTGACTCTGTAATAGCTGTTGGAGAAGATATTGATCTCTTAGTTATTCTGACGGGTATATCAACACAAGCGAACATCTATTTTCTTAACCCTGCGAAAGGAAATATTTTGTAACGTATATTTATACTCAAGGGACAGTGTAACAGATACAATCTTCTAATCTTCACGAAGTCATAAAAGTATTTAAAGAAGAAAATGCCTGCAAAGAAAGTGTAACTAAAGCTGGAGCATACTCTCAGGCGTTACGACTATAATAAAAAGAAATTTATTCCTCTGAACCCTTATAGGCACCAATGCTTCATAAAAATCAGTATACAGGAATACATTTTACATTGCGTCATTGATTCCTACAAAAGCAATAGCAAGACTATTCGTTTCGAACGTATTATGAGGTACAGTAATGGATTGGTAGCGAAGAATCTGCAGATCAATGGGGATGGAAGAAATATAAAAATGGTCTTGTCCCTCTGACTACACTCCAAGCCCATGCTCTAGAAGCAATTTTTAAACTAATTTCTTGTAAATGCAGGAAAGGATGTCTGGGAGCATGTGGATGTAGGAAAGCAGGGCTCAACTGTTCTATAATTTGCTCGAACTCTGACAATAGATGCGATAACATGCGTCAAGCATTGGAAGATATCTTAAAAAATCTCTATTCTTCGTAATTTATTACAATATGACGTACGAGGTGGCAAATTAAAAATTTGAAATGAGAAACTCAAAATACGTAAAATTGCAGAATATCAAAATTTTCCAGCTAAAGGCAATTTACAGCACGTAATTACTGGACTAGTACTCAGATATTAAATATGTATATTTAATAGTAATTTTCATTATAAGTCCGTTAGGTCGTTTATTACAGTACGAGTTGTTTTAGGAATATAGACGAGTACTGTAATAAGAGTAACAAGACCCAACGGACGTGTACTGTATAGTATTTTATTTTATACTGTCCTCACGATCCTTTTGAAAATTAATAAAAATTATAATTATTATTAAAATATAAAAAATATTGTACCATAATGGTAAATATTAACAGCAGATAATTGAACGTTGCTATCAAATAGGTATAAATACTTCGTTCATTACTTATTTTTTGTTTTTAATTTTTTTTCTGTTATTGCACTTAATTCAAATGTTGGGTTTAATATATTTAGTGTAAGCGTGTAGTGTGTGTAGTGTAAGTGATCTGTATTTTGGTTCCAAATAAATTAGAATATACTAACCTTAGTTAGCAAGTAAGCTTTTTATATTTTGATAAACATCAAGTGGGAGTATACATGAAATTTTCAGATTTCTCAGATATTTCGGAGACTGTGTTAAAGAACACGCCAAAACCCTCGATGAACTTTTCGAAACTGTAACAAAATCCGCGCGCTTCACGTAAAAATGCCTCTACGGAGTGTTTTTTATGCAAAAATTTCAGAAACTCATCAAGGAGTGTAATTTTAGAAAGTGTAGTAAATGTCGCTGCACGGGGACGTAATGTCGCCCCGACCACCAAAATTTAGAAAGTGTAACTAAAACTTTTACGAGTCCACGTTGTGCAGCACTGCAACTCATGCGTTGTGTTAAATATGAGGACAAGTTAATCCAGTCTCTAGTCAAAGTATATCGAGAGTTTTAGCAAAAATAGCCTTTAGCGACAAGGATTACCATTCATTTTCTAGCAGTCGATTTTAACGGGATTTGCCCTAAACCGGTTCCTCAGTGATTCGGTGTCAGAAAAGTATAGTTACCATGTACTTATATGTGCATGGGACCGCCTTGAACGTATAAATTTATAATTGCTGTAATATAATTCAAAGTCGTTGCGATTCAAGCAAGCTCTGAGCAGTGAACCAAATTATAATTGAACTGATAATACGTAAACAAACAGGCAAGCAAAAGCCCACCAAAAATTTTTAAACATTGAACTTTTCTTGAATCTTTTTGTGTAATCGTTAGCTATAAACCGCATATTGGATGGTAGTTGGTACATTATAAGTCGTCCGTTCCTCACCATGTGTTGTACACGGGCCAGACTATAGTTTGTCCATACATTTTCTTGAAGTTATTGTAAAACATGATTTTTTAAAGAGATTTAATATACAATTTTTGAACTTTATATCGTCTTTTTCTTCACTCGGCTCACTGAAAATTACTATTTTTCAGGAAAATAATTCTCTGCAGAAATACGTGTTAATAATACTCATTATTAGAACTATTTTTCTATTAACTTTTTGAATTTCAATGTTTATAACTTTCACAACAAATAAAAAGAGAAATAATAATAATAATAATAAACACCACAGGAATTAGACAACCCCCAATGCCAGAAGCCTGAAGCTTGTGCGGATCCATAGATTATAACTTGGATTATTTTTATACTAGAATATTTTCATAAACAGCCAAGTCGGATAATCTATATTTCGACTATCGACGTTAGATATATAAATCCGGTTGTCTAAATAAAATACAATACGCTAATCTCTTTCGTTGTTAGAAATGGCAACGATGCAGTTAGTAGTTGCATATCAGCATAATGTGTAAATTAATTAAAGAATTATCGCATTGCATCTTTTTATATAAAAATCTAAATAAACTAAAATAACCAAATGACAAATCTCCATAAAGGAATTAAAAATGTTATAAAGGAAATACCCGCATAAAGTGGGATTCTAACAAAAGGATTCAATTTAAAATAGTTACTACATTAAAAGAGAACTCAAACTCTGAACTCAGATTCGTAACTTGGTGGGAAATAAACATAAAGATTGTATATAGCTTTACAGAGCTTTTGTGAACACGTGAAGAATTTAAAACATGCATGTCTTTAAAATTAAGTAAATACTGTTTTCAAATAAAGCAATGCACATGCACAGAGTACAAAGGTAATTTTGAGAGTTCTACAAAGAGAGGCATTCATTGTGTCAATATGTATCATACTTTGAGTGCGTATATATAGTTATGCTGATATATAGCTAATATTAATATTTCCCAGATGACAATTTAAGACAGTATATAGTGAGTTTCAATAAAAACTATCAACTCTGAATAAATTTGAATATATTGGTTTTTGAAAAGAAAAAAACGAGAAAAACACATTCATAGCTTCCTCGGACCCGCGGCCAATTTTAAGGTTAATTCATAACCTTAAAATTTAAATGCCACGTGACGCAACTTGTTCCTTTGGATCTAAAAAACACCCACAGGAGCACAAAATTTTGAATTTCTTTCCAACTTTTGAAAAAGGCATCATATAAAGTACTTCGGGTCTATAGCACTATAAATAAAATCAAAACAAAATCATATAGAACTCATGCTTTATTAATGGATTGAGCAAAGAAGTTCCGTTCAACACTGCAGCATAAAATAGCATTACGAACTGAAAATTTTGCAAAGTATTTTGCAGCCCAGGTATCGATATTCGGATCGGAATGTTTTGTCACGTTTCATAAATTGTGGGAGATGTTACTCTTTCCCCTTCGAATTTATTTATCTGGAGTATCACTTCCTTACTTTCACTCAAATCAGAATTTTCAGAACTTACTGCAAGTTATGACATCAGTAGTGCCTTTGCAACTGAAAATTTTACAAGGTCCATTAGTCTTCTTTTCCCTTTCGGTTGCCACTGATATCTGACGGGATTCTATTTTCCATGAAAATATCAGAGGCAGTAGTAATCCACCAAGCAAGAAAGGTGTCAATTGATTGTTTGGACGTGACCAATCTGTCCGTAAAAACAGGTACCCCTATCGGTAAAGAATCCGCAAGTTCCAGAACCATCTCCCCTAACATCCAATTTTTTGGGAGTGGGAACTAAAATCGATTTCGTTGTCCACCTCTCGTATATGTTCAAGTCCAAATGAATTCCTTTAGTAGTTGTCAACAAAATTCTCTCATTGCAACTTTTCCATGAAAGGCAATCATTTGTTCATCAACAGAAATTTCATTGCTCCTATCATTTTGAAGACATGTTCTTTGATGTCGATCCAACATCGGTCGTATTTTCCAAAATCTGTCATTTTCTCGGGCCTCTTTCGATACAATATTGTCATCGACTGTTTCCAAACGAGTTCGGAGAAGGCAAACCCGATTCCTATAAATCTCTGAAACAATCGGACCTCTGACTTCCAGTCTCCAAAACAACCTGAGCCTCGGTAGGTTGTAAATCCCAATTGACATGCTGCATGCAAAAAATATTTTCAGTTTCGTCCCAGAAGTGTTGACAGATTTTCCGGTGATTTTACTTCCTTTATGTTGATCACAAAGGCCATGGTTCCAATGAAATTATTTTCTAGATATCTGCTAAAATAATCAATTGGACCTGGACTATTGTCTGACAACAAATCGGCACGCACCGGGGTATATATTTCACATCAGTTATTTATTGGCATAAAAGTGGTTCGTTTCCATTTATTTCTATCCCTTAGGAAGCAAGTCGATCGAAGGTCGGTCCTAGTCTGAGAAGCGATTATCGAAGTCTGCATCTTCTTTATATTTGACAATGTAAGCCCAATCAATACACAATGGATATTGTAAATTTATGAAAAAAAACATACATACAGGCCGTACTTACTATCGAACTTCTCGTGGACTACGATTTAGGTACCTCCAATCTCTATCTTTACACGTTCGCATGTTGTACGTAGTATGCCTGAATATTGTAAGCGATTGGTAAATGCTTATCAGCAGCAAGCAATGGCAATGGAAATCCTTCTTCAACATTGACGGCGTATTGCTATCAGAGAGCAAGGGGACATACACATTGAAAATAACAATATCTAAGTAATACATAAAAGGGGGCGAGCGTGGGTGCGTCTTTACTATGTACATACTTCGATATGCGATGTAAAGCAACGTTAGGCGCGGTTAGTAGTTGGATTGGTGACCGTTCCAACGAAGACCACGTCCTCGCCTCACCCATCTTCCAGCGGCTTGTATATCAGTGTATGCGCGGAAGCTATACAACCTTAGGCGAGGGTTGTATAGGAGATATACCATCCTTCGGAGGGGATGTAAAGCCGTCGGTCCCTTGTCTATTAAATGTTAGGCAAGTAAAAGATCCCTACTCTTCTTAAGGGAAGAGGTTCGGCAAAATTCCTGGTTGGGGGTAGCTCGTCTACAGGCATCGGTGTTAGGCCTCA
Source organism: Leptura quadrifasciata (assembly GCA_963675555.1). NCBI lineage: Eukaryota > Metazoa > Arthropoda > Insecta > Coleoptera > Cerambycidae > Leptura > Leptura quadrifasciata. The sequence continues at coordinate 154,583,506 of OY776674.1, forward strand.
GTAGCGGAAATAGGCCGACGTTAAATAAATGTATTAAAAAAAAAAAAAAAGTATTACATAAAATTATATGAACAACATTTATACTCATTTGTAGACTATATCTTCGCAGGCAGTTTTACTGTAAAATTTTATTTCAAAAAATAAATGGGCCTTCACAAATATGAAAATTTGATGAAAATATTAATAATTTTACTAGTATTACTTTTCGTGCGATTTAGTTTTATAAAGATATTAACGCTTCCTTCATAACAGTATCCACAACTTCTAGCTGGCGTTGGTTGTCTCAAAGGGCTGTATATTATGTTTAACATTATGTTTGTTATTAATACAGTTGAAACAATAATGAAATAGTTTTTGAATCGTCATGGATACTTCTTTTACATGTTCCATAGCGGCTGTTATCGACGTGAAGTTAAGTGATATACCCAAAATTACAAACCGCTGCTCAAGGAATCACTACTTCGACATTTAAATTTTGTATCCAAGTCTTATACACACTAAATCCCAATAGAGTGGGGGTGGAGAGGAGGTGGCTAATGTAAAAAAAAAATTAGAAGCCCTTGGTTCTCGCATACACACTAAATCCCAATTTATTTTTTTATTCTCTTAAACATTAGGGTGGGGTCGCAGTGGGGGTGGTAGAGGGAGTAACTAATGCCAAAATAAATTTTAGAGGCCCTTGGTTCTCGTACACATACTAAATCCCAATTTAATTTTGTACTCTCTTTAATAATAGGGTGGGGATGGCAATGGAGGTGGTAGAAAGGGAACTAATGCCAAAATAAATTTTAGAGGCCCTTGGTTCTCGTACACACCCACCTGCTTGCGCATAAAAAAAGTTGCAGACAGACAGACAGACTAAAAGACCGACAGACAGGAAATTTTTTTCGATCAAATTATAAATCTCGATGTTTCATGACATTTTAAGCCTATTTCAACAAAAAATAATAATAATTTTTTTGCGTTACTATACTTCCACTGGACGTGGAAATAATAATTAACATACTTTCTTAATAATTAGCACCTGCAATTAAATGCCACAATTGTGTGTACATTTATTTATAGGGTGATCCCACTATAAATACAGACACTTGGAAAATCGATAGATTTCTCAAAAGTAAAGTTGTTTTTCTTATGAATTCTTTTTAAAAGACGGCTGCTAGTAGTAGGTTAATAATAAGAAAGCGAAATACCCCCCTCCATACCTCCATGTATACCCCCCACTCCTCCTCCCAACCCGAACGTGATTGGTCGATGGGAGGGGATAAGCCCCGCCCACCTAAGCGGATTGGTTGAGTGGATGGGATAAACCACACCCCTCTTAATATGATTGGTCGATTGGTGGGAGGTGAATCTCAACCCACTTATTGTAATTGGTCGAGATAAACCCCACCCATGTATTGTAACTGATCGATTGGTGGGGAAGCCCCGCCTACATAATGTGATTGGTCGATGAGTGGGATGATCACCGCGCTTATTGGTCGAATTGTGGGATTCCATAATTTGGAAGGTGAGCCGCTAGGTCACGGCCCCACTTGAGCGTAGGAAAATTTTGATGATCGTGGGAGCTTTTTTATTCTTGGCAGTTGGCCCACCCTCGAAATATTTTTGGTAATTGGCCCACCCCCAAAATCTGTTTGGCAATCATAGAGCACCGACAGAAATCTAAGTTGGCGGGAAATTCAAACCGACTGGAAATTCAAATTTAGGCGGGAAATTCTACTACTGCACGTACATCAGATTGTAATTTAGTGACATTACATTATTTTATAGTATTAAGGCTTATATACTTGCGCCGCCTATCCACCAATCCTCAAATTTTTAATATATCATGACGTCATTTGATCACGTGACAATATTTTCTTATATAATAACTATTAAATGGGGGCCCTCGCGCTGTCAAAAATGCTCACGAAATATTTGACAATTGATCCACTTCGGAATATTTTGGCAATAACGAACCACTTATTGACCACTTGGCAAACTTTTAATATATTTATTTTGCAATCATTAATCACCATTTGATCACGTGACAATATTTTTATATAACTATTAGAAATGAAAAAAAATAACTTCTGGAGATGCAAGTCGAGTTTCGGATTCAGGTTACACGTTATGAACTGAAATAATTACTTTGTGACAAGCTTACCGCTTGTATAAGTTAAAATGTATCCAAAAGGATCGATATTTATTAATGGCAACATTTCAAATTAAAAATTAAATCAAACATATTTCGTGATAATGTGTACTTATGAACCCAAAGGATAGCAGAACAAATTTGCCACATAACATGCTTTACTGGATTCCCCCTCCTCCTAGTGAATTACATAGGCCAATGAACTGCTGAATCTGCAAACTAAATAAGCACCGGATGCATAAGTACAATGAACCGCGGATGTCGCATATCATGTTTCATAGGTCAATGAACTGCTGACTCTGCAATTAAATAAACACCGGATGCACAAGTACAATGAACTGCTGATGCTGCATATCATGTTACACAGGTCAATGAACTGCTGAGTCTGCAAATAAAATAAACACCGGATGTACAAGTACAATGAACCGCTGATGCTGCATATTGGTTACATAGGTCAATGTATTGCTGACCCTGCAAATAAAATAAATTGCTAACATTGCAAGTGTAGTCAGATATATGGATATGCTTAACTATTTTTTGTGTATTTGTAATAAATAATTCCTTCTGATCGTAAAAAGCTATGACGTCACAGTTTTTTATACCAAAAATTTTAAAGTTGTTTTGATTCGGACTACCCCGTGGCAGCACTGTATCTAATACCCTACCGATCATAAAATGTTTCTCTTCGGTAGGCAATTTTTATACTTAGTTAGATTTATTATAATTAATGCATTAAAACTGAACCAGTAACCAGATGTGTGATATCATGCTGTAAAAGTCCACTGATTGAAATTTTTGTCATTGTCGTGCTGGTTAAGGGGGTATAATTAAGATTTTTAGTACATAAAGAGAAAAGAAGAAATATGTTTAAACCAGATTTTCAGTCTAACGCTCAATAGTTATTTCAACTAGATATAAATTAAACGAAAATAGTGTTTCGATTGATTTTATTTTAATTATCACAATTTCAATTAAACAGTACAATATATTAATGTGATAAATATGGTACAATATACTTGAGTCCATCAGCAATTATTTCACTGCAGAACCTCTGAAAGCCACAATGCTCATCTAAATAGGTTTTGCATGAGAATATCTAGGGAAGTGGGTTCGAGCCCCAGTTTCTGCGAAGTAATTTTCAAGTATATATTATCCACAAGAAGTGGTTCGGATCCCACTATAAACTGTAGGGCCCTGTCTCCTTTACCCTAAACTTCTAGGCTTAACAGAGTTATTCAAGTGATCTGGAAGGCGGTTAAAACATTTCTTTCTAAACATTTATTAGACTTTCTGAATGATAATCATGTACTACCATAAGCACTACTTAGTTTTGGAATTTTACTTAAAATTTTCTATCAGTTTCAGTATATTCACATTTTACATTGAACGTAAATCATTAACTGCTTTTCAAATCTATATTTTTCATCAGAATCTTTAAGAAGTACTGAATAGTTTCTTTCTGAAGGTAACGGATACAAGTTTTAGAATAACAGATCTTACGTATTTTTGTTCACAACTTCTATGAATTCAAAATACATATTTTTTTATTTTTCCTGATAGATACTGTAAAAACATACCTTTATTACCAATGAATTCGTTCATAAACGAGGAAGATGGAAACATGATATGATTATCTTAAATATAAGAGAAAAATAATGAACAACTTTTTAGCTAACAGGTGTTTAAATTTTTAAACGTTTACAGAATTTCTTGTATAATTCTTTCCTATATACTAAAATAATATACTCCTTTCATATGATGCTAAAATATAAAAACAACTAATCTATTGTCTTCATCCTCTTTGAAATCCTTGCTAAAAATCAGAGCTTTAACCATATGTGATAAGATAAAATAAACTTTCTCATCCACAAAATTTCTTTAATCGTAAGAGAATAATATTCTTCCTATAATATTCGTTTATTCTCTGCTTTTGAATAAGTGTTTTAAAAAAAAGACTTTCTGCACATATCTAATTCCTAAGACTTTCGAAGAAGCTGTTTTAAATAAAAAATCTAAATATCATCTAATCCACTAGCGGATTTAATTGCTTTACATAAATATATACAGGGTCCTTAAAAATAGCGTCAAGTGTTTTATAGAATATATAGTGATTTTGTTTCCTACTAGAGATATTTTCCAGAATATCTTTTTTTTACATTTCGTTCACAAAGAGCCGTTGATTCTGTAATTTTTTTTTTTTAAATTCTCACTTTACGTACTTGATACATACATACAGAAATTATCAATTTTAATTCCTAATCATTTTTAAGTTCTTAATGCACGAGTTTGAGGGGTATATTTGGTGAGTTATTGATAACACGGGTAATTGAAATTAGTTTTTTATTAACAATGTTGGTTTAATAATTATTATTTATTCTACAATGTGTAACATAAAAGCATTGCCTGAGAAAAAAATTAATTGTAGGTTCTGTATTGATTGTTTTCATGAAGCACTGTAGCATTTCCAAATCTTCCTGGTTCTTTAATTTTACTTAGTCCTCGAGTGATTACATTTGACGTTTTTGGCAAAATAAAAAATTGCTTGATTTTATTTATTTCAACAAGTTTACAGTAATTTTATAAATTTCTGAAAAGTTTATATAGTAAATAATAGTTGTCTTTAATTACGATTTTTATTTAATACGTTAAAAAGGATGCAACTTACTCGTGAACGATTTTTCTTATTCTCAACACCTGCTCTGGCGTCATTGAAAGAAGAATTCTGTAGATTTTGCCCCTTTTAACGCGTCGTATACCACTTCCATTAATTTATCCACGAAATTGTGATAATACAACCCTCTTCATGATATTCCACCATAGAAGACAGTAAATTTATTCAATAATTCCCATATATCATAAAGTATTTATATGTGTATCATATCTCAAACCCAAACCGATATTAATGCGAATCATGTCGACAATGATGTTTGGATCCGTGTTTTCATTCCAATCCAATATACGCCCATCAGGGAACGTTTTTTGATATTTACAGACCGAATTTACATCATACGGCGGTTCTGCATCATCGCCGTTTCTGTTTTCATTCCGCCTCAGTCCGTGCTCATCTTCTTCTTCTTCCTCTGGTGGCGGAAACAATTTTGATACAATAAATATACACCACAGGTAATGACAGGTAATGACGACCCCCTTTATCCCGGAAGGCTCTAGTAGAACCTTGTGTGGGAGGGGGCTACACATTTAGAGACAAGGGACACACACCCAATATCCGTGTATAGTGAAAAAATCCCTCTCACAGTATTTTCCACTGCCACGGCCGGGGATCGAACCCGGAACTTTTTGGTGAGAGGCAAGTGCGCTCACCTCTCGACCATCAGTCATGTTTCAATGTTTCTATATTTCCAACTATAATCGAATCCTGTATCATTTACTTGTGGAAATAATTTTTCTTTCTCGAATGTCTTAGGCTGTTTCGAAGAAGAGGTGGATGCATGCTTTTTGGTAGCGTGCACACTCTGAACATGTCTTTTTAAGCTGTCTTTTCTATTAAATGTTTTATTACACATAGTACAATGAAAGGGGCGGTTTTTATGGATATTAGTATGGCGGCTGAGACCGCTAACTTTTTTATTCTTGGCAATTGGCCCACCCCCGAAATATGTTTGGCAATCAGAGAGCTCCGACAGGAAGTCTAAGCTGGCGGGAAATTCAAACCGACTGAAAATTCAAATTTAGGGGGGGAACCTCTACTACTGCACGTACATCAGATTATAATTTAGTGACCTTACATTACTTTATAGTATTATGAGATGGCTTATATAATTACGTCACCTATCCACCAATCCTCAACTTTTAATATATTATGACGTCATTTAATCACGTGACAATATTTTATATTTAATTTTAAGAAATGAACAAAAATGTGGTGTTTCGGATTAAGGTTACTCGTTATCAACTGAAATAATTACTTTGTGACAAACTTACCGCTTGTATAAATTAAAATATATCCAAAAGGATCGAAATTTATTAATGTCAACATTTCAAATTAAATCAAACATATTTCGTGATAATGTGTACTTATGAACCCAAAGGATAGAAGAGCAACTTTGCCACATAACATGCCGTACTGGATTCCCCTCCTCCTAGTGAATTACATAGGTCAATGAACTGCTGACTCTGCAATTAAATAAACACCGGATGCACAAGTACAATGAACCGCGGATGTCGCATATCATGTTACATAGGTCAATGAACTGCTGGGTCTGCAAGTAAAATAAACACAGGATGTGCAAGTACAATGAGCTGCTGATGCTGCATATTGGCTACGTAGGTCAATGAACTGCTGACTCTGCAAAGAAAATAAATTGCTAACATTGCAAATGTAGTCAGATATATATTCATGCTTAATAAATTTTTGTGTATTTGTAATAAATAATTCCTTCTCGTCGTAAAAAGCTATGACGTCACAGTTTTTTTATATCAAAAATTTGAAAGCTGTTTTGATTCGGACTATCCCGTGACAGCACTGTACCTAATACCCTCACGATCGTAAAATTTTTATCTTCGGCAGGCAATTTTTATACTTAGTTAGATTTATTATAATTAATACAATAAAACTGAACCAGTAACCGGATGTATGATATCATGCTGTAAAAGTCGACTGATTGAAATTTTTGTCATTGGCGTGCTGGTTAAGGGGGTATAATTCAGATTTTTAGTACATAAAGAGAAAAGAAAAAATATGTTGAAACCAGGAACTCTAGATTTTCAGTCTAACTCTCAATAGTTATTTCAACTAGATATAAATTAAACAAAAATAGTGTTTCAATTGATTTTATTTTAATTCACAATCACAATTTGAATTAAACAGTACGATATATTCTTATGATAAATATGGTACAATATACTTGAGTCTCTCCATCAGTCCAGCAGAAATTATTTCACTGCAGAACCTCTGAAAGTCACAATGTTCATCTAAATAGTTTTCGCATGAGAATACCTAGGGAAGTCGGTTCGAGCCCCACCTTCTGCGAAGTAATTTTCATACATATTTATTATCCACAAGAAGTGGTTCGGATCCCACTATAAACTGTAGGGCCCTGTCTCCCTTACCTGTACAAGTCTAGGCTTATCAGAGTCTTTCAGGTGATTTGGAAGGCGGTTAAACCATTAAGCACTACTTAGTTTTGAAATTTTACTTAAAATTTTCTATCAGTTTCAGTATATTCACATTTTACATTGAACATAAATCATTAATTGCTTTTCAAATCTATATTTTTCATCAGAATCTTTAAGAAGTACTGAATAGTTTCTTTATGAAGGTAACGAATACAAGTTTAAGAATAACAGATCTTACGTATTTTTGTTCACAACTTCTATGAATTCAAAATATATATTTTTTTATTTTTCCTGAAATTTACAAAGATATTGGCTAGATACTGTAATAGTATACCTTTATTATAAATGGATTCGTTCATAAACGAGGAAGATGGAAACATGATATGAATATCTTAAATATAAGAGAAAAATAATGAACGGCTTTTCAGCTAACAGGTGTTTAAATTTTTAAACGTTTGCAGAATTTCTTATATAATTCATTACTACATACTAAAATAATATACTCCATTCATATGATGCTAAAATATAAAAACAACTAATCTATTGTCTTCATCCTCTTTGAAATCTTTGCTATAAATCAGAGCTTTAACCATATGTGATAAGTTAAAATAAACTTTCTCATCCACAAAATTTCTTTATTCATAAGAGAATATTCTTTCTATAATATTAGTTTATTCTATGCTTTTGAATAAATGTTTTTTAAATAAAAAAATTTCTGCACACATCTAATTCCTAAGACTTTCGAAGAAGCTGTTTTAAATAAAAATCTAAATACCATCTAATCAACTAGCGGATTGAATTGTTTTACATAAATATATACAGGGTCCTTAAAAATAGCGTCAAGTGTTTTATAGAATATATAGTGATTTTTGTTTCCTACTAGAGATATTTTCCAGAATATTTTTCTTTTATATTTCGTTCACAAAGAGCCGTTGATTCTGTTAATTTATTATAAAAAAAATTCTCACTTTAAGTACTTGATGTATACATACAAAAATTATAAATTTTAATTCCTAATAATTTTTAAGTTCTCAATACACGGGTTTGAGGGGTATATACGTGTAATTGAAATTAAGTTTTTATTAACAATTTTGTCTTAATAATTTTTATTTACTCTACAATGTGTAACATAGAAGCATTGCCTGGGAAAAAAAAGAATTGTAGGTTCTGTATTTATTGTTTTCATAAAGCACTGTAACATTTCCAAATCTTCTTGGTTTTTAATTTTACTTGGTCCTCGAGTGATTACATTTGAAGTTTTACACAAATTCTTCTGGTAAAATAAAAATTGCTTGATTTTATTTATTTCAACAAGTTTACAGTAATTTTATAAATTTCTGAAAAGTTTATATAGAGAGTGTTTGGTAGTAAAAAATAACTTGCATTTAACTACAATTTTTATTTAATACGTTAAAAAGGATGCAACTTTATTGTGAACGATTTTTCTTATTCTCGACGCCTGCTCTGGCGTCATTGAAAGAAGAATTCTGTAGATTTTGCCTCTTTTAACGCGTCGTATACCACTTCCATTAATTTATCCACGAAATTGTGATAATACAACCCCCTTCATGATAATCCACCATAGAAGACAGTAAATTTATTTAATAATTCCCATATCTCGTAAAGTATTTATATGTGTATCATATCTCAAACCCAAACCGATATTAATGCGAATCATGTCGACAATGATGTTTGGATCCGTGTTTTCATTCCAATCCAATCTACGCCCGTCAGGGGACGTTTTTTGATATTTACAGACCGAACTTATGTCATACGGCCGTTCTTCATCATCGCTGTTTTTGTTTTCATTCCGTCCCAGTTCGTGCTCATCTTCTTCTTCTTCCTCTGGTGGCGAAAACAATTTTGATATAATGTTTCTATATTTCCAACTATAATCTAATCCTGTATCATTTACTTGTGGAGATAATTTTTCTTTCTCGAATGTCTTAGGCTGTTTTGAAGAAGAGGTGGATGCATGCTCTTTGGTGGCGTGCACACTCTGAACATGTCTTTTTAAGCTGCCTTTTCTATTAAATGTTTTATTACACATAGTACAATGAAAGGGGATATTTTTATGGATATTAGTATGGCGGCTTAGACCGCTAACTTTTTTATTCTTTGCAATTGGCCCACCCCCGAAATGTGTTTGGCAATCAGAGAGCTCCGACAGGAAGTCTAAGCTGGCGGGAAACTCAAACCGACTAAAAATTCAAATTTAGGGGGGAAACTCTACTACTGCACGTACATCAGATTATAATTTAGTGACTTTACATTACTTTATAGTATTATGAGATGGCTTATATAATAAAATTTTTAAGATACTTCTAGATGTCGTGATTGATAGGTACTTGGTATATTCATATACAAGAGCTATGAATTCTAGGTTATGAATATTTATAATAATTCAATTTCAAATAATTTTATGCTGAAAGTTATACTTGGTGAATTATTAGTAATACGTTTTAATTTGAAAAGTTCTTTATTTTTTTACAATCTTGGTTTAACAATTTTATTTACTTAATTATATTACTTCTAATACTTAAAACACACTCGAGGCCTTGGAAAAATAGTGAGCAGTAGATTCTATTTCTATGGTTTTCATAAAACCCTGTATCATATCGAAGTACTCCTCGTTTTTCCAACTATACTTCCAAGTCAAAAAGTTTGAAATATCTATCTTAGGCGTTTAATGTTTAATTGCTTTCATGTCAGGATTATGTACAATGTAACTGACTTATTTAACTTAAAACCGAACTAACACGAATAATATGAAATAAATATAAACTATAAAAAAAACTTATGAAAAATTAACCAAAAGTATAAAATTACTGAAAAACAAATGATTGAAAAGAAAACGATTGAAAAATAGTGGAAGCACGAAGGAGTTTCGTATTTTTTCACTTTTCCTACGTTTCACATTTTTTCATTTTTCCTACTTGCTTCCACTATTTTTCAATCGTTTTCTTTTCAATCATTTGTTTTTCAGTAATTTTATACTTTTGGTTAATTTTTCATAAGTTTTTTTTATAGTTTATATTTATTTCATGTTATTCGTGTTAGTTCGGTTTTAAGTTAAATAAGTCAGTTACATTGTACATAATCCTGACATGAAAGCAATTAAACATTAAACGCCTAAGATAGATATTTCAAACTTTTTGACTTGGAAGTATAGTTGGAAAAACGAGGAGTACTTCGATATGATACAGGGTTTTATGAAAACCATAGAAATAGAATCTACTGCTCACTATTTTTCCAAGGCCTCGAGTGTGTTTTAAGTATTAGAAGTAATATAATTAAGTAAATAAAATTGTTAAACCAAGATTGTAAAAAAATAAAGAACTTTTCAAATTAAAACGTATTACTAATAATTCACCAAGTATAACTTTCAGCATAAAATTATTTGAAATTGAATTATTATAAATATTCATAACCTAGAATTCATAGCTCTTGTATATGAATATACCAAGTACCTATCAATCACGACATCTAGAAGTATCTTAAAAATTTTATTATATAAGCCATCTCATAATACTATAAAGTAATGTAAAGTCACTAAATTATAATCTGATGTACGTGCAGTAGTAGAGTTTCCCCCCTAAATTTGAATTTTTAGTCGGTTTGAGTTTCCCGCCAGCTTAGACTTCCTGTCGGAGCTCTCTGATTGCCAAACACATTTCGGGGGTGGGCCAATTGCAAAGAATAAAAAAGTTAGCGGTCTAAGCCGCCATACTAATATCCATAAAAATATCCCCTTTCATTGTACTATGTGTAATAAAACATTTAATAGAAAAGGCAGCTTAAAAAGACATGTTCAGAGTGTGCACGCCACCAAAGAGCATGCATCCACCTCTTCTTCAAAACAGCCTAAGACATTCGAGAAAGAAAAATTATCTCCACAAGTAAATGATACAGGATTAGATTATAGTTGGAAATATAGAAACATTATATCAAAATTGTTTTCGCCACCAGAGGAAGAAGAAGAAGATGAGCACGAACTGGGACGGAATGAAAACAAAAACAGCGATGATGAAGAACGGCCGTATGACATAAATTCGGTCTGTAAATATCAAAAAACGTCCCCTGACGGGCGTAGATTGGATTGGAATGAAAACACGGATCCAAACATCATTGTCGACATGATTCGCATTAATATCAGTCTGGGTTTGAGATATGATACACATATAAATACTTTACGAGATATGGGAATTATTAAATAAATTTACTGTCTTCTATGGTGGATTATCATGAAGGGGGTTGTATTATCACAATTTCGTGGATAAATTAATGGAAGTGGTATACGACGCGTTAAAAGAGGCAAAATCTACAGAATTCTTCTTTCAATGACGCCAGAGCAGGCGTCGAGAATAAGAAAAATCGTTCACAATAAAGTTGCATCCTTTTTAACGTATTAAATAAAAATTGTAGTTAAATGCAAGTTATTTTTTACTACCAAACACTCTCTATATAAACTTTTCAGAAATTTATAAAATTACTGTAAACTTGTTGAAATAAATAAAATCAAGCAATTTTTATTTTACCAGAAGAATTTGTGTAAAACTTCAAATGTAATCACTCGAGGACCAAGTAAAATTAAAAACCAAGAAGATTTGGAAATGTTACAGTGCTTTATGAAAACAATAAATACAGAACCTACAATTCTTTTTTTTCCCAGGCAATGCTTCTATGTTACACATTGTAGAGTAAATAAAAATTATTAAGACAAAATTGTTAATAAAAACTTAATTTCAATTACACGTATATACCCCTCAAACCCGTGTATTGAGAACTTAAAAATTATTAGGAATTAAAATTTATAATTTTTGTATGTATACATCAAGTACTTAAAGTGAGAATTTTTTTTATAATAAATTAACAGAATCAACGGCTCTTTGTGAACGAAATATAAAAGAAAAATATTCTGGAAAATATCTCTAGTAGGAAACAAAAATCACTATATATTCTATAAAACACTTGACGCTATTTTTAAGGACCCTGTATATATTTATGTAAAACAATTCAATCCGCTAGTTGATTAGATGGTATTTAGATTTTTATTTAAAACAGCTTCTTCGAAAGTCTTAGGAATTAGATGTGTGCAGAAATTTTTTTATTTAAAAAACATTTATTCAAAAGCATAGAATAAACTAATATTATAGAAAGAATATTCTCTTATGAATAAAGAAATTTTGTGGATGAGAAAGTTTATTTTAACTTATCACATATGGTTAAAGCTCTGATTTATAGCAAAGATTTCAAAGAGGATGAAGGCAATAGATTAGTTGTTTTTATATTTTAGCATCATATGAATGGAGTATATTATTTTAGTATGTAGTAATGAATTATATAAGAAATTCTGCAAACGTTTAAAAATTTAAACACCTGTTAGCTGAAAAGCCGTTCATTATTTTTCTCTTATATTTAAGATATTCATATCATGTTTCCATCTTCCTCGTTTATGAACGAATCCATTTATAATAAAGGTATACTATTACAGTATCTAGCCAATATCTTTGTAAATTTCAGGAAAAATAAAAAAATATATATTTTGAATTCATAGAAGTTGTGAACAAAAATACGTAAGATCTGTTATTCTTAAACTTGTATTCGTTACCTTCATAAAGAAACTATTCAGTACTTCTTAAAGATTCTGATGAAAAATATAGATTTGAAAAGCAATTAATGATTTATGTTCAATGTAAAATGTGAATATACTGAAACTGATAGAAAATTTTAAGTAAAATTTCAAAACTAAGTAGTGCTTAATGGTTTAACCGCCTTCCAAATCACCTGAAAGACTCTGATAAGCCTAGACTTGTACAGGTAAGGGAGACAGGGCCCTACAGTTTATAGTGGGATCCGAACCACTTCTTGTGGATAATAAATATGTATGAAAATTACTTCGCAGAAGGTGGGGCTCGAACCGACTTCCCTAGGTATTCTCATGCGAAAACTATTTAGATGAACATTGTGACTTTCAGAGGTTCTGCAGTGAAATAATTTCTGCTGGACTGATGGAGAGACTCAAGTATATTGTACCATATTTATCATAAGAATATATCGTACTGTTTAATTCAAATTGTGATTGTGAATTAAAATAAAATCAATTGAAACACTATTTTTGTTTAATTTATATCTAGTTGAAATAACTATTGAGAGTTAGACTGAAAATCTAGAGTTCCTGGTTTCAACATATTTTTTCTTTTCTCTTTATGTACTAAAAATCTGAATTATACCCCCTTAACCAGCACGCCAATGACAAAAATTTCAATCAGTCGACTTTTACAGCATGATATCATACATCCGGTTACTGGTTCAGTTTTATTGTATTAATTATAATAAATCTAACTAAGTATAAAAATTGCCTGCCGAAGATAAAAATTTTACGATCGTGAGGGTATTAGGTACAGTGCTGTCACGGGATAGTCCGAATCAAAACAGCTTTCAAATTTTTGATATAAAAAAACTGTGACGTCATAGCTTTTTACGACGAGAAGGAATTATTTATTACAAATACACAAAAATTTATTAAGCATGAATATATATCTGACTACATTTGCAATGTTAGCAATTTATTTTCTTTGCAGAGTCAGCAGTTCATTGACCTACGTAGCCAATATGCAGCATCAGCAGCTCATTGTACTTGCACATCCTGTGTTTATTTTACTTGCAGACCCAGCAGTTCATTGACCTATGTAACATGATATGCGACATCCGCGGTTCATTGTACTTGTGCATCCGGTGTTTATTTAATTGCAGAGTCAGCAGTTCATTGACCTATGTAATTCACTAGGAGGAGGGGAATCCAGTACGGCATGTTATGTGGCAAAGTTGCTCTTCTATCCTTTGGGTTCATAAGTACACATTATCACGAAATATGTTTGATTTAATTTGAAATGTTGACATTAATAAATTTCGATCCTTTTGGATATATTTTAATTTATACAAGCGGTAAGTTTGTCACAAAGTAATTATTTCAGTTGATAACGAGTAACCTTAATCCGAAACACCACATTTTTGTTCATTTCTTAAAATTAAATATAAAATATTGTCACGTGATTAAATGACGTCATAATATATTAAAAGTTGAGGATTGGTGGATAGGTGACGTAATTATATAAGCCATCTCATAATACTATAAAGTAATGTAAGGTCACTAAATTATAATCTGATGTACGTGCAGTAGTAGAGGTTCCCCCCCTAAATTTGAATTTTCAGTCGGTTTGAATTTCCCGCCAGCTTAGACTTCCTGTCGGAGCTCTCTGATTGCCAAACATATTTCGGGGGTGGGCCAATTGCCAAGAATAAAAAAGTTAGCGGTCTCAGCCGCCATACTAATATCCATAAAAACCGCCCCTTTCATTGTACTATGTGTAATAAAACATTTAATAGAAAAGACAGCTTAAAAAGACATGTTCAGAGTGTGCACGCTACCAAAAAGCATGCATCCACCTCTTCTTCGAAACAGCCTAAGACATTCGAGAAAGAAAAATTATTTCCACAAGTAAATGATACAGGATTCGATTATAGTTGGAAATATAGAAACATTGAAACATGACTGATGGTCGAGAGGTGAGCGCACTTGCCTCTCACCAAAAAGTTCCGGGTTCGATCCCCGGCCGTGGCAGTGGAAAATACTGTGAGAGGGATTTTTTCACTATACACGGATATTGGGTGTGTGTCCCTTGTCTCTAAATGTGTAGCCCCCTCCCACACAAGGTTCTACTAGAGCCTTCCGGGATAAAGGGGGTCGTCATTACCTGTCATTACCTGTGGTGTATATTTATTGTATCAAAATTGTTTCCGCCACCAGAGGAAGAAGAAGAAGATGAGCACGGACTGAGGCGGAATGAAAACAGAAACGGCGATGATGCAGAACCGCCGTATGATGTAAATTCGGTCTGTAAATATCAAAAAACGTTCCCTGATGGGCGTATATTGGATTGGAATGAAAACACGGATCCAAACATCATTGTCGACATGATTCGCATTAATATCGGTTTGGGTTTGAGATATGATACACATATAAATACTTTATGATATATGGGAATTATTGAATAAATTTACTGTCTTCTATGGTGGATTATCATGAAGAGGGTTGTATTATCACAATTTCGTGGATAAATTAATGGAAGTGGTATACGACGCGTTAAAAGGGGCAAAATCTACAGAATTCTTCTTTCAATGACGCCAGAGCAGGTGTTGAGAATAAGAAAAATCGTTCACGAGTAAGTTGCATCCTTTTTAACGTATTAAATAAAAATCGTAATTAAAGACAACTATTATTTACTATATAAACTTTTCAGAAATTTATAAAATTACTGTAAACTTGTTGAAATAAATAAAATCAAGCAATTTTTTATTTTGCCAAAAACGTCAAATGTAATCACTCGAGGACTAAGTAAAATTAAAGAACCAGGAAGATTTGGAAATGCTACAGTGCTTCATGAAAACAATCAATACAGAACCTACAATTAATTTTTTTCTCAGGCAATGCTTTTATGTTACACATTGTAGAATAAATAATAATTATTAAACCAACATTGTTAATAAAAAACTAATTTCAATTACCCGTGTTATCAATAACTCACCAAATATACCCCTCAAACTCGTGCATTAAGAACTTAAAAATGATTAGGAATTAAAATTGATAATTTCTGTATGTATGTATCAAGTACGTAAAGTGAGAATTTAAAAAAAAAAAATTACAGAATCAACGGCTCTTTGTGAACGAAATGTAAAAAAAAGATATTCTGGAAAATATCTCTAGTAGGAAACAAAATCACTATATATTCTATAAAACACTTGACGCTATTTTTAAGGACCCTGTGTATATTTATGTAAAGCAATTAAATCCGCTAGTGGATTAGATGATATTTAGATTTTTTATTTAAAACAGCTTCTTCGAAAGTCTTAGGAATTAGATATGTGCAGAAAGTCTTTTTTTAAAAACACTTATTCAAAAGCAGAGAATAAACGAATATTATAGGAAGAATATTATTCTCTTACGATTAAAGAAATTTTGTGGATGAGAAAGTTTATTTTATCTTATCACATATGGTTAAAGCTCTGATTTTTAGCAAGGATTTCAAAGAGGATGAAGACAATAGATTAGTTGTTTTTATATTTTAGCATCATATGAAAGGAGTATATTATTTTAGTATATAGGAAAGAATTATACAAGAAATTCTGTAAACGTTTAAAAATTTAAACAACTGTTAGCTAAAAAGTTGTTCATTATTTTTCTCTTATATTTAAGATAATCATATCATGTTTCCATCTTCCTCGTTTATGAACGAATTCATTGGTAATAAAGGTATGTTTTTACAGTATCTATCAGGAAAAATAAAAAAATATGTATTTTGAATTCATAGAAGTTGTGAACAAAAATACGTAAGATCTGTTATTCTAAAACTTGTATCCGTTACCTTCAGAAAGAAACTATTCAGTACTTCTTAAAGATTCTGATGAAAAATATAGATTTGAAAAGCAGTTAATGATTTACGTTCAATGTAAAATGTGGATATACTGAAACTGATAGAAAATTTTAAGTAAAATTCCAAAACTAAGTAGTGCTTATGGTAGTACATGATTATCATTCAGAAAGTCTAATAAATGTTTAGAAAGAAATGTTTTAACCGCCTTCCAGATCACTTGAATAACTCTGTTAAGCCTAGAAGTTTAGGGTAAAGGAGACAGGGCCCTACAGTTTATAGTGGGATCCGAACCACTTCTTGTGGATAATATATACTTGAAAATTACTTCGCAGAAACTGGGGCTCGAACCCACTTCCCTAGATATTCTCATGCAAAACCTATTTAGATGAGCATTGTGGCTTTCAGAGGTTCTGCAGTGAAATAATTGCTGATGGACTCAAGTATATTGTACCATATTTATCACATTAATATATTGTACTGTTTAATTGAAATTGTGATAATTAAAATAAAATCAATTGAAACACTATTTTCGTTTAATTTATATCTAGTTGAAATAACTATTGAGCGTTAGACTGAAAATCTGGTTTAAACATATTTCTTCTTTTCTCTTTATGTACTAAAAATCTTAATTATACCCCCTTAACCAGCACGACAATGACAAAAATTTCAATCAGTGGACTTTTACAGCATGATATCACACATCTGGTTACTGGTTCAGTTTTAATGCATTAATTATAATAAATCTAACTAAGTATAAAAATTGCCTACCGAAGAGAAACATTTTATGATCGGTAGGGTATTAGATACAGTGCTGCCACGGGGTAGTCCGAATCAAAACAACTTTAAAATTTTTGGTATAAAAAACTGTGACGTCATAGCTTTTTACGATCAGAAGGAATTATTTATTACAAATACACAAAAAATAGTTAAGCATATCCATATATCTGACTACACTTGCAATGTTAGCAATTTATTTTATTTGCAGGGTCAGCAATACATTGACCTATGTAACCAATATGCAGCATCAGCGGTTCATTGTACTTGTACATCCGGTGTTTATTTTATTTGCAGACTCAGCAGTTCATTGACCTGTGTAACATGATATGCAGCATCAGCAGTTCATTGTACTTGTGCATCCGGTGTTTATTTAATTGCAGAGTCAGCAGTTCATTGACCTATGAAACATGATATGCGACATCCGCGGTTCATTGTACTTATGCATCCGGTGCTTATTTAGTTTGCAGATTCAGCAGTTCATTGGCCTATGTAATTCACTAGGAGGAGGGGGAATCCAGTAAAGCATGTTATGTGGCAAATTTGTTCTGCTATCCTTTGGGTTCATAAGTACACATTATCACGAAATATGTTTGATTTAATTTTTAATTTGAAATGTTGCCATTAATAAATATCGATCCTTTTGGATACATTTTAACTTATACAAGCGGTAAGCTTGTCACAAAGTAATTATTTCAGTTCATAACGTGTAACCTGAATCCGAAACTCGACTTGCATCTCCAGAAGTTATTTTTTTTCATTTCTAATAGTTATATAAAAATATTGTCACGTGATCAAATGGTGATTAATGATTGCAAAATAAATATATTAAAAGTTTGCCAAGTGGTCAATAAGTGGTTCGTTATTGCCAAAATATTCCGAAGTGGATCAATTGTCAAATATTTCGTGAGCATTTTTGACAGCGCGAGGGCCCCCATTTAATAGTTATTATATAAGAAAATATTGTCACGTGATCAAATGACGTCATGATATATTAAAAATTTGAGGATTGGTGGATAGGCGGCGCAAGTATATAAGCCTTAATACTATAAAATAATGTAATGTCACTAAATTACAATCTGATGTACGTGCAGTAGTAGAATTTCCCGCCTAAATTTGAATTTCCAGTCGGTTTGAATTTCCCGCCAACTTAGATTTCTGTCGGTGCTCTATGATTGCCAAACAGATTTTGGGGGTGGGCCAATTACCAAAAATATTTCGAGGGTGGGCCAACTGCCAAGAATAAAAAAGCTCCCACGATCATCAAAATTTTCCTACGCTCAAGTGGGGCCGTGACCTAGCGGCTCACCTTCCAAATTATGGAATCCCACAATTCGACCAATAAGCGCGGTGATCATCCCACTCATCGACCAATCACATTATGTAGGCGGGGCTTCCCCACCAATCGATCAGTTACAATACATGGGTGGGGTTTATCTCGACCAATTACAATAAGTGGGTTGAGATTCACCTCCCACCAATCGACCAATCATATTAAGAGGGGTGTGGTTTATCCCATCCACTCAACCAATCCGCTTAGGTGGGCGGGGCTTATCCCCTCCCATCGACCAATCACGTTCGGGTTGGGAGGAGGAGTGGGGGGTATACATGGAGGTATGGAGGGGGGTATTTCGCTTTCTTATTATTAACCTACTGCTAGTTTATAACATTCGCAACGTACATTTCATTTTTTGAAATGACAACCTTAAACGATTCGATGCATATTTATCAAAAATTCTTCAATTAATTGTACCCACCTTGGCAAAAACTTTTTGAATTTATCGAACGATTTTAATGAAAATAGTGTGTTTTGTATAATTTGCATTAATCCTTTTAATTAGCACGTTTACGAAAGAGTTGGTAATATTTTGATTTATTTTATCGGTCAACTCTGCCTTAGACAGCTCTTGAATTACCACGACGCCATTACATGCCGTGGATGTCTAGTTGGCTCCGGGCTCGGAAATTGGACAGTAAATTTTACATAATTACTTCATTGATTTTGTTTTTATTGTAATTGATTGTCCGACTGACAAAGAAATGGTTATTGTTTCGATCCCAATATTTTTTTTTATTGGAATTACATTTTAATGCAACCAACTATATACATTTAATTATGAATTAATTTCTGAAAACCTATGAAATTTTTATAGCGGAAAATTAAGTTATTAATATTTTTATTTGAGATTCAAAATGTAATAACAAGAAGGTTATGTGCTTTTCATTTAATCACAGGTTAAATTTACAAACTTCATAATTTTTTGCAACGTTGAAGGTAATACATTTAACGAAGCATTATTTACTGTGTTTACTACTTAAGTCACTATTCATAATTTAATGTTGAAATTATTCAGATTATGATGAGACATAGTTTCAATACGTTGTCAATAAAATATGACGTTAAATTTATCAATCAATCAATCAATAAGACTTTATTTCTTATTTTAATATAATAAAAGTACCTCCCCAGAACCCACACGGGGTCCGACAGTGCAACCACCTCGCTAATGTGGTGGCAGATTGCATGGCCGGGCGGAATGGGACTGGTTTGGCTAAAAAGAAAATTAAAACAACTAAACCTAGGCTCCTTCCATCGCAGACGGATTATAAAAGGTGTTAAAATTAGGAACATGTTTAAAGAACAAACTTGACAAAACTGAATAAAAACTACATACTAAATTAAAACACTTGCGCACTGATCACTTTTAATTTCGTATCTGACGCTAGCAGCTCAATTTGAACGAGGTGCCTTCCGCGAGATAAGTCAATGCTGGGCTGCGCATGGCCGGCCTAAACTTTGATTTAAAAAAAATTGGATTGTATATGTTGTGATTTTCTAAAAATTGTGAAGCGAAATGAATTTAGAGACAAAAGTGTACAAAAAGAAAACAAGAAAAAACAAACGCGACAAAAAGGTTACAAACAGAAAAGAAGAGGGGGACAGGAAAGATTTAAAGGTACAAAAGGTATGAAATGTCAGTAAAGGTGGATAGGGTAAGCGGAAGTTATAGTTGTTGGAATTTGGCTACAGGGGTTGCCGAAAAATCGGTAACGTCTGGTACGGTAAAGAGTGTTTAATCCGAAATGGGGCATTATGCTGTCTAATTTGTGTTATGTGTCTTGTTAGCGGACTATCGCCCAGCTTGAAGGAGTAGAAATTTTGGGAGACCTGCTGGATGTAATCCGCTATCCGACAGGGAATAGACTGTCCGTACAGTCTCATTTATGTAGGTGTTAAACGTCAGTCGTTGGTCCAGTCTAACGCCCAAGTATTTCACGCATCTTTTAGTTGGAATTTTGTTTCCCCTGATCGAAATGGGTGTTATTATTTTATTCTCTGTAAACCGACGCGTAAAGACTATCGCCTCAGATTTCTCAGCGTTCACCCAAATCTTCCACTGGTCGTAATAATTCATGTCACGAGCCATGTGCGCCTTCAGCAACATATTCGCTGCTTGGGCGTTGTGTGAATGCGCATACATGGCTGTGTCATCGGCGTACTTGGCCAGTTTCGTATTCGGGAACTCTGGAAAATCGGAGACGTACAGGTTGTACAACTTTGGTGACAGGCACGATCCTTGCGGGACTCCCGCGCGAATGTCCCGCCATGTTGAGAGTTTGTTATTCACTCGAACCTGCAGGGATCTGCCCGTCAGGAACGAGTGAATTAGCTTAATGAAGTAAGTCGGAAAGTTGCAGTGGCGTTCACAGTTCAACAGCGTTTACTATTGATATTTTCCTAATATACGTGTGTGTTTATTTTCTCACTTTAAGTGAATATGGACATTTTCTTGGAGGATCGTGAGACAATAATTTATCAAGTCTAGTTTTAAATTTGTTGTTTTTTGAAAAGCAATTTAAACACCTATTTGAATATTTAGCAAGCGACGTTTCAAAAATTATTTCGGGAGACACATTATCCTTTCTTCTTTTCATTTAAACTTGAGGTCTAAAATACATATTTTAATTTAGAATTTCTTTATTAGGAAATCATTGAACTGAGAATTCATTTGCGTGTCGGTATTTATTTGTAAATTGTCTTTTTTACCTGTCGTAATAGTCACATTCAATGTTCCATCGAACCTTCTGTGAATTATTTTCATGTTTGTTTGTAAGAAGTTGTAACTGCTATTTTGTATTTTTATTTCTGTGGCAAATAAACATATTATTATATTATTATATGATGTATGTGAAATTCAAAAAACTTTATAAAACTGAAAGATTAAAAGACACGTCTTGGTCAATGGTCTTTCACGAAAGACCATTGACCCCTGGCTTAGTTTGTTGATTACTGAGTTTGCCGTCGTATTGCCTTCAAGTACACCCCGATACGCTGGAGGAAATTAAGAAACTTGGAGTTGATGATATAGGAGAAAAAAGGAACTCTTGGATTTTGCATAATTATTTATACGCATGCATGTATGGACATTGCACTTTTAAGGTGTTAAAGAAATATAATATGCATATACCTGGTCCTTCAACTAAGTCACTGTTAATAATGTGACATCAAAGTTTGTAGTTAGTACATTGCAGTATTCTTTGTTTACAGTATTCTTTGTAATAATTTGATGTCTGTTAGTACAAAATTAGTTTATTCTAGAGGCAACAACAAGCTTAGGTAACCCATTAATGTATTTTAATTTGTTAATTTCAGCTTTGGATATTCTGTCTTTATATTTCGGTCGTATTATGTAAGCATGATTTCTCTGAATTACTAGCAGATCCTTACTAATCCGTACAAACCTAAAAGCGTGAAGCGTTACTTTTAGCGGTTTGGCTTTGCCTTGAAGCTTCTTTCCAAGTCTAATTTCTGATTGTTTAGATCGGGAGTGGTTTCACTTATTATTTGCCTAGAAATTTGCATATCATCAGATTCTTCTTCTCTTTTCTAAACCTTTATTAACAAATTAATACCATCAGTTATTAGAAGGACCCTTATCGGTACATATAACAGCAAAGTTTCTAATTTTGATTTTAGTGAAAGTATACAGTGGTATATAACACTATATTTGCTACAAAATAGATGAAGGGTTCAATAAATAGAAACACAGAAATTATTGAAAATTATGACAGATAAACAAAATCTAACTAAAACTAAATGATCAGCAAGATTGAACGACGTGAAATCTATTCCAATATCTCTGCTTTTAATCACAATATAATTATCCGATGGATATTTACACATGCGTGCCTGTATATTTTTCTGTTTGTAATTGCATTTTTAGTGTGATTGAGTCTATAATATTAAAACGAAAATATATTGGTTTTGGGTAAATTTAAGTCAATACTTTTACCATCAGATGCAGATATTTTTTTAAAATTTGCATTAGTAGATTCACTGTTCAATGAATGTAAATAATAGGTTTATAATTTAATATTGTTTTGATAATGGAAAGGAAGTTCTTGCCTCAATATCTTTAAATTTATTCAATATATTAAACCTATTTAAAAATGTTAAAAACTTAACTCAATAACCAATAAAATGTATAAAATTTGTATTATAGTAACACTGTAAACCATAGAATATTTAATTATATTGTAAATTCGAAAATATAAAAAAGATATTTTCCTAAAATTGATATTTAAGAAGATTATCCCAAGGAGCACACTTAGAAAGAGGTTTATGTTTTAGTAAAGATTTTTGGTGGCGAACGCCAAGCATGTGGAGTTAGGTATTTCGTGTAAGCTAATGGAATCACGTACAAGAATATCGTGATCGAGGGTTGGAGGTGGTGATAGCAGACTACAACGTCTTTTCTATGTGCCAAGCACAGTTTTATATTGGAATAAACTTTATTATTCGAATAAGATTTAATTGACTGCAGATTGCATTTACTTATTTGGATTAAATTCACAGAAGGTATAAACTTACAATGGTTCGCTGCAACTGAGATAATATATTTGAGCAATTTTAGAACAAAATTTTTATAAATCTTAGATGAAAACTGGAATTCATTTAATTTTAATATGAATATATGGATTTTTAATTTTATTTAACCAAACACTAACTTTATATTTTCACACTTTTATTTATTTTACTATAACAATTGTTTCGCCCAGAATAGGTTTCATTAGATGGTTATGCGATAACAAAATTTTGTGCAATAACTTCTCTCCACTTAAATACTGAATAGCCAATAAATTATAGTAACGATCTAATTTACATAATTATATCAATAATGGAATGATTTACAGCTGAAGTACCTAAACAAATTATTTCTAAATACATAAATTACTAGGAAAGTCACAATTAATTAAATGTATGTTAATACCAATGTGTCGATTAGTAAAGTTAGTAAAGTTATCAGTAAACAAGAATAATTAACTTCGGTTAACAAAAAGCAAGATTTTTTATGTTTGTTAATTTCTAAATATTCTAACAAAGATAATCTCAATACTTTACTCTCTACATGTAAAATATCAAAATCATCTCTAGAAGAATGTTTTTCATTCAACAAATTATTAGTATATGTATGATCTCTTTTGTTCTTTACATAAGGTGGAGTGGGGTAAGTGGGACTTAGAATCTTAAAAGGTCAACTTTAAATAGTTATCTCGGCCACAAAAATAACGTCGGAAAGTTGACATTTTTACGCCAGATACTCGGCAATGCTTACCATATATATCCTAGTAGTTGTACAAGAAAATTTTATTTTTTAAACTGCTTAAAAGAATCTAAATAAATATGACACTAAGTCTCACTTTCCAATTGCACCATAAAATGGAGCAAGCGATACTTGTTTTGTAAAACGTTCAGCATTCTTTGTATGTACGTGTGGGGCAAGAGAGAACATTCTATAAGTGGCGAACTTTTCAGGACAATTCTCAAAATTAATTTATCTCCTTTAGTTTCGAGTTACAAGATGATTTTTGAAAGATTATATTAAAGAAAAATTAATAAACCGATATAACACAATAATTTCTCTAAAGTAAAAAATAAATAACATTACTGCACATTGTAATTATTTCTGAATCTTACGCTAAAAATGACTTCACCCCTCCTTCCCAGATTTGGTTCAGGTAAGCCATTACAATATCCTCCTCAGAAATACAGCATTCATAGTCTTATTTTGGCCAAATGAAAGTGTTTTATTTGTCGCCTTCTTTTTTTTTGTATATTTAGCACTTACTTCATCATTCGTTATTTTTAGTAATTAACCCACATAATGTTTTTTGTTTTTTTTTAGTAGCAAACTTTGCCGCCAGTACCCAATGGCGAACTTTTATATTGTCATCCCGATACTCTTCCTTTTGTTCCTCTTCTAACTCACGCATTAAATCTTCGACAATTCCGAAGTCCTCTAACACCTAAGAAGGTCTCTATTGCCCCTCTGATACAGAAAGCTGGGGTAAGAGGGAAATAGGCGCCATTGCCCTTATTTTTAATATTTTAGTAATTTGACATTTTTTTTCGAAAAATTAATTAAAGCAGTTCCCTGTACACTTTTGGTCGTATTTTTATATTTACAATATCCTAGGAATCATTACTTCCACATCCAGATTTTATATCCAAGTCTTATAGACACTAAATCCCAATGCAATATTTTACTGCCTTTAATGATAGGATGGGGGTGGCAAAAGGGGTGCTAGAGGGGGTAGCTAACGCCAAAAAATTTTTTTGAGACGTTTCGTTCTTGCATACACACTAAGTCACCATTAATTTTTTTTACTCCCTTTCATAATAATGTGGGGGTGGTATTAGAAGTAATAGTGGGGGGTGGCTGATGCAATTTTTGAGACCTTGACTTTTCGTACATGTCCTAAATTGCAATTTTATGGACTCTTACCTGCTTGCTTTGCCTATTTACCGTTATTTACCCCATTTGCCCACGAACTCTTCAATGGAATTGGATCAAAATATAATCTAGTTCAACATCTCGTTGCAATACATAAGTGTACCAAATTTCAAGTTAACATCATTAACGGTTCCAGAGTAAACGTGCGCACAAAAAAGTTACAGACCGACAGACAGACATTTTTTTCGTTCAAATTTAAAGTTCCTATGTTTCATGACATTTTAAGCCTATTTTAACAAAACAAATATTTTTCTTGCGTTACTAACTTCCACTGGACGTGGAAGTAATATGCGACATAATCCTCATTCTTTATTCAGTTTCGTGAGCTAATTTCTTCTTCCCTGAAGTGTTATAAAAGGTAAAAATTTAACACTTTTTAGTAACTACTAACACACACACCAATCATGCACGAACTTAAATTATTCATGACAACTTTAGATAAGTGAAGCTCAGAATTGTAGGCAGTTAGTTTTAGTAGCCACTGTGACTAGTTCGCAAATTATAGTGTACAATAAACATTACACCTAAGTATTAACCGCTCACTTTAAGATCTTAGTGATTTCTTTTGTAGACAATACATAATAAAAAATATGAAATAATATAATTTTAGATAAATTTAATTGTAAATACCGTACTATGAGAGTTCTTGGAAAAAATTATGTCGGTCTTTGCTGCGTAATCATTCGTAGTCGGTGTTGCGGGGGTTCACCCTCGCATAACTTAAGATCACGAGACAGTCGAATTACTACATATACTGAATAATTTTAATGCATGTGCAGAAGAATAGTAGTACACCCATAGCGGGCCCGTATTTGTTTGATTTCTTAATCTCTCCCATTTTCAAGTAGACCATTACTTCCACGTCCAAAAGAAGTATAGTAACTCAAAAAAATAATTTTTTTTTGTTCAAATAGGCTTAAAATGTCATGAGACGAAGATTTTAAATTTGAGCGGAAAAAATTTTTCTGTATGTCTGTCGGTCTGTCTGTCGGCCGGTCTGCCGGTCCGTCTGCCAGTCTGTAACTTTTTTTGTGCGCACATTTACTCTGGGACCGTGTATAATATTGACTTGAAATTTGATATAATTATGTATTATAACGAGATCTGGAAATATATTATATTTTGATCTAATTCCGTTGAAGAGTTTGGGGGTAAATGGGGTAAATAAGAGTAAATAAATAAAGCAAGCAGGTAACAATCGATAAAAGTTCAGTTTAAGGCATTGCGAACCCCATCCTATGATTAAAAGGAGTAAAAAATTAAATTGAGATTCAGTGTGTGTACGAGAACCAAGGGCCTCTAAAATTTATTTTGGCATTAACTATCCTCTCTAACACCCCCATTGCCACCCCCATCCTATTGTTTAAGGGAATAAAAAATTAAATTGGGATTTAGTGTGTATACGAGAACCGAGGGGCTCTAAATTTTGTTTCATTAGCCACCCCCTCTACCACGCCCATTGCCACCTCCACCCTATTATTAAAGGGAGTAAAATATTACATTGGGATTTAGTGTGTATAAGATTTGGATACAAAATCTGGATGTAGAATTAGCGATTCCTTGGGCAACGGTTTTTTTATTGATCTTTTATTGCAATACTTAGACCTTGATCACTTTTCACAGTTCTACGATTTTTATCCACCCTGTATAATATGAAGTGTAAGTACAGTGAGGTCCATAAGTAACGGATAAATTCATTATCTATGTAATTAACAATTTATGAGTAAAATCCAAAAACAAATTCTAAACTGACATTTTTTGAGCATAATTTTATACCTCCCCCTTCAACCCCTTTGGAGTGACAGCTACCCCTTTAATATTCTTAAATGGAATATCCAGCAATATAAAGTTTTTTGAATTGTGTATATTCTTCAAGAAAATTAAATTTGAAAATTTTGAAATGTATAAAATCAAATGTATCCTAAACAAAACTGGCGCACGTTACTTGAATTTCTTTAAAAATTTCTTGGCTCCAGAGTTAAGAATACTTTTCCCAGATAATGAAAACCCTAATGAAATTTATAACAATATTTGGTATCAGCAGGACCGAGCTACATCACATTTTGCACTGGAAGTAAGAGCCTATCTCAATCAAGTCTTTCTTAATAGGTGGATCAGTAGATGCAGTGAAATTGAGTGGCCTGCCCGTTCTCCCGATTTGACCCTGCTTGACTATTTTTAATGGGGTTACTTACAATCGAAAATCTACTTCAATAGACCAGATAATGTCGATGATTTAAAAGAATAAGGCAAGAAATTAATTAAATCACTCCGAAAGCGATACAAAATGTTTTAGAAGAATTTAAGGAACGCCTCCATTATTGTCAAGAAGCTACGGGCGCCCAGTTTGAACATTTGTTTTAAACTGTTTTATATTCTATTGTTCACTTAGTCACATTAAAAATGTAATATTTTTCAATAAACAAAATTCAAAAAAGAGAATTAAAAACCCTTTCAAATGAGCTTTCACACACATCCTCATTCCATTTAAAAATTTTAAAGGGGTAGTTGTCACTCCAAGGTGATTAAAGGGGGAGGTATAAAATTATGCTCAAAAAATATAATTTTAGAATTAAAAATTGACGCGTTTTAAGATTTTACTCATAAACTGTTAATTACGTAGATAATGAATTTATCAGTTACTTGTGGACCTCACTGTATATTATCTAGTGTAATCTGTATATGGGAAACAAAATAAATACCTAATAGAATAATGTATTCTAGTACAAATAATTTATCTCTGCTTTAAAAAAATACCATTAAAATTATATTGAGTGAGAATCGTTCTAAAGCAACCTTTATAATAGTTGTTGTTTCTGACCAAAGCGCGGATAAAATGTCTGGCAAACTAAATTGTTTTTCCGACATTTAAACGAATTCTGCAGTAATTTATTTCTATGAATTAAATCGGTCGTCTCGGACTGGCGTTACGCTCAGTCTCGTATTCATTTGTTTGCCATTCAGCGCCCCCTTCATGTGGATCTATTACACAAGGGAAACTAGGATAGCTAAGTTAACAAAATAATCTCTCAAGCTTACATTTTTTGTCCGATGCTGAGTACGTTCACGAGCTTGTTATCGAATCAATTTCAAATTTTGCTCGGAACACTAACATATAAATTCGAATTAACTGACAAGGGAAAATCTCTCTATACGGTAATACAGTTGCAAATAAAGGATATTAAAAATGCATACAGCAGAATCACGCCATGCAGATTTAAGCATGTAGGTTGTTCCGAACTAGGAATAGAATGTTTAATGTTATTTCGTAATCATCTGCTTGTATTAGTAATAAAAATGAAATTTCAAATTGCTTCCTGAAGGTGTCGATTTACATGGAAATTTCTAGGATATTATGGCAGTTTGAACATTTTCGCTGTCATACAACACAATAATAAATACAATAAT
Organism: Leptura quadrifasciata; assembly: GCA_963675555.1. Classification (NCBI taxonomy): domain Eukaryota; kingdom Metazoa; phylum Arthropoda; class Insecta; order Coleoptera; family Cerambycidae; genus Leptura; species Leptura quadrifasciata. The sequence continues at coordinate 154,612,131 of OY776674.1, forward strand.
ATATTTATCTATTAGATCACAATACAATATAATAAGAGACTGCATAACAATAACACAAAAGAACCGTTTTAATTGTGACATAGAGAAATCAGTAACTATTAAAATTAATAAATTGTATGAAATAAATAACTATTAACTGAATACCGTGCATGTTTCAGTTAAATATTTTGAAAAGAAACAATGTTTACATTTTCACCGTTGATTCTAATAATTTATTATACAAAAAGGCAACCATATAATAAAGATTTGTCTTATATATTTCCATTCAATGTAAGTCATATCGTGAATTATTTCCATGTCTTCCATTCCAATCATTGAATTCATTTTGAAAACTGAATTTAGTGATATTTTGTTTTCCACTCCCTACATAGAAAATACTATTTTTCTCCCTCATTTCAGGGAGCAAAGTAGTACTTTTCTTCCCTCAGGAGGAAAATACTTTGGCTCCCTCTGGAAGCAAACAAGTAGAAACTTCAAATAGCTGTAATGGTAATAGCTTTTTCATATTTTTCACGAGACGGTAATAGATTTAACGAAACCACGTTTGCTTCTACCAGAATATCTTGAGAAACTTCATCTTCACATTCGGAATACATTATTATAAACTTTTTGGAAGTTTGTTTATTTTGTAAACAAGAAACAATCTTAGCAAAGTTCCATGTACTTTGATTTTTAACAATATTTACTTATCTAAATACCTATTATGACATTTTGACATATTTGGTTTTTTGATTGTCATGCGTAAGAAAATATAATAAAATATATGTAAATCCAATGTAAAACACTGTAAATGGTCGTAGAAAAAATCATATGTATTACACAGGAGCAAAGTGTCATTTCCTCCCTTGGATATTGATCAAACTATCCGCGGAAGGAAATTATGCACTTTTCTCGCTTGTCATACAAATAGCTATTTTCTATTCCCTTATGTAAATTTGTTATTTTCTGCACAGTCTGTAGAATGCATAAGTGGGCCATTTCAGTTAACTGAACAGATATACTTCATACACACTCTAGGATGGATATGAAATCGGCCAATTACAGTTCGTGTATTAAGTACATAAGCCACTATTCATTTTAAAAATTCAAGTTAGTGCGTAAGCTGTCAAAGTAATGTCAGTGTGTTTTTGTACAGGGTGTGTCACCATAAATGTCCCCTGGTTTATTCTGGACCGATTCGAAATTTCAAAAAACGATATGAAACCATTTTCTTGCAAGATTTCAACATCACATAGAAAAAAATGATAACTTCAAAATCCACTAAGTTGCAAGGTTATATATCTAACTTGAGAATCGCGATCCTCATTTCTTTTTCTTGATTTTAACAATATAATATTTCATATGGTATAGTTTTGCTAATATTTAGAAGAATATCGATAAATTGATCAAAAAGGTTAAGTAGACATTGAAAACAATGGAGGATATTATTTTTCAATATGATGCATAAAATCTTACAAGAAAATAAATTCAATTCGTTTGTTAAATTCCAGAAATAACCAATTTACATGTGAGGGGGGACATTTATGGTGATTCACCTTGTACAGTTTGAGCTAAAAAATAATAAAAAATGAGTGATTTCAGTGAAGATTCGTTAAATGGTACACTACCTAAAATTTTACTAAAATTATTATACGCAGAGAAAGAAAAGTAACTATGTAGGGGGGTTGAACCTACAACCTCATTCATTCAATTCAATGCTCCTTTATTTGACATTAGTTTATACAAACACGTTTACCTCCCCAAGGCCTAACGTGGGTCCGACCGTGCAATCACACCAGCCGAAAGACTGATCCTACTTAAAGGAGCTCTCATGCCAGTCGTCCCACACCACCTTTAGACTGCAGTTTCGAGCACGTTGTTCGCTGTGGCGGACTGCAGGGACAAACTAGGCTTGATTTGGTTTTAAAATAATTAAAACTTATACCTAGACTCCTCTTGCAGGATGCAGATTGAAAAAGGTGACAAAATGTACAAACATCTAAAAAACAGATTCAACAGAACTTAAAACTACAGACTTTATTAGTAGCTCGTACACTTCACTGTTTTTAATTTGGCTGTTGACGCTGGTACGTTAATCTGGACGAAGAACTATCTGCGAGACGTGCAAATGCCGGGCTGCGCATGGGCTGGCCTAAACTTTGGTTTTAAAAATGTTAGTTTTCGGAAAATTTTAATTTTGTTATAAAATTTTGATGGAAAATGAATTTAGTGACAAAAATGCACAAAAACAAAGGCAGGAAAAATTTAAAGATGTAAAGGCACGAAATATCAGTAAGGTGGGTAGGGTAAGTGAAAGTTATAGTTGTTGAAGTTTGGCTACAGTACACCATTGTGTACAACAATTTTTCAGTTTGCCGGTTAAGTCTGCTATCTCTGACCAAGAGCGAATACAGACTCCTGGACGGGGAGAAGACCGTCCGTAATGTCTCATTTAACGTTAAACGTTAGTCTATGGTCCAGTCTGACCCCCAAGTACTTCACGCATCTTTTGGTTGGAATTTTGTTTCCCCGGATCGAGACTGGTGTTAGGATTTTGTTTTCAGTAAAATGGCGCACGAAGACTATCGCCTCCTCCAACTTCTCAGCTTTTACCCGAATCTTCCACTGGGCGTAATACGCCGTGGCATGGGCCATGTGCGCCTTCACCAGCATGTTCGCTGCTTGGGCGCTATGCAAATGCTAACGCGCATTTGCATAGCGCCCCTGCCCTGTCGTCAGCGTACTTGGCCAGCTTCGTATTCGGGAACTCTGTACAACTTTGGCGGCAGGCATGATCCTTGCGGGACTCCCGCCGTATTGAGGAATTGTTATTTACTCGAACTTGCAGGGATCTGCCTGCCCATCAAGAACGAGTCAATGAGTTTTATGGGAAAGTTGTAGGTGTGTAGTTTGTAGAGTAACCCCGGAATTCAGACCATGTTGAACGTCTTCTCAATATTGAGGAGCACCATGGTTGTGCTCTACCCGAGGTTGTATTGCACGTTAACTATCCTAACGACTTGCTACACCGTGCTCCTGCCCTTCCTGAAGCCAAATTGGGTCTCATCGATGATGCGAAGTTCCTTCTGTACAGTGTCAAGTCTGGACATGACAGCCTTCTCCACCAACTTGGAGATCGCCGACAATAACGAGGTGGGGCTGTAGCTGCCGGCGAACTTCTCGTTCTTATTGGACTTAAAGATGGGCACGACCACGACGCAATTCCACTGGCTAGGTCAATGTTGTAACCGCAGAATCGCGTTAACGATGTACGTCAAGTGCGCAATACCTTTCCTCGGGAGATATTTGAGCAGCTTGTATTCAACGTCATCTTTTCCCAGGTCTTCATTGTTCTGTAAGTTTTTGACAATGTCTGCTATTTCCGAGCGCTTGATCATGTCCATCAGAAATTCTCGTCTTGTCATTTGTACGTCATGATCAATGATTTGTCATTTTCACTGCGGTCGTACTCAAAATTGTTCGGAACGTTAGTGTTACCTCCCGCGTATTTTTCAGAGCTCTCCTCAGCTTCCACAGCAAGTCGTTCTGAGGATTTAGCGCTGCCAGTTTGTTCCCCCTACAGTCTGCTTGGCATCCTGCAACACTGTTATAACTCATCTACTGCATTTTCCAACTCGGCAAGTGAGTTGATCGCGTTATTTAGTGGAAAGTTTGTGTATCTTGTAGAGACGCCGTGAAGTTCCTTACGCTTTTATTGACCATTATGTCAAGGGTAGTAGGTGTTGTACCGTTGTCCGAAAATTGCGTGGGATCGTCCGGGTACTTCAGAATGACATTATGACTATTTACATAGTCAAACAGATTGTTGCTGTTTGCGTTGTTATGATGGCAGTTCCAGGTGCGATACCTAGCGTTAAGGTCGCCCGAGAGCAGGCAGCGTCGGCCTGCGTTCAACAAATTCTCCAGATAAGCCGCTGTGAAGCCGTTAGCTGGCCTATTATACGCGGCAATAATGTCCATGCCACCCTTCAGCGTCACACACATATTCTCTACAGATGTGTCCCATAGAGAATGGTTCGTGTGCGCGATATTGGTCTTCATGAGCACGGCTACCCCGCCGCTCCTGTTATTACCGGCCCCTATCCTTTCCTACTGTACACCCTCGAACTTGCAGTTTGTCAAGTCTGGTAAGTTTTGTCTCATTTAGAAGCATAATGGCAATTTTATGCCAGAATATGTAATTGATGAGAAAAGGAATTGTGTTACCTGTACCATTGACGTTCCAGAAAGAGATTTTAATTTTTCTCAGTGTTTACGCATCTCTCGAGTTCCTCGTTCAGATATCTGTATAGCGTCAACAATTTGTCCAGATCTACCAAAGACACTAATTTTTGTTGTTGTTGCCTGAAAAACTCGATCTTCTCCGTGGTGGTTGTTCCGTTTCTGAGAGGCGGGGTCAGCAGCAGCGCCGGTCTTCGTGCTTCTTACGTTATTTGAGAGCTTGGCTCGCTCTGCGGTCGCGGTGGTGATGATGCCTGTTGGGTTTACCTTGTTTGATTTAGTTTCGCTCTTTCCACCTATGCGTTGTTCTTAGGTTGGGGGGCTGCCACATATTTCATCTCAGGGGCCGCAATGGTGCTTGTCTTTCATTTTTCGATCTCGCTGATCTTCCGTTTATACACGATACATGTATCGCTATTTCGCTAGGCTACTGACGCCTTTACAAAATCTTTTCATCTAGAGTACAAGATTAGGCAAACGCTATGTTTGTATTCGCATACAGCATTCGCCGATATGTGAGAAATATATTGTGGATGAAATGGCTAAAGCTGGATGTATTGAGGTATTACGACTTCCGCCTTACCACTGTGAACTGAACCCCATAGAGCTTATTTGGGCTGAAGTAAAGGAGAATATTTACACGAGAAAATAGAATCTTTAAAATACAACACGTAAAAGGCATTATATCTGTGCATTAAAAAGAGTTAAAGTAGATTATTGACGAAAGTGCATAGATCATGTTAAAGAAGTTGAAAAAAAAGCCGCAGCGATAGTGGCAGTGATGAGTGAGTGGTAACCTGTGATAGTGTTATATAGTAATTGTGATAAGATTAATTATTTATTCTGGAAAATTATTGTTGGTAAGTTTTGTTTTTCTAATGTTAACAAGAAAGTTTATTTATTTTGTTAGAACAGTAGTCATTTATTTTTAACTTGCAAATTTATTTATTTATTTTTTTTAACCGGTTACTCCCTAATTAACAACCCTATCACCATCCTTTCCTGGCAGGGGATATGCTCACACTTCCACGTTGGTCCTTGCTGGGCAAAAAGCACAACTGGCATTGTTGAAGTTTCTGTAAATTTTTATAAACATCAAACATTGCACAGTTTTCATGTCAGATTTCGTAGGTATTCCACTCCTAAACAAAATTATACCTGCCATTAAAAATTTCCTCTAGTGTTTCTTTTTGGCTGAGTTGAGTGTAAAAACAAATTTAATCATATTTATTGTTTGTCTTATTTTATGAAATAGGAACAAAATCATATATATATATATATATATATATATATATATAAATATATGTGTGGCGCCACTAGATGACGAGCTACCCGAATTTTTTACTTTCGTCTATAAAGTTTCGCCTATTTCACAGCAGTCAACAAATTATTAGGAATAAATACGGCACGTTCACACATTCAACCCATTTGGTCGACTATGGCAATTATATAGAATGTCCCCCAGTTGTGGTTTTCTCTGGTAGGAGGCAGATATGAATGACATTTAATATATTTCTATGGTAGAACGAGGTGCCGCTTCAGTATGAAATAACAGCTAAATTCTCTGATTTTTTGCTCAACTATGTACTCTATTTGGCTCCACTATAGGTAAATAATATGTAATTTATAAAACTGTTTATTATATCCTATATATCATGTGTATACGGTCGTTCAGATGAATAAAGCTATTCTATGCCATTCATCCTATTCTATATTTATAATAGCTAGGATTTAGCTTTTACGGATTAGATTTTAAACCTGCTTCGCTACAGAGCGAAGCTGAAAATACAATAGGATAAAGGAGAAATACAGCAAGGAATGTGTTTAGTTCTTAATACAATTGTTATCATTTAAAGTCACAACCGTGCCATAAATAATACGAGTATTTCCCCCGTCTTAGTAGATTGAAAATTGATTCCACGTTTTGGTTGGAGAATTTCTATAGCCGTCTGCGTGAAGGTACATAAACGTTCACATTTCCACTTTGCCCTTCCGCACAAAGTTTAAAGGTAGTTTAGTAAACTTTCATGCAAAGTCTATGTATTATTACGGAATGCTGTTTCAGATATCTCAAAGCTTATTATAATACGCAGAAATATATTCAATATAGTCGGGGAAAATTGAGTTTTAACTTAAAATTATTTAAAATTGAATCAATCTGTTTATTTCAGCCAAAACTTGAATTGTTAAATGCAATGGATAATTAATTGGATTAGAAAAAAAGTAATAAAAATTAAATTTTTATTGAGTCAGGTTTGAATTTTGTTGTCAGGAATTGGGAAATTTAAACTGTAGAACGTTTTAATTAATAATTTAAAAAATAAAATATCAAAAATTAGTGAAGCATTCTTTTCACACCAGTCATGACATCTCTCTTTTACAAAATGCAGATGCCAATATAAAAAGAAAGAATTCAAGTCAAAAAAGATTGATCTTAGATAAGAATTATCCTTGTTAATTTATAAAATAAGCTTAACTTAATTAGATCAGCTAATATTCTAATATAGTACTCCGTTGTGAGGAACTATACTATTTTTTTAATTTTGTGTCCTGTATATCCCAGGGAAAGATATTCTGGGTTTGACAACCTTCCCATTCAACCTATTGAAGGAAAACATTGAGAACTGATATGTATCGTAATTTGTACTTTCGCTAGTATAGAGAGAGTTTTACCGCTGGGAGAATAAATTTTCTGGCATCCTGCATATAAACCATAGATTTCAATATTTTCTTTAAGACGAATAGAAATTTCACAGTAACCTAAGGGACACATTAAATTAGGTTTTGGCCACATACATACATATCCCTGGTCTATAATCTATTTCGGGAGCTGCCCAAACATACCAATAAAGACTCGAGGCTCCTTCAACATGGCCTAACAGTTCATATATTACGTTATATATTAATTTCAGTTCCAAAATCAACTGTTTTTCAGTGTTTCAGTTGCAAATGCCAACTGGATTTTTTCAGCAAGGCCGCTATATTTATGCCTGCTTCAGAGACATAAAAAGTTCAGCTTTTTGTGCCTGTGAAAAGAACGTATCTTGTTCGTTGCTAGGAATTGTGAACCCACTCCTAGTCATATCGTCGACGGTCTGAAATCCGACAGCTTCAGCCCGTGCATCAGGTCTACAATGGACCCTTGTCAATGAACGTGTTACAAGAAATATAAATATTCCATATGACCCATACTCATAAAAGTTTGTCAATTAAAAGTATATAAATAGAATTTATTTACAAATAAAAATGATGCTTTAATCCAGCCAACAGGTACAGTGAAAAAATGAGTAGAGCTAATTTTGTCTATTACATATGGAATGTGTTTTGTGCTGCTGCTTTTCTTGCATAATTCAAAGGGTATCCCAGCCAGTGAAAAAGGTACCCCTATTACGGTAGTACTACTAGAAGTAAAGATAAAATAGAAATTCAAGTAATCAATTATTTACCTACGTTTGGAAAATAAATAAAGTCCCGTGTTAGATTCCAACTGTGAAATCCAGCTTCAGATTTTTGGTTGTATTGTTATGAGAACAATGTTAAAACATTAACTCTATATGATTTCAACAATTTATAACCTACAATATTTTGCTTTTGGCTATCTTTATGTATTAATAATATGTATTTCATAATAAATCAGGTTGAAAATAAGCTCTACATGATTTTAAAAATTTCTGATCGATAATATTTTATTCCTTACCATCTATTAGTGTATATTAATAAGAAAAATAGAAAATAACTCGGAGGAAATGGTTGTATGTCCGCGTTTTTTCAATGCGTAACCCCCTTCCGCACAAGCCCTGGCTTCTGGAATTGAGGGTTGTCTAATTTCTGTGGTGGTGTTTATTTTATATACAAGAGATATATGTTTGTTAATTACTAAAATATTAAGATACCAAGAAAACAGGTTCACACTGTACAGATATTGCTGAGTTACATTTCACCTGGCCTATTTTAATAAAATTTCGGTGTATTGAATATATTTTCATATTTTTTAATTAACTCATAAATAATGCAATTCGTAAAAAAATTGCATAAGACATTTTTCATAACTAAGAAAATTTATTTTCATTTCCTTCTACGATGATTTTAGATGGAGTAAAATCGTCATTATATTATTATTATTAGTGCTTTGGTGCTGGGTGTCGGCTAAAATTTGAACACATATAATTTTTGCTATGCTTAATTGTAAACTTAAATATAAGAATATATTTTTTATTGGATATTTTTGGATTTTTTATTGAACATTGTAAGGCAAATAATGACAGCTTTAGTTCTGGCACACATTTATCTATATCTTTTTTTAATCTAATAGATGATATAATAAAAAGCAAAAGTTGGATATCGTGATGCCCGACAACATTTTTGCTAAAAATAACTTTTTACCATTTTGTATTGAGTAAGATGCTGTCAAACTAGTTTTGTTAAAATGAAATAGTAGTCCATAGTAAAAACAAAACTTGATAAATAATACATTTATATGTAAATTTGACTATTTTAAATACGCAATCCAATATAATTAAAATTGTATCTAAAGATTCTCTCTAAATTAAATTTATTATATGTATAAGAATTAGTAACAAAATTTAAAAATGGTTATTTTACTCTTTTCAGGATATATCAGAAACTGCAAAAAAATTTTGAACTCTGTAAAAGGGCACTTAATGAGCTTTAAAATGTACAATTTTTTTCTGATTTAAATGGCCTTCTATATCTTACAATTTAGACTGCTGGCTATTTATTTTACAATGTTGCACCTCAGCAAAAACGATGAAACTCTAAAACAATAAAGCTTATTTACAGATACATTTTCTGTGAAAATATGATGACTGTTCCACAAAGGGAAATAACCTTTTGGGGCTGAAAATTTTTTCCAGTAGGTAAGACAAAAGTATAGAACTCTTGATTTTTCAATTAATTGCATTAAATGTCGGAAATATTTGCAAAAAATTTGAAGCAAATCAATCAATTAGAAAATGCGAAAAAATGAGAACGATTTATTAGTAAAATGTTTATTTCGAGCCTTTTAGCCGTTATACATGGACGAAACTTTATTGCGTGATATAACTGTACAAAATTTAGAGTCTGGGAATAGTCGTACTGTGTATGAATCTTTATTTAGCAAATTCGCTAATATAGAATGCAATATGGTTACAATTTTGTATAGGATATAATATCATCTAACGTATTTAAATTTATTTATCTAAATATAATTATATGGAACATATAATATACACAATAATAAAATATTTAATATTATTCAAGGATGACCTTAATTTAGTTTTAAATGTATTAATAGCTACGCAGCTTTTTAAGGAATTGTCAAGATCATTGTATATGATGATTCCTTTACGAAAGAGAGATTTTTTGGTTAGTCTTTGTTTTTAAATACTCGTATATCTGTTCGTGTGCGTGTTTTGGTTATGTATATCGGTGTTAGATGCAATTTTTGATGTCAAGTATGTCGGCATCAAAGATAACTTCATTTTATGTATTAAAGTGGGTGTTTGGTATTCTAGGTAATATTGTACTGACAACCAATTACGTAGCACCGTCCTAATGGAAGTGTCTCGTGGAAGGATTAAAATAATTCTCATGAGTCTGTTCTGCAATTTCTGCAGCCTTTCTATTTCATTTTTATTAGCTGAATACAAAATAGTTGACGCGATTATCAAATGAGGAAGAATTAACTTGTTATAATGGCAATTTTTGATCATTGTGTTAAATCAGGAACCAAGTTCGATTAGAAATTTGTGTTTTTTGATACTTTTTTATAAGATAAGATGCATGTTATGTAGGTATCAGATTTTTATAAACTAATATACATAAATCTTTAATCATCTCAATATTTTCAATCTCAGCGTATTCAACTGCTATTTCAAACGAATTTTAAACTCTTCACATTTTATATTATTACTAATTGACAAGTTACTATTGACCATCTGACTATATTTCATAAATTATTATTTATAATATCTACATAGGCCGTTAAATCTTTAGAGGAGAAATATAACAACGTATTATCAGCAAATAGATGTATTTGACACTTTTCAATGGATTTTACGGTACCATTAATATATAGTAAAAATAGCAGCTGTCCTAATGTACTGTAGTACCCTGTCAGTCATAATTTAATATTTCATAAGATATTTCCCCGTTTACTGTTGTTATCTCTTTTCTATTCTGCAGATAATCCACTAGCCAATTTAAAGGTACCAGTTAGATCATATATCACTATAATTTTTACTTCGTTAAATATCATGAAACGTCGAGATTTTAAATTTGAGCGAAAAAATTTCCTGTCTGTCGGTCTGTCTATCTGTAACTTTTTCTGCGCACGTTTACTCTGGACCCGTTTGTGATATTGGCTTGAAATTTGGTACACTTATGTATTGTAATGAAGTCTGGAACTAGATTATGATTCATTGAAATTATCACAATTTATTAAAGCAGCAGTAGGTACCGAAGTAGAGTTATTTACTACAATTATTATAGGTGCAGAAGCACTTTTCAATGACTTATTCTGTAGTTACTTTTCCTTGGTGACCAAAAATACTAATTATAAGTGAACAAATTCTAACTAATGCAACATTTTGAAAATAAGTTTTATGCCTATTCACATGTTTACTAAATAATTACGTTTCTATATAGTTTATTTAAAATAATTATCCTTATATTATGGAAAAATAATGAGACTTTTTTTTATACAAATTCAATACTTTTACATATTTACAGATTTTCATTGTGATAAAATACTGCGAAACTACTCGACATAAGTTTAGCACAAAAAATTGCTTGTAATAACTGAATGCTCAATGCGATAATTTTCTCTTTTTAATTTTTCGATTTCCTTTATTTACTTAAAAAAGCGTGCTTCGAAGTGAGTAAAATAGAACAAAAACCGATACAAAACGTAATAAACATTCTATTTTTTTAAAGCACGTTAGCTGAAAAGATAAATGCACGAGAATTACCTAGTAGATTTTTATATTTATTGGATACTAATAATTTAAGTATCGTAATAAAGGAGTATAGTTCTACAAAATACATTTAACTTGGCAAATTTTATGCCACTTTTAATATAATATATAGCTTCGTATAAAATTTATATTTCAGACTACAAAATGGTGAGCAAATTCAATTTTATATATCACTGTGAACATAACTTTAGTTTATTTGGTTGGAGATTCATATCCAATTTCAAGCAAATGTGAGCAGAATTCAATTACGTTCTAGTTTTGTTTATAACTGAGTTATTACACCATTGACACAGATGAGTAAGTTATTGAATTAATGATATTTTATTATATTGAAAAGCAATACTCAATATTCCTATTAGCGTGTTGGCTAAGATATTGTGCTCTAAAGATATTTGTAATGTATGAAAATGTCATTTTGTGTATGTTAGTAAATAGTTTTCATACAACTAACATCTAATTTAAACAATAAATTAATTGCCCTATGTCGTCAGTGAAGTAGGTAGCAATACCTCATATTTGCTTTGAACCTGATTTTACAGGGGACAGTAAAAACTATTTAGAGCTTTATACGAAATTACAATTTTAACTTTTTAACACATTATACTTAGAATAAATTTAGGAATTATAAAAAAATATGGTTCTCATAATATTATAAATGCAATGACGATAAGATATATTAGCCCTTAGAATCTGTTAGATAGAAGTTATTTTGTAAAATCATTTGTTCTGAAATGAAGCCTTTCTTGAACAAAAAATAGCAACATACAAACAAAGTTTACGCCATAAAGTAATTAAACATTACACAGAACTTAAAAAAAAAACAGAAAGTATGTTAATCATTAACCATTTTTCTCTTTTAAAGACAGTTGTGCAATATGAGTCTCAGGGTAACTTAAAATAGGATCAATAGACTTCTGCCTAATAGGTAATGATTCCCAGTTCATATCGTGATCTATTTTATGTCCACAATACCGCTCACTGTTGGATCTCCTATTTTCTTTCCTAGCCTAATATATTTATATTTAAAATGTTCTTCTTGCGAGTAGTCTTTGAAGAAGTCGTATTCCTAGCTTTACGGTCTGATAAGCTTCCGGGTGTTTTCGAGCTTCTTCTGTTGCTACCAAATAGTCACTTGGTAGATGAATTCTACGATTTTTCAATTATCTCGCTATGCATCTTTGAATTGAGTCAACCTCCATTTGAGAGTAGCCTTTTTCCAGAAACTTTTGTATTATGGTTACGTTGTGAATTGTCGAGAAATTAAGAAATGCATTGACTATAACAGCATTTCGGTTTTGAAAAGTGCATCCGTCCCTGTAAATGATATTGGATAGATTTGGAGGTAAGCAATGGTTTTCTATATAGTCTAAAGACATGATATAAAAGTAGATGCGTTTAAGTTCATGTATATTTTTGTAAACCAGTAGCAACTTACTTTATGTATTTCTTCTCATGAGCCAATGTAACGTCCTTCTTCTTTCCACGTGCATCTTATTTTTTTACCATGTGATACTTTCATTCTTCTTCGGGCACATCTTCATTCACGCTGAATACAGATGTCACATTGGTCTTTTTCGGAGAGAATAAACTCAAATTTTGATCTTCAAAGATTCTTTCAAACACCCATCTTGTTAAAGGTGTAACACCATCCTCTTAACATTTCTTTAGATAAATATTGAATAATTGTTTTTTTAGATGTGAACTGCTGTTCGATATAAAGCTTTCACGTGTTTCCTCTTACGTAGTGAGTAAGAAGGCTGCTTGAGTAGATTGCCAAAAAAATTATTTAGAATTTTTTTTGCGTTCTATACTGTTTGATACGATAATTTTTACTTTTTCATTTTCGTTTTATTGTTTTTTTCTTCTTTCATAGAATTATTACTTTCTTGTACCCTCTGAAGCGTGAAGTGTCGAAGACCCAAAGTGTTAAAAAAAATTGTCTACAAATGAGCTATTCTGTATTATAATATTTTTGGCCAAATAAGCATTTGATATATGAAAAATATGGAATGCTTTGATTTAAACTCCCAAAACATTGATGGCTTTCCCTACCCCCTACAGGAGCAGAATGTTCATTATTGTTGAATCCATCTTCACAGGAAACCATTAGGTTCTCTCTTCAAACACAATTGGAATGTTATCTATATTAAGTGGGATAGTATATTACAGCTTCAGTTCTGCATTATTCTGTGTTAAAGTAGCTAGTTTTAAAATCTTCATAGTACATGAACTCATTGTGTGTCCTGGAAATGCTGGTTCTTATATGAAAGTTTAGCTTAATATCTCCTATCTACATGCCGAACTAAATTGGACTTGAAAAATATACTATTTCTGAATAATAGACTATTTACACTACCTAAAAGTTTAATGAATAAAGAAAAACAATCCAAATTAACCTAAAAAGTTGTTACATGGCCTGTGTCCATTTAACAGTTTTATATAAAAACTGGTGTTTTGTTTATGATTGGCACAATCTGTGTATCGTTTTGATTCAGTTTTTGTAAGTGAAACTGTTTTCAACTAACATAATTTTATTTGTATAACTGCTAAACCATTTCACACTGTTTTATGTACATATTTTTATATCTTAAGATCTCAGTCATGTTTTATTAAGTATTATGTGTCTCTGACAGTATTATCCCAGGAAACAATTGTCTACAAAACATTTATTTACATCAGATACATATATTTCAATTTATATATTTTTATTTACTATGTAAGTACACATGGTTATTTTCCTTACCTTTTCTCGTTACTATATATAGTATATCCTATAAGATGTAATATATTTACTGAGTTCTCACAATATGTTTTATCATTTATTTACAGCTGTTCATATTGTTGGTTATGTACAAAATAGAAATTACAAACTGAGGCAAAGGCAAATCAGCCGTGGTATGGAAGTAATAAAAACTTTTATTATAGATTCCTTTTATACTACTACTACTATACTATTTTAGTTGTGAGCAAAGGAACTTGTAGAACTTGCGACCTGCAAGTTGTTGCGCTTAACTCAACAGTTGACAAATGGCCATACCTGTACTGTTTTTATATTTTATAGCTTTAATAATAGGGGATTAGATTTCTCAAGTTTATTTGGTAGCATATTATAGTTTATGAAACCAGCCTATATACTTAGATACTTAAATTCTTAGATATTTAAATTCTTAGATATTCTATATCTTTATATGTCCTTATATGTTTATGCACATATATACTTATACATTTCTGTATACGTTTCAGCATAGCTTCTTCATTCCTGCATAGCTTTTGCACAGTTTATTTTTCATATAGATAAAATTTCGTTAACTTTTCATTAACCACCTAGTTGGTTAATTTTCCTACAATTTTCACTCCATTTCATTAAGAGACGTAAATTGCCAAGGAAACTTTAGACTCCATTCTTGCGACAAGAGACAATTGTGGGCCTGGATTGCTGTCCCAGGACCAGTCACCTCAACAATAGTCAATCTAGGATCCTGGTATAAATTTGTTATATATATATTTTTTTAAATTTCAATGTCAGTCTTTATAAACCGATTTATCTATTATTCATGTAATATATTTTAACATTCATTTTAAACTATCTTTTTATTTTTCTTATCAACAATTTCAGTCTGATCTATAGTAGAGTGGTTATTCGAGAAAAAGAGACAATCTACTTATTTTACTATAGATGGTGCCCAATTTAACAACAATTTTTCTTTGCCTCCTTTTCTCGAACTAAACAGAAATCTGTTGCCTATGCTGTACATATCAAAAAAGGTAAGTTTCTCCACTCTTACGAATACTCTGGATCCACGGCTCTCTGCTCCTACTCAAACCAGCTAGTCGTCCGCATATGTTGCCTCAATTCCTTGTCAAAAATAAATAATAAGGGAAAGGAGGTAACAAAATGTACTTACCGATTTCTTAAATTATAAGATTTAATTTCATTAATCTCTTGTAAAAACTAATTTTCACACAACACTAATATATCCACAATTTTAAATAGTCTGTTTTCCTGTGGTCTCTGAAAAATGCCTTTTTAAAATAGAGAAAATATTAGCGCTAACGTGGTTATTGCAAAACATTGAAGATAGGTGATATTAATACTACAGTAAATAGCAATATACAGTTAGGAGGTATTATTTTACGGAAATATTTGATGTAATATATTCTAGCGAGTTAGGAGGTTTTTCGGAACATGCGCCCTATGTCTAAGTATTTGTTTGTCATATTCCAATTTTTGAATTTTTGTATGACAGGACGTATTACTTACTACTTCACTGACAATATGTATATGGTTAATCTTATTTCTGATGACCCTAGTAGGTACACTAATAAGGCTAATTAATGGCATCACCTTGAAACATAATAATATATCATTATCTGGATTAATTAGACATCTCCATTGATTAGCCTCATCAGTAGCTAGTGTGATCAGACGTAAGATCAACAGAATACACAAGAAAAAGCAAATTTTGTTTTCACGTTAAGTGTTAATAGGTAGGAAATAATAGGTATATAATGCCAAAAAAATTTGGAGCCCTTGGTACTCGTATACACATCAAATCCCAGTTTAATTTTTTACTCCCTTTAATAATAGGGTAGGAGTGGCAAGAGGGGTGGAAGAGGGAGTGGCTAACGCCAAAATAAATTTTAGGAGCCCTTGGTGAGAACCAAGGTGTGTACAAGAGTATGTGAACGATCCATTTTTGCGTCTGAGGGACTTCTTATATATTTTCCATAAATGAATATTAACGTTCACAAATAAGAGTTCCAAACGACTATTTCAGACGAAGAATAATACGAAATTTATACTTACTGTTCGTTTTTGTTTAACTGCTTCTCTGATGGTATCAATTGGACGCCGTAACACTATAAATCTAACACAGTAAGTACTAACACTTTCTTAAAATTAAACCTGAAAGGGAATTTTGAAAACACAAGAAAAAGACAATATAAAGTTCAAAAATATATATTATATCTCTTTAAAAATTCATGTTTACAACAACTTCAAGAAAAATGTTTTTGACAAACTATAGTCTGGCCCGTGTACAACACATGGTGAGAAACGGAATGACCAACTACCATCCAATATGCGGTTTTTGAGCTAACGATTACACAAAAAAATTCAAGAAAAGTTCAATGTTTATAAATTTTTGGTGGGCTATTGCTTGCCTGTCTATTTATGTATTTTTAGTTCAATATCAATTTTGATCGCTCCTCGGAGCTTAAAAATGCTTGAATCGCAACGACTTTGAATTACATAATAGCAATTATAAATTCATACGTTCAGGCAAGGCGGTCCCATGCACATATGAGTACATGGTAACTATACTTTTCTGACACCGAATCACTGAGGAACCGGTTTAGGGCAAATCCCGTTAAAATCCATCATTTTCCCGTCAAAATCGACTGCTAGAAAATGTCGCCAAAGGCCATTTTCGCCAAAACTCTCGATATACTTTGAATAGAAGCTGGATTAACTTGTCCTCATATTTAACACAACGCATGAGCTGCAGTGCTTAACAACGTGAATTCGTATTTTTAATTTTGAAATTTCCGAAATTAAAGTAGATTTTTGTTACACTTTCTAAATTTTGGTGGTCGGGGCGACATTACGTCCCCGTGCAGCGACATTTACTACACTTTCTAAAATTACACTCCTTGATGAGTTATTGAATTTTTTGCATAAAAACTGGATTTTTATCAGTTTCGAAAAGTACATCGAGGGTTATTTCGTGTTCTTTAACACGTACACACACTAAATCCCAATTTAATTTTTTACTCCCTTTAATAATGGGGTGGGCTGGCAATGGGGGTGGTAGAAGGGGTGGCTAACGCCAAAAAATTTTTTTGAGACGTTTCGTTCTTGTATGCACACTAAATCACATTTTATTTTTTTTGGGGCGAGCGTAGGTGCGTCTTTACTATGTACATACCTCGATATGCGATGTAAAGCAACGTTAGGCGTGGTTAGTAGTTGGATTGGTGACCGTTCCAACGAAGACCACGTCCTCGCCTCACCCATCTTCCAGCGGCTTGTATATCAGTGTATGCGCGGAAGCTATACAACCTTAGGCGAGGGTTGTATAGGAGATATACCATCCTTCGGAGGGGATGTAAAGCCGTCGGTCCCTTGTCTATTAAATGGTAGGCAAGTAAAAGATCCCTACTCTTCTTAAGGGAAGAGGTTCGGCAAAATTCCTGGTTGGGGGTAGCTCGTCTACAGGCGTCGGTGTTAGGCCTCAGTAGCGGAAATAGGCCGACGTTAAATAAATGTATAAAAAAAAAAAAAAAAATTTTTTTTACTCTCTTTCATAATAGTGTGGGGGTGTTATTGGGGGTAATAGTGGGGGTGGCTGATGCCAAAAAAAATTTGAAACCTTGACTTTTCGTGCATGCCCTAAATTGCAATTTTATAATCTAGTTCCAGATCTCGTTACAATACATAAATGTACCAAATTTCAAGTCAATATCTTAAACAGTTCCAGAGTAAACGTGCGCGTAAAAGTTACAGACAGACCGACAGAACTGTTTTCGCTCAAATTTAAAATCTCGACGTTTGATGACATTTTAAGCCTATTTCAACAAATATATATATTTTATATATTTTATATATTTTATATATTTTATATATATATATATATATAGGCAAGGGTGGGGATGGCAATGGAGGGTGGCCAAAAGAATTTCTTTTTGATGTTTCGTTTTTGTATACACACTAAATCACATTTTAATTTTTTTACCCCCTTTAATAATAGGGTCGGGGTGGTAATAGGGTGGTAGAGGGGTAGCTCGCGCTAAAAAAATTATTTAGACGTTTCGTTTTTGTATATACGCTAAATCACATTTTAATTTTTTTACTCCCTTTTATAATAG
This sequence comes from Leptura quadrifasciata, assembly GCA_963675555.1. Lineage (NCBI taxonomy): Eukaryota > Metazoa > Arthropoda > Insecta > Coleoptera > Cerambycidae > Leptura > Leptura quadrifasciata. Next base: position 154,630,196 of record OY776674.1, read on the forward strand.
TGACTGATGCCAAAAAAAATTTGAGACCTTAACTTTTCGAACATGCCCTAAACTGCAATTTTATGGACTCTCACTTACTTGTTTTGCCTATTTACCCTTATTTACCCCATTTACCCCGAACCCTTGAACGGAATTAGATCAAAATATAATCTAGTTCCAGATCTCATGACAATACATAAGTGTACCAAATTTCAAGTCAATGTCTTAAACAGTGCCAGAGTAAACGTGCGTACAAAAAAAAATTACAGACAGACAGACAGAATTTTTTTTCGCCCAAATTTAAAATCTCGACGTTTCATGACATTTTAAGTCTATTTCAACAAAAAAAAATGTTATTTTGCGTTACTATACTTCGTTTCATGACATTTTAAGCCTATTTCAACAAAAGAAAAATGTTTTTTTCGTTACTATACTTCCACTGGACGTGAAAGTAACATTCAAGCAACCGGTCAACATTGGTAAAGAAACAATTTCTGAATAACTTAGAGATTTACTACATTGACCACTCATTTATTCTTAAATACACCGTTTTAATTGAAAATAATGTTATAAAAGTGTGTGTATTAATCTAGTATAATTCTATCCATTTTCATTTTATTTTATTTTATATTATTCAATGTCTTGAAGCACCATAAAGAATATTCTCATGTTATTAAAATTTCTATAAGAATATTTATCGTTCTACTACCTACCTATATTATAATATTTGAAAAATGTACAGCAATTTTTATTAAAATTTCAAATAATGCATGTTATATTACTCGTACAATATGAATCCTTAGCAATAAATCACTTATCTGCTAGCAAGTTTCTTTAGAAGAAGCTTCAAAGAAGGGATCATAATACGAATTCATATAAAATATTAAATGGTTTTTTAGGTTCGACTCTGTAGAAACGCCCATAAAGATTTCATCTCTGAACAAAAAGGATATATAAAATACTTCTTTTGACTTGAAAGGTATAATTAACAAATTTAATAAAGATACTGCGATGAAACTTAATTAAAAAGTCACAGTTTCTTTTATAATTTAAAACAGGAAATATAACTCAAAATTATATTTGAAGAGGGAAATTAGTGTTCTGTTAATTTAACCGAATAATTTCATCTCACTTAACTCTATTTTATCAAATGCATTTTGCGGTGGCGAAGTTCGTGTGGCGCATTAGGGATACCTGCACTTTAACTCTAAATTGAGAATAAAGATATGGCAGAAGTCATTAGAGTTTTATACTTTCGCTACTAGCAATAAACAGGATTACATTTGATGTTAGATTAAACAGATTTTGTATTTATTTATTTTCTTTTTGGGCCTTGGACAAAATTAAAAGTCGTGATAAATTAAGACTTAGTATTTCGTTCTTTCAAACTGTGATCTACCTTTATTTGTATTTTTTTTTAAATTAACTTTGAATGCAATGCGCGACCGGACGATGTTGATGGATTTAAATAAAATTTGAACACTATTTCCTGTGGTTATAATACATAAGAATTTGAGCTATTATATTCGAGAAGAGGCTAATTTAAAAAAATTCGGAAAACTTTAAAGCACATGCGCGATCGGAAGATATGAACCGATTTTATTCCTTTTCTTACACCTTTTTAGTATCCCCAATTAGCAACTTTTCCGCGGTATTACGAAATTGAATTTATTCGGCCACCCTAGTAGGGCTGTATTAGGTTAATTTGTTTAGGAAACCGATTAGGCAATAAAATATTTGATATAGTTGCAAATATAAAATACACCAATATGTAATTTGCTAATAGAAAAAATCCGATGCCACAAAAAAATCTGTAAAAGTTATAAATTCGCCATCAAACTTTAATTGTGCACCTCCGAAAACAAAATATATTCTATCGAATTTGTTTAAAATCGCATACGTCAACTATTTGAAACTGACAAATTATGTTTTTCCGCGGAAATTAATAAGAAATAAATAAGGAAATATTAATAAAGTAGATGAACATATCAAATGTCGTTAATACATACAGGAAACATACGTTTTACATTATTTTCAACTAGAACTTAACTATACATCAACCTTCCTGTGAGTTCAATTTTTAAAAAATTACACATTTTACACGCAAAGTAAACATGTAAAAATATATGTGATATAGGTAGATCATTCTTTGTTAATAATTGTCAATAATAGTTAAATGGAAATGTAGCGATATGATTTATTTTCCAATAGCAATTCACAAAAATTAAACTCGCTCTAAAAGTTTTATCAAACAGATTTATTATTGTAATAAAAATGGTTAATATTATTCATCGATTTTCATGTTAGCCATGGAGATTAATTTACGTGATACATATATCAACTAATATTTTAATTGCTGTACCTATAAAATAATTTATGTTGACAATTTTTGAATGCAAAGTTAAATTGCCATTAAAAAATAATAATTCAAATTTGTTCCGACCACTGAATCTGAAGAGGTATTTTAACAGTTTCGTTGTTAATAAATTTTGATATACTATATCAAAGGACAAGATAAAAGCTGTCTTCTCTTCCAAATAAAAATATTGCACAAATTGATATAAAATTCATACATAGTCTAACAATAATAATCACATATATGAATAAAAATATCAAGTTAAAAATAATCTTGTTTAAAACATTTCTTTAAATTAAAAAACTCTATGGTCTTATGAAAAAAGAATAATATATTGAAGACCTTAAAATTCTACATAAAAAATGTTCTATGCATTTTCTAAGTGAGCTCGTCTTTGAGAAGTTGTTGTTTATAATGTATATAAACATTTTTTGTCGAATCACCTGCCAAAGGGGCCTGAGAAAAATAGTTAATGATATATACCAAATATTCAATTAGTTGACAAAGCTCTATAATATATTTCCGCCGTATTTGTTCTTCCTAAGTAAATTACTGTATGAAAATAGTAGATTTAGTTGAGAGGAAAATATTTGTATCTCCCAAATTTGTTACAATATTACATTTATTTCCTAGAAATAAATATATCAGCAAAGAGTTAATCTAATACGTGAGCTAAATATTTAGTTCTGTGGAGTAATATTTACTACCCATTAATAAATTTACTTCTGAAAACTAAATTTTCAAATGTCGCCCTCTGCCGTCCAAAAATTATACTGCGTATAATATTATTTTCGTTGTAGACGCCATTAAGTGATCCCAGTTTCCTTTGCAATTCGTGGTGTTTTAGTATGTTTACGGTGTTTATATTTGAGAATGGATAATAGTGACTGAATTTAGTAAATTTAATGTAATACTGGGGCCACCTGTAAATCTATAAAGGTATGGACTAGTCTATTCCGACTATTGATAAGGTCGCCATTCTACAATTAGTAAAGTTGTCATGCCAGTGTATTATTAGATTTTCTATATTATATTATATCATATCTGACTATCCTAGAATGCGAATACGGATAATTTTGTTTATAATAGGTACGTTTACGAAAATCGGCCTACTTGGTAAATTCTATTGCAGTTTTGGGACAAAGTGGAGTATACTAAAAAAATTAAAAGTTAATCAGTACTGTGTGTGTGCGTGTACATTTTAGGTAACACCAGCCTACCTATGTAATTATAAATTTTCTTGTTCTATAATTTTTTTAATGCATTTATTTTACAACAAAACATTGTAATAAATACAGCATATAGTTTTATTTGTTTGTTTATTGCTTTACTTTACAAGTATTATTAAATAAAAAATTTACTAGGTACTTATTGTATATTAATTGCATTTTCTAATGTCTTGCTAGATTTTATTGACTTAAATAAATGTTGAAAGTCATACTGACAGTCTATAGCGAATAATAAAGGAGAAAATAAAGAATATTATGTAGATCAAAAACGTTATAGTATTCAAGTCAATAGATTCATATGGATATTGCAAGATGAACTTTAATATACATAGGTAAGTAGAAATGTAAATCCTTATTTTTAAGGTAGCAATATTTGTTTGTCGACAGGGAAACAACTATATATACAGTGTGTTCTCGGTTTGTGTGTCGAAGAGAAAAATGGTTTTATTTTAATGTTTGAAGAAAAGGTTTTATTTATTGAAAGATAAAGTTTCACATAATGAAAAGCAGAACTTAATGTTAGTTTGAAAAAGTACGTGATATCAAAAAAAAAATTAAGAAATATCTAACTAGATTAAATTCCTTTCGTATAAGACCAAATGCCAAATATATGCATATATTTGAATGGGAAGACAGTCAAATACAAAAGTTCAATGATTTCAAAATTTAAAAAATAGGAATATAGAATTTTTAAAATTTTGATTATTACATTTAATTACAAAATTTTATATAAGATGTGACAGTATCTTGCAACTTACTTGGCATTTTGCTCTTAAACCAAAATCAAACTAGGTTGGTCTTAATTAACATTTCTTATATTGTTAGACATCGTGTAAGTTAAATTTTGCTTTCCATTATATGAATCTTTCTGTTTCAGTAAATATTAATATATTTTTTCCCGGTTATTTTTTCAATCATCAAAATTATCCCAATTTTTCCTCTCCCACAGATAATCCGGGGACACACTGTACATTAACATAAAATAAATATTTCTATATTGCAACTAAATCAAATAGACATTTATTAACCACTAGTAAGCATATTTACCAGCGACAAATTTAGATAGTGCCTAGTAAAAATGATTTCGTTAAGAAAAAATATTTTTTATTGCGCATAAACTGAAAGGCAAATATCATTTGGTTGAAGGTAATAAAATTTATTTTTCTCAACTTAATCATTCTCTCAGTGCTCGCTTACGATACAGCAGAAAAAGTTTTCACAATCTAATCCTAAACCATACGTACTGAGTTTGGGGTGTCCTCGACTTTTATGCGACACACTGTATAAACAATTTGTTTGTTTCTGAACAGAAATTATAAAATACTTTTGCCAAATTTGTACATATCCCTTAAAAATAATTATTGTACATTTAAGACTTTATTAACAAACTCCTCTGTTAATTCTCCAAAATTATATGGATTTATTTGTTAGTTTTATTTCCCTTAGGACGTTATTCATTGCAGAAAATGAAATGAAAATATTCTATTAAGAGGGTTCTAAATTTCAAGTTCAATAAATTAACAAAAAATAAAAGCTGTCTTCCTAAATGGAGCTTGAAGTTTATTACTTTGAATTCCATCATGGTGACTGGATAAATGTGACGTCAAATTTTATTTTTTGTACATAATAACGCCGGGATTCACTTAGCTTTAAAGTTAAATTATCTCTGGAATTTTAAGAGGGCGTATTTTACGGCTTCTCACATAGACTTTATAGTATATTATGCTTTAGGATATAAAAGACAAGAGCCTAGATGAGAAATATTTTTAAACCTATTTAGTGAATTCAGAAGGGTCCATGAACAGTTCTATTACTACTTTTATATAGTTATGTGATAATAAATATTTCTTGAATGTATTAAGGTATTATACATATATTAATGATAATACTAAAATAATTTTAAATATCTTTGTCAACGAAGATACATCCTTATAGATGCTTAACTTGTCCCTGTGTAGTATCAAAACATAGAACTAACAATCAATTTTGTACAGCAAAATATAGTTGTATGTAGGCATTGCTGCCACTCCCGTAAAACAGCGCTGGGCCAGCTGCGTCTACGCTGGATTGGACTGAGGTCATGCTTGTTGCTAGCAGCGAGAGCCGCATAGTGCATGGCAGAGGAGATAGGTGTTTGAGAAATGCATTGCCGCATTGCGCCGTGATATGAAGTCTTTATGCTCCTCTTTTTGTATTTTGTTTCTAGGGCTGTTCTTTTGAGGTCTCTGTTTTCTTCATTTCTGAATCCGGCAGTGCATATGCCATTGCAGTTTTATTATCATATGTTTTTTGCTGTGATTCCATTAGACCAAGCAACATTCTGACGTCGGGCCAACATTGGGGTTTCTAACGGAAAGTCGGTGTACGACGTACGGGCAACGTCGTGTCAACTCACATTTGCATCAACTTGGTCGATAAAATATGGGTTGTTTCGACGTTGGGAACAGACTTGTAGTCCGATCTTACACGCGACAATTTTTAAATCGGAACAGGTAGAAAATAAGCAAGGCAACAGTGTAGAACCACAAATAGCTTTGATGCATCGGTAATATTCAACGGTAATATAACAAGACCTTGATAATTAGTCTTCTATTATATTGTCATCAATTTTTCGAGAGTGCGATGGTTGTCAACTTGACCATATTTGGCGTTGATTATTAACACCAAATGTGGTCGAGGCAAATTGGAAAGCACTCGAGAAAAATTGTGACAATATAATAGCCGCTAATTTATTTATTTGTTTCTATAAAATATCTAGCGGGTATCAACCCAAATTACAGGATAAGTATAACAGCAAACTGTAAAGTAAAACAAAGAGGTGTAAAATACACGATGAACATAATACATAACATAAAACTAAATAGACAGCATAAATAGAATAAAAAGACACGAATAAACAAGTGAAAAAGTGACATGATAGGAATAATCTAATCTAATGACAAATTAAAAGAGGGGAAAAGAAATATATAAATATAAATGTAACTATAACATAATATCTTAAAAATAAATAAAGTGGCTATATAAATAATCGCTTAATATATTTTATATTACAGCAAAGTATATCAAGCTGGAGCTCAATATCCCAGTAGTTACGTACCATCTGATACAAGGGAGAGCATTTGTCGATGTTTGTTCTGTGGGTGTGGATATAAAATAGATGGTTGCTTCTAGCATTAGTTCTAGGGACACGAAAATCAAGTCGTGAAACTATAAAGTCGCAGTCCAGTTTGTTATGGATTACTTTGTATAATACGATGACCGAGTGCATAGCTCGCCTGCTAATTAAGCTACTCATTTGAAGTCGCTCATAAAATACCTCTTGTGGAGTGCCTCTGAGAGGATAGGAACTATCTAGGACGAACATGGCTGACTTAAAAAACGTCCTTGAACTTTCTCGATGGAGGCGACGTGTACAGAGTACAATATACTCTGCATATTCCAGCTTGGACCTTACAAATGTTACAAACAACAGGCGCAATATGTGGATAGATTCAAAATCCTTCATATTGCGAATTATAAAACCGAAACTCTTATATGTAGCAGCTACAGTGGTACCAATATGGTAATTAAAAGATAGTTTGGAGTCAAAGGTAACACCAAGGTCGACTATTAAGTCTGGCCGACTAAGGATGGAACCATCAAGAGCATAATCGTGTACTAACAAGTCTTTTTTACGACAATACGAAATTATATTGCATTTGTTGATATTGAGAGGGAGATGATTATCAATACACCAGAAGTTTATTAAATTCAAATTTCTTTGCAACCTAACACAATCGTGGAACGACTTTATCTCACAAAGTATCTTTAGATCATCTGCATATAGAAGAAATCTCACTTCCAATTTGGTAGCAATATCGTTAGTAAATATCACAAACAAAGGAGGCCCCAAAATCGAACCCTGGGGAACTCCAGATGTCTGGGCAAAATCAGCAGATCGATGACCATGGCATTGAACAAACTGGGTTCTACCGGTCAAGTAGGACCTAAACATGACAGTCAGGCCACCACTGAGACCAATATTCTCCAGCTTGCTCAACAGTAAACCATGGTCAAGTCTGTCAAATGCTTTGGAGAAGTCAGTGTAGATTTCATTTACCTGACTACTTTGATCAAGGATTTCGTTAATAAATTGTGTCTTACATATTAAATTAGTGACAGTGGAGCGTTCTTCAATAAAACCATGCTGTTCTGGTAAAATAATATTTTTCAGATGACCTGACATAAAAGTATGAATTAACATTTCAAAGACTTTGGAGAAATTGCACAGGATAGCAATTGGTCTGTGATTAGCGATTTCATTCTTATAAAGAGGAGATATTCTGGAAATTTTCCAGATGTCGGGAAAGGTACAGGTATGTAGAATTAAAGTAAACATTATACACAGCGGTTGTGAGAAAATGATATCGCAGTCCCTAATTAGGAACGCTGGTATGAGGTTAGGTCCACTGGTCATTTTAGGCTTAATTATTTGCAATTGTTTGCAAACGATAAATTGTTGGGATCGACTTTAGACGAATTAGTGTAAGCACTGGAAAAGAAATCGGCAAAACTGGTTACAATTGATTGGTGATCATCTAAATGACGTTCGTTATAAGTCATTGATGTTGGAATAGACGTGTTACCTTTCTTAACATTGATAAATGACCAGAAATTTTTTGGCTCAGTTTTAATATCTGACTCTATTTTGGCGACATATCTTTTATAAGCAGCATTTGCTTTAGTTTTTACCGTTGATCTTAAGTCTTTGAACTTGTTGTAATCGTCTTCAGAATGTGACGATCAATATATTTTCCAGGCTCGCTTTTTTTTGTCTAACATGAGATTTCAAATCACTATCAAACTACTGTGGATAACTTTTATTGGTAGGAATTTTTTTTGGTACATGCTTTAAAGAAATTGAGTTTAACGTATCATAGACTGCTACATTGACATCCGAATGCAAAGTTAATTTATCAAGGTTGAGTTATATTTTATTAAATTATTTCTTGAATGAATTAATAATTGGAGATATAAATTTGACGTTTGAAAATATTTGTACGACAGCAGGAATTTCAAATATTTTGATTGATTAAAAAATTCGATTTGACCATGAAAGAAATAATCGACAATAGTCGGATTTCGTATTTTATGTATGTATCAGAATTTGTTGAATAGATCATGGATGCGATATAAAATTATCGTATAGTAGAATACGATGATAACTTGAACTTGAAAAACTTCGATAAATTTTACTAACAAATGTATGTCGGGTAGGTCTAAATAAATAGTATCCCTTTAAGAATAACGTTTGTTTTAAAAGTATTAAAATAATATTTTTAGTTGTTGAGAAAATTATACCTGTGTCGATTATAAGTAGCCTTAGGTACAAAAAGTCATACTAACATAACATGAACGTTACTTATTACCCATCCAAGTAGTTTCAACTTACACAGAAATTTTTACTATCACCCATAACGCAAAACTAATATAAACTACAGTAGCAATCACTGTATTATCGACCGGTTGCGCTAGTCGTGTCTGAAAAATTAAGTCATTTAAAGTCAATTTGACAAACTCACAAGCAGAAGGTGTACAATCTAGTCATAGATCCTGCAGCTATATGGACAAAAGTAGATGGAGAAACGAACTGATTTATTGCCGGTGGATATATATATATATATATATATATTTCCGAAAACTTATTATTTATGTATTTATTTAGTCATCAACGTTTAATTAACGCTTATTCATGATTAATAACTACACTAAATCTGCTTAGTCGCTTACTAACGTCTAACCAACGTCGGTAAATATTCGAAAATATACTAGCCTTATTTAGTCAATTAGCAACATTTTGTTAACGCTGGGAAAGAATTTCAGAACACATCATAATAAATCAGGTCACACTACGACATCAAACCAACGTTGGAAAATGTTCCAGATCAAATTAGTACATTTGCGAGATCCAAGTAATGTTTCTTCGACATCGATTCACAACTATGAACATTAAGTTAATGTCCAACTACTATTTGCAGTAACTCTGATGTTGAAATGAGTAAAATAGTAGTCGGTAGTTCGAGAAATAATGTTACTTGCGAGTGGTTTGATGACAATTTCTACAGTTTAATCGTTTATCTTCCATCTCTATAGTGCATTTATTCGTTGTTTACTTGTCTACTCCAGGTGCTGTGTTTCTTCCAAATTCCTCCATTAGCGGTTGGTTTTTCATCGACGCCTGTCCAGGGCGTATGTTAAATTTTTTAAATATTTAGGTATTATGTTTGTTGTGTAGAGATATAATTGTGCCTATCTTCTTGTATGTACGTTGTTTTTTTAAATATGTATATACATATTCTTTCCTGTTATTTGGGTCTTCTACCACATGTATTATCCTCTTCAAAAACAAATCACCGAATCTACAAAATAATAGAATTATTGGAAAAAAGCCTCTGCGCCCGTGACGTTTACGCAAAAGGAAAAGTCAGAGGTTATGTTTTACAAATAATATAAATCGGAATAAACACAGAAATAATGTATTTTGTTGACGTTTCGGAAAGTAGTCCCTTTTCGTTTTCAAACCTTTTTTTGGAAGAACTCTTATTTGCTGTATATGTCAAAAACGTAGCTTTAAGATTTTGTTTATGTTATTTCCATAGATACTTAGTACTTACACAGAACTGATATTATTTTCTTTTAGATAATGTTGAATTTGTTGAGTTCTTCTTAGAACATTGGTAGCCAGGTTGTACAAATATCTACAGAACAATTCGATACGCACTTATCTTCATTTAATAAGATTATTGCTCATTCTTTAATTTTTCTTTTTTTGTTATCTGCCTCTTTTGTTAAAATTTTTGGCGAGTCACAGTTTATTCTATGTCAGTTTTCCTAAGCATGTTCACAAATTTTTGATTTCTGAATTTCATTCTATCTAATGTAATTCTTGTGCTCATCCAACCTCACAGGTAGAAAACCCAAATAATAGGAAAGAATATTCGTAGAATGCCACAAATAACTTTCAGATAATACGTATATACACTCACATCCACAAGCACATATACAAAATATTTATATGTATATGTTCCTGTATTTGCATGTACATCTATTGCAAATAAAGAATTATTATTGTTAATGCTATTGATCAGGAATATATTTTTCATTTATTCAGGCAACCTCAGACTAACTAATATATTTCTTTTATTTCAGGTGAGTTATGTGTTACAGTCATCTCGATTTTGGTAAGTTTACATACATGCAAGATATACATATATATAATAAATATTTTCTATTTCCTTATGTCAAATGTCATGACACATACCATAATTGGCAGAAGTATATATCAAGGATGGTCTAGTTATTCAAGATCTCGTATATGTATGGTACATATATACATATATTATATATTCATATAATAAACTTAAGTTATATTATTTTTGTTAATATAATTTTAAAAATATTAGTTTTATCCACTAGCAAACGACTCCTACTTTTTGTTTTTAAAGAAAATGTCAAACATTGATTATAATTACTGTTTTAGTTATAAACCAACATTTTTGCAAAAATAATTAAATTTTTTAGAAACAGAATTTCTAAAGTTTAAATAAAAAATGTTTTAAATAACAATTGTTTCAATTCACTAAGGCCCAGTTTATAATGTTAGATTAACCCTTTATTTATCTTAAGTTTAAACTCGAGATTAAACCATGATTTAAACTTTACTTTGTAAATGCGTGTTTTATAAAAATAAACGTAAATTTAGGTAGTTGGCACTACTGTTGACCAGAAATTGCAACTTCACGTAATTTGATTCTAACCTATTACGACATTTTGACATTACATTTCAAGTTATTTTTGAAAAAATTAAGGGAAAAGAAGAACGACAAATTTTACTGAATACGAGATATTTATTAGAGAGAACATTTTTAATTATACAAGGGACAGTTGATTTGTGTACACTTCAAACGTTTCTGGTAACAATAGGCATATATGCATAGAGCTGTGAGGTAGGTAGTCAAAAATAAATCTGTAACCTTTCTCTCAGATGTAATAATAAATTTTCAATTGATTCCAATAAAATAATAACTGACTGCTTAGATAGTCTAAATGAACTTATGAAGTTTTCTCGTTACATTCTTCCATGTAACTAAAATTTCCACAATTTTGAACGTGTTAATTTGTCATCAGCAGATTGTAAATAATCACATATTTCAAATACATTTATCACAAATATACCGAATTTTATTAAGTCTGAGGTTATGAATATTCTGACATGTGATAATCTACGGTTTAAACGGTTATGATCTACGGTTTGAAGTTTAACGTCACTGTGACGTAATTAATCTGCAATCTAAAGATTACTGCCATCATAGAACAGGTCTTTTTTTTCAGATCCGTAGTTTAATCGGTACACTGTAGTTTAATCCGATATTATAAAACCAGCCCTAAATCTTTATTCAACATAAATCCAAGGACTATCAAGCAAATTTGTAAACGTCTTTTATATTATATATAATTATATCTTCTGAAAATTATCACAAAATCTACGAAGAAAAAAAAAATTAACCAGTATCGATATTGGAAAACTTACCTGTATGCGTGTGGCGTATATGTCAATAGAACAGACAGAGGCCATTTTTTGCCAATTAATACAAATTTTAACGAGATAAATACAGTATTTAGGGGCGAGCGTAGGTGCGTATTTACTATGTACATACTTCGGTATGCGATGTAAAGCAACGACAGGCGCAGTTAGTACTTGGATTGGTGACCATTCCAACGGAAACCGCGTTCTCGCCTCACACATCTCCAGCGGCTTGTATATCAGTGTATGCGCGGAAGCTATACAACCTTAGACGAGGGTTGTATAGAAGATATACCATCCTTCGGAGGGGATGTAAAGCCGTCGGTCCCTTGTCTATTAAATGTTAGGCAAGTAAAAGATCCCTACTCTTCTTAAGGGAAGAGGTTCGGCAAAATTCCTGGTTGGGGGTAGCTCGTCTATAGGCGTCGGTGTTAGGCCTCAGTAGCGGAAATAGGCCGACGTTAAATAAATGTATAAAAAAAAAAATACAGTATTTCTTTTACATTTAAGAAACCAAATGTGTTGTCTTTTTTAAAGTTATGAAAGGGATTCTTATTTGCTGTATATGTTAAATGCACAAGATTGTGTTTACGTCATATCCATAGACACTTAGTTCTTATACAGAACTGTTGATATTTTAATGATATTACGTTTTGTAAGTTCTTCTTTTAACATTGGTAATGATGGTGTGCAAAAATTTGTAGAACAATTTGATATGCATTTATCTTCTTTCAATAATATTGCAGATTCTTTAATTTTTCTTTTTTGTTATCGGCCTGTACCTGTTTTCCCAAGCGTGTTCAAAAATCTTTGATATTTTAATTTCATTTTTTCTAATGTAATTTTTGTGCTCATTTAATCTTGTACTGAATCATCTGGAAGTTCCAGCCACATAATGTTTGTTACACTCACACGGGAGGAATACTGCATATACAATTTCTTGAATTTTGCTCCTAGTTTAATGCTTTTGTGTATATCAAATTTTATACTAGATTTTTTAAACCCTATCAACTAATATTAACACCAGGATAAAATTCTTGAAACAATTCAATCGCATATCGGCAGAACATGTCCCCTATGCCCTAATATTTAAATAAATAAATTCGTTGTTTTAAAGTAAGCATTATTTGAATTTAAATTAAAACAGAAATTATGACAATGACACTAACACTTCAAAAATCTCAGAGATATTTTGATTGTAGTATTTCTTATGTACGGGAATTTAAGATTATAACCAAGGTAGTGGTCATAACAAACTATTTCAAATGGCATTTTCCTTAAAAATGAAAAATAAATGTAGTTTACTACTATGTTCATATTTTTGAAATCTTTGAGCACCCTGTATAAAGATATATTTTCTTAACAGAAATCGATTACTGTTTAATAAAGAACGCTTTTTTATAGACACTTATATCCAAAAATTAAAAGTTTGGTCTATTTGTGGTATATGAAACCACAACTGGGAACTGATACCCTGTATGTTGTAAACGAGTACTGTACAATAGTAATTACTATTGAATATTTCATAATTTTTGGGTTTTCTTGAAAGCGGTTCAATATTTAAAAAAAAAAAATTATCTCCTTTAGTGGCAACTTATTTATCTTTGTCTACTTAAAAAATGTAGTGGTTCGCTAAAGTTCGATTGCACAGAGGCATAAGCTTACACCGCATTCGCCAATTTATCAAATATGAATATTTTTTTTCTGAATGTTTCTACCATGTCAGTTATCTAAATAAAAATAAAAAGGGACCATCAGAAAAATTTCCATTTTCAAACAAAACAGAACCACCCAAGTCGACCCACGCATTATGAAATTCTGCGTGAACCATGGAGAAAAATACAACTAGCCGCATAAAGAACCTCCCCTTTCTAAACTTTAAAATAAAACTTACTATTAAGTTTCCACGTCCAGTGGAAGTATAGTAACGCAAAAAAATTTTTTTTCTTGAAATAGGTTCGAAATGTCGTGAAACATAGAGATTTTAAATTTGAGCGAAAAAAAATTTCTGTCTGTAACTTTTTTATGCGCATGTTTACTCTGGAACCGCTTATGATATTATCTTGAAATATGGCACACTTATGTGTTATAACGAGATCTGGAACTAGATTATATTTTGATCTAATTCCGTTGGAGGGTTCATGGATGATTGGAAGAAAGCGTGGAAATATGGAAAAGGGCTTCGAAATCTAAAAAATAAACATACTGGAGGTCCAGATGGGGTATCGAGTAAACTAATAAAATATGTTCACCAACATATAATGAACCCACTGATTTATCTAATAAATCTTGCATTTACAACAGATATTTTACTCTACTAATAGAAAGATTCAATAGTTACCCACCAATCCACAAGTCCACCACCATCCACAAAAATTATTGAGCGGTGCCTTAAAAATAAATTAATTAGTTTTTTGACAGATAGGTACCATGAGATTATGGATAGACAATTTTGTTTTAGAATTACAAGAACTTGCGGTTCTGGATTTAATCCATGAAACACTTTCTAATATAGATGCAAATAAGAAGTGTTTCACAGTTTTTTGGACTTAGCTAACGCCTTTGATACCGTATCACATCGTTTTCTATTAATGAGCCTGGAAAGTATTGGTGTACTAGGTGTTGCTTATGATCTTCTAAAAAACTATCTCACAAATCGAACTCAGAGAATAAAAATTAATTATTCTTTAAGTGAAGTACCGCAGGGAACAGTATTGGGTCCAATTCTGTTCTTTGTATACGTCAACAATACAGCTAGTCTAAAATATTTTCGCTAAGGGCACGGTTATAGTTTTTGTGGATGAATCTTAGAAAAATGTTTATTCTGTAGCCGAAAATATCCCAAATATAGTGTATCAATGTAGATAAAAGTAAAATTTTCAATCTCCTTTCACTCTCTCAACCAACTATAATTACCAACTAGAAAGGAGATTTCTGACTGCTCATGAAGGAAATTGCCAACATAGAAAGGAATGTGTATGCCCTAAAAATTAATAACAAAATAGAATACCTCGAAGCAATGGTTGATTTTTATCTAAAATGGAATGAACATATTGAATACATTACAAAAGAGATTATTATAATACTTATAGATAAATTCAATCAGTTAAAAGGTATATTAAGTAGGAAAAAATTATTCATTGTTTATGATTCATTAGTTGCATATATTATTATCCATTGTATTTAAGAACTGTAAACAATTTACACGTTACACAAAACAGTATATCAAAAATATATTAGATTACATAACATCCACACACAATGTGGTAATAGTTTTTAATGTGAAAAATGCTTACAACAAGAATGTTCTATTGTGGTATTATACAGCATGGGATTCCGTATATATTTCTCATGATTACTCAACAAGGCCAGTTTCCTTGTTATACTACTATTCAAGGAACAAATACGCAACGATTTTTTTTTCTATTATGGTTGAAAACTATATAAAAGTAAAAATAAAATAATTTATATTTGATAATCAAGTTAAGATTAACATTATTTTGAATCAATAGTTTATGTACAAATACTAGTTCTAAGCACTGTAGTATCACCCTGTTTTGATAGTTAGACCAGAATATTATATAATATTCTCACCTATTTTATATTTCCTTTTTTTACGGTCCAATGTATGTACCTACTACCAGTTAAAGTTTCAGACTGTCCCATTTATTAAAGAAAAAAATGGGATCTACAAACAGCTAAAATGTTATGATAACTATGTAATATACTTGGTAATATAGGTATATATATATTATTGTATATGAAATACGCCTATTCTATGTCACAGCGTGCATAGACTGCATCATCGCAAATTGGTTCCAGAAAATGCCTTCTTTTCTTTTATCAAATTTCTTAATTATACTAATGTTTATCTGTATTTTATTAATACGTGTAATATATACATGTCTGTATATATTACATTCCTTTAGTTTTACCAACAATTGCAATTTAATTACGTATACCTGGAGTATTTATAATTTAATTAAGTACTAATTAATCAAATTAGTATGTATACTTGGATTTTTCAGTTGTGGCAATATTTTTAGTACCTCTGATTAAAAATGAATGTGTAAGGCGCTTATCATAAAATACAATTTTATCTCATGTAACTTTTCCAATTTCAATTTTTCAAGAAACTAATTATTAAGAAATTACAATTTGTATATTATATTTATAATACTACTTGAATAAATCCTCACTGCTTAATAAATATTCTGAATTATGTAGTTGCTTTAAATTTAGAACCTATGCTAGAAATTAATTTTTTCCACCGTTACCTTGGCAACGCCTACGTGGCTTCTTCCAATACTATTTAATAAGAGGAATTTCGAACGAAAAAAATAAATCTCAGCGAAAACATAACGAAGCCATTCCGTACTTTTGGGTAACGACATTATCGATTATTGATGGAGTTTTAACAGCTTTGGTCAATTAGTTCTTCCTCTATCCTGATTAGGTTTGTGCCACGAGATTGCAGCAATTAGTAGCTCCTGTCAAGTAACGTCTTGCTCTAAATTCCAGCATCCAAGTTCAATCTGTACCAGAATTTATATCTGTGCATTACCTTCCAACTTCAAATCAGATCAAGACAGGGACGTAGAGATTTATATTTTTTAGGCTCCGATTGATCTTTATATCTTGAAATGTTTTTTACTGTTGCCTCTGATAATGTAATCAAATATAATAAATTGTATTACAGATGAACATTTTATATAAATTTGGGTAAATGCTAGAAAATATTTAATGCCTAGCAAAAATTTATATTTTTACAAACCAGCATTTATTTAAAACGCAACAAAAAGTGAAAATTAATTTATATTATGATGTTTTTAGGAATCAGTAATTAAAAAGAAATGCATGGGCGCACTCATTATACAACGTCACTCTTTTTTCGTGTAACTGTTTCTAGAAATAGCAAGATGTTTGTAAAAAAATTCTGATATTAAAGGTAGACACTATTCTACAGGGTGTCTCACCGGGAACTGAATCGATCGATATAGAGAAAAGTACGCATCAGAAAATTTTGAAAATTTACATAATTACTAATGTCGGTGTGGCCAATCCAACTAAAATAATTACAAGCAGCTGGCAGTTCCACTTATACCGGAAGTCGATACCAACTTGCTTATTTCAAATGAGAAAATGAACACCCTATATATCTTAGGGTTTTCGAAAAGAGCATAAAATTCTGAGTCGAAAATATGTAGCATATCCTATACCTAAACCTAGCCGTTTCAGAGATATTTGACATTTTATAGAAAATTTGACAGATGCAACGGTTTGCAAGAACCATTATAACTTTCTTCGTGTAAAAGATCCTCATTTGCTTCTTATCAAAGAACACAAGGAGAACTACGTTCTACAACAGAAATATATTCAATAATATCATTCCAAGTGTTCCGTTTTTCGCGTCATATTTTGTCAACTTCAAACCGTGAAAACTTGTTTAGGTCAAATGGAACACCCTGTATTTTTTTCCGTGTCAAGTTGTGTAAAATTGAATTTCCTTTTTTTCTGATATTAGCATTATGGGAGTTAAAATTACAACTTTTTGAAATATTTGCGATTTCATTAGAAATTCATGAATTGTAATTATTCCATCAAAATAGCCATGATTAGAAAAAATTAGTCATTATCTTATGTCAAAAAATGCCAGCACGTTTAAATTATATCAACGAAAACTTTTCAAATTTGTTTATTATTTATGGAGAATGTGATAAAGTAATATCAAGAACTTGCAGCACATTTGCTACTCGATATTCGCAAAAACGCAAAATAACACTAATACTGTATGTAACATGTGTATTAATCGAATTTAAGATATGGCATGAACTAAAATAGCAGAGATAAGATCAATTTAAAATATGATTTCATTTCATTTTAATAATTGCTCAAAATTCCGCCCTCGAACCTCGACACATTTTTCGCACCTTCGGATTAGTTCCTCATGGGTAGCTCTTCTAATTTAATCCTGTGATATGTTTTGAAATGCATTTCTTACTCTTTGCATACAATCTTCAATGGTTGTTAATGGGCTCTCATAAACTTTATTTTTAATAGTTCTCCAAATGAAATAATCCAGAACTGATAAATCGGGCGAGCGAGAAGGTCCATTATTGGCAATCAATTGATCATAAAAAGTTTCTTGTAGATAATTATTAATTAAATACGCGTTATGTGGGGGAGCACCGTCGTGCTGATAAAAAATGTTTCTATGTTCGGCGAGAGGTAAATTTTCTAAATAGTTATTATTCAAATTTTGTAAGATATTAAGATATCTTTCACTTAAAAAAAAAAACAAAAATGTACATATTAGCAGAAGAGAGAAAATTTAATTTACCGCTTAAATTTTCCTGATAAAATTTTAATGCCACAACTCTATCGTTTCTTATGGCACAGTAAACATTGAACTGCCAACTTTCCTGAAAGTTTCGCTCTCTGAACATATGAGGATTTGAGTCACTCCAATAATGCGAATTGTGTCTATTAAAAAGTCCATTTTTAGTAAATTTTGCTTCATCTGTCCATATAATATTTCCCAAATAAGAATCGTGACCCTCAGACCTTATTAGAATAAAATCACAAAAATTCTGTCTTCTTAGGAAATCTGTTTCTTTTAATCCTTGAACCATATGGAATGAAAACGGGTGAAACTTATGTTTTAATAAGATTCTGTGAATTGAATCCTTGCATAGTCCCGGTTCCAGAGCAGCTTGTCTTAATGACATCCTTGGAAATGCATATAAATATCCCGAATGACTATTTCAATGTTTTCGTCATCAACAATAGGCTTTCTTCATTGCATTTTTGCCTTGACAGCCATAATTTTTAAAATTCTCCAGTATGCGTTTTACAGTGTTTGGTGAAGGTTTCCGTTTTTCTGGATATCGAGTAGCAAATGTGATGCAAGTTCTTGATATTACTTTATCACATTCTCCATAAATAATAAACAAATTTAAAAAGTCTTCGTGGGTGTATTTTAAACATCTGGCAATTTTTGATATAGGATAATGACTGGTTGTTTCTAATCATGGCTATTTAGATGAAATGATTACAACAATTAATGAATTTCTAATAAAATCGCAAATATTTCAAAAAGCTGTAACTTTAACCCCCACAATCCTAATATCAGGAAGAAGGTAATTAAATTTTACACAACTTGACGGAAAAAAATACAGAGTGTTCAATTTGACCTAAACAAGTTTTCACGGTTTGAAGTTGACAAAATGTAACGCTTAAATCGGAACACTTGGTATGATATTATTGAATTTATTTCAGTTGTAGAACGTAGTTCTCCTTGTGTTCTTTTTATGTGACAAGAAGCAAATGAGGATCTTTTACACGAAGAAAGTTATAACGGTTCTTGCAAACCATTGCACCTGTCAAATTTTCTATAAAATGCCAAATATCTCTGAAACGGCTAGGTTTAGGTGTAGCATATGCTACATATTTTCGACTCAGAATTTTATGGTCTTTTCGAAAACCCTAAAATATATAGGGTGTTCCATTTGAAATAAGCAAGTTGGTATCGACTTCCGGTATAAGCGGAAGTGTCAGCTGCTTGTAATTATTTTAGTTAGATTGGCCACACTGACATTAGTAGTTATTTAAATTTTCAAAATTATCTGATGCGTATTTTTCTCTATATCGATCGATTCAGTTCCCGGTGAGACACCCTTTATACATTACTTGAAAAAATATAGAAATTAAAGAGAGGGTGAAATCGTTTACTTAGTAAAGCTATTAGTATAATTTTTTAAAATAATAAAAAAACTTTATTCACAATGTATGCTAAACTTAATCACTAAGTCAAAAACTAAAACAAGTCAATAAGTACTAGTATCATTGACTAAAATTGTACAGATAACGTTTATATTACATAATTAAAACTGGTTCAATTACTCATTTTATGTTAGTAAATGTTCTTTTAATTTTTAGTGATTATATTTACATTTAATAATGAGTTATTTAAATTTAATGGGTGCCTCACAATTTTCGTGTTTTTTTAAAGTAATTATATGCATTTTTATGAGCAAATTTTTTTTAGCCTGCAATATTTGAAAGATTACGCGTTTTGGATAAGGTTTGCATTTCTAATCTAATCAAAAAATAATATAACAAATTTTTATCGTATTATTAACATTATAAATAAATTTACAAAATTAAAACTTGTCTTTCTGTAAAAAGTCGCATTAAAAAGTAAAAAATAAAAAAATACTAATGTACAACTGCAAGAAAAGCAAGACGTGCGCACTTTGTATGATTGTACGCATGATTGTATGAAAGGGGTGGAATCATTGTACATAGAGTGCTTTCATTCGTGCGTACATAAAGTTGATATACGTGCTTATATACGAAGTGCGCACGCCTTGCTTTTCTTGCAGTCGTACATTAGTATTTTTTATTTTTTAGTACGACTTTTTACAGAAAAGCAAGTTCCTTATTTTCTACTTTTTACTAATACTTTTTGGGGGGTTTCCCCCCAGAGAGTGCTCAATAAAAATTCGTCTCTTAACGATTTGTTTTGATTTCTCGCTAGTTCGCTTTCCCACTCCTTCGTTTTGCAGATTTTTCAATTTTCACCCCTGCGTGTAGATATTTGCAAAAGTAACGGTGAAATACTGTATTGTCATCCGATCTTAGTAACTGTGCAACATTTCATCAACTGATTATGTCAAGAAGTGTGTTAAATAAAGGATGCGAGATTTGAATAGAAACATTGTGCATACATTATTGTGAGTTAAAGAAAAACAATTAATAACACAAATTCAACAAAATTTTTAAAATTACGCCAAATATTTAATTAAAATTACAAAAGTAGTAAGTAAAGTGGGTTCTTAAGAGGATTTTGATATTGTAAAGAGAGTTGAGTGACGAGACATGCCATCAATCCTGGGGTTAAAACTATACCACTACCCCTAACATTGAAAATCTCCGAAGAATACAATTTGCAAAATTTTTCTTCCTCTTTTTGAGGGAGGGTTCTTTTTCCTTGTACACCCAAAAATATCGTCTGACGATATGTAAAATGTTTCCTCAGTCATTCAGTCAGATTTCGGTACAGTTCCGAAAAATTCCTTCGATCAGATTTTTTGCTGTTTTCAAGTGTGATTGCTTTGGATATGATTTAGCAGGTTCTTTGACTGTAACATTGCATTCGCAGACCAGACATTTTGCATTGTTCCGAAGAAGCGTTGGAAAGAACTGGCTAGCGCTTATATTTAAAAAATATTTCTAATGATGTTTATGTATTCCTTGGGTACATAACCTACTTTCTGTTGGTAAGTAAGTTATATGACTATCTTATAACCTTAAGTGGAAATTCCACATTTTCTAATCGCTATGATAATCTATTTGACCTCGCTCGAGACAGGAGACTACGAATTTAAATACACGAACTATAACCATTCAGGTAGCGCAGTTGTGTAGGCGCCTATGTATGGATTGTACGCGGACGATACTACTATCTATGCACGTTCGTTTTATGCACAGACAGCTATCAAAAAGATAAGATACCATCTGGATGTATTAATGGAGTACTGTACTAAATGGAAAATCCAAATTAATTTAGAGAAAACCGAGTTGATAAATTTTAACAGAAAATTCACCAATAATATTATCTTTGATAAACTTAAAATTAAAAACAAAGTTATAGGGGAAAAGAGTGCGGTCAAATATCTGGGGGTAACCTTAGATAAGAGACTGCGCTTTGGACCCCACATAACGAAAATAATAAATAGCACATATGCTTCCTTAAGTCGGCTGTACCCCTTAGCCAACAAAAGGAGCAAATTAACTAAGGATAACAAATTAACATTATATAAAGTCATACTTAAACCTATCCTCACGTATGCATGCGCATCTTGGAATATCATTTCAGACGCGCAATGTAATAGACTACAGAGGATACAAAATAAGATCCTTAGGTTACTGACAGAAACTAATAGATGTACACCTATCATTGATTTCCATCGAGAATATAATATACCTTTGATCAGGAACTTCATTACGGAAACTGCAAATAAATTTTTTTAATTTAAAATACAAAGTTCTCCGTTGACAGAGAACATGACAACGATGAGAAGACATAATGAAGTCCCTCATACGCATAAATTCATATATGAAAAACTCCCAATTTACGACAAGAGGTAACCATAAGTTAAAACGTAAAATTTGTCAAGCTTGAGGGACGGTGATGATCTACATTTAATCATTGGATTGTATTAAATAAAAATTGTAAATAGTAGTTTAGAAGTTGAATTTAATTTAGAATTTTTTTAAATTTTTTTAATTCAGAAACTTTCAATACAGAAATTTTTTTATTTTTAATTGTATATATGTAAATATTAAAACAGGTTTTTCTTTGGTTTCCTGTATATATAAAAGAAAATACAGAAACAGATAAAATCCAAAATAATTTTATATCTTGAACCGAAAGGTATTAATAATTAAAAAGTTGTCTAGTCATTTTGGAGGGCAAGAATAATACAGTAATAAGAAAACTTGATCGTCTCATTAAATGGCATAACATCAGCCACCCTGGTCCGTTTCGTTTATTTTTAAATCTGTAACGAGTCGGGGATGTGAATTACATAAATGTAAAACAAAACAAATGAAATAAATGAGATATATAGATTTAAGTTAAAACATCTTGTAAATTGATAAGTTGAATAAAAATATTTTAATGGTTAATGGCTATGTATGGATCGAGAGGTTAACGGTTCGATTTCCGAGCGGAGAACTGCTTTTTCATTAAAAACATTATATAAAAATATTGTCACGTGAGCAAATAACGTAATCTATTAGTAATTACAAAATAAATATATTAAAGTTTGTGAGTTGGTCGATAGGTGGCGCTGAAGTGTTAATAATTATATATCCCGTATCTTCCTAATAATGAAATATTGTAAAGTATTAAAATGTTACTCAAGGTCACTAATTAATAATCTCCTAGATCTGATGTATGTAGTAGGATTTCCCGCCTAAAATTGAATATCCTTAACTATAGGAATATCCCCGCTAAATTTGAATTTCCTGAGGATTTAAAATACCCGCCAGATTGAGTATGTACATGTAGGATTTCCCACCCGAATTTGAATATGCTTAATCATTCGAATTTCCCGGAAATTTGAATTTCTTAAAAGATTTGAATTTACACCGTCAGTCCATCGATAATGCAGATACCCTACTTATCGTCATATCCTGAATTTGAATTTCCCACGGTCGGTAAGGCAGATCCTATAATTTGAACTTCCCGCGCTTCGGTCGGTAATGCAGATTCCCTACTTAACAACTGGCGCCAATGCTGTGACGTCACTGTCTGTCTCAACCGACGGTATACCTACTCTCTTCCTTTTTTTAGACTATTATTAATAATTTTCCGTATTACTTTTTATTTATTATCGCCAAGATTGTATAATTTATCATTTATTTATAGCATTCAAATTCCAGAAGCCAGGGCTCATGCGGAAGGGGGTTACACATTGAAAAAATGTGGACATACAACCATTTCCTCCGACAGTGCCGGAGCCAGGATTCGAACCCGGTGGTACGATGTCCGTGTGATTAATCGCGATTGCCACCTCGCGCCTTAACCCACTCGGCTATCGACCAGATTGGAGGAATAAATGAATTCTTTAAACTAAAACGTTCCCGGTATTTGCAGTAATTCGGCTGCAGCAGTCATTAATCGTTGTCAAAGTTCTTACCTAGTATTGAAGGAGGTAGCATAAATTTCATCTTTCATTGTACTCCAAAAGTCAGATCTGTGAATTCATGGATTAACAATTCCCTAACAAACGTGTCCGGCGGCACGATTTCGAGCATAGTACTAATAGCAGGGTAGTTGAGTCTACAAGGTACGAATTACAACATATTTTAATACTTCTATAAAGTGCTTGCAATAATTTTCTGATATTTGGTCGCTTTTGCTACCGGTAATTTCTCTACTTATAACATAAATCTAACGACAGAGTGTATTTAAAAATTTAAGTTTGTTTCAATAAGATAATACAATAAATTATTACATAAAATAATTGTCTGGCTTACAAAATTAAAGTTTTTTTTTTCAAATATTTACGTATGGTGAAACTGTTTGAAATGTCCCTTATTTCCACTTACAGTCTAAGCTATTGCTGAAGCAAAGTTGGATACCCTGTGAAATTCTTGCATTATTGTGCATCGTAAACTTGTAACCAATTTTCTCTCTTAACTGTTCAATGGTGTTAATTTAAGTATTGCAAAGTGAACTCAAGAGGAGTAAGGTTAGGAGATCGAGCAGGCTACTTAATCCGTACATCTTCACACCGACTAATTTATTTATTAGGATAGTGGATGTTTAACCATCTTTTACATATTCTATTAGTATGCGGCGGTGCTGTGTCATGCATAAAAAATATATTGGTAATGAAATGTTATCTAACAGCTCAAGCAAGATGTGACAGTATATTATTATTATTATTATTATTATTATTATTAGCCGTTACTCGAGTCCGAGTATAAAAATGTTACAGTCGATAAATTGTGTACAATAAAAACAAGTAAAAGGTGTAGTCTATTGTAATTCCCATTCATCTACGGTGCACACGACTATGGCTATAGAGGCCAATTCGGGAGAGCACATGTCGACCGCAGTCAGGACAAACATAGACCTGGTTAGGTCTTGGATTCGGCCTTCTTGCAGCAACATTTCCTTGATAGCTGGCCACAACCCCTCGCCATTCGGTTCTGTCCGCTGCAAGTTGTTCCCATTGCTCGTCTGCAATACCGCAGGATTTTAGATTTTCATGGAGACCGTCTTTGAACCTCTTTCGTTGACCGCCACGCCTTCTTCTACCGCTTAGCAATTCACCATAAAGTGTGCATTTAGGAAGGCGGTTATCATGCATACGATGAACGTGACCTGCCCATCTTACGCGTGCTCTTGAAATAAGCACCTCAGTTGGAAGGCTGCCCGCTCTCCTGAGCACTTCCACGTTTGATATATGATGGAACCAACGGATTTTCATCATACTTCTGAGGTGTCTTTGCTGAAAACGTTCTAATTCTTTCACATGACGACGGTAAGTGACCCAGCTTTCACATCCATATAGCAGTGTTGGAATGACAACTGCTCTGTAGACAGCCATTTTCGTTGACAAAGCAAGGTCGTGGTTGTCAAATACTCTCTCTCTAAGTCCCCAGAGTGCTCTAGATGCAGCGTTAATTCTATTGCGAATCTCGCTGTCCATGTTTGCTTTGTCATTTACAACGTTGCCTAAGTAATTGAACTGATCCACCACTTCAAGAGAATTTCCGTTAAGTGTAATGTCTATTTGGTTCGCTTGATGAGGAGTTGACATAATCTTAGTCTTTCCAATGTTGATTTTAAGTCCCAAGGAATCATAGCTCTGGGCATACACATCTAAAAGTTCTTGAAGCTCTTCCGGCGTAGAGGCTAAAAGTGCACAGTCATCCGCATACTGGAGATCACAAATGAATCGTGTGCGTGTCTTCGTGAAAGCTCTAAAGCGCCCTATGTTAAAGAGGCCGCCATCAAAACGGTATCTGAGACCTATTCCTCTGACTGTCAGTTTGTTGTCAACAATAATTGTTAGAGCAGTGGTAAACAAATTAAAGAGTAGGGGTGCCAGGACACATCCCTGCCTAACTCCAGTGAGGGTTTGGAAAGGTTCGGTTGCCTCATTATTATACATAACCTGGGCGTTGTTGTTTGTATGTAGACTGCGACATACTTCCACAAATTTTCTAGGGATACCTAAGCGGAACATAATTTTCCAGAGCACTTCCCTGTCCACCGAGTCAAACGCCTTGGTTAAATCAATGAAGGCCATATGAATTTCTCCTTGATGTTCGAGTGCTATTTCTTGAAGCTGTTTAAGTGTGAAGATTAAATCCGATGTGCCTCGGTTTGGTCTAAAGCCACTCTGTGTTTCAGGAAGTAACTTTTCCATAACAGGTGTTAGCCTATTTGCCATCGCTTTAGTGAGTATCTTCCCTCCAACAGCCAGGAGAGCTATACCCCTGTAATTTCCACAGTCCGCAGCGCTCCCTTTGTTTTTGAAGAGGTTGATTAAAAGTGTATCACGAAACTCCTGCGGAGCTTGACCACTTTCCCACACGACATCAAACAGTTTTTTGAGGTAGGGTATGAGCTCTGACGACACAGCTTTAAAGATCTCAGCTGGGAGTGAGTCGGCGCCGGGAGATTTGTTATTTTTTAGCTGCCCAATGGCGGTTAAGATCTCTTCCGTTGTTAGTGGTTTATCTAAGTCTTCGAAGGTGTCATATTGAGGGATAAGATTTATAATATCGTGATTGGCTTGACTTTGCTGGTTAAGAATGTTAGAGTAGTGTTCTTTCCATCGGGCTCTTATTTCCTGGTCTTCTTTGAGGAGATTTCCGTTTAAATCTTTAATAGGGCACATATTTTTCCGACTGGGGCCGTACACTGCTTTTACTCCTTGAAAGAAATTCCTGTAGTCGTGTGAATCGGCGTACCTTTGAATTTCTCTGGCCTTGCTTGCCCACCACTCGTTCTTTATTCTTCTGATTTCGCGTTGCGTTTCATACTTAGATTGGGTAAAAGCTTCTGCTTTTGATGGGTCATTGGGGTGGTTGATAGCGTTTTGGAAGGCAGTATGTTTGCGGTCAAGAAGTTCTTGTATAAGAGCTTCATTATCATTGAACCAGTCCTCCTGTTTTTTACTTGCTGCAGTGCCAAGAATTTCCTCACTCGCACTTTTTAAACTGTCTTTAAATTTCCTGGAAAAATATGGTATCCAACAAAGACTAGCTCAATATGCTTTTAGAGGGCGGAATATTAAAACATAATATTTTAGTCGCAAACTCCTCTATAAAATCCTTATTTTTACTATAAGGAACGTAACCAGACTGCAACTAACAGTTACTCTCCGGGCTATGTGCCCCGCCGAGCGCTGAATTACAAGTTATGCTAATGCTTCGATTGGCAATCGAGGCATTAGAGTTTAGATGGTAATATGCAATTATTACACTTAACGCGCCAGGCTTGTAACTTGTAATTCAGCGTTCGGCGGGGCACATAGCCCGGAGAGTAGCTGTTGGTTGCAGTCTGGTTACGTTTCTTATAGTAAAAATAAGGATTTTATAGAGGAGTTTGCGATTAAAATATTATGTTTTAAAGACTTGCTATCCATACACTTATTTTGAAAATATGTTGGAAATGGGTTTAATGTTGCATTAGAATGTCCCTTGGCCCAGAAAATGTTGTCTTGAATAGCTTTCTCCTAATATTTTCAAATGCAGTAGTTCCTATCTGAAAACTCTATTTATTTGCAAATCTGCTCAATGTGATATAGAATTGCTTTATTGTATTTTGACGTTTCTACTTTATTTTAGATGTTAAAACAAATATATATTAATGCATTGTATAAATTGTTCTTTTACAATTCTCCTTTACACATCTTTAAATTTCTAAACTGGAAATGCTTCGTTATTAACAACTTTTAAATTACAATTTACAAAATATAGGGAAGATTAACATGTTAATAATGTTTGTAAGAAATAAATTAGTAAACCCATAATTTTTAATTCATTTCATCCTATTCTACTTTTATTTAAAAGTTCATGTTAATACAATTTTCTCGACGCGTCTCTGTAAATTGCAAGGCGAAGTGATTTAATTGAACTTTCATCGATCATGTTACTATGTACAGGTTAAATTTAGAGGGTCCATCTTTCTAAACTTTCAAGCAAAAAGAAGACTACTTTCGTTAACTTTAACTTTGCAGATCTTTAATTAAAGTTTCTTTTCACTTTATTTGAACGTTGCCATTTTTTGTTCAGTAACTTCAATATCGCAAACAATTAGAAGTGTTTTCGCATTTGTTTTTACAGCTTTTCTTATACTTACGGCAACTCGCAGAAATTAATCAGACTATTAGAAATTCTAGATAATATTAATTTAATTCTTTATTTTCTGGCGTTATTCATGATGGCAAGAGCACACAAATTTAACGCAATAAATTCGATGTTTATCATGGCATGAGTTCTATACTATTAGTAAAGTATATACGACCGAAATTGAAACCGTATAAAAACTAAAAGCCGGCAAATACAGTCGGTATCTCTTTATTGTACATGGGCGGAGGTAAATAGAAATGATTGTCATAATAAAATGTTAAAATTGTATTCATTTTTATTATTTTTTGTTCATTAGGTTCATTTCGCCAATAACATATTTTTGAGGTATTATGTCAGTTTTAGATATAAAGTCTAAATATTTAAATTTATTGGTTTTAGTTTTAAAGTTAACCCATATTATATTGAAATATGTTATTACTCAGCAAGGACCAACGAGAAGGTACGAACATATCTTGCCAGAAGGGGATGGGATAGGTTAGATTAACGAGGGGCAACGATTTTAGTCAAAAATAAAATAAAAATTTAAGTTTCTTCTAAAATAAAAACGTAAGTTTCTTGAACAAAGCAAAGAATTATTATATGAAAACAAAAATAAATATTTGGACACTTATATAAAACATAAATAAAAACAAAATTAAAATATTTCTCTAGAATGAAGTAACTTAACACTGATATACAAGCCGCTGGAAGATGTGTGAGGCGAGGACGCGGTTTCCGTTGGAATGGTCACCCATCCAAGTACTAACTGCGCCTGTCGTTGCTTTACATCGCATACCGAAGTATGTACATAGTAAAGACGCACCTACGCTCGCCCCTTAAAATTTCATGTCAACTAAATAAAATATATTCCACGAAATGTAACAATAAAAAAGTGAATGAAAAAATGAAGAAAAGTTAAATGTTAATTGACGCGTCCGAATCTTAACTTTCTGAGGAGGAATCATTATCCAGTTGAATTAAAATCGGCGCACTAGGGGGTAGCGTTGGATACCGATTTTCTTCTCCAATTACATGCCTAACGCAATTTTTCCATAAATCAATATTATTCTCAATGTCATTTATTACTTCTCTTATATGATTAACTACTATCGCGCTTAACGTTGGAGAGTTATTACATTTTCGTAAACGTACTTTTAGTGTTCCCCAAACCATCTCGATAGGATTAAATAAGCAATAGTATGGAGGTAACCGCAAAAGTGTATGACCGTGTATATTGGATAAGTTATCAATAACATATTCCTTTTTGAAATTCTGTTCTTTTATTCTTTTCAGTAATTCGCGTTTTATTGGAACTTTTACAGGAATTTCCATATCATAAATTTTAAAATGTCTTCCTTTTTGTGCAGTTATTTGATATTTTATTTAATATACGCGAGTGATAAGAAGCATCATCTAATACAATTACCGAATTTGGCGGAATATTTGGTACAAGCTGTTGAGAAAACCATTTTTCGAATAGATCGGCTGTCATGTCTTCGTGATAGTCTGCAGAAGATATAAGTAATATAAGTATAAGGAATGTAACAAGACTACAACCAACAGCTACTCTCCGGACTTATGTAGTAGAATAAGGATTTTATAGAGGAGTTTGCGATTAAAAATATCATGTTTTAATATTCCGCCCTCTAAAAGCACATTTGAACTATTCTAAGCCCAGTCATGCTGCTTATTTTCGATTGCAACAGACACTGGATCGCTAGATGGCGCCTGCTGACTATTTTACATTTCGCTATCCCAAAGTTGCCGAAATGTTCTAAATAATCAAGTGATACTCGTGTCGGTCGTCACATGCCTACCTTGCACTGACGAGAGCCAACAGCTCGAAACTGCAGTCTGCAAGTGGTGTGTGACGACTGGCACGAGAGCTCCTTTAAGTAGGATCAATCTTTCGGCTGGTGATTGTTGCAATCGAAGTATTAGGGTTTTGATGGTAATATGCAATTATTACACTTAACGCGCCAGGCTTGTAACTTGTAATTTAGCGTTTGGCGGAGCACATAGCCCAGAGAGTAGCTATTGGTTGCAGTCTGGTTACGTTCCTTATAGTAAAATAAAAAATTGCGACTAAAAATATTATGTTTTAATGTCAATACTTGTTTACGAGCGAGCACGTGCCTACGTATCAATGTACGTAGTATAATTTCCAGTTCTTTTGTTAGTAAATGTATTGTCTGCAGCAGGATATGTTGACACAGTATCGTATGTATCTAAAAATTTCACTCGATTAATATTGAGGACGGGAAGTATAATGTTGTTAAAGTGTAAATTGATATTATCAAATTTTTTAGATTATCAGGTAGTTCGTATCATGACTTCTTATTTATAATATCTAAGGTTCTAAGTGTATTCCAGGTTATTTTACCATCTTTATTTTTTAAGACAATTCAGATCAGATAATTCCCAACCCTAATTACAATAACCTGAACAAAAAGATTATGAACTCTATGTTTATTTCCCCTACAAATTCTACAGAAATTAGTACTATAATTTTGTCACTCAGAAACGGAAAAGCAGAGTGAGTAGATGGAATAAAAGCTGAAGTACTAAAAATAATTTCACCTGCAATCTCGGCACCTCTAGCCCACATAATAAATAAATGCTTCGAAAAAGGTCACTACCTTTCTGCGTTTAAAACATCGATTGTCCTGCCGATCTATAAAAGTGGGGACATACAACAAATGACCAACTTTAAGCCATTATCCTTAATAATTATTTATTCCAAAATATTTGAAAAAGTTCTTAAAAAAATACTTTGTGAATATCTTAATAAATATGAAATGTTATCTAACAAACAATACGGTTTTCGCGAAGCTTTATCAACGCATGACGCCATTCTTCAACTCGCAACTAAAATGTATGATGCGCTGGACAGTAATAAACCATCACTACGTGTATTTAGAGAACTAGTAAAAGCTTTCGATACGGTCAGGCCTCCTCTGGTCTTGGAGTCAGTAGAAAATATGGGTGTCAGCGTTGAATCTGTTCGAACGTTATCTCTCAGACAGATATCAGTGTGTTAAAATAAACAGTTCTTTAAGTGACCTCAAGAAAATAGAGTATGGCGTTCCGCAAGGGACGGTACTATGACCCATGCTTTTGAACATCTACTTAAACGATTTATTTTATGCCCAAATCACAGGTAGCATTATAATATATGCCGACGACACTGTAATTCTTTATGCATCTGAAGACTGGGTATCTTTAAAGAACATAGTCGAAGTAGATATTAGTAATATTAAAGAATGGTTCGATCATAAATTACTTACTATCAATTTTAACAAAACATATTATCTACCAACTGCACCAACAAAAACAGACTACCAACTTTTCACAACCTCACGGTAGCTAATCAATGTAAAATAGCGCGTAAAAAGAATTTGAATGTTTATATATCATAAGGGATTCCTACCTAAAATGGGATAAACATGTGACTTATGTAATTAAAAAGCTACAGTCACTCATATATAAACTAAAGATCCTGAGAAATATTTTGGATATAGATTCCTTAAAAATTATATATTACTCGTTAGTCGAGTGGCATATAAACTATGGAATTTTGGCGTGGAGAGGAGTAGGCAAAACAATTCTGAATAATTTAATAATTGTTTAAAAAGAATTCTCAATAAACTCCAGCCTCCAACAACAAAAAATAAAAGCTGGACTAAAGAAAATCACAAATACAACATAAGAAATAAAGATAACACATACTTATCACCGTTTACGAAAAAAACCGTAGGACAAGGATCATACATCTATCTGAGAGCTAGGTTTATAATCATTTACCCGTAGAATTTCAAAATGCACATCTCATAAACATATTCAAAATTCAACTCAAGCAATATATATTTTGCACACCCAGAGGCATGATTCATGATATGATCGAGTTAAAAATGTGACAAACCATGCTACATCAGTGCACATCACTAAGTTATACATTCGTGTTATGTTTTGTTTTGCTGTTCTTCGTCCTATGTATATTTTAAAGTATTGTTTAAATGTTTATACATTTTGTAAGTTGTGTTAATGTTATCTATGTATTTAAATAGTTTTATAATATAATATTTCATGTAACTTTAGTATTATATTTATATTTACATGTCATAATTATGCATTTGTATACCCACATGCAGGTCTCGGCCTTGAGTGGAGTTCTATCGTGTTTTATTTATTGTTGATTGTTAATTTATTGTTTATGTTATTATTGTCAAATTTTATATAAGTTTGTAAAAATATGTAACAATTAAGTATGCAACAAATTTGTGGATTTGCAAATTTTCAAATTCGTAAATAAAACCATTCTTCATTCACTAAAAAAAGGCATGATTTAAATAAAGCTTATTTTTCTCTTCTAATGGCACTAGTGACGTAATTTGCAAAATTTTATTGTGAATATTGAAATCATTCTCGGATCTAGTTCGCTTATACTACGCAAAAACTTCTCTCTCTCTCTCTCTCAAGTTAATCATTATTTTTACTACGTCAAAGAGCCAAGCAGCTTGCTTTTTGTACCTCTAATAGTTAGAAATAGAGGATGATAATTAAATTCTTGCAAAATATTGAAGTTAGAATTTAGTTTACTGGAGAATACATAAAATTCCAGTTAATATTATTCAAGTCAGCATAAGCTAAAATGCTTAAAATCTCTGAAGGTTATAAATTTTGGCTTATTAATTATTTTAATCACCTCTTTACTACAAGGAATAATACAAAGATCAGAGTTCCATAAGAATCAGTTATATTACAAGTATTTATAATATTTGGATCAGATGTGATAAGAATATCAAGGAAGGTTTAACAGGTAGCAGCAACTATAGCTGGTTCTTCTACGATTTGCTTCAAGTTAAACACTTCAAGAAAATTATTGAAATATATTATAATTTGAGTACTAATATTTAATAAATCAATATTACATTCTCCAGCAAAAACAGTATTGTCCGAAGATGGGAGTAGAAAGTACGTGGCATCTTCCATTTCATTAAACATCCGAATTAAGTTGGTGGCCTATAAAGAACACCAAATTTACCTTTACCAGAATTATTAATTAAAATCCATAGTTGTCCTAAAATATCATTTAGAGAAGAAAAAATGATATTAAAACCTACGCAAGTACCGCCCGCCGCCTCTGCTTATACTACAACATAATACAAGTAAATAAAAAATCAGCGTCTTTTGAAGTGATATACTCTTTAAACATGTCAAAATTTATAAAAATTAACGTGTAGTAAAGTGCTGGAACTTTATTTGCTTAGACACGACAATTTAGTAATATTGATAAAAAAGAAAAGAGGCGAAAAAGAAAAGAAATAAAAAAATATATTAAGGAAATTAAATTGCTTTGTGCGGGATTTATTGCAATCAATTTACTTTTTATTGCGGATTGTTGAAATAAGTCCCATACAGAATAAAGTCGAATTGCTCTTATATAGAGATATGTTTATTTATTTCAATTTATATTTGTGGAACAAACGTGCTGTCCTTTGCTTAGCATCCGTTAAGGTTAAAATATCGCAACTACTAAAGATTTCAATGTAAAACTATCAAACAATCAGGTGAATTAACTGAATTATTTCATAAAAATAAAATATTTTTAGATAAAACAGTAGAAGTATATTACTCTAATGGGGTTCCGTCAGCAAGAAACATATTATAGACTCGTTCGTTCTTTCACCTGATGAATTGAACTGGATAAAATTGAAAATTTCGCGAGTTAACCAATCGAATAATAATTACAAATTACTCAGTGAATGGCATAGGAAATATTCTTCGAAGCTTCTCAGATTACCTCCAAATTTATCTTATCAGGCCACAATCTTTTGAACTCTCAGTTATTAGCAATTTTATAGAAAACATACCATCTGCTATGTAAGTTAGACAATATAAATTAATTATTATAAAAATTTATGGATGTATGGAGTTATAGTTAAACTGAAATAATTGAACGTTATTCTGTGGCAATGGAAGAGTTTGAAGACGAAGTTTTTTAAATTACATTATATACGTAAAATTATACGTCACATACACATAGCCAACCATCGTAGATCCACAAGTGTTCTTGAACAAAATAAAGATCCGCTGAATCCAGAACAAGGTAAAGACCATACCAGTGGCATTTGGAACATAACACATTAGAGCCCATTGTGCTACTAGCATGGCCGATATATTATCTTTTATAAAAAAAATATGACAATTTATTTCAGTCTTTATACCAAAATAAGAACCAGCTGCAACATTTAATTCAATAGAAAATAATGCGTGAGTAGGCTTTCACAGATATTTTAGCCATAATATGATAATAATATCCTTACGTAATAATTGCTCAAAATAACTTGAATAAGACAGCTGTAATAAGTCGACTACTGTAATTTTCCAGATCGTGTTGAGGAAAGGTATTAATTAAATCGATTACCAATAATAAGTCTAATTTAGTCTCAACCTTCAGATATTTTTGTAAATTTATAAATAGCCTCATTTAGACCAACGACCTGGTGACACCAAATCTAGACAGGAGCGTAAAGAGTAAAGGATTTGTATTCAAAATATACTTTATTAATCGATAGGTTGCGGAATTTTATTTACTCTCATAGCGACACACAACTTTCAGCGTAATATTTTTTAATCTGTAACAGTGTTTTCATATTTATTAGGTTGCGTATTGATATTATAAAAACATTTTAAAGAAATATAATGAACCAAGCGCGTACGAAGGAGCACTACATTTATTCTTTTCGTTTGAAGTAGTAGCTCTGTAAAATATTGCGTATTTGTTATCATGTAATATACTCAAGTTATTATACCTTTGAATTTTAAAGAGAATACTATATTATACAACTATGCTATAATGAATACTGTTATTCCCGAGTATGATTACAAGTATGAACGAGTGAAGCGAGTGAGGCAATTCAGCAACCGCGCAGCGAGATGCCGGGGGAGGAGCCTAACGCTCCCACTTCTCTCCCTTCTCTCTCACAAATACACGTCCTACTCCGCTCGTCTCTTTTTATAAATGTATCACGCGCGCGTGCAGGCCCTAATAAAGTTAGAGCTTCGGGGTAAAAAAATCTTGAAAGATAATTGATTGTCCTTGAAAATGAGCATGGCTTGAAGTCCCTAATCCTTTCCTTTCTGCAGGGCAAAAACTTTGCGGGCAACTCTCTCCCCTCCTAATCATCCGATCGCAATCTGGTCGGGCTTAAATCAAAGCGAGAAAATTCTAGATATGATGGCCAAAAAAAAAAATCTCCCCCACCCCTTGCCTTCCTGGTGAAAATGACTTTTTCTAAAAATAATAACAATAAATTGGTTATTTCGCAACCATTTGTTTATTTATGACGAAAATTGAAAATATGTAAGCGGAACTCAAAGTGGGCATATTAGTACACAATGTCACGTTGTGATTTGCGGAAAAAATTGCGGAAGTCACAGCAGTTTTAATTTCATTTAGTTTACCTTTCTCCTCCCCCCTAATCAACCTAGCGACTTGAAATTTGGACACAGTACTTAGATCCTAAGTGTCTATCGGAGGAAGAAAAAAAGTCTCCAAGTCACTTTCTTCCCCGAAAAGAAAAACGCGAAAACGGCTCTCGGTACCGCTGGACGACCGCTTCGACGAGTCAAAATTCAGTTTACGCGCATTCGCGAGCACTTAATTTTATCCGTATGTCCAATAATGTACATGTACAGATTCAGAAATATAGGTTTTACATACATACTAAAATATGAACTACGGAATACTTACCGACATACAAAAGTAAGATGGATGTTATATCAGGCAAAAATCTAAACAGATAGACAGACAGACAGGTCATAATTAAAACATTGTAAAAATTATCACCATGAAATCAAATATACCCAAAACGAGTACCAGTTAGTAAATTATATTTAAAAAATAATATTTCCACGGGAAAATTTTATCTAACAAAATTTGTTGGGGACCGAATAAAAATAAACATTCAAACACACTGCATAAATGCGTCATATTTAAGCCATGTAATTTAAAATAAACAAATGTTTTGAATATCTGATAGCCAGTAAAAGTCAACAATGCGCTATAAATGAGAAATATGGAGCACGAAAATGGAAATTCGTTCATTTATTCCTTTGTTTTCCGTTTCGAAGGTGGAAGAAACAAGAGAATATAGAGAGAAAATGAAATTTTATATTCTAAGTTTCAACATGAAATTCAGGACTCAATTATTATTTCTTTACTTTAATGACTATATTTTATGCCGAAATATATATTTTTTTATATAAAATTAC
Organism: Leptura quadrifasciata; assembly: GCA_963675555.1. Classification (NCBI taxonomy): domain Eukaryota; kingdom Metazoa; phylum Arthropoda; class Insecta; order Coleoptera; family Cerambycidae; genus Leptura; species Leptura quadrifasciata. Next base: position 154,666,482 of record OY776674.1, read on the forward strand.
CTGCCTTAATGAAAATTTCCTGTTGAAATATTTTATTTGAATCGCTCCACGATTTTAAACCATTTTATATTTACATTAATATTACAAACAAATGGTAATTGACGATTACCAGTTAAATATATTGAATGTAGCAAACCATTAAATTAAGTTTTACTTGAAGTAAATGATTTTAAGTACCATTCAAGAAAAAATGAAGAGATCCATGTAAACAACTTGCTGTACATCATTCACTGAAAAGAAAGAGTTCCCAAACCCCCAATTCCAGAAGACAGGGCTTGTGCGGAAGGGGGTTACACATTAAAAGAACGCGGACATACAACCATTTCCTCCGACAGTGCCGGAGCCAGGATTCGAACCTGGTGGTGCGTTGTCCGTGTGATTAATCGCGATTGCCACCATTAACCATTAACCATTAACAATGTTTTTATTTTATTTAACTGTGGTTTGACAATTCATTTTTGGTATTTCATGTATTTTATTTACTTCATTTTACAATAGTAGTAATAACCCGAGTGAATACAAATTTTTACTTAAAAAAACGAATTCCTCCGGGCGGCGGATCTAATGCCAGGTATACAAACCAAAAAAGTTATGTATTTTTGAGGTAAAATTGCCCTCCTAAACAAGATTAGGCAAATTAAAATAAAATTAAGGATTCCAAAAGTTAAAGAAATAAAAATAAATGCTGTTTGTAGAGATTATTATTTACAAATTTTAAATTAATAGATGAAGGAAAATAACTCAAAACCTTCTTAAGAAAAATATGACTATTTACAAATACACCGAGTGTATCTTAAAAAATGAAAAGTTGTTCTGAGCAAAAATTAGTTTGAAGTGAAAAATAAAAATGATTCTAACGCAAAAATAAGAAAAAATTCTAAAGTAAAATAAAAATGATTCTGAAGGAAAATAAAATAATATCTCTGAAAAAGACAAATAAAATGAAATTCTAGCGTGCTTAAAAATAGGATTCAATTCACGTAGCTGGTAATACTCGCATTGCATGACCTCGCCAATTATGAGTGGTTTACCTGGGTTACCTCTCCTGATATAGGGGGAGGCCCTCGTGAATTAATTTGTGAGTGTGAGGGGCAGCATTATGGCTCCTCATGCTGGTTAAGTTGGCAGTTAGTGTGGAATTCATCACTTTGTATCTAAAAAACTTGTCAGCCGTTTCAATAATATAATCCTTCATCAGAGGGATATTAGTTTGTTCGTGAAATTGTATAATAGGTGTATACCTATTAGACTCTGTTAGTAGTCTAAGGATTTTATTCTGTGTCCTCTGTAGGCGGTTGCATTGCGCATCTGAAATGGTATTCCATGACGCACATACATATGTGAGGATTGGTTTAAGTATGACTTTATAAAGTGTTATTTTGTTATCCCTAGATAATTTGCTCCTTTTGTTGACTAATGGATATAGTCTACTTAAGGCAGCACAAGTACTGTTTATAATGTTCGTTATATGGGGTCCGAAACGCAGTCTCGTATCTAGGGTGACCCCCAGATACTTGACCGCGCTCTTCTCCCGTATAATTGTTTCGTTAATTTTCAGTTTATCAAAGTTATGAATATTTGTGCACTTCCGATGCAAAATAATAAGCTCTGTTTTGTCCTTATTAATTTTAATTTTCCACTTCTCATAGAATTTTAATAATTCTCATAGAATTTTAATAATTCTATGAGGTGGTAATGCAGTTTTTTTACAGCCGTTTGGGCGTAGAAGGACCTTGCATATAGCGTGGTGTCGTTTGCGTACAATAAAATGTTAGTACCCACATGGGTGGGTGTGTCTACTAAAAATAAATTATATAGAACGAGCGATAAAATCGCCCCCTGTGGAACGCCAGCAGATAATCTCCTGTAGGAAGACAGTGTGCCATTAATGCACACAACTACGTTTCTTCCTAACAGGTAGTTTTTTATAAGAGCGACAATATACAAAGGAAGTTCACAAATATTCATTAGTTTATATACTAAACCGTTGATCCAGACCGAATCATAGGCTTTCTCAATATCGATTAGTATCATGGCATTGCAATTTTTGTTGTTGTAAGCCGCAATGGTGTCCTGCACCACCTTGGATAGGGCTAGGGTGGTACTATGACCCTCTCTAAAGCCGAACTGAAAATTGGGGAGAATAAGTTTATTCAAAATTTTCAGTATGACATTGTCCGTTACTTTAGAGAGGGTGTTTAGTAGGGAAATAGGTCTGTAGCTGGAGGGGAGGTGGGATGGTTTGCGGGGTTTAAGGATGGGTATAATAATGGCTGACTTCCATGCACCCGGGTAGTGTTGAATTTTAATTATCCTCGCGCCTTAACCCATTCGGCTATCGGCCAAAATAATGAAAACCTCGCACAGTCCTAGTTAATTTCGTAAGGTATATTAAACGAAATGAAGTTTTGAATGCAAGAGGGCAACTTAAAGACAAAGGCGTTTCCATATTTGAGAGTTTAACAAAAATTAGATATGGTTTACTGATTGAGGCTAAGAAGATATTTGAAAATAAGAAGGCATGGTTTGCAGGTGGTAACATTTATATTTGGAATTATAACGAAAACAGGAAATATGCCACTAGTTCTGTGGCAGATCTGTAACTTTAATAACTTGGTATAACTATATTTAAAGTGTATATTCATTGTATTAAGCAATTTTCTCGTTGATTTTTCATCGTTTTTTGATTTTTTTTATTTATTAGCAAAAACATTTTGCTTGTGTGCAAGTCCTAAGTATTATATTTTATTTCAAATATTCTTACCTAAATATTTAATTACTTTTCATTGTGGAGCTTCTTAATTTTTGTATATGTCATACGTGTGTTTACAATGTCACATTGTAAATCGTTAAATTTTTCGTTTTAATATTAGGTCTTTACACACAGAATTTGACTTGTTTTCAGATGTTGTAGTGAACGAGTCACTTGATGTCTTGGGTCTCTCTGAGACTTGGCTTGATTCTTCAATTCCTACTAGTGGTGTTACTATTCAAGGTTATGAAATGATAAGGAAAGATAGCTGCGGAAGGGGACGGGGGGACGGGGTGTTGCTTTTTATGTCAAAAAGTATTTAAAGTATAAAATACTGGAAATTCTCGATCTACATAGTAGTCAATTAGAAAGCCTATGGGTGACTATTAGAATCTCTGGTAAAAGTATTTGCTTGGGGACCTTGTATTGACCTCCCAATTCTAACCTCGCACTTCGCCTAGATCATTTAGAAAACATAATATCTGTGTTTCTATCTGAATTTGACCATTTTATTTTCGGAGGAAATCTAAATGTTGCCTTACTCAATAAAAATAACAATTAAATAGCACACATGTTATTAGATTTATTAAATAATTATTGTTATACTAACAAACTTCCTACTCGAGTTACAGACATTTCATGTACTTTGATTGATTAATGATGTAGTAGTTGGGTCAAATGTTCTGAAAATGGATGATATTTCAGACCACTTACTTGTCATATGTAAACTAAAAATTAAGAAAGACAAACAACAGCCTAAATTTTTCCGAGATTTTTCTGACTTTGATTATCAAGACTTTCTGCAGGATCTGTTATCTGTAAATTGGGGGTATATATACCTACTTGATAGAAAAATATTGATGAAATGTTAGAATTTTGGAATAAAAACTTATTATCCTTATTTTACTATAAGAAACGCAACCATACTGCAACCAATAGCTACTCTCCGAGCTATGTGCCCCGCCGAGCTCTGAATTACAAGTTACAAGCCTGGTACGTTAATTGTAACAACTGTGTATTACCAACGTCGTTTTATTGGTGTTATCCTTAGAACCAATAACTTCATTATTTGCATTATATTGGAAAGTGCCCTACATACCATCAAGTATCGCAATAGCTCTTGTCGATGAGAGCTTATGGGTATTATATTATCGTCGTTGCTGCAAACCAACTTGTGGAAAATATTACTTAGAATTACATTTCTGAACAAGCCTCACATTGTATAGATATAAAAGGATACAATAGCACTTATTACGAAACGGCATTAATAAGTGCATTGTATAAGCCACCCTAGTGAAGCTACTGACTTACAAATAATAATTTAGCAGTTCATGGAACACCTTCAAGAGTGCAACATGAGTGGTTTCGGAAAAGCCATTCATTTGCAATACAAGTTTGCTTAGCATTGATGGGTACACTTACTCACTGAGTTAATATAGAACAAACACACGCTAAAATGCAATTAGTGACTTATATAGCGCCGCACTTCAACCAAAACATAAATCATGGCATGTATTATTGTTTTTGCATAATACAATTTAAATTAATGAACGCTTGCATGCGAAATTATTTGATACGATAATCTCTTTTAATGAACAATTTATATGATTTGCAATTTTATTTGTCTGAACTGTAGCCGTGTTTCATGCACTCTAATTTTGTACGTGACTTTTGCATTATTCATATATCATAATAAAATTCCATACATAAATTGCTTTTTGGCACATAAAACGCTTATTATACGTTGTCTTTAACTCAGTTACTGCCAGTGTTTGTCACTAGAACTGTTTATTAATTATTACATTATTACACAAATGATTTTTTAAAAGAAAATTGAACATAACTTTTCTGATATATGATCTATTTATTTATGTATAGGCATTGAAAACACTTTCCCATTACCTATAATTCTTGTGTCATTAATAGTTTAAAACAATTATAACTTCATCAATTTCGATAGTATTTTCCCATTTCGTTAATAACCTATTTCTTCACTAAATTTCACCTGTATTTTTATAGTTTTCAATGACACTCTTACAACCCTTTGGGCCTTTGATAACACCGCTTACTTCTGTCCAAAATGTTGACGTTGCTGTAGTCGATTTTATATTCCGCAATATGATAATCATGTTCTCTCACTACCGATTTATCGGTATACTTAAGTGCAGAATCGGTTGTATAGGAGATATACTATCCTTCGGAGGGGATGTAAAGCCGTCGGTCCCTTGTCTATTAAATGTTAGGCAAGTAAAAGATCACTACTCTTCTTAAGGGAAGAGGTTCGGCAAAATTCCTGGTTGGGGGCAGCTAGTCTACAGGTGTCGGTGTTAGGCCTCAGTAGCGGAAATAGGCCGACGTTAAATAAGTGTATATAAAAAAAAGTGCAGAGTTATAGAACACCAAAGAAACAGCAGACTGGGATACAAAATTACTGGAGATTATGAAAATCGGAAAAACATTTCAACAGAGAGATTGAGAATCTATTTGGAAATACGTGATCCCTGCTTTGTTAATTACCAGTAGTTTAGATAGTCACGGTCCGTGAAACAGTACATAACAAAATGTAGACCACAACTCTTCGATCTTTGGAATTTTTCTGAAGAATTTGACAGTAGCATCAGTGAAAACACTTCATTGAAAATATAGTAGTACAGTAACTAAAGATTTTAACTTTGAATTAAATCTTAGTTTTTCTTCTGCAATTTAAAAATATATGCATCAAAAAATCTATCTATATCATAGAAGGGTTTGCTAATTTATGGAGAGTGAATGTCCCTCTGAAATTTATTACTGTGATGAAAATTAGACACTCTCTGTTGTGGCTTGTCCCTAATATCACCACCTATTATTTGCTATTAGTGTAAAAAAACTATTATTAAAATACCATATGGATTACAAAAAGCAACTAAGATGTATATGGCTAAAAGAGAAATTTAAGGACGTTGTTAAATGTATAAATAAATGTCAATAATTTCTACTGTAGATGAAGGAATCATTATTTTCTTATTTTAATCAGAAACATGCAGAAAGTGGCAATAAAAATTATTGGGTTGGTGATGGTCATTGTGTCTCTTACCTTGTAACTCTTATTATATTATTAAGTGTAATACATGGGGGCGAGCGTAGGTGCGTCTTTACTATGTACATACTTCGGTATGCGATGTAAAGCAACGACAGGCGCAGTTAGTACTTGGATTGGTGACCATTCCAACGGAAACCGCGTTCTCGCCTCACACATCTTCCAGCGGCTTGTATATCAGTGTATGCGCGGAAGCTATACAACCTTAGGCGAGGGTTGTATAGGAGATATACCATCCTTCGGAGGGGATGTAAAGCCGTCGGTCCCTTGTCTATTAAATATTAGGCAAGTAAAAGATCCCTACTCTTCTTAAGGGAAGAAGTTCGGCAAAATTCCTGGTTGGGGGTAGCTCGTCTACAGGCGTCGGTGTTAGGCCTCAGTAGCGGAAATAGGCCGACGTTAAATAAATGTATTAAAAAAAAAAAAAAAAAAAGTGTAATACATATCTAAAGACAGGGCTTTTGATACCTGATTAATATACAGGGTTTGGCAATAGAAATTTTTAAAAAAATTGCTGGTAAACTAGATAAAAAAAATCTATAACTGGAAATTATTTTCGAATATACAGGGCAAGCCAAGTGCATTTTTTTTAAAATGGAATGCTATGTATATACAGTACATTTTTTGAAGCCTCTTTCTAGGCTCTATTCATTCCTATATTAGCATTGAATATCTCCCAACCACTTGAATGTAATGATGAAACAATGCAATCTGCAGATGAATATTTAAAAAATCACTTCAGTCACAATTATGGGTTTTAAGAAAGTCTTATGTGAACACCAGTTACAAGACATCTAATTAATGTTTTTGAATTACTTTCATTTTCTAAAAATGTACAGGGTCGCCAGAAATTATTTTTCAATTAAGAACATTTTAAATTGAATTTTCTCAATTTTTGCAAATGGAACACTCTGTATATTTTTCGACGATGTGATGTAGAAATAAAAGAGAACATTTTTTGTAGGTACTTCCCTATGGCTAATCAAACGTTTTCGTTTTATAAATAAATGTCAAATTCGCGAATAAACTTAAAAAAAGAGATTCCCTTAAATAATTCATTATAAAAATTTATAACAGGTGTTCGACATATTGCCCATTTTGACCGACACACGTATTTATGCAATTTTGAAATGAGGCCATTTAGTGGGACTATTTCTTCCAATCCATTGAAATGAGTAAATAATATTTAACAAGTCCTTTACTGTAATGTTTTTTGTACATATTTTTGCTGTTTTTGTTATTCAACAAGCAATAAAACCTCAGTTTGGTATAAATTGTCGTGTATAAAGTAGAATTTATCACACTTATCGGTCGTTACAACTTGTATTGAATTTAAAATATTTGGAATTTTACAATATGAATTTTAATAAAGCGGAACTTGTAAACATGACTTTTGTGTTGGGCGAGTCAGACAGAAATTGTTTACTTGCCAATAGAAGTTATCACCAACGTTATCCTGAAAGAAGGATACCTGATGTTAGCAGCTTCCAAAACCTTCTCGATAGATTTCTGGAAACTGGAAATGTCGAATACAAAAAAAAGTGAAAGAATAAAACATGTTGAGAACGAAGAAAATGAGTTGTTTGTGGTGCTGCAATGTGAATATCTCCATGTTAGTCAAAGAGAAGTGAGTTTATTAGTGTTTTATACAGTGATGAGACAACTTTTCTTAAAAATGGATTTGTTAATAGGCAAAATTTCCTTTTTTATGCAAGTTGATAACCAACACAGATGGTCTATAAACGTTTGGGGAGGAATTATTGGATAACATGTAATAGGCCCACATTTCTTTGATGGTACATTGACTGGAGCTATTTATCTTCATTTTTTGGAAAACTATCTGCCACAATTATTGATAAATCTCCCTGAAAAAATTCGAAATAGGATGGTGCTCCACCACATTATTTAAATGCAGTTAGAGACCACTTAAACAATAAATACCCTAATCAATGGATTGGAAAAAACGGACCCACTAAATGGCCTGCTAGATCCTCAGATCTTACAAAAATAGATTTCTTTTCATGGGGATACGTGAAGGAAATTGTTTATAGAGACACACCAACAACAGTACAAAATATTAAGGAAAGAATAATAACTGCCTTTACATCTATCACACCGGCAGTTTTAGGAACAGTGGGAACCTCATTCCAAAAGCGCATAGAGATGCGTGTCAATCAAAATGGGCAACATGTGGAACATTTATTATAATTTTTTCTACCGAATTATTTGAAGTAACCTCTTTTTTTAAGTTTATTTTTGAATTTTGTAATTATTGCTCTATAAAATGAAATTGGTTGCATTTAGCCCTAGGGAGTTACTTCGTTTGTTTTTGATTTCTAAATCACATTGTCGAAAAATATACAGGGTGTTCCATTTGAAAATATTGAGAAAATTCATTTTAAAATGTTTTTAATTGAAAAATAGTTTTTAGCCACTCTGTACATTTTTAGGAAATGAAAATGATATATATACTATACGCTGTATAGTATATTAGATTAATATTTAGTTAGGTTAGCATTACTGGTATATTTAATAAGATATCGTGACCGAATAAAGACATAGCAACTGTTATTTTAAAAAACTGCTAAAACACTAAAACTATGTACATTTGGTATTGTAATTTTGGTTTTTTAATTCTTTTTGTCTGGCAAGATTTTTCAAACGCTTATACTGCTGAATAGTCGGTTATAACGTCGAGATGCGTTTCATTCTTCTGTAGCCATGCCTCAGTCAGGATTAACATATTACGATTTATTTATGAAACATTAGATGTCGTCTAGTTTGTTTCTTATACTCTGAATATTGAAATATTTTATATAATAATGGTTGGTAATAAATACTATCCTTATTCAGTTTTTAAAATAATTATCCTCTTATTGATTTGATTTTTCTTAGGAATATTTTACCGTCCTTTATGCATGCAAATTTATAGTTGTTCATGCTTTGGAATTTTTTGGCTTCTTTATATAAGTTCAAGTTGTATTTGGTTAAATCATGATCAAAATATACATCATTATCCACACTGTCAGTCTAGTTTAGGTTGTAATTCTTTTTTACTTTTTAGCTCGCATAAATTTCTCTTTGATAAACTCAGTGGCTAAACAAACCTTCATTGGTGCTGGAAATCTTCCTTTTCTACCTAATCTGTAACACCTAACCTTATCGAGAATTCTAACACTTAATTTTCTCTACAATTTTGTTTGTGTCTTCTCTCAGGGTTGCCACCGATCTGAAAAACCTGGAAAAGTCGGGGAATTTATTAAGTATCGGGGAATTTCTGCTCATTTGTAAAAATTGGGTATATTTACACGCGCTTTAGAATTTGATGGATTGATGTTTTAAGGTTGCTAGCATAGTTTAGCCCGCCAAGCAAGCAGAAGATTCGATTAGGTATCCTTGTTGTTTGCATAAAATGTTTAATAATGTTTGCCTTAACAGAAACAACTGTTATTCACATATTCGCATGACATGCTTTTGAACACGTTTCTTTCTTTAACACCATCGCAACACATATATATATATATATATATATATATATATATATATATATATATATGGTGTAGTGGTGAGAGGTAAGTGAATCCTCTCATGTGGTCTAATGCTACTATACACCAGACATCATGGATGTCTCCATGGTGCATAGCGACTTGCCATTTTGCAAGTACCGAGAGCGGTGACCTTCAGCCCTTGGTGGACTTAACCCATATACTGTTATTATACATGATTTGAAGGAAACAACTACTCAGCGGGCAAATACCCCGACCTGCATTGAATTATACCTTACAAATCATGAAAAATTGGTAGCCAATGTCATTTGTCAACTCCCTGACCAGACATAGACCGGTTTCGAACTTATTAGTTCTCATCAGTATGCCATAGGTCATGGAGCAGACAAATGATAGTGGCCAACCTGCTAGTCTTATACAGACTAATGTAAATGGTGTAGTGGTGAGTGGTAAGTGAATCCTCTCATGTGGTCTAATGCTACTATACATTGGCTACCAATTTTTCATGATTTGTAAGGTATAATTCAATGCAGGTCGGGGTATTTGCCCGCTGAGTAGTTGTTTCCTGCAAATCATGTATAATAACAGTATATGGGTTAAGTCCACCAAGGGCTGAAGGTCACCGCTCTCGGTACTTGCAAAATGGCAAGTCGCTATGCACCATGGAGACATCCATGATGTCTGGTGTATAGTAGCATTAGACCACATGAGAGGATTCACTTACCTCTCACCACTACACCATTTACATTAGTCTGTATAAGACTAGCAGGTTGGCCACTGTCATTTGTCTGCTCCATGACCTATGGCATACTGATGAGAACTAATAAGTTCGAAACCGGTCTATGTCTGGTCAGGGAGTTGACAAATGACATTGGCTACCAATTTTTCATGATTTGTAAGGTATAATTCAATGCAGGTCGGGGTATTTGCCCGCTGAGTAGTTGTTTCCTGCAAATCATGTATAATAACAATATATATATATATATATATATATATATATATATATATATATATATATATATATGTATATATATATATATAATAATAATAATAATAATAATAATAATAATAATAATAATAATAATAATAATAATAATAATAATAATAATAAATAGCAGGAGGGGCTAACTTCCATCTATTAAGCCTTTGGTGAGTAGCGCCACCACTTACTCCAGCTAGGGGTGCAAAACCGAACCGGCAGCCCTAGTGCACCCGGGAGGGGAAAGCATCTTCCCCTCTGGTGTCGGTCGTGGGCCTGCAGGGCTAACCACCCACAGGCTCTAACCTTTGGTTCCGGCAGGCCGAAGACTGGGCCCCCACGATCGACCCCGTTCGGATAGGGGTCAAGGGCAAGGTGGTGGGGCCCAACCGGATAGACCGCCCGTTGACGACGTTCGCAATGAACAAGGACGCTTTGAGTGGACAGATGAACTGAGGGATGAGCTTCTGCATTGTTATGAAAGCAGTGAGCCCGCGCGGAGGGGGTACATGGCGCGGATGCATGCTCTGTGGTGTGAGAGGCTACCAGAGCATAGCGCCTTCACGCCACAAAATCTGCGTGACTATGTATCCCACCTTCGTAGTAGGGGCTACGTGAGGGCTGCTCCTGGGCCGGTGAATGAGGTGGCCGAAGAGCCGCCACATTCACCGGTTGAGGACGTGGCTCTCCTCGTTCCGCCAATACCAGAGGGCCTCAGTACCAGAAGGGGGTTACACCGTCTGAAAACCCCCGGGCCACAAGACCTGGCCAGAGTGGACGCTGAACTTCGTACAGCGCTACCAGAAGAGGCTGACATCTGGCACATAAATTGTGCCGTGTATGCCGCTGCTCAACGCTCGTCTCAGGTGGAGAGGCGAAATACCTCTTCCCCACAGGAGAGAGCGCAGCGGCGCATACAAAAGATGGAAGCCAAGATCCAGTCGGCGAGGCAACACGCATCCCGTATCCAATGTGTGATGGACTATATGGCGGCCAACAGGCCGTTCACGCCTAAAGTGCGTCGATTAGCCGCCAACTTAAGACGCGTCCATCACACACTCAATGAGGCAGTGCTGCGAACCACCAAACAGAACTGTCTCGACAGGATACGGATGCTAGTGACTTGCAAAAAGTCATTAGTGAGGCGGGCGAGGGGGCTTGCGGAAAATAAACTGTTCCGCGAGAAGCCCTCGCGCCTTTTCCAACCGCCTCCGCGTGTTGTAGACAATCCGCCGACTGCAGATCAGGTGGAGAACTTCTGGAAAACGCTGTACGAGGAGAGGCTTCCACTCAACCGAGATTCTCCTGCCCTTGCACACTTTGAAGCCTTTTGTCAAAGGCTTCAGCAACCACAGGAAGTGTGCGAACCAATAACCCCAGAAGAGGTTCGTAGGGCTCTTGATGGCTCTAAGAACTTTGCTGCTCCAGGTCCCGATGGGATAAATAACTTTTGGTGGAAAAAGTTATCGAGCACCCACCACCATTTGGCCAGAATTTTTAATTCCTGGTTAAATGGGGAGCAGCAAATCCCTTCTTGGGTTGTTGAGGGGCGGACAGTGCTGATCCCCAAGAACGGAGATTTGTCCAACCCAAAGAATTACAGACCGATAACCTGTCTAAACGCATGTTACAAGGTGTTTACACGCATTTTGTACATGCGGGTGCTCCACGCAGTTGAACCGGTTTACGAACGGATATATGAGCAACGAGGGTCGAAGAGAGGTGTCGCTGGCTGCAAGGAGAACCTGTTGATTGACAGATGTGTCACGCAGGACTCCATGCAGTATAAGCGGAACCTCTCTATGGCCTGGATCGACTACCGCAAGGCATTCGACATGACATCGCATGAGCTCATTGTTCACTTGCTCCGATGTCTTGTGGTACCCGGTCCCGTAGTGAGATGTATTGAAGAACTGATGCCGCTCTGGAGGACTCGCTTTACCATAACATCGGGTAACGATAGAGTCCAAACAGAGTCGGTAACATTCAGAAGAGGAGTATTTCAGGGAGATTCCCTCAGCCCCCTTCTGTTTTGCATCTCACTACTGCCATTATCCGTCTCGCTCCGGAAAACCCGTGGCTACAACTGCGGTACCCCCGGCGACAGGAGGCATAAGGTCACCCATCTATTTTATATGGATGACCTTAAACTTTATGCCTCTGGAGAGAGGGATCTCCAACAGTCCCTTAGGGTGGTACAGGAGTATACGCAGGCTGTCGGTATGCAGTTCGGGTTGGACAAATGCGCACTGATCCATCTCAAGAGAGGACGATGCGGTGACTATGGAGAGGACGCGCAGCTCGTGGACGGAAGCATCTTACACCATCTAGATGCCGGAGAGTCGTACACTTACTTGGGTGTCGAGCAACGCTCCACCCAAGAAGTGAGTGTAGTGAAAAACGCTCTCCGCGGCAAGTATCAGCACCTACTCCGACAGATCTGGTCTTCAGAACTGTCGGGGAAGAACAAGGTGTCTGCTACAAATATGCTTGCCGTTCCGATCCTTCTCTACTCTTTCGGAGTAGTGAAGTGGACTAGAGAAGAGCTGCGTCAACTCGATGTAGTAACCCGCAAGAAGATGCATCTCAATAGGAGCTTGCATCCTAAATCGTCCGTTCCACGGTTATATCTCCCACGACATCGGGGAGGCCGTGGACTCTTGAGCTTGGAGAGTCTCCATAGCAGGATGGTTCTGGAGGGAGCATGTAAGGTCATCAGGAGTTCGGATCCCCTCCTCTGCATGGTCCGAGACCATGATAATGCAGAGGTAGGAGCTTTTCTCTTTAAGGCAGCACGCAGAGCAGCCGATGAACTTGGTCTCATCTTCGACGTCGAGCGGGTAAACCCCGACTCTGTCACCGAGTTGGAACCCGTTCGACTAAAAGCCCACATTAGAGCTGCAGAACACAACATCCTTCTGCAGCTCCATAAGGATAAGCCATTGCACGGGATCTTCTATAAAAATATAGAAGACCTCGGCTTATCCGAAAGGCTGACCTTCGCCTTCTTAAGGTCAGGTGGGCTGAAGTCTGAGACCGAGGGATTCATAATGGCTTGCCAGGATGGTGTATTTAACACTCTCGTCTATCGACGTCGTGTCATGGGTATGGAGGTCCCTGATGTCAGCTGCAGGGCCTGCCGCAGGGCGCCGGAGACTGTAATGCACTTACTGTCGGCTTGCCCGACTTACGCAGTCTCGGCCTATATTCATAGACACAACGCAGCATTACGAGTGCTTTACTATCATCTAAGGCACTCGTATGGGATAGACGAAACACCAGTGCTGCCTTACGTTCCGGGGGATATTGAGTCCGTTGTGGGGAATGAGAAGTGCCTAATTTATTGGAACTACTCGTTTCCCACCGTCAGGCAAATACAAGCCAACAAGCCTGACATAGTACTCCTCGACCACCAACTCAAGACAATGTATGTCGTGGAATTCTCAGCTCCCGCTGAGAGCAACATTGTCATGAAAGAGGAGGAAAAACGGACAAAATATCGAGATTTGCTCTTCGAACTCCGCAGGCTTTATCCAGGCCATTCTGTTAAAATAGTGGTACTGATTATAGGAGCCCTCGGTGGAATGAGACAGACGCTGCTTTCAGAACTAAAGATCATACCGGCATGCCGAGATTCGGCAGAGATCTTAGCCGGCAGAATGCAGAAGGCTGTCATCCTCGGTTCATTACGTCTACTCAGGGCACACGATTCGCGGACCCGGTAGTCACTCACCCCACGGGCGTGGGGAGTGGCTATTGGTATTACCAGCTCCCCTCTGTGAGGGTCGGAGCCACAGAGTAGGGTGACTGGTTTTTTGTAAAAAAAAAAAAAAAAAAAAAAAAAAAAAAAAAAAAAAAAAAATAATAATAATAATAATTCTGCATTGTTATGAAAGCAGTGAGCCCGCGCGGAGGGGGTACATGGCGCGGATGCATGCTCTGTGGTGTGAGAGGCTACCAGAGCATAGCGCCTTCACGCCACAAAATCTGCGTGACTATGTATCCCACCTTCGTAGTAGGGGCTACGTGAGGGCTGCTCCTGGGCCGGTGAATGAGGTGGCCGAAGAGCCGCCACATTCACCGGTTGAGGACGTGGCTCTCCTCGTTCCGCCAATACCAGAGGGCCTCAGTACCAGAAGGGGGTTACACCGTCTAAAAACCCCCGGGCCACAAGACCTGGCCAGAGTGGACGCTGAACTTCGTACAGCGCTACCAGAAGAGGCTGACATCTGGCACATAAATTGTGCCGTGTATGCCGCTGCTCAACGCTCGTCTCAGGTGGAGAGGCGAAATACCTCTTCCCCACAGGAGAGAGCGCAGCGGCGCATACAAAAGATGGAAGCCAAGATCCAGTCGGCGAGGCAACACGCATCCCGTATCCAATGTGTGATGGACTATATGGCGGCCAACAGGCCGTTCACGCCTAAAGTGCGTCGATTAGCCGCCAACTTAAGACGCGTCCATCACACACTCAATGAGGCAGTGCTGCGAACCACCAAACAGCACTGTCTCGACAGGATACGGATGCTAGTGACTTGCAAAAAGTCATTAGTGAGGCGGGCGAGGGGGCTTGCGGAAAATAAACTGTTCCGCGAGAAGCCCTCGCGCCTTTTCCAACCGCCTCCGCGTGTTGTAGACAATCCGCCGACTGCAGATCAGGTGGAGAACTTCTGGAAAACGCTGTACGAGGAGAGGCTTCCACTCAACCGAGATTCTCCTGCCCTTGCACACTTTGAAGCCTTTTGTCAAAGGCTTCAGCAACCACAGGAAGTGTGCGAACCAATAACCCCAGAAGAGGTTCGTAGGGCTCTTGATGGCTCTAAGAACTTTGCTGCTCCAGGTCCCGATGGGATAAATAACTTTTGGTGGAAAAAGTTATCGAGCACCCACCACCATTTGGCCAGAATATTTAATTCCTGGTTAAATGGGGAGCAGCAAATCCCTTCTTGGGTTGTTGAGGGGCGGACAGTGCTGATCCCCAAGAACGGAGATTTGTCCAACCCAAAGAATTACAGACCGATAACCTGTCTAAACGCATGTTACAAAGTGTTTACACGCATTTTGTACATGCGGGTGCTCCACGCAGTTGAACCGGTTTACGAACGGATATATGAGCAACGAGGGTCGAAGAGAGGTGTCGCTGGCTGCAAGGAGAACCTGTTGATTGACAGATGTGTCACGCAGGACTCCATGCAGTATAAGCGGAACCTCTCTATGGCCTGGATCGACTACCGCAAGGCATTCGACATGACATCGCATGAGCTCATTGTTCACTTGCTCCGATGTCTTGTGGTACCCGGTCCCGTAGTGAGATGTATTGAAGAACTGATGCCGCTCTGGAGGACTCGCTTTACCATAACATCGGGTAACGATAGAGTCCAAACAGAGTCGGTAACATTCAGAAGAGGAGTATTTCAGGGAGATTCCCTCAGCCCCCTTCTGTTTTGCATCTCACTACTGCCATTATCCGTCTCGCTCCGGAAAACCCGTGGCTACAACTGCGGTACCCCCGGCGACAGGAGGCATAAGGTCACCCATCTATTTTATATGGATGACCTTAAACTTTATGCCTCTGGAGAGAGGGATCTCCAACAGTCCCTTAGGGTGGTACAGGAGTATACGCAGGCTGTCGGTATGCAGTTCGGGTTGGACAAATGCGCACTGATCCATCTCAAGAGAGGACGATGCGGTGACTATGGAGAGGACGCGCAGCTCGTGGACGGAAGCATCTTACACCATCTAGATGCCGAAGAGTCGTACACTTACTTGGGTGTCGAGCAACGCTCCACCCAAGAAGTGAGTGTAGTGAAAAACGCTCTCCGCGGCAAGTATCAGCACCTACTCCGACAGATCTGGTCTTCAGAACTGTCGGGGAAGAACAAGGTGTCTGCTACAAATATGCTTGCCGTTCCGATCCTTCTCTACTCTTTCGGAGTAGTGAAGTGGACTAGAGAAGAGCTGCGTCAACTCGATGTAGTAACCCGCAAGAAGATGCATCTCAATAGGAGCTTGCATCCTAAATCGTCCGTTCCACGGTTATATCTCCCACGACATCGGGGAGGCCGTGGACTCTTGAGCTTGGAGAGTCTCCATAGCAGGATGGTTCTGGAGGGAGCATGTAAGGTCATCAGGAGTTCGGATCCCCTCCTCTGCATGGTCCGAGGCCATGAAAATGCAGAGGTAGGAGCTTTTCTCTTTAAGGCAGCACGGAGAGCAGCCGATGAACTTGGTCTCATCTTCGACGTCGAGCGGGTAAACCCCGACTCTGTCACCGAGTTGGAACCCGTTCGACTAAAAGCCCACATTAGAGCTGCAGAACACAACATCCTTCTGCAGCTCCATAAGGATAAGCCATTGCACGGGATCTTCTATAAAAATATAGAAGACCTCGGCTTATCCGAAAGGCTGACCTTCGCCTTCTTAAGGTCAGCTGGGCTGAAGTCTGAGACCGAGGGATTCATAATGGCTTGCCAGGATGGTGTATTTAACACTCTCGTCTATCGACGTCGTGTCATGGGTATGGAGGTCCCTGATGTCAGCTGCAGGGCCTGCCGCAGGGCGCCGGAGACTGTAATGCACTTACTGTCGGCTTGCCCGACATACGCAGTCTCGGCCTATATTCATAGACACAACGCAGCATTACGAGTGCTTTACTATCATCTAAGGCACTCGCATGGGATAGACGAAACACCAGTGCTGCCTTACGTTCCGGGGGATATTGAGTCCGTTGTGGGGAATGAGAAGTGCCTAATTTATTGGAACTACTCGTTTCCCACCGTCAGGCAAATACAAGCCAACAAGCCTGACATAGTACTCCTCGACCACCAACTCAAGACAATGTATGTCGTGGAATTCTCAGCTCCCGCTGAGAGCAACATTGTCTTGAAAGAGGAAGAAAAACGGACAAAATATCGAGATTTGCTCTTCGAACTCCGCAGGCTTTATCCAGGCCATTCTGTTAAAATAGTGGTACTGATTATAGGAGCCCTCGGTGGAATGAGACAGACGCTGCTTTCAGAACTAAAGATCATACCGGCATGCCGAGATTCGGCAGAGATCTTAGCCGGCAGAATGCAGAAAGCTGTCATCCTCGGTTCATTACGTCTACTTAGGGCACACGATTCGCGGACCCGGTAGTCACTCACCCCACGGGCGTGGGGAGTGGCTATTGGTATTACCAGCTCCCCTCTGTGAGGGTCGGAGCCACAGAGTAGGGTGACTGGTTTTTTTGTAAAAAAAAAAAAAAAAAAAAAAAAAAAAAATAAAAAAAAAAAAAATAATAATAATAATAATAATAATTGCCAGGATGGTGTATTTAACACTCTCGTCTATCGACGTCGTGTCATGGGTATGGAGGTCCCTGATGTCAGCTGCAGGGCGCCGGAGACTGTAATGCACTTACTGTCGGCTTGCCCGACTTACGCAGTCTCGGCCTATATTCATAGACACAACGCAGCATTACGAGTGCTTTACTATCATCTAAGGCACTCGTATGGGATAGACGAAACACCAGTGCTGCCTTACGTTCCGGGGGATATTGAGTCCGTTGTGGGGAATGAGAAGTGCCTAATTTATTGGAACTACTCGTTTCCCACCGTCAGGCAAATACAAGCCAACAAGCCTGACATAGTACTCCTCGACCACCAACTCAAGACAATGTATGTCGTGGAATTCTCAGCTCCCGCTGAGAGCAACATTGTCTTGAAAGAGGAGGAAAAACGGACAAAATATCGAGATTTGCTCTTCGAACTCCGCAGGCTTTATCCAGACCATTCTGTTAAAATAGTGGTACTGATTATAGGAGCCCTCGGTGGAATGAGACAGACGCTGCTTTCAGAACTAAAGATCATACCGGCATGCCGAGATTCGGCAGAGATCTTAGCCGGCAGAATGCAGAAGGCTGTCATCCTCGGTTCATTACGTCTACTCAGGGCACACGATTCGCGGACCCGGTAGTCACTCACCCCACGGGCGTGGGGAGTGGCTATTGGTATTACCAGCTCCCCTCTGTGAGGGTCGGAGCCACAGAGTAGGGTGACTGGTTTTTTGTAAAAAAAAAATAAATAAATAATAATAAGAAGAGAAGTATTTCAGGGAGATTCCCTCAGCCCCCTTCTCTTTTGCATCTCACTACTGCCATTATCCGTCTCGCTCCGGAAAACCCGTGGCTACAACTGCGGTACCCCCGGCGACAGGAGGCATAAGGTCACCCATCTATTTTATATGGATGACCTTAAACTTTATGCCTCTGGAGAGAGGGATCTCCAGCAGTCCCTTAGGGTGGTACAGGAGTACACGCAGGCTGTCGGTATGCAGTTCGGGTTGGACAAATGCGCACTGATCCATCTCAAGAGAGGACGATGCGGTGACTACGGAGAGGACGCGCAGCTCGTGGACGGAAGCATCTTACACCATCTAGATGCCGAAGAGTCGTACACTTACTTGGGTGTCGAGCAACGCTCCACCCAAGAAGTGAGTGTAGTGAAAAACGCTCTCCGCGGCAAGTATCAGCACCTACTCCGACAGATCTGGTCTTCAGAACTGTCGGGGAAGAACAAGGTGTCTGCTACAAATATGCTTGCCGTTCCGATCCTTCTCTACTCTTTCGGAGTAGTGAAGTGGACTAGAGAAGAGCTGCGTCAACTCGATGTAGTAACCCGCAAGAAGATGCATCTCAATAGGAGCTTGCATCCTAAATCGTCCGTTCCACGGTTATATCTCCCACGACATCGGGGAGGCCGTGGACTCTTGAGCTTGGAGAGTCTCCATAGCAGGATGGTTCTGGATGGAGCATGTAAGGTCATCAGGAGTTCGGATCCCCTCCTCTGCATGGTCCGAGACCATGAAAATGCAGAGGTAGGAGCTTTTCTCTTTAAGGCAGCACGGAGAGCAGCCGATGAACTTGGTGTCATCTTCGACGTCGAGCGGGTAAACCCCGACTCTGTCACCGAGTTGGAACCCGTTCGACTAAAAGCCCACATTAGAGCTGCAGAACACAACATCCTTCTGCAGCTCCATAAGGATAAGCCATTGCACGGGGTCTTCTATAAAAATATAGAAGACCTCGGCTTATCCGAAAGGCTGACCTTCGCCTTCTTAAGGTCAGCTGGGCTGAAGTCTGAGACCGAGGGATTCATAATGGCTTGCCAGGATGGTGTATTTAACACTCTCGTCTATCGACGTCGTGTCATGGGTATGGAGGTCCCTGATGTCAGCTGCAGGGCCTGCCGCAGGGCGCCGGAGACTATAATGCACTTACTGTCGGCTTGCCCAACATACGCAGTCTCGGCCTATATTCATAGACACAACGCAGCATTACGAGTGCTTTACTATCATCTAAGGCACTCGTATGGGATAGACGAAACACCAGTGCTGCCTTACGTTCCGGGGGATATTGAGTCCGTTGTGGGGAATGAGAAGTGCCTAATCTATTGGAACTACTCGTTTCCCACCGTCAGGCAAATACAAGCCAACAAGCCTGACATAGTACTCCTCGACCACCAACTCAAGACAATGTATGTCGTGGAATTCTCGGCTCCCGCTGAGAGCAACATTGTCTTGAAAGAGGAGGAAAAACGGACAAAATATCGAGATTTGCTCTTCGAACTCCGCAGGCTTTATCCAGGCCATTCTGTTAAAATAGTGGTACTGATTATAGGAGCCCTCGGTGGAATGAGACAGACGCTGCTTTCAGAACTAAAGATCATACCGGCATGCCGAGATTCGGCAGAGATCTTAGCCGGCAGAATGCAGAAGGCTGTCATCCTCGGATCATTGCGTCTACTTAGGGCACACGATTCTCGGACCCGGTAGTCACTCACCCCACGGGCGTGGGGAGTGGCTATTGGTATTACCAGCTCCCCTCTGTGAGGGTCGGAGCCACAGAGTAGGGTGACTGGTTTTTTGTAAAAAAAAAAAAAAAAAATAATAATTACGTTCCGGGGGATATTGAGTCCGTTGTGGGGAATGAGAAGTGCCTAATTTATTGGAACTACTCATTTCCCACCGTCAGGCAAATACAAGCCAACAAGCCTGACATAGTACTCCTCGACCACCAACTCAAGACAATGTATGTCGTCGAATTCTCAGCTCCCGCTGAGAGCAACATTGTCTTGAAAGAGGAGGAAAAACGGACAAAATATCGAGATTTGCTCTTCGAACTCCGCAGGCTTTATCCAGGCCATTCTGTTAAAATAGTGGTACTGATTATAGGAGCCCTCGGTGGAATGAGACAGACGCTGCTTTCAGAACTAAAGATCATACCGGCATGCCGAGATTCGGCAGAGATCTTAGCCGGCAGAATGCAGAAGGCTGTCATCCTCGGTTCATTACGTCTACTCAGGGCACACGATTCGCGGACCCGGTAGTCACTCACCCCACGGGCGTGGGGAGTGGCTATTGGTATTACCAGCTCCCCTCTGTGAGGGTCGGAGCCACAGAGTAGGGTGACTGGTTTTTTGTAAAAAAAAAAAAAAAAAAAAAATAATAGATTTTATTGATAGATAACCAAATATACAAAGTAAAAATTAATAAAAAAAAATATAATAGTGGATCTATCAAAGGGCAGAGTTCGCTGTTACCCTATCTGAAAAGGTTAAGAGCTCCTACCACAGAAAAATTTATTCAGTTTTTCTGTCGAATTGGGAATTGCCGTCTGTCAAAAAATTGACACATGATTTTGGCTGGCAAGAAGTTTGGTTTGTTATTAATAAAAATAAGTAATAATCATTTAATTTGTGTATGTGTGTACCTAAATCAGTTTTTCAAACAAGTCGTTGTTATTGTTTATTTAAAACCAATAAATTAAACTAACTGATATGTGACGTTTTGCTTGTATTAAGTACAATATTTTGTAGTACTTAATAAGAATTTTATTTTTCTTTGAATAGAAGTTATTTATAAAATCGAATATAAAATCTATACCTGCTATAGTCGAGTACATCTGTTGCCGGCACTCAAAAAACGCAACAAAAACTTTACGACAATTATTATCGCCGCGAGCCAAGCGGCATGCTGTCACCAAACAATTCGATGCACATTAAAAACCTATAAAGGTAAGGGAGTCAATTTGTGAACGAAATAGTACAGATAGTACCGGTACTTTAACGAGGTCGTATAGTTTTTGTTGCGTTTTCTGAGTGCCAGAAAGCGGTGATTTCGACTATACCTATGCTTTACTTTTCAAGGCAGTACTGACATTTCTTGAGCATAAAATACTGGCCTGTGAAGAAGTAGTTTCCACAAACACCAAAAGCATTTGTATACTATTACTCGACGCGCGTTTCGACAATCAAGTCGTCATCATCTGGGGAGGACAACATGGTTGTCGAAACGCGTGTCGAATAATATAGTATTCGAGTTTTGTATTCAAATCTTCTGATATCCGTAGAAACTAGTTCTTGAGAGACAGCGTCACACCGAAGGTTCCAGACCCTTATAGGACTAAAATACTTGCGTTTTTAGCGGGTATGGAAAACATTAGTTTGGTCAGGGAAAACCTGGAAAGTCAGGGAATTTCACTCTAAAATTTGGGTGGCAACCCTGTACTTTGACTGTGTACAATCTAGTTAACAACAAAATTGATTGTTCATCCCTTGTTAATAAGCTTTGCTTTTTGGTCCCTCGATTGCATTCTCGTGATGGTGATTATTTTTATACCCCCTTTAGTCGTACCAACCTTATGTGTAAATCACCAATGTTTAAAATGTGTAAGGTATTCAATTCGATCTCCGGTCTTTGTGATATTAATCACAATTTAAATAGTATAATTGACTTATATCTAAGAAGCAACTCATAATATATGTACACCTACCCTGATCCTATGTGTTTTACCTTATTTATTTATTTATATACCCTTACTGCCTCATGTACGGCTCACTGCATTTTAAAAGCCACCTATTTAGATTTTTGTTATCTCCAATGCATAGAATGTACAATATTAAAGTCCAGTTCGTCATATTATTTGGAAATTATATTTTTATTATTTCACAATGTTCTGATTACTTGTATATTTTAATGTTTTTCTCATATTTTTTTTTTACGCATACTTACTATTCCATAATTTTAGGCTTACTCTGTATTTGAATATTTTCTCATATTTTTGTAATTTATATTCTCATGTTCTATGTAACAATTCTATGTTTCCTGTAATTGGGTATTTACCTGTTGGAAATAGATGCATTATTTATTTATTTATTTATTGTTGTTATATTTTCGTTGGTCAGTTGTTCTTTTAGTACGTTAATGTTGAGTAATTTTTATTTGGTTTGGTTGGACCTCTAGGAGGTCACGTTTCGCCACAAACCACGAAAAACGATTTTCATCCCTTAAATAACACCCCATTTCACTACTTCCCTTCATCTCAAGTTTCAAAGTTTTTTTTTCATTGTTTATGACCTCAACTATATATTCCAGCCGGCCGTTGCCTGCTATTAATTTTTTTTTTTCAGCATTAAAAATCCGTAACGGCCCCAGCCTATTTCCATGAAACAGTTTTAAATATTTTGTATATCCGCACGTTTTTTGCACAAAACTCACGCGTTCGCCACTTCGAAAATTTTATGTTTAAGGTCTTACACTTTAATAACTGATATATGAAAGTTTTAATATACATAATGAAAGTTAATTGAAGATGCTAAATGTTTATTGGGGTAGATCATCCCATTCGTTAATCAACAATAGTTTAAGTTCAAGTATAGAATTTGCTTTTCAAACTTTTTGGTCTGAGTAATTTTTATGAAAATTGATAGTTTGTTTCTGAGAAGGAGACAGATGTCACTTAAAGAATGCACTTTTGTATTTCTTCTCTCGTTATAAAATGGGAGAAATAATCAGATGTATTTATTGGGACTAGTTGATATTATCAAATAGATGAAATCCACATACATGTTTTTACGATTAATGTATTTAGATTCTAAAGTTTCCTAGTAGTATGCCATATTAACAAACATTTTTTGCTAATATAATGTAACGTAAGAATTAAAATCTTTAACGCAAATAGCCCTTTTGTATCTCCATCAGCCTTTAAACATTGGAATTTGAAACATAATTTTGAACGTAAACGTTGAAAAGCAACCATAAAGATTGTGATACTCTCGAGTAACTTAAGAAGCTGAGAATGGCGCGTTAATGTTCGTGACGTGACCTAATTTGGAATTTAGGGTGGATATCTGATTATTGCAGGTTATGCCTTTATTGACACAAATTGTTGACTGTTCTTGACATAATGGAATTCCAATTTATGGTTGATGGAAACATTGTAATTATCAATTATTTGTTTACATTAAAAATAAAAAATTACACTTGAAAAAATTCCCCTGTTTACCTTTTTTATTCAAACATCAAACTACACAAATCCTTCAAAAGTCGTTACTTCTATGGGGCAATGTTTCATACCAATTCAAAGCAAACTGCCGAAGCAGTACATTACATGACGAAACAAAGTTAAGTGTCCTGGTTCAAACGTAATTATCTGAAATTTGTTGTGCAAGGTGATGTCTGATTCTTTTATCAAAACTTTAGCTAATTCCAGATGATAAAAACTTCACGTTCTAAAATTGACAAATTTTAGAACAACTGCTTCACTACACGTTACACGTTAAACGATGTACCAGACAAACTTGCGCTGGGTTCAAGGTGGCATAGTGCCTAGGCATCAAACGTGAAGTAACGATTCCGTTTTTTTTGGAAACAAGCGATTTTACAAATAATTTCAATGCGAATGAATATTTGGATTAAATAATAAAGACATATAAAATGTAAAAGTTTAGGTTTTCTGGACTCTCCAACATTGAAATGAACATTGAAATTGAAGTATTAGAATGAATGAATGAATGAATGAATGCTTGTCTGTTTGTTAAATACTTACTCTTGATTATATTGGTTTTTGTTGTATTAATAATTGTTGATTGTATGGTAAAACAAGAATCTTTGATTTTTTCAAATAGTTTAAATGCTAGCAGGAATGGATCAGATAATGAGGAAGGCCTCTATAGGTACACCTAGGTTCATCATCTACCAAACATCTCCTTTACTAAGCATTTAGTGTAAGCGCGTAATGGCTTTCTGTTGCAATTCCATCATTAACAGAATGTTTGACAGGATAGGAAATGATTCGTCTCATGGACTTTTTAAATGTGCATATTCGTTATGTAACATCAGTCATAAATTAACTTTTAAACTCGTCAAATCAGCAAGTAAACTTTTACTATTTCTCGGCATATCATAAATAAATAAGAATCTAAAAACATTGTAACCTAAAATTTGTTGTAAATATTTGACTGTTAATATTGGCAGGTGGTGCACCCATCAATTACATTTATTTCTGTCAATTGAATTTCTAGATTGGATTTAAAAGTGACATAATTAAAACTTTGGATGGTAAATGACTTCAAATACGTAACATCTAAAAGTGAAATTTATTTTGATAACTAATTCTTGATTTTGACAATCTTGGCTGAAAATAGAACTGTCACCCTGAATGATGAATCTATCTGTTAGAGGGAAGATAACACCATTATTTCCTTAGGATTAGCTACCTTTTGTCTGTTTTTCTTTTTGGTAATGTGTTCGCCCCCTCGAAATTTCGTTCAAACTGCAACTCTTCTTTGGCTGGCCCGAGGGGTCAACCACTGATTCGAAATTTCAGCACGTATTCCACGAATATTGTATTCCTGAAGTATTTCCGAGAGTATTGAGTATTTCCGAGTATGCCAGAGTATTTCCGAGTATTTCCGATTATTTCCGAGTATTACGGAGTATTCCCGAGGTATTCTTTAACATTTTACACGTATTTGTGGTAGTGGTTGACCCCTCGATATAAGTATTCTCAATCTTATCAAGTTCACATTGATTCATATTTTGTAAATCTGTTAATTAGACATTTAATAATTATAGTATGGGATCCCACTGTAGGTTCCATTCAGGTAACGATTTCGTCGATAAAGCCTACCTAACATGAAAGTTTGGACCTAAAAAAAATTATTCTCATTCAGGTATCGAGTTAGTCGACGAAAAAAATATTTTCACGAATCTAATCAATTTATTAAAGCAAGCTCCTTCAGATAGGATTGGCGGGAGGTTCTGCAATGTTGGTGGGTGCCAATCCACTGTAATTTTGCAGGGAAAATTGCGCTCTAAAACATGGTGCAAAAATCGGTGACGAAATCGATACCTGGAAAAACCGCATTTTTTATGCTCCGAAAATGGGTGCGCACTGAAATTGTGCATACATTTTCCTTCCAACCTTTGCATTTATGAGTTCAATTAGGTTCAAAGTTTCATGTTTCATCACGAAATCGATACCTGAATGGGCTCTACAGCGGGATCTTAGACTATTACAAAGTGCACAGCCAATGTATTTATTATTTTTAGCACGATTTAAAAACATATGCAGTGTGATCCATTTGAAGGCGGGACACCTGCACAAAATTTTTATTTATCTGATATTGGCAATTTTTTTTTAATGTAGAGTGTGGGAAATTGCACTTTAGGATAGTCTCAAATTTTTTAAACAAAAATCAAGGCCTACGATGTAATTGTTGAGGGTGAAAATTCACGAAATCATAATAGTGTTTTTTAAAAAAAAAAAAATCTGGGCACACCATTGGATTAAGCGCCCTCTGAAATGGACCCGTACAAAATTTCATAAAGAAATATTACATATTAATTCTGTGCTCAAAGTAAAAATCACATTGTCCTTATTACTTTATTTATTCTTATCAAGTAATCTATGAAATAAAAAAGTGAAAAACAATTGAGGAAAACATTTTTCTTGGTAACAAATTACAAAATTATTGAAATGCCGGTATATAAAATAAATGCTAATTATATTTTTCTTTCTTCCATCAATCCGCCGTTTTTTTCGCAACACTTATCAAGCCTTTTTCGTTCATTCACAGTTACTTTTCTGAGTTCTTGGGTAATAGTTGTACATGCTTCAATTATTATTCTAGCGCGTAGTTCGTCAAATGACTGCGGTCTTGGCTTGTAAAGTAAGTACTTGTTTTAGTATAACCCATAAGAAAAAGGCGAGCGGCGTCAAACACGGGGATCTTGGCGGCCACTCAATAAGAGGACTTTTTCGACCTATCCATCGATTTTCAAAATTTGTATTAAGTCAAACCCTTACCACTGCGTTATGCACAAGAGACCTATCTGTTGAAATTTTAAATTCTGACGTGCTTGAATTGGTAAGTCAGCCCAAAACTTATTTTCCAAAAAGTAAAAAGTATACACCTTGGTTCAAATTACTCTCGGAAAAGAAGAATCAATATTTCTACAATCAAATCTCCGCATCACAAGTTTATTTTTTCTGAGATTTTTTCTTTGCGTTTATGATCCAATTAGGAATGGAAATTTGGCATACCAGTACCGTGAATTTTGAGACGATATCACTCCATTTGTTGGAAATGTAGCTTCGCCGTTGAACAAAATTTCCTTTAAAAAATTCCTGTTGTTCAGATATTCTCCCTGGGTCCACAAATAGAATTCCAATCTTTTTTCTCATCTCCCTGTTCCAGAGTACATATAAAATTTTTGGCTTAAATGGTTTTTATTTTTTTTAACCTAGCACCGAACCCAATTGAGCAGTCTCGGTCGATATTTAGAGTTCTCTTACAAATATCTCCAGACTTTTTGTACTTTTCATCTACCCCGCGACCTTCCCTTAATATTAAGGGTAGTTCACATTGAAAAAAAAAGAAATCGATTTTCTCAATAACGGCTTTAACAATTTAAAGTGAGTATAATTGTACTACTATTTATGCTACTACTATTTTAAAAGGATTTTAGGCTGAAAATGCCTAGTTACTATATTGAAATTTTAACACAATAAATAATACTAAGTGTCGAGACAAGCACAAACAACCAAGACTAGGAGCTGACGCATATCTTATTGCCTTCTTGACTCGATTCTCGATTATTTTCGAAGTATTTCGGAGTATTGCTAAGTATTGCCAGAGTATTCCCGAGTATTCTCGTGTATTATAGAGTATTCCCGAGTAATTCCGAGTATTCCTGAGCATTACGGTGTATTCCCGTGGTATTCCTGAAAATTTCTACACGTATTTCCGGCAGTGGTTGACCCTCAGGCTGGCCAATGATTTTTTGCAAATTATAAATGGTTCTTAGATACTAAAAAATATCAATTGTGTAAAATGGGCGACTACGCGGCATATAATTTGAAGGAAGCTCTCCAACAGCCGTTGAAAATATAAGTAGCTCTTGGTATATGAGCTATTAACAGGTACCAATTATATGTAAATAATTTCTCTTCTAGATACTAACTAACGAGGCTCTAACGACCGAGTAAAGGCGGAATAACCCTTACCTTTTGCCTTGAGCACATCCACCTTCTCGCGAAGAGTGCGGTAAAAATAACCCACCGCACACAAAGGTTGCTTTTGGAATCGTTTGGTTACCCCATCGTCGCAGTCTCCTTCTGTGCCATGGGACCACACCACTCGCCTTCCGCAACCGAGCTGATCAGTTGCATACCTGCTCCAGCTAAAACTTCAAATGCAGCTTCGTTTTCAGTCGATTAAGGCTTTAAAAAAATGATGGAGCGTTCAAGCGGGACAAAATCATCCGGAGGTAAAATATCCTCCCGATCGGATCTCCGGGGGAGGGTGCCCACAGGGACACCTCATCGAATGTCGAAAAAACACCGACAAGTTAAATCCAACAAAACTAATTCTTTCATCTACGGCGCTTGGAATGTTCGTACTTTGAACGACAGTACTCGCACCGATCGGCCTGAAAGAAGAACTGCTCTAATAGATAGAGAACTTCACCGACTCAATGTTGACGTTGCAGCTCTCAGCGAAGCTCGATTTTTGGAGGAAGGCTCTCTCACAGAAAAGTACTACACCTTCTATTGTAAAGGTCTTCCCACCAATTCAAGAAGACAACATGGAGTAGGATTTGCCGTTCGGAATCAACTTGTATCCAACTTAACACAAGTACCACAAGGCCTATCCGAGCGTCTAATGCTGCTACGCTATGAGCTATCAGATGGCAACGCGGTAAATCTAATAAGCGCCTACGCTCCCACTCTGGATGCAAGTCACGAAACCAAGGAAAGCTCCTATCAACAGCTGGAAGAAACCCTCTGTAGAATATCTAAAACGGAACGACTCGTTATTCTTGGCGATTTTAACGCTAGAGTAGGGAGAGATGCAGACACCTGGCCAGGCATCATAGGCAAGAACGGTTTGGGCAACATGAACGCTAACGGTCAACTACTCCTAACTAAATGCGCCAAACATGATCTAGTTATAACAAATACCATTTTCCGACAAAAGGACAAATTTAAAGGCACCTGGCGTCACCCCAGATCAGGTCACTGGCATCTACTGGACTATGTTATCGTACGTAGGAAGCATCTCAAGGACGTCCAAATTACAAAGGCGCGCATTGATAGCGAATGTTGGACCGATCATCGTCCTGTTGTCTCTAAAATGAAAATTGTTATGAGACCCAAACACCGAAGAACTCAAGGAAAACGTAGACTCCGTCTCTGTATTAGTAAATTGCGTGACCAACAAACCGTCGAACAGCTAAAGCAAAAAGTTCAAGAGAATTTGAGTGCACTAGAAGAAACCAATTCTGTAGATGTCGCTGCTACCTGGACACAAATTAAAGACAGTTTAAAAAGTGCGAGTGAGGAAATTCTTGGCACTGCAGCAAGTAAAAAACAGGAGGACTGGTTCAATGATAATGAAGCTTTTATACAAGAACTTCTTGACCGCAAACATATTGCCTTCTAAAACGCTATCAACCACCCCAACGACTCTTCAAAAGCAGGAGCTTTTACCCAATCTAAGTATGAAACACAACGCGAAATCAGAAGAATAAAGAACGAGTGGTGGGCAAGCAAGGCCAGAGAAATTCAAAGGTACGCCGATTCACACGACTACAGGAATTTCTTTCAAGGAGTAAAAGCAGTGTACGGCCCCAGTCGGAAAAACATGTGCCCTATTAAAGATTTAAATGGAAATCTCCTCAAAGAAGACCAGGAAATAAGAGCCCGATGGAAAGAACACTACTCTAACATTCTTAACCAGCAAAGTCAAGCCGATCACGATATTATAAATCTTATCCCTCAATATGACACCTTCGAAGACTTAGATAAACCACTAACAACAGAAGAGATCTTAACCGCCATTGGGCAGCTAAAAAATAACAAATCTCCCGGCGCTGACTCACTCCCAGCTGAGATCTTTAAAGCTGTGTCGTCAGAGCTCATACCATACCTCAAAAAACTGTTTGATGTCGTGTGGGAAAGTGGTCAAGCTCCGCAGGAGTTTCGTGATACACTTTTAATCAACCTCTTCAAAAACAAAGGGAGCGCTGCGGACTGTGGAAATTACAGGGGTATAGCTCTCCTGGCTGTTGGAGGGAAGATACTCACTAAAGCGATGGCAAATAGGCTAACACCTGTTATGGAAAAGTTACTTCCTGAAACACAGAGTGGCTTTAGACCAAACCGAGGCACATCGGATTTAATCTTCACACTTAAACAGCTTCAAGAAAAAGCACTCGAACATCAAGGAGAAATTCACATGGCCTTCATTGATTTAACCAAGGTGTTTGACTCGGTGGACAGGGAAGTGCTCTGGAAAATTATGTTCCGCTTAGGTATCCCTAGAAAATTTGTGGAAGTATGTCGGAGTCTACATACAAACAACAACGCCTAGGTTATGTATAATAATGAGGCAACCGAACCTTTCCAAACCCTCACTGGAGTTAGGCAGGGATGTGTCCTGGCACCCCTACTTTTTAATTTGTTTACCACTGCTCTAACAATTACTGTTGACAACAAAATGACAGTCAGAGGAATAAGTCTCAGATACCGTTTTGATGGCGGTCTCTTTAACATAGGGCGCTTTAGAGCTTTCACGAAGACACGCACACGATTCATTTGTGATCTCCAGTATGCGGATGACTGTGCACTTTTAGCCTCTACGCCGGAAGAGCTTCAAGAACTTTTAGATGTGTATGCCCAGAGCTATGATTCCTTGGGACTTAAAATCAACATTGGAAAGACTAAGATTATGTCAACTCCTCATCAAGTGAACCAAATAGACATTACACTTAACGGAAATTCTCTTGAAGTGGTGGATCAGTTCAATTACTTAGGCAACGTTGTTAATGACAAAGCAAACATAGACAGCGAGATTCGCAATAGAATTAACGCTGCATCTAGAGCACTTTGAGGACTTAGAGAGAGAGTATTTGACAACCACGACCTTGCTTTGTCAACAAAAATGGCTGTCTACAGAGCAGTTGTCATTCCAACACTGCTATATGGATGTGAAAGTTGGGTCACTTACCGTCGTCATGTGAAAGAATTAGAACATTTTCAGCAAAGACACCTCAGAAGTATGATGAAAATCCGTTGGTTCCATCACATATCAAACGTGGAAGTACTCAGGAGAGCAAACAGCCTTCCAATTGAGGTGCTTATTTCAAGAGCACGCCTAAGATGGGCAGGTCACGTTCATCGTATGCATGATGACCGCCTTCCTAAATGTACACTTTATGGTGAATTGCTAAGCGGTAGAAGAAGGCGTGGCGGTCAACGAAAGAGGTTCAAAGACGCTCTCCATGAAAATCTAAAATCCTGCGGTATTGCAGACGAGCAATGGAAACAACTTGCAGCGGACAGAACCGAATGGCGAGGGGTTGTGGCCAGCGGTCAAGGAAATGTTGCTGCAAGAATGCCGAATCCAAGACCTAACCAGGTCTATGTTTGTCCTGACTGCGGTCGACATGTGCTCTCCCGAATTAGCCTCTATAGCTATAGTCGTGTGCACCGTAGATGAATGGGAATTACAATAGACTACACCTTTTACTTATTTTTTATTGTACACAATTTATCGACTGTAACATTTTTATACTCGGACTCGAGTAACGGCTAATAAAAAAAAAAAAAAGATACAATGATATAAAAACAGAAGATGGATATACTGGGCCTGGGATGTTGCTTTTTAGTAAACTCATATCAAATATTTAAGCATACATATTTCCTAAAATAATTAATACCAGTAGGGTATTCTAAATTAAACTACAATAATTAAATGTAAATTTGATTCTTTGCATAGAGCTTGAAGTAAATCTCATTGTAATATATTATCACTGAATCTCGCACTACACAAATTATTCTCTATAAATCAGATTTGCATACTTTTAAGTTATTTAAATTTAAATTAGTAGCTAAATTTAGCAGTTGCCGTCATATTGTGCATAAAAAGTGCTTAATCTTATAACGAAGTCTTCTTTGTTTACATCAGTTCGATTTAACAGAGGTTAATGACGCTATTGAATTACACTATGGGTAAAACGTAATCGATAGGCAAGGATCAAAGTGGCTACTATGTCCGACAATCACGTATCATCCTCGTTCACAAAACCCATCATGCAACAACCAATAATTTATGGGCTTTTCGGTTAACTTTGTCTGATACATGATAACCTTTGATAAACTGATACGTAATTAACTCTGTCCCTCAGTGTTTAAAACGCCTCATGTTTTTGGATGAATTATTATCTAATCTTGGTTTAAAGGGCTAATCATAGAAGCAAGGACGAAATTCATATGATTTTAGTTTTATTTTTGTTTCTCATGTTCGTATAATCGATTCGATTCCAGAGTAAGGTCATTCACACAAGAAAACCAGACTGTTATAAGACCTTACAGAAAAATACTTTTAAGCTGTGCACAAGTAACTTTATTGTAAATTATATTATATAAAAGAAAACAATACCCTGTAGTATTTGAATCCCAATTCTCTGGGTGAGAAACGGTTGCTCTATACACTAAGCCACTAATGTATCTTGTTAACCCTTCTTGGACCTTACGGGTGTACTTATATTCCCAAAATTTAATGTCCAAAACAACGGTCGTTTTTTGAAATAACAATTTTAACTTAAAAATTTATTTATTCCTAAATGGGAATTTGGAGTTGCCACGGGCCGATTTTTTCATGGCCTGCAGCATCAGTTTGACAAAAGAAAATGTAATCTTTTAATACTAAAGTTAACTCCATTTTTGACCGAAGCTCTAATTGTAATATTGTTACCTCCTTTCCCTTGTTATTTATTTTTGAGAAAGAATTGAGGCACCATATGCGGACGACTAGCTGGTTTAAGTCGGAGCAGAGAGCCGTGGGTCCAGAGTATTCGTAAGAATGGAGAAACTTACCCTTTTCGATATGTACAGCATAAGCGACATATTTCTGTTTAGTTCAAGAAAAGGAGACAGAGAAAAATTTATGTTAAATTGGGCACCATCTATAGTAAAATAAGTAAAATTGTCTCTTTTTCTCGAATAACCAGTCTACTATAGATCAGACTGAAATTGTTGGTAAGAGAAATAAAAAGAGAGTTTAAAATGAATGTTAAAATATATTACATGAATAATAGACAAAGCGGTTTATAAAGACTAATTGAAATTAAAAAAATTATATATATAACAAATTTATACCAGGATCCTAGATTGATTATTGTTGAGGTGACTGATTCTGGGACAGCAATCCAGGCCCATAATTGTCTCTTGTTGCAAGAATGGATTCTAAAGTTTCCTTGGCAATTTACGTCTCTTAATGAAGTGGAGTGAAAATCGTAGGAAAATTAACCAACTAGGTGGTGTATGAAAAGTTAACGAAATTTTATCTATATGAAAGATAAGCTGTGCAAAATCTATGCAGGAATGAAGGAGCTATGCAGAAACGTATACAGAAATGTATAAGTATGTACATGCATAAACATATAAGTACATATAAATATATATAAATATTTAAGAATTTAAATATCCAAGTATATAAGTATCTAAGTATATAAGCATCTTAGAATTTAAGCATGTAAGCATGTAAGCATCTAAGCATGTTACAATTTATACATGTTAGTATCTAACAATTTATAAGCTGATTTCTTAGACTATAAATCGCCAAAAAAATGAAAAAGAAGATAAAATTTTTTTTTAAACCATGTGGTACATATAGTATTTCTACTTATTAAATTAAAAAGGATTGACCTTGAAAATAAATTAATTTATTTTAAAAATAATTGAAATTACATCAAAGACAAAAATTGAAGATTAATTAAATTTTAAATGAGTAATAAATGAAATTGCCTGGATGTTGTTCTTAACGCGGATTTAAAAAATCTAATAACCCACAGTTAAAATTTATATACGTTCGAATCAGTACAAAGGCTGCAAGCAAATGATTTCCTGGTGAGTTTTACTGATAAGGTAAACTTTTTTTGCCCTACTTACTGGAAAATAATGCTACTAAATAAACTTGAAAAATATCTAATTCCCTAATTAAATTGAAAGCTATAAAAATATAGAAATAGTACAGGTATGGCCATCAATGGTTGAGTTAAGCACAACAACTTGCAGGTCGCAATTCTACAATTTTCTTTACTCAAAACTAAAATAGTGGCATATGATCGATAAAAAGAATCTATAATAAAAGTTTTTATTACTTCCATACGATTTGCATTTGCCTCACAATTTGTAAATACTATACATAACCAAAAATATGAACTGCCGTAATAAATAACTGCCGTAAATAAAAACATATTGTGAGAACTCAATAAATATATTACATCTTATAGGATATACTATATATAGGAATGAGAAAAGGTAAGGAAAATAACCATATGTACTTACATAGTAGACAAAAATATAAAAATTGAAATATAGGTACCTGATGTAAATAAATGTTTTGTAGACAATTGTTTCCTGGAATAATGCTGTATTTCAACGAAACAGAGATACATAATAGTTAATAGAACATGACTGAGTTCCTAAGATATAAAAATATGTACATAAAACAGTGTGAAATGGTTTGGCAGTTATACAAGTAAAATTCTGTTAGTTGAAAACAGTTTCACTTACAAAAACTGAAACAAAAATGTTATACAGATCGTGCTAAATATAACCAAAACACTAGTTTCTAATAGAACTGTTAAATGGACATAGGCCATGTAATAATATCTGTCATTTTATAATATACAAAAAACATACCACTTAGTTTAGAAGATGTCTAAAGTAATATGATGCACTTGTCATGTTTGTAATTGCCATATATCTTTAACCGTTGAGTGAATAGAACAATTTCACTCACAGATATTTTGAAACACCTTGTATAACCTAATACAATTTTGTTAAATACACTCAGAAATTTTAAACTCACATATAGCCGTACATTTAAGAGTTATCACTATGCAAATGTAAACAAAATATGTGGCTTAAAAATTGAAAATTTTTGTTATGGATTACTCATCAAAATTAATATCAAAAGACAGTTATATTGTTACATGAACAGAAACTTTAAAAGGCAGATCTAATTATAGGTTACAAAAGGTAAATTACAAATAAGGCTTTAGGAAGTTATTTGAGTTTGAGGTGAAATAGCGCTCTTAGTCCGTACTTGTAATTCTAGTAGACCAGAACTCATATCTCCTAAATAACTGAAGCTCGGAACTACGTTGCTAATTTAGCGATGGCACTGAATCAAATTTACATTTACGTTTTCTGCACGTGTTCATCCTTCAACATTCTATCTGAAAGTAAATTTTGACGTGTCTGTAATAACTTACCTTGAATTGGAGGAAATTAGTGTGATCCATTTTTGACAGTTTTACTATGGAAATTATGAATTATTTCTCAATATAATATCGAAAACAAGTCGATATTTTAATAATGATGAACCTTCTGCCTCTGTTAAATATATTACGATATTTTATAACTATTTAAAAGAAAATCGATATGCTTCGCCATTTGTAATATGTAGGGGAGAGGGGGGCACATTTGGACGTTTCAAATTCCCCGCTTCAAAGACCGCCTAAAAATCTAATGTTCAGTGAAAGTGATACAGATGGCGTTATTAGTTACTGCCATAAGTTTAAAACAAGTGCGTTGTAATATTATAGTGAATTATAGTGAAATATTTGTTTTTTAAGAAACCGTAAGTATTTTTCAACTTATATTCTTAGGGACCTGTACTGTAACTATTAATTTCTCAATAAAATTCAGTGGTTGCACTAAAAAGTATGTTTAATTAAGGTTATCTCAGGCAAATAAGAAGCTGGATACCTAACCTATTAATAAGCGTTTTTCCTATTTTTATATATAACTGCTCCGTGGGGCACATTTGGACAATATGTAAGGGGCACTTGCGGACATGTCCGAATGTGCCCCACTTTCCTTTGGAAGCGTGCTGCTTTTGGTATTTATTTATTTTTTTCAATTCTCTTCAGGAAATGGTGAGAAATTATAAAAATAAAACGAACCGAGCTAGCATAAGCGAAGACGCCGTGCAAGCTGATTTGAATGATATCTTGCAGAACAAGAGACCAATTCGTGAGGCGGCCTTACATTTTGGAATAAAAAAATCTACATTGCACACGCGGCTCAAGAAAAGGCTTTCTAAAACAAATTTTGAGGATTCTGGAAATGAAAGCAATTCTGATGACCCCAAACATTTTTCTAAATATGGATCCAGACAAGTTTTTTCAGTTGAAGATGAAGAAAAACTTGTAGATTATTTAAAAACTTCTTCTGACATTAATTATGGCCTTTCATTTCAGTCCTGTAGAACATTAGCTTATGAATTGGCTTGCGAGCTGAAAAGTCCATATCCACCTTCATGGGATACAAATAAAAGAGCCGGAAAAGATTTATGAAAAGACATAAAGATTTGACTTATCGAAAGCCGGAAAATACAAGTTTAGCAAGAGCTACCGCGTTCAACAAACATAACGTGGACCAGTTCTTCGATAATTATATTTTAGTCCAAAAGAAATATAAATTTACTCTTGATAGGATTCTTAACACAGACGAATCTGGCATAAGTACAGTTTTACAGGCACCTAAAGTAATTGCTCCTAAAGGGAAAAAACAAGTAGGACAAATAGTCTCGGGAGAACGAGGCACGTTAATTACATTTTGCGCTACAGTAATTGCGTCAGGAAATACAGTACCTCCTCTGTATATTTTCCCTCGTGCTAGGATCAAAGATGCCTACTTAACGGGTAGTGTAACAGGGTCTATCGCTCATGGTTCAAAAACAGGTTGGATAACGACGGAAATATTCCTGAAACTTTTGAAACATATACAGGGACATACAAAAAGCTGTATCGAAAATCCTATATTATTATTGCTTGACAATCATGAAACCCACACTGACTTAGCTGTTATAAATTTTTGTAGAAAATGTGGAATTGTCCTACTCACTTTTCCCCCTCATTGTACGCATAGAATGCAACTTTTGGACATTTGGACTTTGCGGACCTTTGAAGAATCGCCTGAAAACTGCATTTAATGATTTTATGGTGATGAGCCCAGGACAGCTGATTAGAATTGATAATATTGCTAGTTTGTAAGCTACTCCGTATCTTTTGTCATTCACGTCGACCAATATAACAAATGCTTTCAAACAATCCGGAATTTGGCCTATAAATAGATTAACTTTTGACGAAAAAGACTTTGATGCAGCTTATGTTACCGACGGTCCTAAACCTCAATCAGAATTGCCCTCTACATTCAAATTACAAGTACAGTCCCAAGAAGGCAACACTTCATGTTCTGTTATTGCATGCCAATCAGAATCTCAAGCAGATGTACCCTCCAGTTCCAATGATGTAGGAGAACAATCTGGATGTCAAGCACGGCAAATCAAAAAGAAATCAATAGATTCGTGTACCATCAACATTATGTCTGATATTACAATAAAACACAATGAGATAATTGATAACTGTGCTGACAAACATGAAATAGTTGAGTACTGCCTCGATATCTTGTTGGATTGTGTCATGGTTGTTGTCAAGACAAAAACGAAATCAAAGTCATGTATTAGTCCATTCAATGTTAGACCCTTGCTGAAATCTCCACCTAGAAAAAGTAAAGAGAATCCCAGAAAAGGAAAATCACGAATATTTACCAGCACTCCAGAAAAAGTCAGATTAGAAGAACTAGAACAAAAAAGACTCGAGAAACTGAATAAAAAAAAGAATACGAAACGCAAAATTGACTGCAATGACAGAACACAAACAGCATCAATAAAAAATGCTAAACCTTCGGTAAATTCTCCAAAACAATATCTAGAGTCATTGGCGAAGAATAAAAAAAAAATTAAACGCACTAATTGATGAAATTATAAAATTATTAGATGACGAGATACTCAAAGAAGGAGATTTTTTACTAGTGCAATTTTCAACTAAAAAGACGATACGATTTTGTGTTGGGCTAATTCTGGAAACTGATGAATCATGTAATGAATATTTGGTAAAGTTTTATAGGAAGAAGGGTCAGGGGGGATTCTGCTTATCAGATGTAGAAGAATTTTAAGAATTTCTAGGAACGACATTGTCTCGAGGTTTCCTAAACCATTAGAGATCAAGGGGACTTCGAGAACCAAATCCATCATACACTTCCAAGTCAAATTCGATACATACAATATGATTTAGGAAGTGAGAATAAAAATAATATTACTTTTTATTTTTTTACATTTACCAAAAAGTTGCTTTTTTGTATGAATAAACAATTCAATCATTTATTTTTATCAGCAGCTGACTGTTTTAATTCTAAATTAGAGCGCGTCCCAATATACCCCATTGGAGAGCAAATCTACCCCACCACTGTCCTAAACTAAATTTAATCACTTGTATCTCAGACACCTCTTCAAGACAATCAAAATCAGAATTCTCTAATGTAGTTAATAGTTGGACCTCACGTTTGCGTAGGATTCTACTACGAATAAAAAATTTTCAGGCATTCCAATCAAGTTTTGTAAAAAAGTATCCGAATGTGCCCCACTCACCCCTACTTTGTTACAGTACGTTCCATATATGACGTCGGGAAAAAATTTCTAAAATCTTAAAATTTACAAAATAATTCAATATTTCATGTCACTTTGACAAAACTACGAAAAAACGTAATCTAATAACAAATTTAATAGAAAAACTACAATTTTCAAAAAACAAATTGTGAAATAATTCAAGATTCTTCGATAATTCATAATTAATCTCAATCTCTCAATTATCATAAAATATTCAAATTACTAATTTTACAGCCCCAACATTACAAAATATCGCCCTTAAAAATACGGGGCTCCAATGATCGTCATTCTTTCTTTCAATTCACTTCCGTTAATTTTCTGTTAAACAAACTTCCCTTCAAATTCGAGTCTCAATCCATTTTGCATCTTTAACATCCAAACCCAATCAATCTTCGTTCATGTCCGTCAATGAAAGTACCGGTACTACCATCACCATTAATATCAATACTTATTTCCAATCGGTCCCCTTTCATCATCAAAACTCACTTCCTTTTGTGCATCGCAGTCACAATTTCATATCATATTCAACTCTAAGCGCCAACAAAAGTCACTTCCTTTCATTCACCTTTTTAAAACTTAAAAATAAAATAGGTAATACGATTTAACATGCAAAAATAAGCTTAACACAACTGAACGATGAACACAATTTTCAGAATAACTAGTGCACTCGGACGCTGACACCACAACTTGAACAAACTGCCTTCCACGAAATGTTCTAACGAGGGGCTGCGCAGGGCTGGCCTAAACTGTGAGTTTACAAAATTGATACAAAAATGGTTTTCGTTCGGTTACGAGATTAATGATGGGAATAATGAATTTAGAGACAAGAATGTACAAAAAGAAACGAAGGAAAAACAAACGCAAAAAAAATGTACAAACAGAAAAGAATAGGGGACAGGAAAGGATTAAAGGTGACTGAAAGGTATGAAGAACTAGCGAAAGGTAGATAGGATTAGAGAAAGGTATAGTTGGTGAAACTTGGCTATAGTGGCTGCCGGAAAATTGGTAACGTCTGGTACGGTAAGGGGTGTTTAATCCGAAATGGCTGTCTAATTTGCGTTATGCGTCTTGTTAGCTGACTATCGCCGAGTTTGAACTAGTAGACGTTCCGAGAGATGTGCTGGGCGTAGTAAGGTGGCGATGTAACCGCTGGACTACTCTGTCGCCTTTATGAAATGTTTCACCTACAGCATGAGAATAAGTAGAAATTATTTGATGGCGACAAAATGTCCGGATTTACTGTAAAACCGCATTTTAGAGAAATGGAACAAGGCATAGCAGTAGATAATTTATTTTACTATATTTTCGTTAGGTACAATTATTTTGGTCAAAAACGACCTGTTTGGCGAGACATTCGGCTTTTAAGCGAAACACAACGTCTTCGGGCAGTTTTCCAAGGGTCTCTTCAGAGAGCTGTAACTGCCGAACGGGTCCTCGAAAAAATATTTCGTTGGAAGTTTTAGAAGGACAAATATGTATACTTTTCCTTTGAGACTTTTTCTTTTTGCGATATCTGTACCGGTTCAATAGTTATTCGGCGAAAACCGAAGAAATGCGTTTCTCGCCCGAATCGCAAGAAACGCGAAACGTGCAATTTTTAAACGCTCATATCTCACGAAAAACTCTTCGCGGAACGCCGTACGATGTCGATATGGAAAGGGCAAGAATGGCAATGAAAGCAGGTCGTAAATTCGACGGACCAAATCGAAATTTCGAGCCGCCAGGAGCGTTCAAAGCTTGAGATTTTAAAATTGGGGTTGCAACTGCAAATTTTTAAAAGTGTATAATTCATATGTTGCCAAAACTTAATATAATGCAAAAGGTTTCAAGTCTTTACATTGAAGCAGTAACGATTAAGAACTTATACCCTTTTTTGCATTCATGTCTCTACTATGTATTTATCAATGACGACAACACTGGCATACAAAAAATGTGTTTGTACAACAGACAGGACCTGATTCTGATAACATATTTTCAGATGTTGAAGTTGGTTATGTCGCCCAAATTCAATCATCATGTTCCAGTCTCTTTCTAACCTCAAGTTATTTATAGAAATTCAACTTTTTGAGTCTTTTTGCTGTATTTTGCACTTCAAAGAAAAAACTAATATTATTCTATTTAGGACAAAACAAGCAAGAATTGAAACCCCCGATAACATTACAATATTGGGAGAACACAGAAATCTGGTGGAAAATACAAAATTTCTTGGCATCCAAATAGATGAATATCTAGATTGGGGAAGTCACATCGATCATTTGTGTTTGAAATTAAATAAAATCTGTTACAGCATAAGGATAGTTACAAAATGTTATGGGGAATTGGTAGCTCAGTGTGTTAAAGCGTCTTAATTGGTAATTGGCTAGCAAACTGAGTTGCCTAGCGAAGTGGGTTCGATTCCCGCAAGGCGAAACAATTTTTCATTAAAAAAATTGCCCCAACAGTGGTTCGGAGTCCACATTAAACTGTAGGGCCTCGTCTCTCTTTATTTAGCACAAGATCCTCCAGGGGGTTACTTCGGTAACTTGAGAGGAGGTTAAGAAAACATTTCAAACATTTCAAGAAGAAAACATTTAAATTTTAAAAGTAGTAAAATTATACATTTTTCTAATTTCGAGTCGTCAGTTAAATATGGGATAATTTTTTGGGGTAGTAATGCAGATATTAATAGAATTTTTATTGTACAAAAGCGAGTTATAAGAATTACTATGACTTATGTCGAAGTAAATTTAAATCGTATAATATTATGACTATTAAAATTTATGGATTGTACATTTATGAATGCCTAATATTTATATTTAAGAATAAGGACACATTTTTGGTAAACAATATTACACATGGATATAATACAAGGACACAAGATATTACATACCCTCAACATAATCTGACAAAAACAGAAAAAAGTCTATTCTATATGTGCATAAAGCTGTATAACAAGTTGCCATTGAGTTTTAAAAATATTGTTAGCATAAGTCTATTTAAGAAAAAAGTTTAAAAAATGATAGTGAATCTGGAACCTTATAGTATAGAAGATTATTTTTAATATTATAGTTAGGTATATTTGTTGCTTTGACGTCATTTCATTTTTATGTCGATCAATTATTTAGTTAATTGTGAAGCATTTCTTTGAAATAAATGTTATTATTATTATTATCGTTTATTAGAAATTGAATTTATATTTGAATTTCAATTTAAACTCAGTATAAGAAATCAGGTAGTAATCAAACTATATAAGAAAAAATTTAGTGTTGTAATTTCTTCGTTCCACCCTATAAATACTGTATCTGACGAATATTCTTATCAAACAGGTGTTTTCAGCAACTTTTACCCGTGAGAATAGATAATATGCACTATTCGACAGAAGTAATTAAATATATGTTGTTGGATAGAATTAGTAACCCATATTATTCATTTTTATTAAAACAAACTTCGAGAAAAGCTTGTATAAGCTCGAAGTTCCTGGGGAGTTTAATAAAACCGCTTGTTTGAAATTATGACGATGGTGCAAGGTTATGCAATATTTCAAGAGGATCACTTACGTGCATCAGGTCCATTATTCTTGTGAAAACGCTGAAGGTAAAATTATGAGTCATCTTTAACCAAGACGAGAATCTGTGGTTAAGTTCAAGCCATCAAATTATCGAACCAGTGCCCAGTGACTGCAATACGTTATAGTTTGGACGCGATTTTTGCGTTCGGTCTATTCATATAAATTTTAGTATAGGTTATACTCTAAGAGCTGCCGACGTTTTGAAGAGAGAATTTTAAGAAGGCTAGTTTTTTGATGTCCCCTTCCTTGCATTATCTGGGTTGGTATGAGGGCAGTCTGGCTGACGGACAACGTTGCATTTATCTGTACGTCTAACATTTATATAGGTAAAAATAAAAAAATTTAAAGTACAGACACGCGGTTGTAGAGACAACGGCGTCGACGTTTTAAAAACTAGCAGCCGCAGCCATATCAACTGTCACCGCCTGTCTCTCGCGCTGCCAACGCATAATCGACTACTCTTCTAGCCCACTTGTTCTCTAGTGTCCCCAACTTAAATCGGTCTGGCTCCTTTTATACAATCGAATTATTGTCTGGCAAAGTAATTTTAAATATTTTTATAGCTAAATTACAGCATATCAAAATTTTAGCAATACTGAAATTCTTTATTTTTTTTTTATTATTATAAAATTCCATCTGGTAGGTTGTTACCAATGACGAAAATGTCTGGCAATAATAAATTTGTGTTCTTAAAAGTCAACAAAAACCAATGAAAAAAAAATATTTTACCTAACATTATTTTAAAAATTAAAATTTTTACCTGTATAAATGTTAAGCGCACAGGTAAAAGCAACCTTTCTCGCCAGCCAGACTGCCCTCATGCCTACCCAGATAGTGCAAGAGAGGAGATATAAAGAAATTGGCATTCTCATAATCATTGTTTTGGCGATGTTGCTAGCCCTCGTACTATTGTGCTAGATTATGAGGCGCCGCTTGGGCCAAAATATAATTACATAATTGCATGATATACGGTGTGTGCGATTTAATACCGCAACACTCTGTTATTTTTCAACGCGCTGCTAGTCGAGTAGATCTTGCGGGAAAATGCAAGTGTTTTTTTTTTTTTTTAAATTTGTTCCCATCTTTTAGAGGACGACTTCCCTGATACTTTCACATCGGCCAGGCAGGTGATGGGGGGAGGGTGGAGCAGTTAAACATATGGAAAATCGGTTTTTCCAGTTTGCGTGCGATCGGGGAACCGGACAAAAAAATGGTCTTCTCGAGGCACGTAAACTGGTTTTTGGTTTTTTAATATCGGCCAATTGGGGCCGGAGATATGGCCGTTTGAAAGAATTGAGTATCAGGGTAGGAAAAGGGATCTGAGAGGGGTGTTTAAGAGATAAGGGATGGGGTTAGGAGGATGTTTTTTTTTCTGTTGTGAGTGGTCATAGCAAGAGGTCGAGGCCGCGGGAGAATTACGGAAGGGACGGGAGGAAGGAACGTGCAAAATGGGAAAACGGCCATATCTCCGGATCTGCTCGTACGATTTTAAAAAATTAAAATGGGATTTCTTTGTCTTTATGGCAGCTACGAATTCCATTTGGTCTGAATTGATTTTTGGCAAAAATTAAAAAATGGGAAGCAAAAGAAAAAATGAAATTTTTTTCAAATTAGCTTTTTTCACTGAAGGGGGAGGAGTGGGGATAAAACGCTCCTCAAAAGACGGGGATTTCCATCCCCTTGAAAATGAAATTTTTTTTTCAAATTCTTTCATTAAGAGAGCCAACTTTTAGTTTAAGCCCTGTAGAAGGGCAAGGGAAAGTCCTACACCCTTCTATCAGGGCTCATTTTCAAGAAAATTTCCCTTTTTGTTAAAAAAAATAATTAGATCGGACAGTACCTACCGCTACGCGCGAGTTA
Organism: Leptura quadrifasciata; assembly: GCA_963675555.1. Classification (NCBI taxonomy): domain Eukaryota; kingdom Metazoa; phylum Arthropoda; class Insecta; order Coleoptera; family Cerambycidae; genus Leptura; species Leptura quadrifasciata. Next base: position 154,710,053 of record OY776674.1, read on the forward strand.
CCTTTATAAATCTATTTATTTTCAATTAGTAGCTGCAGCGGCGCGAGAGTAGGCGTGGCTTTTACCGTTCCTACTCTCTCGCCGCTCTCACTCACACAAAGAGAAATTCTTTGAGTCCATGTGAGTAGAAAAAAAATTACTCTGCTAACCCCATCCCTTATCTCTTAAACACCCCTGTCCGATCGCTTTTCCTACCCTGAAACACAATCCCTTCAAACGGTCATATCTCCGGCCCTAATTGACCGATTTAAAAAAACCAAAAACGCGCCTCGAGGAGACCTTTCTTTTCTATCCGAGACATTTTTTTGTGCGGTTCACCGATCGCACGCAAACTGGAAAAAACCGATTTTCTATATGTTTATCGCCGATTCAAATTTTGACGGGTCTACATTAATTGTTGTGGTATTATTTCCCTACACTCTCGTTCAATCCTTTCTCTTAATTCGTCAATGTTTTACAGTCTCGTGCGGTAATCTTTTTCTTTTAAAATTCCCCACAAAAGAAATCTAAAGGTGTCAGATCTGGCTAACGTGGCGGCCAATGAATAAGAATAAGCCATACATATAACCACCGCATAATGTATGGAAGCACGATCTAGTTGAAAACTAACTTGTCTGTTTTCTTCCTCATTTAGTACCTCCATAAAATTAAAAAAATTCGTGTTCAAGAAGTTAATAAACCTTTCACTGTTTAATGTATCTTGTATAAACGCACCCACTATACGATTATTGAAGATCCCAATCCAGACATTAACTTTTTCAGAATATTGACTCTTTGAATTTATCATCCATTGTGGGTTCTCTGTTGCCCAGTACCTAGAGTTCTGAGTAGGAACCACATCATTAGTAGTAAATGGCGCCTCTTCTGTGAAGAGAATATTTCTTTAAAAAATTTCGATATTTAAATATTTTCCGTGGCAGTATAAGCAGAATCCCAGTCTTCGTGCATCATCACCTTGTTCTAATGTTTGCATAATTGTTGGTTTAAAGGAAAGTAAATACTTTATTATTTTTTTTTCAAACATGTGTGTATTTTTGATATACTTAAATTTAAATCCTGTAAAGCTTGCCTCAAGCTAGTTGTTGGATTTTCTTGGAAATATTGTATAACTTCTCTGTCTGTCTCTACGTTTCTCTGATGTGATTCTTTTTTAAAAGGAACTTTACCTGTTTCATTGAATATTGCGTTTAGCCTGAAGACTGTTGTATGTTGAATTGGTCCACGATCTGGATTTCTTCTATTGAATTATTCAGCAGCTTCCCCCATTGATCGATCATTATCATCAATTATATAAATATTCTGTATTCTCTCGGCTAAGAACGTCGAGCTTTTAAATTTGAGCGAAAGAAAATTTCCTATCTTCGGTATGTCTGTAACTTTTTTTTTGTTCGCATAATTTACGCCGCTTTTTCTTGCTGCATACTGGAATACACTTATAATACCTAACCTATACAACTCAATTACAGTAAAAATATATAGGGTGTTCCATTTAAAAAAATGACCTCGAAGATGCTGCGCTGTAGCGAGTCACCCTGTATATTTCAAAATATAAATAGTTTTCTAATAAAGACGATATTTTACTTTGACGCACTATTGGCACATCCTGTATAATATACAGGATTTAACATATTATGCTAAATCTCTTAAGAATTATTCATAGACAAAATAAAATAGCAAAACCATGATGTATGTGATTTATATAAAAATGTACCATATATACAGAATTTGAAGGCAGAAGGCCAATGAACCAGCTGTTTAGTGTGTAAGATTCAGATTTATTATCTTGTCATTATTAATTTTCGTCATATTTATAACATTATAATTCTTTATAAAGCAAGAACACTCCATTAAACTCAAACATTAGAAAACATTTCATTATGTTATTATAATGCAGAAAGTAATGGATTATCACATTCATCTTTTGCAGTTCTTTATAAGAACTTATATCGGAGATAAGTAGGGCTATTGTTAAATTTCAGGCCCTTTTGGTGAGAGTAATTACCAGAATCACTCAAGTATGTGAAGGAATAATTTGTTTTAGCCGCAGAATCATTTTTTATAAGTGTGTTGTGGCTTGGGTTTGCAACCCTCATAATTTTACGGACGATACGACAAACACACACGCACAGAACAAAATTAATAGTGTAAAGAGAGTAATTTTGTATAAAATATGGTGATAATAAACATTTTACGAAACTTTTTCTTTTTCAGATTTCTCCATACCCTTTCATAATTAATATGTGTAGGGTGGCATTATTTATTATTCCCAAACTGCTTTCCTAAATTACGGATTTTCCTTTGTAACAAAAATATTTCAAATATCTGAAATATGATTTTCAGTACAATGCGCAATTTGCATACTAAATCAGAGTTAAAAAAATATAAGTGGAACTATATCTGGAACTAGATTATATTTTGATCTAATTCCGATGAAGGGTTCGGGGGTAAATGGGGTAAATAAGGGTAAATAGGCAAAGCAAGCAGTTAAGAGTTCATACACATAATTGCAATTTAGGGCATGTACTGTGGTGAACAAAAAAAATAGGACCAGTCTTATAACGGTATTTTGCTAAAATCAGTTAGTTGTCATAATTTATTGCAAGTGCGCAAAAAACTAATATGCCTCATATAAGCGATTTAGTTAAATCTGGAGTTATTGCTAAAGCAGAAGATGGATGGTCAATGAGACAAATTGCACTGCGTTATAATATTGACAAAAATTCGGTATGTAACATTTTAAGAATGTGAAGAATAAACGGTTCGATTAGTAGAAATCCTGGATCAGGGCGACGAAGGATATCAACTCAACAACAAGATTTGTAACTGGTAAATGCTTTAGTAGAAAATCCATTTTACTCAGTTATTCAGGCTGCTGAAGAAACGAATTCTCCTGGATCGAGTAGTACTGGTCGCTGGCGAGTAAGAGAATCGGAGCTACGCTGTCATGCAGCAGCACAGAAATACTTACTTAAAACTGAACATAAAGAAGCTCGAGTAGGATTTGCACTTGAATTTTTAACGCATGATGTAAATTTTTGGAGCAATGTAATCTTTACAGACGAAAAAACTTTCCAGTCAACACACAGCGGTCGTATTCGTGTTTACCGCCCTCCGAATACTCGATTCGATGAGAAATATATATCTAACTATGATAAAAGCGGTATATTTTCCATCAATATATGGGCTTGGATATCGGCACATGGTCCTGGTGTTTTGTGGCATATTGAGGAACGATTTAATAGTGAAACGTGTATTAGGATTTTAGACAATATTATGCTTCCTTGTGTGTCACAATTATTTCCTAATAATGAGTTCATATTTCAACAAGACAATTGTTCCTTTCATACTGCCCATACCGTAACTAACTGGTTTCAAGATAACAACATCAATGCTCTTAACTAGCCCAGTCATAGTCCAGATCTTAACCCTGTGAAAGAAGTATGGGGACTACTCGTAAGAATTATCCAAAAACAAAATGTGAGACCGCAGAATGCCGAAGAATTACTGGAAATAGTAAATAATGCATGGAAAAATATTATTACTAATGATTATTTTATAAGGTTATTTAATTCTATGCCAAACAGACTTATAGAAGTTAAAAATAGAAATGGTGCAATAACGAAATATTAATAGTTAGTTTCTTGTTAAGTAGGATATCCTTTGTCCTTTGATCCAGGATTTCTACTAATCGTACTGTTTATTCTCCACTTTCTTAAAATGTTACACACCAAATTTTTGTTAATATTATAACGCAGTGCAATTTGCCTCATTAAAAATCCATCATTTACTATAGCAATAACTACAGCATTAAAATAAAAAATAAATTAAAAGTAATATCTGTTTATTTCGGCTACTCATTACATATTCAAATAGACAGATTTACATTAGAAAAAAAAAGTTGTCCTATTTTTTCTGCTCACGACAGTACGAAAATTCAAGGTTTCAACATTTTTATTTGACATCAGCCACCCCCCACTATCACCGCCAATACCGCCCCCAAACTATTATAAAAGGGAGTAAAAAAAATTAAAACGTGATTTAATGTGTACACAACAACGAAACGTCTCAAATTTTTTTTTTATATTAGCTCACCCCCTCTACCAACCCCATGTCCACCTCCAACCTATTATTAATGGGAGTAAAATAGAACATTGGAATTTAGGTTGTATACAACTTGGATGCAAAATTTGGGTGTAGAAGTAGTGATTGCTTGGGCAGCGGCTTTTTTAAATATGAACATTTCTGAAGAATATGTATTTTAAAGCATTATTATTAGTGCATTCTGTCAGTCGGATGGCACATCGAAAAATATAAATTTAAATCTCTCTCTGAGGTCACTCTACTCTCCAAGCGGCCAAAAACTACCGCCGAAAGGGGTAAAACGCGTATCCGCCATCTCCTACCAGCCAAACCTGTGTTACCCCCGTTTTCGAGGATGTTGAGCACGATGGTGATGTCGAGACCTCTCCTCGACCCCTGCCAATCACCCAAATGGCCAAAAATCGCCCCCGCAGATAGGTCGTCTTCTCTTGGCTAAACCCTTATTACCCCCCCCCCGTTTTCGAAGATGCTGAGCATGAAAAAAATATCATGACAATATACTGTTTATTTTCATCCCCGAAATTCAAATTAGCGAGTCTGATACCGAAACGGCTGATGAAGCCTGTGATGTTGATGGATGTGACATTCACTTCGAGGCATACCAACCCCTTAATTCCACTTGTAAGCGACGTAGGTTATATTGATTGGATCAATATTTCAGTGGAAAGTGATTTTATGGCGATATTTTACATTTATATATAGTGAATAAGTAACTGTATGCGTCAATATAAGTGTTTTGGTGCTTTTTGACCGTTTGAAAGGTTGGTGGGGATCGAAGAGGGGCCTCGACATCACCACCGTTCTCAGCATCCTCGAAAACAAGAGTAACACAGATTTGGCTGGTACGAGATGACGGATACGCGGTTTACCCCTTCCGGGGTGGTTTCTGGCCGTTTGGGGATGGGGTGACCTCGGAGAGAGATTTAGCCACCGCCATCGTGTTCAATATCCTCGAAAACGGGGGGCGGGGATATAGTCTCGTTAGGCTAAGAAAAATTCACATTCCTGTCCAACTTACAGAATGCACTATATAGGTTTAATTGGGGAATGGTAGCTCAGTGTGTTAAAGCGACTGGCTAGCAAACTGAGTTGCCTAGCGAAGTGGGTTCGATTCCCGCAAGGTGAAACAATTTTTCATTAAAAAAATTGCCCCAAGGGTGGTTCGGAGTCCACATTAAACTGTAGGGCCTCGTCTCTCTTTACCTAGCACAAGATCCTTGAGATCTTCCAGGGGGTTACTTCGGTAACTTGAGGGGCGGTTAAGAAAACATTTTAAACATTTTTAATTAGTACATATATTAGCAAAGCGTGTCAAGATTATATGCAATAAACTTGATATTTTCGTATTAAAAGAAGTGTGAACAATTTCCATTTAATTACGACAGAGTAATATTTTCTATATTTATACATAGTGACATTTTAAATTATGTATACGGGAAATAACAACTGTTCTGTGTTATTGTTATCTATTGCCATTGTTCTATTTTAAAAGTTATAAAGTTTGATTTTACTGATTTATAAATAAACAACTATTAATAATTATGGCCATGGCCCTATAATTACACGTATTTTAGATTTTGTTGAAGCATTCTCGTCAACAATTTACTGAACATAATAGAAAAAATATTCCTAGATATATCATAACATTTATTTCCTTACATCCTCTCTCAGTAAACTTTGACATTGTTGTGTATTTTAGTGCTGATGTGTATTGTATGATTTGTAAATACGCCGCTGACGATACGACAAATTTTTTATCTGTGAAAAGGAAAACTTTTTCAAGTAAGAAAAACCTTGCGAACGATTATATGAACTTGAATTAATGTTTGACTTCTGTTTATTCACCGTAAACATCCGTCCCTCAGGAGATCTTTAGAATAAATAAATTAAGTACCCTTGAGATAAATAATGCTACAAAGTGAGTTTCAGGTATGAATAAGGGTATCAGGCTTTTATCTTCGTTTTTCCTGGCCATATAGATAAAGCTTTTTATTTATTTACCAATACTACCAGATTAAAATGTATTTCATTACAAAACTGCTACAAAAACCTCAATTGTGTTCTTTAATATCACGGCCAAATGTAAAGTCGAATCTCATTAATATAAAGGGAAATATAACAATCACTTCCTGCAAAACAGTAATTACCGATGTATTTTTCTAATCCATACAATTCTGTCTGTGTCCTAATTTTAATAATTGTACATCTTTGGCTGCTTGAATTTAAAAAATGATTTTAAAATAAATATAAGAAGAAGTTATTGTCAAGATATGATGCACAATCAAAAATAAAAATTAAATTTAGTAACATGGTAAGTATTATTATTATTATTAGTCTCATGCCTAGTTTTAACAAAAAAAAAACATTAGAGAATTCCGTTACAAAAACTACAAGATTATCGTCACTTCTACCAATCCACTTTTATTTCAATACACTTGTCAATCCTTTTACGCACATTCATAGTAACTTTTTGTATTTGCTTTGGAGCAATTTCTGGATAGGCTTGCATTATCCTAGCCCTCAGTTCTTGCACAGTTTGTAACCTTGATTTGTAAACTTTTTGAGTTATTAAACCCCAAAGGAAAAATTCGAGTACCGCCAAGTCTGGGCATTTCGGCGGCCACTCAATCAAAAGACTGTCTCGCCCTGTAAAACGATTTTCAAAATGCTCATTTAGCCATCTTCTTACCGGATTTATGAACAAAACTTCTATCTTACTGAAACTTTAAATTAAGGAGATAGTGATAAATCATCTAATGCGTTTCAAAACTCGTTCCAAAGAAAATTTAAAAACACATTAGCATTCGCTCAAGAAGAAATGACCAATAGTAATAGTTAATATTCTAACGGACCATTTTAGTGTGACGAATAGAGCCCCTGAAAGTAGGCAATCTTGTAACACACAGAATCAGCACGTTCAATGAAAATATGTAATGTATTATTGTGAACGTTATGTGCTTTACTCATGAGGATCAAAATTAAATCGCATAAACAGTCATCCCATATTTAATATAATTTCGTGTTTATATGGAATATCTAAAGTTTTTTACTTACATAGAGGGTGATTCGCGAGCAATGCACCATAGCCTAATGGCAGATAGAGCACTTCAATGCAATGCAAGATCAAGAAGGAAACGATTTTTTGGCCAGTGGTTAAAAAGATACAGGGTGTTTTATGCATTTGGTTTGAAAATTCAAAGAGCTATATCTCTGCAACGGTTAGATGTAATCGAATGAAATTTACCAGTAACATTTCTCAGCTGAGACTTGTCAGATTAGCCTACTTGGTTTTGAAAAATCCAGGGCCGGACTCTCATAGTTTTTGACCAAAAAGTACATTTTTCCATCGCATTTCTGGAAAACTATTAGCGGACTCGGAAAGATCAGAAAAAATGCTATAAGAATAGCTATTCAATTTTGACGGAATACCTAAACCGTTTCGGCAAAAAAATCACAAAACAATTTAGCGCATCAGGACTTTCTCAAAACCCTTTTCCTTCTTTTTTATGTTTACACGGTACATACACACACTTTTAAATAATTAGTAAGACACAAAATTATAAAGTCAAAATACTAAAAACATGCGGCCACGACATAAATAAGAGAACATAGCCTATCTATTAATTAATATTTATTAAGAAAGATACCTACATAGTTTAATTTTTGAAATCGAAAAGAATAGTAACCTATACATTTATCACTATCTCAATGACAGTAATAATTATTTTGACAGTTTGGCATCCTCTCTCAATCACCCTATATAGTGAATTCTACATCTGTTCAGAACGTCAGGCAGTAGACAGAAATATTTAAATATTTTATATAAGTTCGCATTATAATAAAATGTAAAGCTCTATTTTCACAGTTCCAAATTCGGCCTAAACTATATTCGTCATAAGGTTCAAATTGTTTACACCGCAGCAAATAAATAACACCATAGGTAATTACGGCCCCCTTTATCCCGGAAGGTTCTAGAAGAGCCTTGTGTGTGGGGGGGGGGGGGCTATACATTTAAAGACAAGGAACACACCCAATATCCGTGTATAATGGAAAAATCCCTCTCACAGTATTTTCCACTTCCACGACCGGGAATTGAACCTGGTACTTTTGGGTGAGAGGCAAGTGCGCTTTATACATTCGGGCGCTTTTAAATCTTGACGACAAAACTAAAATGATCCATTATAATGATAATAGGGGCGAGCGTGGGTGCGTTTTTACTATGTACATACTTCGATATGCGATGTAAAGCAACGCCAGGCGCAGTTAGTAGTTGGATGGGTGACCGTTCCAACGAAGACCGCGTCCTCGCCTCAAACATCTTCCAGCGGCTTGTATATCAGTGCAGCGCGGAAGCTATACAGCCTTAGGCGAGGGTTGTATAGAAGATATACCATCCTTCGGAGAGGATGTAAAGCCGTCGGTCCCTTGTCTATTAAATGTTAGGCAAGTGAAAGATCCCTACTCTTCTTAAGGGAAGAGGTTCGGCAAAATTCCTGGTTGGAGGTAGCTCGTCTACAGGCGTCGGTGTTAGGCCTCAGTAGCGGAATTAGGCCGACGTTAAATAAATGAATTAAAAATAATGATAATAATAATAATAATTGCAATTGTAACTATAGTGGTATTGGAAATTATAATAACTTATTGTAATACTGTTTAGAGTTAACGATATTGTGAATTTTTTCTTTATCTTTTTCTATAATAACTTACTTATTGCAGTTTTTACCTTACTAAATGAAGACGTACTTGTAATACTGCTGGGTAACACTTTAGGACTAAGGTATGTAAAACTTCTCTGTCCATATGTGATTTTTTGTAGTCTCGTGTTATGATTTGCATTTCCACTTGCTTTTCTAATTCAGGCTGGGACTTACTGTCGAAATACTTTTTGATAATTTTCAGGTACCTAACATCAGTAAGCTAGTGCAGAAGATAACAATATTATCAGAATAAGTTACTCTAGGTCAAAGAATCACATCTATGTAAATAATTACAGAGTACATTAATATATTGTTAAATAGTTCAGGATCGAAGACTCTCCCCTGTTGTAAGGAAATAGTCGAACTTTTTCCGAACGACTTCTTACGGAATTTATAACTTATCTCCATTTATTGGACCTTTTCTGTTAAATATGATTTTAATAGTTTAAAACTGTTATTTCTTAAGCCTACACTACTGAGTGTTTATAACAGTTTTGCATGACACATCGTGTCAAAGACTTTGATAAAGGTCAATAAATATGGCTGTCTTATTTCTACTACCTAAGGTATCTTACTTATGAAGGAAGCAATAGTATCTGGAGTAGTTTTAACTTTTCTGATATCAAATTACGAGGATAGATAATGGATTGTTTTTACCAATATTGTGTTTATCCAGGTGACGATTCCAAATATAATCAGTTTTTATAAAATTTAGGCAATATTACTTATTATTGAATGAAATGAAATTATGAATGATCTATAGTTCACTTCTTCATTAGAGCTGTAGAGTCGTTTTTGGAAACAGGTATAAAGTTGGTATACATTCGTAACTAAGATTACTCATTTGTTTATAACTATACTTAACATGACATAATTTTGTTGCTCATACATCGCATATATACATAAATTTTCTGTTTTGCTTTTTTATATAATTTAAGTGTACATCATTTTTATGTTGGTATGTTTAACATCTTAGCGAGTCTATAAGCATCATCGGAAAGTATAGATGCGATATATATAATATTTGATCATTCTGATGCAAGCCTACCCAGAACTGAAGGTTTGGATATAGCAGGTTCTCACTGTTCTTCTTTCACTATAAACATTCACGAATAAACTAGTCTATTTATTTGTTTGATTTGTTTAATTTGTTTAATTTTTCCATAGTGTAAACAACTTTTTTTATTTAACAGATGGTCACAACGAACAAAGAACATTGTAAAAAAAAGCAATTGAACTAGCTGAAAGTAATAACGACAACTGGAATGAAGATGGTAATAATATTGTGACCTTAAATAAGTTGTTGAAAATGCTAATATTGAAATTATTGATTACGCATCCACCGTGTCTGAAGAAATTATTTTATCATATTGTGTATTAAAGCAATATGATGTAATGGAACCAGAAAAAATGTTGGAACCCATGGATATAGAGGCAACCAATAAAGAACTACCCAGTGAAACACAATCTACCAGCATGAATGATATATCAGAAAAAACAAACATAGGAGAAGAAAACAAGCATAGAAAAAAAGAAGCACACGGTATACAAGAACTAGCAAACATGAAATAAATGAAGCTACATACACAGCAGAGATAAACAAGAGTAAAGAAACAGGCCGGTATAAAACAGATGGAAGTATGTCATCACATGATATATCTGAAGATAGTGACAACATTACACTCAAGTTAGTGCCATACTCAGGATCTGATAGTAGTTCTAATGAAATGCCAACAAAATCAAAGAAGCGATGAAAAAGATTTCAGGTGGAACAGGGGTGGTTTTCAGATAAAAATAAAAACAGGAGAGAAAAAGGAAAGCGATACTTTGGTAGAACTAAAATAAACGGGCGATGGTCTTATGACATAGAAAGAAAACCAAGAAAGGTGTCAGTGTAGAGCTAAAAATGGAGTTTTAAAATGTAGTCAAATAACAGAACAGCAAAGAGAAGTCATATTTAAATACTTTTAGGATTTAAGCTGGGGAGAAAAAAAGGTACTGTAAAAAGTGATTTCATTAAAAGGGCGAGAGATAGAAAAGTACTAGAACAATCAAGAAGAAATCAGACTTTTAAGTACTATTTAAAAACAGGTGATCAGGAAATAAGAGTATGTAAAACAATGTACTTAAATATAGTCGGATTGGGTCGTTGGAGTATCCAAAATTGGAAAGATACGTTTTCAAATTTCGAAAAAGCTGATGATGACGAAAAAAAACTTTAACAAAGACCAATTCTGTATAGGAAGGGAAAAGGAAATAAAAATAAACCATTTGAAATAGAAAACCAAAGCATACGCGAGTTTCTTGATTCTTTACCAACAATGGAAGCTCATTACTATAGAGCCCCTTGAACAAAGCTTGTCCGAGTGGACCTCAAAAGAAGTACTCTACAAATTCTACAAAAAAGAATGGTGTGGTCCCAAAAATATTCAGCCATTAAGCTTTACAATGTTTAAAAAAGCGTTCGAATTAAAAAATATGGCATTATTCAGATCAAAAAAAATGAATGCGAGATTTGTAATAAATGCAAGGAAGGCTACATCTTAGAGGAAGACTATAGTATGCACACGTCAAGAAAAATGGAAGCTAGAAAGGAATTAGAAGAAGATAAAGAAAATGGAAAATTTCTGTATACCGTTGATGTTCAGGCTGTGTTACTTTCGTCAAAATCTAACTTTAGCAGCATTTACTATAAGACAAAATTATGTGTGCATAATTTATGTTATTTTGATCTGAATAATAAGGACGGATTTTGTTATCTTTTATGGCACGAGGGAGAAGGGGGCTAAACGTAGAAGAATTTTCATCTTGCTTTTATTTTTTCAATGAAAACGAGGTTATTCCATTTATTGGTGAAGAAAAAAGAAAGGTAGTGCTTTGGAGTGACGGCTGTACATACCAAAACCGCAATAGCTTACTGGCTAATGTTGCTGTTAATTTAAACAATATAAAATAACGATTGAACATAAATATCTTGAAGTGGGACACACTCAGATCCCAGTAGACTTAATGTATTCTACTATAGAACGTCGCCTGAAGAAAAAAAGAATTAATGTCCCAGCGGAATATGCCTTTCACTGCAAAAGAGCAGCAGTTTCAAGTAACCGACATTCGTGGTTTAAAATATACGCCCGAGGGTGGAACATTTTACAAACTTCGATCTTCTGAAGAATGGATAAGTCTTCCTCAGCGAAGACAACAATGCAGCACAAAGACGTGGACAGAACTAGATAATCTATATCAGGAAAAAATTACAATGTCAGCCAAAAAATATTCTGATCTCCAAGAACTAAAATTAATTTTGCCAGCCGACTACCATAATTTCTATAACGTGTTACAGTTCAAAACATTTATACATTATTTTAAAAAATCTCTAAATCATTACTTTATCTCTTACGTTTAATGTCTAACGAATTCGTGTTATCCGTCGTCACGCGTAATATTTATTATTTAGTTGTCTATATGAATCGCAATTGTAAGGAATCTGTTGCAGGTATAGGCATGGCGTTATACACTTTGTTGTGTAGCGTGTTGCATATACTTAAGCTCTCTATTTCTGTAATTCTTAAGCTAGGAAACCAATAACTTTTAATTAGTTTATAGGTAGATTCCTATAACCGACTGACGATCGGTAACACAGATTATTTCTTCACAATAGTTTTTGGCTTAGGTTTTGTCTTCCGGTAGTCTGTCACTTTTCACGTGTAATTCGCTCGAACGCTTGGCAATTTATTAAGTGGTATTTTTACGTGCTCGTTGCGATTTTTGAAACAAGTAATTTCACCATTTTGGGATATTTTCGCAACGTTACTTTTCGATTTTCCATTTATGTTTGGACGAGTGCATATTTTTATGGTATAGGAAATCGATTGTCTTCATTGGAAGGATCTATACGTAAAAGCCATTTTTGCCAAATTTACACGAGGCCAAGGACATCCAAGGTCAACAACATTTTTCTAAGAAAACCCTCCGAAACGAGGTAATTATTTTATTTTTATATTCAAACTAGCAAAATATCACTTGTAGTAAATTGTTCAATGGTAAAAATTTATTTTTAGGGTTTTATTTTCACCTACGGTTTCGTCTAGGAATTCGTAGTTTTTTCATACGATTTTTTTTGTCTCCTGATACGAACGAATAACTTTTTTTCCACTGGTCTACACGTACTTATGTTACTTCTCCTTACTGGACTGGAATTTCTTTTTTTGTGGAGAGCCATCCATTTTTTTGGGTTAATTGATAGGCTGGAAGTTGCCCATTCCTGAAAATTGAGCCGAAGCTGAAGCCCTGCTGCCTGCAAGTTGTATCCTTCTTGTACCATATATATATTGATTTTTTTTTAAATATATTGTATATTTTGCTTTTAAAAAAAATTTCACCACTGCTAATTTTGCTAAACATTTTACGAAAATATTCTGTCAACTAATTATAACATCTATGATATTTGTTGGGGGTTTAAGCACTTACGTAAGACGCGTATACCCAGTTAGATATATTTTTTTTGTGTGAATTTGTCTACCATACCCTACGTTATTGTACTGTTGAATGTTATAAAGTTACTTCGTTTATTGTTGTTAAAAGATAAAACTGAATTTGAATTTTTCATTATCGTCTCGCTAAGTAATTTATTTAGTAAATTTAAGGTTACATTGTACTTGAGCTGGTATTTGGAGTGAAAAAAAATTTACTTGGCGCCCTGATACATCATAGTAATTTAGAACCCCGACCATCTCCACTGTTAGTCGGCCGGCAAATACCGTTATGTCAACAGACAACGACCAACTAGTTACGTCAGATTGAGTTTTAAAATTTGACGTAGCAAACGATTTGCCACATGAGTAATTATTGTCTTAAAGGAAATATGTTTTTGTAAAGAGATTCATTTATTTTAAGAATTTGTTTTTATTTTTTAAATTGTTATTTTGAGTTTTTGTTCAGTGCCATTACTGTTTTAGTTAATAAAAAAACTGCTATCTCCTGATTTGTATTTATTAATAGAATTTTTAAAACTTCCAACTCCATTTTACGGCTGTAGAAATTAAACTAAAAATAATTTACATATATTTTGTTTAAAAAAATGTTAGGAAAATACTGACAACTATTTTGTTAAAATCCGTGGTCGTTGGTCGTATAAGTATTTTTGTGCTGATTAAGGCAGTTTTTTCTTTCTCATGTAAAACTGACTTCATGAGAGTTAGCAGGTTAACACATTTAGCCGATGACAAGTTTGTTTGCATTATTAGTTTCTGTTAGATGGCACTTTGGAATTTAAATTGGTGCACCTGTATAACTAATACATTATAATTAAAGCCGTACTATAATATAAATGGTAAATGATATATGTTTATTTGTTCTATTTAATTTAATAAATTCAATCAACAAATTCCGTCATGCCTATACTGGGGACAAGTAATTTATTAATACATATTGACATAGCGGGTATTTCATATTCGTCACATGTTTCATAAATGTTGAATGTCCAATTCCAGCTCATTCATTTTGCTAATCCTGGACGCGCTGAATAATGACAGACAACTATTCATCAACAACACAATAAAGTACAATTAATTCATGTCCTTATTAAAGGCTTCAGATATTTATCATCTTTTACCATTTATAATACAAACCATTTACACAATGTTGCACGTTGAGTTACAGATGAATTGTTGTGATCTTTCCAAATACAGGAGCGTATCTCCCATCAGGACTTGAATATTCTGAAAAGCTATTCTCTCTGACATTTCCAACCGTGTTTGAACTAAACCACTGTGTAAAATTACATGTTATACATTTACAGTATATATATTTTCATATTCTTGTTGGTATTTGACAAAAATTAATTCTAAAGTAGATACGTTAGTATAGTGAAAAATTCTCAGAATCGATTAAATCTATTATAGTATTTTTGTATTGTTCTATTCAATACTTTGACATTTTTAAACTTTAATCTTATTAATTCAATAACGTGGCACAATTAAAAACTAACCATATGTACAATGCAACGTTTATACATGCGAGAGCTTTAACGATCCTTAACATAACTCAGAAATCTTTGTTGCTTTGAACATAATTTACTTGATGTATACCTAAGTTTGTAATAATTCTTTTCATAAATATAATAATCATCATCACTTTATTAACTTTTGTTGCCATTTTACTTTGGATAAGGTAAGTTGCATAAGGTTGTATAAAAATAGAAGTTGTAAAAAGTAAAAACAGTAAATAAAAATTATATAATTTTTTTTTAAAAAAAGCTTTTTTTTAAATGCTCTTAGAAGTAGAAAATAAACTTAGAGTAAATCAAACCCATCATTTTGTTACATTATATATTTTTTTATGATATAGAAGCTTGTCGCGAGATTTTCCTGTGTAAAGGAGATTGCTCGCGAGTTTTTTTTTTAAAGCTTCCAGAATTGACTCTAGTGAGGTTACCCTAAAGAAACACATTACCATCCGCTGCCTAAATTTGATGAACTGATTCAGTTTCTATTGTGCAGTACTGTTGAAAAGTACAATGTTCAAAATGTCTATGAAAACAAAACCAATTTGTGTATTTTATTTAAAAGAAAACGAACCGTTTCATTCATTCATTACAAGTTATCTGGAAAAGTGTAAAAATATTCGCAAAGACAATGATTGACGCTAAAGTGCCAGTGGAAATAAACGATATTCAAAAATATCATTCGAAGTGTTATAGACAATTTACAACATTACCAAAAAAATATCGTTCAGGTGTTCTATCTGAGCTATCGTCTCATGAATCAAAGATAATGATAGCTATTTATTATTTCTTGAATATCATTAATAACTCAATAAACTGCATATTATATCAGTGGAGTTATAGATTTCTTAATTTCACTGATGCGTTTTTAGAGTATAGACATAACTATGAGCTCCGTTCTTAAGCGTTGAGATGCGACTTATAATGAATGAATATTTTGACCTGCGCATATACTTTGTTCGTTTTGAAAAGATCTCTTCATTGTGAGTAGAGCATAGAGAAAGACGGCGATCAAGTCCCACCAACAATAATTGGCGTAACGATCATCGATGAGAATCTTGCAGGTACTTTTTTCCTATATATTTTTATAATACATTGAAATTTAAAGGAATGTCGATATAGCTTTAAAACTTGTAATATTTTTTTACAGAAAATCTTTATTTTCGTTTTTTATTTTAAAAAAAAATTGAGCGAGAACGAAATATAATCGTAGAAGCCTCCGATGATAGTAGCGAGGAAGATGATTACTATGAAACAGATACTACAGAAGAGTTAAGCGAAGAAATTTATTAATAATTTTTGTACCAGTAAAGATAAGCTTTCTTGTGTATTTTTCAAGTGTAAGATTAAAAATTAAAATATCTAGTATTAAAAGAATCTGAATCATCACGTTTCAACAGTACATCACAACAGAAACTAAATAAACTAGTCGAAATTTAAGCAGCGTTTACCGTTTCCCTTTCGTTTGTATAAGTTTGTCTCACTCGATTAGGGTAAACTGACTAGAGCCAATTCTACCTGGAAGCTTTGGAAAAAGTCTTTGATAGGGGTACTCTGATTCGAAAGGAGGTTAAGGACACAATAGAAAGAAAAGTCACCACACTATCCCAAAGACAAGATAAACCCATAGAAGAACACGAGGGAACGCTCACCGCAGCAATTAAAGACACGATAAAAGAAAAACTGACATCTGAAAGAAAAACAAGGAAGAGGAAGTGGATGACGCAGGATACCCTAGACCTTATGGAAGAGAGAAGACAACAGAAAATCCAAGGGAATGATGCTAACTACAAACAGTTTAGCTCAGAAATAAGAAGAATAATTAGAAATGCGAAGGCCCAATACTTCACTCAAGAATGTGAAGAAATAGAAGTATATGATAAAAAGCACGATTATTATTATTATTAGCCTTTACTCGTGTCCGAGTATAAAAAAAAAAATGTTACAGTCGATAGATTGTGTGTAATAAAAAACAAGTAAAAGGTGTAATTCCCATTCATCTACGGTGCACACGACTATGGCTGTAGAGGCCAATTCGGGAGAGCACATGTCGACCGCAGTCAGGACAAATATAGACCTGGTTAGGTCTTGGATTCGGCCTTCTTGCAGCAACATTTCTTTGATAGCTGGCCACAACCCCTCGCCATTCGGTTCTGTCCGCTGCAAGTTGTTCCCATTGCTCGTCTGGAATACCGCAGGATTTTATATTTTCATGGAGAACGTCTTTGAACCTCTTTTATTGACCGCCATGCCTTCTTCTACCGCTTAGCAATTCACCATAAAGTGTACATTTAAGAAGGCGGTTATCATGCATACGATGAACCTGACCTGCCCATCTTAGGCGTGCTCTTGAAATAAGCACCTCAATTGGAAGGCTGTTTGCTCTCCTGAGTACTTCCACGTTTGATATGTGATGGGACCAACGGATTTTCATCATACTTCTGAGGTGTCTTTGCTGAAAACGTTCTAATTCTTTCACATGACGACGGTAAGTGACCCAGCTTTCACATCCATATAGCAGTGTTGGAATGACAACTGCTCTGTAGACAGCCATTTTCGTTGACAAAGCAAGGTCGTGGTTGTCAAATACTCTCTCTCTAAGTCCCCAGAGTGCTCTAGATGCAGAGTTAATTCTATTGCGAATCTCGCTGTCCATGTTTGCTTTGTCATTAACAACGTTGCCTAAGTAATTGAACTGATCCACCACTTCAAGAGAATTTCCGTTAAGTGTAATGTCTATTTGGTTCACTTGATGAGGAGTTGACATAATCTTAGTCTTTCCAATGTTGATTTTAAGTCCCAAGGAATCATAGCTCTGGGCATACACATCTAAAAGTTCTTGAAGCTCTTCCGGCGTAGAGGCTAAAAGTGCACAGTCATCCGCATACTGGAGATCACAAATGAATCGTGTGCGTGTCTTCGTGAAAGCTCTAAAGCGCCCTATGTTAAAGAGACCGCCATCAGAACGGTATCTGAGACCTATTCCTCTGACTGTCAGTTTGTTGTCAACGATAATTGTTAGAGCAGTGGTAAACAAATTAAAAAGTAGGGGTGCCAGGACACATCCCTGCCTAACGCCAGTGAGGGTTTGGAAAGGTTCGGTTGCCTCATTATTATACATAACCTGGGCGTTGTTGTTTGTATGTAGACTGCGACATACTTCCACAAATTTTCTAGGGATACCTAAGCGGAGCATAATTTTCCAGAGCACTTCCCTGTCCACCGAGTCAAACGCCTTGGTTAAATCAATGAAGGCCATGTGAATTTCTCCTTGATGTTCGAGTGCTTTTTCTTGAAGCTGTTTAAGTGTGAAGATTAGATCCGATGTGCCTCGGTTTGGTCTAAAGACACTCTGTGTTTCAGGAAGTAACTTTTCCATAACAGGTGTTATGGGAAGGAGAGCTATACCCCTGTAATTTCCACAGTCCGTAGCGCTCCCTTTGTTTTTGAAGAGGTTGATTAAAAGTGTATCACGAAACTCCTGCGGAGCTTGACCACTTTCCCACACGACATCAAACAGTTTTTTGAGGTAGGGTATGAGCTCTGACGACACAGCTTTAAAGATCTCAGCTGGGAGTGAGTCGGCGCCGGGAGATTTGTTATTTTTTAGCTGCCCAATGGCGGTTAAGATCTCTTCCGTTGTTAGTGGTTTATCTAAGTCTTCGAAGGTGTCATATTGAGGGATAAGATTTATAATATCGTGATCGGCTTGACTTTGCTGGTTAAGAATGTTAGAGGAGTGTTCTTTCCATCGAGTTCTTATTTCCTGGTCTTCTTTGAGGAGATTTCCATTTAAATCTTTAATAGGGCACATATTTTTTCGACTGGGGCCGTACACTGCTTTTACTCCTTGAAAGAAATTCCTGTAGTCGTGTGAATCGGCGTACCTTTGAATTTCTCTGGCATTGCTTGCCCACCACTTCGTTTTTTATGAGTCGTTGGAGTGGTTGATAGCGTTTTGGAAGGCAATATGTTTGCGGTCAAGAAGTTCTTGTATAAAAGCTTCATTATCATTGAACCAGTCCTCCTGTTTATTACTTGCTGCAGTGCCAAGAATTTCCTCACTCGCACTTTTTAAACTATCTTTAATTTGTGTCCAGGTAGTAGCGACATCTACAGAATTGGTTTCTTCTAGTGCACTCAAATTCTCTTGAACTTTTTGCTTTAGCTGTTCGACGGTTTGTTGGTCACGCAATTTACTAATACAGAGAAGGGGTCTACGTTTTACTTGAGTTCTTCGGTGTTTGGGTCTCATAACAATTTTCATTTTAGAGACAACAGGACCATGATCGGTCCAACATTCGCTATCAATGCGCGCCTTTGTAATTTTGACGTCCTTGAGATGCTTCCTACGTACGATAACATAGTCCAGTAGATGCCAGTGACCTGATCTGGGCTGACGCCAGGTGCCTTTAAATTTATCCTTTTGTCGGAAAATAGTGTTTGTTATAACTAGATCATGTTCGGCGCATTTAGTTAGGAGTAGTTGACCGTTAGCGTTCATGTTGCCCAAACCGTTCTTGCCTATGATGCCTGGCCAGGTGTCTGCATCTCTCCCTACTCTAGCGTTAAAATCGCCAAGAATAACGAGTCGTTCCGTTTTAGGTATTCTACAGAGGGTTCCTTCCAGCTGTTGATAGAAGCTTTCCTTGGTTTCGTGACTTGCATCCAGAGTGGGAGCGTAGGCGCTTATTAGATTTACCGCGTTGCCATCTGATAGCTTATAGTGTAGCAGCATTAGACGTTCGGATAGGCCTTGTGGCACTTGTGTTAAGTTGGATACAAGTTGATTCCGAACGGCAAATCGTACTCCATGTTGTCTTCTTGAATTGGTGGGAAGACCTTTCCAATAGAAGGTGTAGTACTTTTCTGTGAGAGAGCCTTCCTCCAAAAATCGAGTTTCGCTGAGAGCTGCAACGTCAACATTGAGCCGGTGATGTTCTCTATCTATTAGAGCAGTTCTTCTTTCAGGCCGATCGGTGCGAGTGCTGTCGTTCAAAGTACGAACATTCCAAGCGCCGTAGATGAAAGAATTAGTTTTGTTGGATTTAACTTGTCGGTGTTTTTTCGACATTCGATGAGGTGTCCCTGTGGGCACCCTCCCCCGGAGATCCGATCGGGAGGGTATTTTACTTCCGGATGATTTTGTCCCACTTGAACGCTCCATGATTTTTTTTTAAGCCTTAATCGACTGAAAACGAAGCTGCATTTGAAGTTTTAGCTGGAGCAGGTATGCAACTGACCAGCTCGGTTGCGGAAGGCGAGTGGTGTGGTCCCATGGCACAGAAGGAGACTGCGACGATGGGGTAACCAAACGATTCCAAAAGCAACCTTTGTGTGCGGTGGGTTATTTTTACCGCACTCTTCGAGAGAAGGTGGATGTGCTCACGGCAAAAGGTAAGGGTTATTCCGCCCCTACTCAGTCGTTAGAGCCTCGTTAGTAAAAACAGGGTGCACCAAGTTCAAATTGAACTCATCGCGAAGGTGAGGTTAATAATTGAGTAAGAGAGACTATAACTTGCGCTTCACTACCCCATTACACCCCACGATACCTTCCATCTATACAAGAAAATAAAAGAAGTAACCGGGGGTAAACGTAATAAGGTAACAGACAAAAATGGGAACATAATAGTAGACACAGAATGTAAATTAAAAAGATGGAAGGAATATATAGAAGAACTGTTTGATGACGAAAGAAGTAGATTTCATGAACTACAAGAACAAATAAACGGACCCCCAATCACCAGAGAAGAAGTTGAAAAGGCCATTGAAACGGCCAAGATTAGAAAAGCGAATGGCCCAGATGAAATTCCAACAGAAATCCTGAAACTCTTGGGAGACAAAGCAACAAAATCACTAATACTACTGTTCAATGCCATCTACGATAGAGCAATAATTCCACCTGACTGGCTGAAATCAATATTCAACCCCATCCCCAAAAAACAAATGACAAAGAATGCAGTGAACACCGAACTGTAAGTTTGATGAGCCATATATTAAAACTATTTCTGAGCATCATCCTCAAAGGATTTATCCCAAAATTGAAGAGCATATTAGGGACACTCAATTTGGATTCCGTAAAGGACTGGGTACAAGAGAAGCTCTTATTAGCATACAAGTACTAATTCATCGATGTAGAGACGTAAATTGTGACGCCTTCATGTGCTTCATTGACTTTGAGAAGGCATTTGATAGGGTACAACACGAAAAAATGATTGAGATACTAAAAACAACTGGAATTGATGACAAAGACCTATACTTCATCGCTAATCTCTACTGGGGACAAAAGGCAAATCTAAGAATGGGGGACAGAACAACGGAAGATATAATAAAAAGAGGCTTGAGCAAGGGTGCATATTGTCACCGTTACTTTTCAATGTTTATTCCGAAGTAATATTCGACAGGCACTGTACAACGTCTCAGAGGGTATAATAATAAACTGAGTTACAGTGAATAATCTTCGTTATGCAGATGAGACAGTACTTATGTCAGACAATATTGAGAGACTCCAGCTTCTCTTGGACCGAATAATAAACGTATGCGAAAATTGTGACCTCAAACTGAATGTCAAAAAAACTAAACTAATGATAGTGAGTAAAAGAAACATTAATGGATAACTGTGAATTGGGATTGAACGTTTAGAAAGGGTGCAAATATTTGGGACAGCTTCTAGTTGATGACTGGAATCACTCGATTGAAATATAATCAAGAATAGAGCAAGCAAGAACAAAATTTGTGAGGATGAAGAAGGTTTTCTGTGGACACGACGTAAATATGGATTTGAAGATAAGGATGGTTCGCTGTTATGTATTCTCCGTCCTCTTGTATGGAGTGGAGTCTTGGACTCTTACAGAAAACACCCTTAAGAGACTTGAGGCTTTTGAGATGTGGGTATACCGACGTATGATACGGATAAGTTGGGTAAACCACGTTACAAACATAGAAGTAATGCGTAGAATGGGTAAAGATAAGGAAGTAATTAATACTGTGAAAAAGAGGAAACTATCATACTTTGGCCACGTAATGAGACATCCAGAAACATATAATACACTACATCTGATAATCCAAAGTAAAATCAATGGAAAACCAGGCCCAGGAAGAAGAAGAACGTCCTGGTTGAAGAACTTGAGACAGTGGTTTGGGAAGTCAACGACCGCGCTTTTCAGAGCGGCAGTTAATAAAGTCAAAATAGCGAACATGATCCATATTCGTTGAACGGATACGGCACTGCAAGAAGAAGAGAGGGGTAAGTTCGAGTAGTGGAACGCCCGCAGTTAAAGATTTCTTGGTTCTACAGTACACAGCAATATCATTTAAAACCGAGCTACCAAAAACTCGTTATTTGCAGCATAAAGTGGCATAACGTATGTTAAATTGATATAATACTGATTGAAATTGAAAGATAGAGTAATTTTATTGCAAAAAAAAATTAAAATCACCGTCAGCTGAATGTTTGTGGGTTGAAAGATCGTCAGTTCATTTGTCAAAGTAACTATGCAACGCTCAGATGCACTGAACGCGCAGAGCATGTTTATGACCCCCTTTATAAATACAGCTGACGATTTTCTCTATTATGTTCTCTCTAGTTCAAGTAGGGCAATTGTCAATATCGTCATGTTTTTTGAAATTATTTTTGTGAATATATGTTAACAATTTATATAAATAAATGCCAGGGGAAGCTAGTAAATTGTAAGTTTTAAAAATGTCCCTACATGTTGCTGTAGGTTGCATGTAGTTTGTCCCCATGCTATAATATAATTTATACGCCTGTTATGTAATATGAGCATTATTATGTCGATTTTGAATAAGGAATGACCTATACTCCAGTGGCTGATATGTAATATTTATTACATGCCTAGGTAGCGCCATCTAGTAGTAGTGCAATTTGTAATACTGTTTGCGTTTTTAAAATATTTTTAGTCGCAAACTCCTCTATAAATCCTTATTTTACTATAAGGAAAGTAATCAGACTGCAACCAAAGTTACAAATCTGGCGCGTTAAGTGTAATAATTGCATATTACCATCAAAACGATAATGCTTCGAATGCAACAAACCCAGCCGAAAGACTGATCCTACTTAAAGGAGCTCCCTTGCCAGTCGTCACACACCACTTGCAGACTACAGTTTCGAGCTGTTGGCTCTCGTCAGTGCAAGGTAGGTATGCGACGACCGACATGAGAATCCTTTGACTATAGTACATCCCGGTATTTTCACAATAGCGACATGTAAAACAGCCAGCAGGCGCCATCTAGCGGTCCAGTGTCTGTTGCAATCGAAAAATAAATAATCTCACTTGGCTTAGCATAGTTCAAATGTGCTTTTAGAGGGCGGAACATTAAACATAATATTTTTAGTCGCAAACTCCTCTATAAATCCTTATTTTACTATAAGGAAAGTAATCAGATTTATAGAGGAGTTTGCGACTAAAAATATTATGTTTAATATTCCGCCCTCTAAAAGCACATTTGAACTATGCTAAGCCAAGTCAGGCTATTTATTTTTCGATTGCAACAGACACTGGACCGCTAGATGGCGCCTGCTGGCTGTTTTACATGTCGCTATTGTGAAAATACCGGGATGTACTATAGTCAAAGGATTCTCATGTCGGTCGTCGCATACCTACCTTGCACTGACGAGAGCCAACAGCTCGAAACTGTAGTCTGCAAGTGGTGTGTGACGACTGGCAAGGGAGCTCCTTTAAGTAGGATCAGTCTTTCGGCTGGGTTTGTTGCATTCGAAGCATTAGCGTTTTGATGGTAATATGCAATTATTACACTTAACGCGCCAGATTTGTAACTTTGGTTGCAGTCTGATTACTTTCCTTATAGTAAAATAAGGATTTATAGAGGAGTTTGCGACTAAAAATATTATGTTTAATATTCCGCCCTCTAAAAGCACATTTGAACTGTTTGCGTTTTTGTTGACACGCGTCTATTGACAGCTAACCTTTCACGTTTCACCGGTTGTAAAACAAATAGACATACAGACACAAATAAACCTAATTATAGGCGTAGAAAAAATGTAGTCTGTAATTCGTTTGGAATGGCATATTCTACTCTCGCGGATATGCTTCATTCCAAATTTATTACAGAATATACTATTAATTTGCTTATTTTCTTCTTTCTCATAAAAAATGCTAAAATTTAAAGATGACTAACTCAATTTCTTAGATTTTCAATTACTTTAAAGAATTGGTCAGCATTCAAACGTTGTCAAAGACTTTTACTAAAAAATAAATGCATAATTTAATATCACAGGACAAAGTTTAAACCGTTCATGAAATGTTGAAAAAATTGAAACAATAAATATAGAGTATCACCAAGCACTTGTGGGTACCTCCAGCATGAATAACATATCAAAATGCTGGGTGAAAGGACATGTACAGTCCACCATTATTAATACATGCTTGAGCTCCGTTTGGCATGGAATTGCGCATTTTTGAAAACACGTTAGCAGCCCCTGGTTAAATGTTGCGTAGCCGGCACAGTGCCAGTGGCAACAAAATAGCCGACAGACTGGCCAAGAAGGCAGCAGGCCTAAATATCTCAGATCTAGATCCGGCCAGTCTGTTACCGATCGCAGCGATAACACAAGGAATTGAAGGGAACACACTCACAATCAATTCAAGAAGCTGTGGGATGAAACAAACAGATGTCAGTTTGCTAGGAAACTACTGAAATATCTCAATAAGAGTACAGCAATGGACTACCTGGCAATGTCCAGAAGGAACCTACGTAACGGGAATCCAGACTGGACACTACATAATATGAGATTAAGCGAAACACCTCTCTGTAGAGTTTGTGAACAATTAGATGTGACGGTTCAACATGTACTATGTGACTGTTCTGCCGTCTCATTAGTCAGAAAATTCATTTTGGGAGAAAGTTGGCCTACTTTGGCCGATGTGAGGGAGATGCCCCTAATCAGCATCACCACCTCCTTCGCAAGATTAGGTTGGTTGGAGATCTAGGCGAGGGTCTGCCTGCAAGGAGGAAGTATATAATAATAATAATAATAACAATAAATGGTCTTTTATTAGGCGAAGTTTAGCTATTACAACTATTCTTACACTTAACCTAAAAAACGTATATAAAAAAAAACTACCTAAAACAACATACTTATTGTAAATCTTCAATAACAAAGCAAGGACAAAAAAAAAGAAAAACACAAATACAAAACAGGTGAGGTAGTAAATAAAAATGAACCACAAGATCACTCATCAAATACGCATGTCTGTAGCAATTCAATAATAATTTTTTTTTTTTTTTTTAGTTGTTAATTTTTTTTAAGATTTCTTTTAAAGCTAGTAATACCAAGTGTTTTAAAACTTTCTTTGATACCATTAAAAACATTTGGGGCCTGATATGAAAAACAAGACTGAAATTTGGTTGTCGAATGTTGAGGAATAGTAAGTTGATTTGGGGTGCGAATATTGACACCATGCAAGGTACCACGATAAATCAATTTATCATATAAATATGAAGGAGACTTAAATTTAACTATTTTGAAAACAAGTGTAGACAGATGAAGTAATCGCCGATTAACCATATTCAACCAATTAAGTGCAGCTAGTTTGGATGATACGTGATCAAATTTCCGCAAATTGAATATAAAGCGAATACAATTATTTTGCATCTTTTGTATCCTAAGGCAATCGAAAGAGTCAATGCAAGGACCATACATGACATCACAATAACTAAAATGTGATAATACTAGATGTTCACAAAGATATTGTCGCATATAACTGTCCAAAACAGATTTATTGCTGTATAAAATTTTGAGTGAACAAAAGGCCTTTTGGAGACAACTAGTAACATGAGGCGCGAATTTAAATTTACTGTCAACATGCAATCCAAGATTTTTAGCAGAATCTACAATAAGCAAGGTATGTTCTTCAATTTTTATATTAATATGTTCTGCTACTTGCAATCTATAGCTAGTGTTACCAAATAGTAGTAATTTAGATTTTACAGGATTTATGTGTAAATTATGATTTTTAGATCTTAATATAATGTTTCTCAAATCTAAATTAATTGCATGATTTGCGGGCTCGACGTCTTTTGGAGAAAAACTCTTATAAACCTGGGAATCATCAGCATAAAAGTGATAATTACAGTGACTAATAGAGTTAGATATATCTGCCGTATATAATATAAAAAGTAATGGCCCTAGTATTGACCCCTGAGGAACACCTTTGGTTAGAAGACGCGATTGTGAGGAGATGTTGTTGACAACTACCCTTTGCTTGCGAGATGCTAAAAAATTTTTGAAAAAAGATACACTTATATCATTAAAACCGTAATAAGTTAATTTAGAAATCAATAATTCGTGATTAATCGTATCAAACGCCTTTGAGAAGTCCAGCAGGATAAGCGCTGTAACCTGTTTATTATCCCATGCCTTTAAAATTTCATCACCAACCTCCAGTAGGGCGGTGGCGGTACTGTACCCTCTTCTAAAACCTGACTGATAACGTGACAAAATAGAATAGTCATTAACATAAGCATACACTTGCTCATAGACAACTCTTTCCAAAACTTTTGAAAGTACGGGTAGTATACTTATGGGCCTTAACTCAGAAAAGCCTTTAGGGTTTAGATTTTTTGGCAGAGGGCGCACTACCGCCTCCCTCCAAGAAATTGGGAAGTATCCCTTCTCCAGGCAGGTATTAATTATATGTGTAATAGGTAATATAAGCGTTGGTAGACAATACTTAAGCATGTTTAATGATATACCATCATTTCCAGAGGCATTAGACTTAATAGACGAAATTATTTTCATTACTGTTTGAGCATCGGTTAAATGAAAATTAAAATTCAGGGTATCGTTATACATTCGAGCACGATAATATTGTATTAGTTCGGAGCAATCTTCATCTAAATTTTCTGCGGCAGACAAAAAATAATCATTGATAGAATTGGTGTCAGATAAGTGAGAGGGAATTTCAGTGCTTTTGTTAGGGGATATATTAAAATCTCTAAGGGTTTGCCAAACTTTCTTAGAGTTCATATTTTTACCATTATTTGTTAAAAACTTAATGTACGCTTTCTTTTCTCTTCGAATAGACAATAGAACAAAATTCCTTAGTTGTTTATAATGATTGTAGTCATCAGGAGATTTAGATTTCTTATATTTATTTAGAGCTGCGTCTCTTTGCTTCATCATTATTCTTATGACATCCGTAAGCCATGGCGCTTTTGGTTTAGTAATACGAACGGTCTTTAAGGGTACGTGCCTATCAAAAATATTGATAATATTATCAGTCAAAAAGTTCACTTTATCATCGATAGACTGCATATGATATATTTGGTCCCAGTTTATAGATAAAAGATCAAAGGTAAATTCGTCTAGCGAAAAATATTTAAAATCCCGAAATGTTAAAAATTTTTGAGTTTTCTTAATATTGTCCATATCAAGAGAAATATAAATTAGCATATGATCTGGAATTCCCTCTGCACTAATGGTGCCAGAACTTAATACCAACATTTCACAAGTGACAAAAATTTGATCAAGCAATGCTATACTATTATTAGAGATTCTAGTAGGTTCATTGATAGTCTGACTTAAACCAAATGAATGTATATGGGGCTCAATGCGGCCTAAGTGCTGTGGTTCAATATTGACCACCCTCCCAACCAATTCCAAAAAACTAAAAGTATATTAAATTTGTCACTTTATGGTTGATATTCTTATGAACGTTTTGCTCTTATTTATGAGTGTGAAATATATGGTATCATTTCATCATTATTTGTTCCTTATTTTCTAAAACACCTAGTGCACATTTGAAAGCACCCAATTGAGTAAATGTTTAAAATACAATCCAGCAAGTAGGTATAATATGAATCGTCTTGAATAATATTTATTTTAAAATACGACCATGTACTGCCCTTTACCGTAGTTACAATATGCATGGCATGCTGTGAATAGAGATAACTTGGCAATCATATGCGCAATTTGTTATTTGAAAATGTTTAAACTTCATTTTAAACCAGCATATATGGAATACAGTGATGTGTATGAGAGGCACGTTTGTAAAATTCAACTAACCATTAAAATAGAGACGAAATATTATGTAGTTCGATATTGGTTGCAGTTTGCTCAGACATGACATAGAAATTCCTGGCATGTTCTCCAGTAAAAAGTTTGCATTTATCCTAAATATATCATGTATGACGTTAATGCATAAAGCATTTATATAGAATGGTTGTGCATTTTTAAGGTAGGTGAAGATACCCAATTTGCATCATATTTAATATAAATTTGTCTTATTGTGTTGTTTAAAATTGGAAATTATTGAAACTGCTTCAGTACAAAATTCTAGACTACCATAAAGTGAAATAAAACTAATTAATAGATTGGTTGACTGAACCAAATTAATCGAGCTGTTGTCCGTAATGATTATTACATACCATAGTTGGAGATGCAATGGAGGCACAAATATTACATTATTTTGATGTATGTACATCCTGAATGTAGTATTAGATAGGCTGTTTTTCAACATAACAAGAACATCAGTATGGAGGATTTTGAAAAGGCAAGGACTTCGCCCCCTTCATTTGATTTAAACAACGCAGCTTTAATTTTTGCAAGATCATATTTAAGTAACAGGAGGCAAAAAGTTGTCATTTAACAACAACATTCACAATGTATTGCTATTAAAACTGGTGTTTCCCAAGGGTCCGTACTAGGACTCTTTCTGCTTATTATATACGTATCTGATTTCAAAAAAAAACTTTCAGTTGTAACATGCACCAGTATGATGATGATACACAACTGTTACAGAGTATTAATATCAAAGATATCGTGAGACACGTTGAGCAAATTACAAAAGATATTTTCAAATTAACAGAAATTTCAAAAAATCACGATCTTGAAATAAATTCAAGTAAATCATCTAGATTAATTTTTTGTAGTGATAGGTTTATGAAGATGCCATGAACCATGTAAAAATTTATATGGATGGACAGCAGATTGAACAAAAGATGTTATCAAAAATCTCGGTTTACATATAGATAATAAATTACGTTTTAAATAACATATATAATAAAAATATTCAAAAATCTTACTCGATATTAAGACTGTATTCAAATAGGCATTTTTTAACAAAATAAAATTAAGCTTATGCTCTGCGAGTCATTGATTTTATCTCTTTTTAATTATTGTGACGTAATCTACGGTCCTTGTCTTGATGTTGTCTCTATTAATAGAATACAGCGCATGCAAAACACATGCATCAGATTCATAATGGCCTTGGTAGAAAAGAGTACGTATCACCTAAAATCAACGAAGCAAAATGGCTTAATATGAAAAATAGACGTAAAATACACTTATCCACTCTTACCCACAAAATTGTTACAACAAATGAACCTACGTACCTAAAGGCACATCTTGTTACATGACATACAAAACACATGCATGACTTAAGATCGTTACACATGCTCGATATACCAAGACACTAATCTACTTTATTTAGGACTTTTTCTTATTTAGCAGCACAAAATTATAATTCAATACCAAAATTAATAAAACCTAATAGTTGAAGTTCTTCTAAAAAGAAATAGATGGATCAACTATTAGGTGGTCAACTGACTTTGATATAACAACTTATCTTAAGCTTTTCCTTTTTTTCTTCTATTCTTTTCACTTTTCAGTGCAATGAAGTTCATTTTCTCATTTATTATACATTTTTAAATTAGCTAAGTATTAGCTTAGTCTATTACTATTTTTACAAACATTTAGTCTATTATCATAAGTTCAAATGTGCTTTTAGAGGGCGGAATATTAAACATAATCCTCTATAAAATTCTTATTTTACTATAAGGAACGTAACCAGACTGCAACCAACAGCCACTCTCCGGGCTATGTGCCTCTCCGAGCGCTGAATTACAAATTACAAGTCTGGCGCGTTAAGTGTAATAATTGCATATTACCATCAAAATGCTAACGCGCTTTAGTATTTGATGAATATTATAATATGTACACTCTTTTTTGAGGGACGCATATTATGACCTGTTATTATTTACATTTGCACTTGTAAAAACAATACGGTCAGTGGCCAGTTAGTATGCTTTCTGCAATCCATGCATACGCAGTTGAGTTTTTCTCTTATTATTTCCGCTGTGTTTACGGATGAAACATTTCTTTATGAGCAATTACCAAAAAAAAATCCTAATGGTAACCATACGGGGAAAACTGAAAAAGAAAAAGATATAGGAAAACGGTCAGATCATTAAGTATGGGACACAGACAATCATAAGTTGGTTTCCATGACTTCACTGGGACGGATATAACCGGCCGATATATTGAAATCGCTTGCATTGTTTGGAACTCTGAACACAACTATCATAGAACTTGAAGACAATTTGTATGTTTGTTCTATAAAAATAATTCAATAACAAAGCTAACTGACTTGCGTTGGTATTTGTTTTCCACCAAAAATCAAGAAGGGGAAAATCTACACAGTTGATGCTATGAAGCAACATATTTTAATACAACATACAGGGCATAAAAATAATATAAATATTTAGTTATTATTTTATGTTAGGGCCCATTATATTGCAACAGTATAGAGAAGTGCGAATGAAAATAGCCAAGATTTGCCAGATGCCAGTGTCTGTTGCTGGAGAAAGTCACGAATATTTAGAACCAGTTCCCAAGAGCTATAATTAACCTTATCAAATGTAGCTGCAAGAAAGGGTGTGGAACAAATATATGTTCCAGCAAGAAAAATAGAATAGTTTGCACTGAAGCCTGCCAATGTTCTGCAGGAAAGTTCTCTTGTAAAAATACGCCAGATTTGGCATCTCCATCGATTATTGAAGAATATGATGAAGATAATTCAGGTAAATTGTTGAATTTTTACTTCAAACATATGAATAACCAATAACACTTTTTAGAACATGATGGCATGCAGATCACTTAAGTCGAAAAAGACAATTAAAAAGGCAATTTTAGTTCGTTCAAATAATACATAAGTTTATGTTTACCATATTGTATAATATTTCTTTATTCTTATTAAATCAATTTAAATTTTATTGTTTATTATTTAAGTCAAGCTATTATTACCTTGTGATATTATGATATTATTAGTAAAAACATGTTTATTTAATCCTCCATTTTAAAGAAACTGTAATTCTTCGCTACTAAAAAATTTGAATTATTTCTAACATGGCTTGAATGCAATTTGTTACCTAAAAGAAGCTGTATTATTATATAAGTATGGCATTAATTAACTGTGTCCCGACCAAAGTCAGCTTACGCACCGCAAAATTCTTTCACAATACTTGAAGCGCGCCTGATTTTTCAATTTTAGAGCGTTATTGTTTAACCAATACTAAATATACTATCCATCATTACATTCAGAATTAAATTTTGCACATTTTTTGTTTAAACTTTTCCCCCATATCTTATTACCTTTCAAATAATCGGAGATTAAAAAAAAATTAGAAAAACAAAATTTTACTTTTTTGCAAATTTTCAATTAGGTATTAAATATTTTTAGATGTTGTATTTTTATAGTGAAATATATACTTTTTGAAGTATTTTCTTTTTTTGAAATAAAAGATTTGGCAAATTCTCAATTAGGTATTAAATATTTTTAGATGTTGTATTTTTATAGTGAAATATATACTTTTTGAAGTATTTTCTTTTTTTGAAATAAAAGATCGAACAACTATTACCGGGGATACGATTTTTTTTAAATTGCCCTATCCACCATCTTGATTTGTATATTACTGGAGGAAAGTCCATTTTCAGAAATGCTAACATGCAATTCGATGATCCGGTAGACCTAAATAATCATAAAATAAATAATTTTAAAACTAAGCACGACATCGAAGCGAGCGGATCCTATTATACTATACTAATTATACAATTTTGTAATCTGTTATTCTTACGTGGGTGGGTGGAAGAGTACCTTTGCTGAACTTCACCACAAAAGGCGCAAAAAACAATTTATTTTTATTATTTGCAGATAACAAAGTGTTGCTTCCTCGTGACTTTCCAGAAAGACATGATTTTTGTAGAATTATACTTCACAGATGAATCCTGCTTTACACGACATGAACTTTTAAATTTTCATAACCAGGATTTATGGAACATCGAGAACCCTCATACTGCGGTGAATGGAAGACATCAGTGGAACTTTTCAGTAAATATTTCGACCTGAATTATAAGCAATAATTTAATTGTTTGAGTTACAAACAGATTAAATGGACCAGCTTACTTAAACTTTTGATAAAATGACCTGTATCAACTTATAAAAAATTCGCCTCTTACATTACGTCAAACGCTGTGGATTATGTAGGATCGTGTGCTACCTCATTATTCTTTAGAGGTTCTAGTATGGTTACACTTAACATTTAGAAATCGGGGGATTGGAAGGCGGCGAGAAGCCACAATCAAATGGCTCCCTTCCACCTCTGCAAAGTTATGCCATAACTTTTAGTTTTAACAATATTTCACTTATTATATTGTAATTACCATCACTTAAGGAGTAAAATACTCATTAAATGACAGTCCAAAATGCTGTTTTTAAAATTTAGTACTTTTTTCAAGATATCCGATTCTACCTTAATCCACTGTTATTGCTGCTCTCCTGATAATTTAAAAGCGCGTTTTTTTTTGTTATCCAGCAAGCTGGTTATGCAGATGATGCTCAGTAGACTATTATACTTATTAATATTTGTTCAGAGTTATTTTTATAGGGAAATTAAAGATAAAATCTATTTAAAATGTCAAATATATAAAACTAAATGATTTTTATTCTGTGTAAAATTTATGTGTTTTAAGATTTGACTGTCGGCATGGCTTATATGTTGCACTGTGTGCAGGAGGTGAAGGGGCTGGTAGACAAGGAAGGGAAAGGGAAGGAGGGGGAGGGAGAGTCATCAATGTTATGTGTTTTGTCAGTTTCTGTGTGGTCAACTGTTTTGTGTGGTAATTTATCGTCACCGTCGCTCTCTGTAGATTTCATTGATGAAGTCCCTGATTAACATAATTTTGGCATTTTCGTATAACACAGCAACCGAAGTGTACCTGTCCACATTCATAAGTAGTCTGAGTAATTTGTTCTGGAGTATTTGAAGTCTTTTGCACTGCGCGTCCGAGATGAGGTTCCAGAGCGCGCAGGCATATGTCATAATCGGTCTTAAGATAACCTTATACAAGTTTATCTTAATGTCTGTCGTAAGTTTGCTTCGTCGGTTTACAAGATGGTACAGTTTACTTAGCGTCGCGTAGGTCTTGCTGATGGTCTGTGTGATATGGGGTCCGAAACACAGCTTCTTATCTAGGGTTACCCCCAGATATTTGACCGTGTTCCGTTCCCCAATCGTCTTGTCATTTATTTAAGTTTTGTGATGGTTTCTAAGTGGTAAATTTATGGTGTGGCGTGATAGTCTCCGTCTTGTTCTCGTTTATGCGTATCTTCCAAGTATTGTAAAAGTCAGTCAGTTTTACGAGATGATACCGGACCTTTTGTGCAGCAGTCTGTGCATAAAACGACAGCCCACAGACCACTGCATCATCCGCGTAGAGGAGTAGGGTTGTATTAGGATAGGTGGGGATATCTGAAAGGTAAAGGTTATATAATAAAGGGGATAAAATCGCCCCTTGCGGGACTCCCGCAAACATTTTTTTTTTTTTGTTAAAAATTCATTGTTTATTTTAACAATAATGCATCTATCATGAAGAAAGTTTTTAATTAGAGTCAGAAAATACGGGGGTAGTCCGCATAGCTCCTTAAGTTTGTGATGAGGCCGTTATGCTACACTGTGTCATATGCCTTCTCGATATCCAGCAATAGCAGTGTGGTACATTGTTTCTTTGTGTGGACTATGAGGACATCTTGCACAATTTTAGAAATCGCGAGTGTAGTATTGTGCCCGGTTCTGAAGCCAAATTGTTGTTTAGGGATGATGTTTTTGTTTTTAATGTAGTTGTTTAGTAATTGGAAAATAATTTTTTCTGCTAGCTTGGCCATCGTACATAATAGTGCGATAGGTCTGTAGTTTGTTGGGTTTTCTGGTGACGCCACTTCGTGCCTTAACCCACTCGGCTATCGACAGACAGTATGTACGTATATTTAAATTATCACTTATAATATTACAAGAACTTAAGTTATTTCCAGGAATAATTTAAGCTTGCGTGGTATTCGGTAAGAAAATTTCACACCACTTAACACCATAATTTGGAAAAAAATTATTAATCCAACCTGACATTTTAAATTAATTTCACTGCTTGTCAAGTTGGCCAGGGTATTGTTGCTTTGGACATATGTTGATTTGTCATTTTTGTTTAACCGGTTCTGTCACAAAGCTTAATAATTACTAGTTTAAAAGGTCTGTAAAGAAAATCAACAAGTAATTAGACAAGAAATTCAAAATATAACACCAGATAACACCCGAAAATCAAAATCAAGTGTATGGAAACAGTTTGTTGAATTTTGTGACGAAAAGTTGTATAATATTCATGAGTGTATGAGTGTAGCACAGATGGCTACTATATTGAAGGACTACGCATTTAATATGAAAAAGAAAAATTTTGAAGATTATAAAGAAAGTGTGGTCAAAGTGATGTGGAACTCTACTGCTAAGCAGTTACAAGAAATTTATTACGAAAAATATAAAATTAAATTTAATCCGTTTTCTGATGTGGAATTTGCGACCGCCAGAGCTGCACGCGATGCTAAGCGCAAAAAATGCATAATAATTTAACAAATTTGTGTTTTCTTTATAGCGAATAATAAATAATAATGTTAGTTCAGAAATATTGCATTATTCACAGGTACATCTACATTATTTAATAGTTGTAGATCATATGTTTACCTTTTCAACTGTCAAAAAATTTTCACTTAAATATCGTGGCGCCTCGAAAAATTTCCGGAATTTTTTTTAATTGCCATGGCAACTAGTCAAAATTAAGGTATCTTATTGGTTAAAAAGTAGAGGTGTGAAATTTTCAGTTTTATTTTAAAAATGTTTAACTTTGTACTCAAAAGTGGGTTAATTCTTTATCATGATTACATTGATAATTCAAGAACGTTGATTTCTATTAATTAGATCAAAAGTTATAATTTTAGTTTACCAAGGCAAAGTATATCAAGTACGATTTATGTCATAGCAGATGGCTGAAATACAATATTTTCAGATTATCATATTTTGTGGTTTATGCGATTTAATTTAATGTGGATCCACACACAAAAAGACTACAATAGAACAGGGAAGCATAAACCGAATATACGTGAAACCGGGGCCAACCATTATTCTGGCCATTGCTTAAAAAGATAAAATGGAAGTAAAAGATAAGAAAATATTTCCGTTTTGTAAAATATCCGAAATGTGCAAAACATAGACAGAGTTTATGTTCCATGTCGGCCATTGATCCAGGAAAAGTCTTTTAGGCATATACCGTTTTATATGTTTTATATAGATATTGTCAAGCGCAGTGTATTGAAAAGGTTAAATAATATTCATTCTGAACACGCAGTCCCATTTCTTTTATCGAGTTCCATGCGTAGAAAACCGACTTTTCAGTTGTTTACCACTGTTTAAGGTGAAACGTGTGCATTTTCCTGGATGAAATGTTATGAAATGGCACCGGAAATGTCTAACAAGGGGTTGGGTTTCCAAACTATTTAATTTGAAATTCATTTGTAGACGGCTTTGTTGTTGTCTGACGAGTCGTAAATATTTATTCCTTCCTATACGTTTCCTCTTACAAGATTTTCTGTTATTTTTTCAGAAATGAACTCAATAATTTATCTTTTATTGAAGAAGGTAAAGATAGATAGATCTTACAAGGTGGTCTACCTGAGGAAAATCTTCTTGTGTATTTTAACTATAACATTGATAAATTTTATACCGTCTGTCCATTTTATGAGGCCCACACCAAATATCTGGCTTAATATCTATCGTAGAAGAATAATGTTTTAGAAAACTAATACTCACAAAAGTCGGCAATGACTTGAGAGTGAGATTATATGACACATAATATAATGATATTAAGAGTGTTAATTACAAAAGGGTTCCTAAAATTAAATAATAATATAGTTTAATAAAATATTTTACTTTGTGGCGCACTAATTTTTTTGAGCATTAATTAATTAATTATCTCATGAACTTTGCTTCTATCTTCTTAATGTAAAATTTTTTTCAGCAAGTACTTGAATTTTCTCAGACTCGGTACATTCTTTATATTTTCCGGTATGGAATTTTAAATCTTAGGGGCCAAATAGTCGTAACTATGCTGTCCTT